>CM019072.1:43305952-44505952 GCA_009667805.1 Leptobrachium leishanense
CACATGGATATGCCCCAGCTCATGGATTTGCCCCAGCTCACACATGGATTTGCCCCAGCTCATGGATATGCCCCAGCTCATGGATATGCCCCAGCTCATGGATTTGCCCCAGTTCTCACATGGATTTGCCGCAGCTCATGGATTTGCCCCAGTTCTCACATGGATATGCCCCAGTTCTCACATGGATTTGCCCCCAGCTCATGGATTTGCCCCAGTTCTCACATGGATTTGCCCCAGCTCATGGATTTGCCCCAGCTCACACATGGATATTGCCCCAGCTCATGGATATGCCCCAGCTCACACATGGATATGCCCCAGCTCATGGATATGCCCCAGCTCATGGATATGCCCCAGCTCATGGATTTGCCCCAGCTCACACATGGATTTGCCCCAGCTCATGGATATGCCCCAGCTCATGGATATGCCCCAGCTCATGGATTTGCCCCAGTTCTCACATGGATTTGCCGCAGCTCATGGATTTGCCCCAGTTCTCACATGGATATGCCCCAGTTCTCACATGGATTTGCCCCCAGCTCATGGATTTGCCCCAGTTCTCACATGGATTTGCCCCCAGCTCATGGATTTGCCCCAGCTCACACATGGATATTGCCCCAGCTCATGGATTTGCCCCAGCTCTCACCTGGATATTGCCCCAGCGGCAGCCAGCTCTCACATGGATACTTGCCCCAGCTCCGGATCCAGCAGGGGTTGAGGGGGCCCAGATGCCGGGCAGCGGGAGTGCCTGCCTGGTCCTGAACAGCGTGTGAGTCCATCCGTGTTGAAGGGGAGGCGGCTGCGTGCGTGCGTGCGCAGGTCACGCGGTCCGGCCAGTCAGGTGGTACAGAGACTCAGTACCACCTGATTAGCTGTACCACGTGACCGGCTGCGCCTGCACGCAGCCGCCTCCCTTTCAACACAGATGGACTCACTGTTCAGGACCGGGCAGGCACTCCTGCTGCCCGGCATCTGGGTCCCCTCAACCCGCGGGCCCTTGGGCGGCGTCCGAGGGCCCGGCGGGTCAGTCCGGGCATCAAGTTTTAGGGGCGCAAATTTCTTTTGAAATTATGCGCCCCTAACAAAACTGCGCCCGGGGCCACGGCCCCCCTGTCCCCCCCACGCTACACCACTGCTTGGAGCTGTTACCCCTTGTACACCCTCCCTACACACATGACGACTGAGTAGATAGCAGATGGTCGTCACCAGGTGGGATATCTAGAGTTTTTTTGTGCTATTGGTATCGCTTGGATGGTAATTGAGGTACTAAAGAAATTACATGGTTTTTGTTTAATTTTCCAAAGACAGAACTCATTGCTGAAACACAGACATACTGTGCAAAACAGTTATAGGCTGAAAAAAGACATGTGTCCATCAGGTTCATCCTTTCACACATCACCTACTGCTGTTGATCCAAAAGAAGGCAAAAAACTCAGTGTGAGGTGCTCGCCAACATGTAACATATTGGGAAAAAAATCCTTTTTGACCCCAGAATAGCAGTCAGATTTCTCCTTGGCGCAAGAAGCTTTTACCCACATATTAAATATTATGACCCTTAATGTTATGTTTTTGCAGGAAGTCATCCAGTCTTTTTTTAAGTCAGTACAGTCTCTGACCCAACCACCTCAACAGGCAGAGAATTCCACAGCTTTATTGTTCTCACCGTAAAATAACCCTTCCAATGCTTTAGGCTGAATTTCCTTTTGTCCAGTTTAAATGAGTGACCTTGTGTCCCGTGTATAGTCCTGTTAATGAATAGGCTGAATGTTGTATGTAGAGGTTCCTCTATACACCTTAAATACAATAGAATACAATACCCCAACACAGCGCTTACAGACCTTGGTCCGCAAGAAAATGGAATAGGCACACTATATGTCCATAAATGCAGTACTTCTTCATTTTCAAACAATATCTTTCTTTATGATGTAAACGATGATGCAGATACTGTGGAGGAAAAAAAGTCCGGAATTGCGCAGTATATCAGCTTCAAGCACAATTTCTTTATATCTTCTTTATATTCAACTCACATTTGGAGGAGCCCACAATCGGCTCTAAGGAAAACAGCATGCAGGGACTTAATGGAAGTTATTCAGGTGCCCATATACCCCTTCAGTTGGTTCCTCCAATTTCACTGAAGTTTAGCTGCAGTGTAAATCAATAAAACCAGAAAAACACACCTCCTGGTGCAATAAATCACAGATAACTTAGCAACTTCTATAAAGGAGCCAATTTTCAACTCACAGAGCATTGAGCCTCTATTGGCTTCATCACAAATTGCACAGGGAATAATAAAGGAGCTCCCCAAACCTTCTTTTCACAGGATCAAAAGGCAGACAGCAATGGATTTAAAGTTAAAAAATGTATTTGTTTAAAACATCAATGTATATCTACTAGGACGTGTTTCGCCGAAGTGGCTTCCTCAGCTGGAGATTACATCCCTATTCATGCTGCTGCCTTTTATATAATGAATTTAAAATAATTATCGTGCAATTAAACAATTTTAAAACATAATTGTCATCCGGTGTGTGAATTTCGCGCCCGCCATTTTGCACATGCGCAGTGGCTCCGCACTCCACCATGGAACGCGGAACTGAATGCTCCCATCCTTCATTGCGGTGCTCACGCCCACGTTTATGCGTTCCACCCTGGAACGGCCAACGTAAACATAAATGGCGGCGCCATCTCTTTACTCATCATTACATTGATAATAGCTCAGTATAATGACTTTAAAAGGCCAATGTGTTGTGGACACAATACTGGCGATTGCTTGGATATCTCCTCCCTCTACACCTATCTGCCAGATCCCATCCCCCCATTAAATAAATACAGTGTATATACTGATGGTGCACATCCTTACAGTATGTGTGAAATTACACAGTATGAATAATAGATCACGTTAATTAATGTTTGAACTATAATATAAATATTATGAATCATAAATTACATAACCTATTAAAGTACTGCCGTGTTATGTGTAATAATAAAATATATGACCAATCACTCCATATGTGTGTAAGATATACTTACTGAATTTATGTGCATTAACCCATAATTCTACCTACGTGTAACAAATATTACCTATAAAGTAATATGTGAAATACTAATTTAGTGTAGGCTCGTAAAATTTAAATGTGAATGTTTACCACAATGACGGTATAACCATCAAGTATTAAAAAGTGATTTTAATATTACTTATAAAGTGCTAGTTATTGCTTACTGTGTTAAAAACTAAATAAAGTGACAAATTATTGTTCTGTTATAAGTATAAATATATTGCTATCTTAACATATAAAGTGCTTTTTTTGCTCTAAATATTATATATAATATACCTAATTAATGGATTAACCAGTATATACCCAGTATCACATAATGTTTATCATGTGACAAGTGCTTAAGCCCATTAGTATAAATAAATAATACCAATTGGTATTAGAATCTAAATTCTACATATAGAGTTATAGCAGCTATCTTAACATTAGACATATAACAAAGTGCAAATGCCAGTATGTGCTTTAACATATTAAATTATAGTGACTATGTATTTTTTTTAAAAACTTATATATTTTTTCCCAGTATGTTGCATATTGGCAAGCATTTCAGACTGGGTTTTTTGCCTTCTTTTGGATCAACAGCAATACGTTATGTGGGAGAGGCTGAACCCGATTTTCAGCCTATATAACTATGTAACTATATATTTTAACCAGAACTAATTAATCTTTTTAAATGTCCATTGTTATAATAAGGTGCTGCATTATACCCTATAGGAAAGAGAACGACAGTCTAGAGAAAATGTACCAACTCAAAGTCGCTGTTCAAGCCACCCGGCGCTAGAGTCCCTAGATCAAAAATGAATTTAATCTCTTCTCTCCCTAGTACCGTGGTCTCATGAGATACAGAAAGTTTCTCATATAGTTTATTAATATTTCTGATGTGCGCTGAAATTCTAACGTTTAAGACTCGGCTGGTACGACCTATATATTGAAGTCCACACGGACATTCTATAAGATATATCACATTTTTTGGATAGCAAGTTAGAACTCCTTTTATCCCAATGGTCTTTCCTGTCTTCTGGTTATTAAAATTCTCTGTATAGCGTTTTTTATTTCCTGTAGACCTACAAGCTAGACATTGGCCACAGCCATAATAGCCTTCTTTCACATTACAAGGATTAGTATCTTTTTTTATTTTCAAACTTACTTTTAACCAATCTCGTTTTTATATTTTTAGCCCTCCGAAAAATAATCCTGGGCTTATCTCCAATGTTGTTGAGATCCTTGTCCTTTTTTAAAATATGCCAGTGTTTTTTAAAAACCTTTTTAATTAAAAAATCTTTATCATTAAAATCACATAGGAAGGGGACCTCCTTTATCCTCTCTTTTCCGGTTTTATACTGCAATAAACTACTTTGGTCCACTTCTTTAAGATTTTCTATCAATTTGTCTAATTCAAGACTATCAAAACCTTTATCTATGAACTCCTGTTTAAGGATGTTGGCCTGTTCCTCAAACATTATAACATCAGAGCAGTTCCTCCGTATCCTGGTGAACTGCCCTTTTGGAATCCCCTTTAACCATACTGTATTATGACAACTCGTTTAGTCAATAAATGTATTGACGTCCACGTCTTTGAAAAAGGTTTTAGTTTCCAATGTGCCATTATTTACATAAATGTCCAGATCAAGGAAAGAAATCTTTTCCTTACTCCACTTTTTATCGAGTTTTATACCCCAATTTTCATTATCCAATTCAGATAAAAATTCTATTAGTCCTTTTTCTTCTCCCTTCCACAGAAATAACAGGTCATCAATGAACCTCCTATATAAAAGCACTTTGTTCCGCGCCAGGCACGCGAACGGTAGACAAAGCTGGTTTCCCAGCCTGCCATATAAAGGTTTGCGTAGCGTTTGGACAAAATATTCTCCATCAAATTGAAAATGATTATTTAATAACAAGTGCAAGAGCCCATTAGTATAAATAAATATTACCAATAGGTGTAGAGTCTATAAATATATATATTGTTCTATATGTGACAAGTGCTTAAGCCCATTAGTATAAATAAATAATACCAATTCCATCAGAAAATCTGTTTATCCTCCAGACCCTTAAATATAGTCAATTGTCCTTTAATTATCTTTTCATGGGGTATTTTACTATACAGTGCATTAACATTGCACGTCACCAGAAAGTACTCCTTCCACTGGATCTCTTAATCTCTGTAGTATATCGATGGTATCCTTGGTATAAGAGACTATATTTTTGACAATGGGCTGTAATATGCAATCCACATATTCCGACAAATTACTTGTTACGGAATTTATGCCTGCAACAATAGGTCTTCCTGGTGGTTGAACTGGAATTTTATGAATTTTGGGCAATATGTAGAAAGAAGGTGTCTTTGGGTTCATATTACGGAGAAATTGATGCTCTTTATCAGTTACAACTAGTTCTTCCTTTCCTTTATCCAATATTGTTTTTAATCGTATTTTAATTTCATTAATCGGATCTCCATTTATCTTTTTATAAGTTACCCCATCATTCAGTATCCTTGTTATTTCCATAATGTACTTCTCTTTAGATAAAATCACCACACCCCCCCCCCTTTATCCGCGGGTTTAACCACGATACTCTCATCTTTCTTTAAAGCCCTCATGGCGTCATTTTCATCTTTAGATAAATTATATTTCATTTTATTATTTTTTTCTAAATCCGCCATGACTAAAGTTTCGAATACTTTCATCTCCTCTGAGATGTAGTTCCGTGGAAAGAATGTGGATTTCGGTTTCAAAGCAGTATGTGTATACTGATCGCTTGTTAAGCTTCTTTCTATGGGAGTTTTCGAGAAGAACTTTTTTAAACAAAGGTTTCTCTTAAATTTCTGTAAATTAACAAAGACATCGAATTTATCCATTTTATTAGTTTGGCAAACTTTAAACCTCTCTGTAGTACTCTTATTTCAGGTGCAGTGAGTGGTCTACTACTTAAATTAAAAATACATTCAGAACTTATCCTCTTTCTCTTTTCTCTCTGTCGTACCATTCTTCCTGCTCTACTGCCTCTTCTGATCTTTCCCGCCTTCTTTATCTGTCGCTTTCCCTTAATCTTGGATTTGTATCCCTCAGATCTCTGGTTTTCTCCCTCTCTCTGGGTGGGTTCTGTAGAAAATCCTGTTCCTCTTGAACATCGTTAAGGGCTTGGAACCTATTTGTAAGAGGGATAGGGTCTCTACCCACCTGATTATAATTATCTCTATGACTTCCTCCATCTCTATTATGGTTGAAGGTCCTAGATGGAATTGAAAGGTTGCGGTTATCACCTAATGGTATCATATTGGACCACTCTTCCTTTGCAAACTGCTCCAGGTCTCTCTTATTGGAAGGGCATCTTTTCTCAACAGCAATTTTAAGATCTCTCCACAGGTGTTCAATGGGATTTAGATCTGGACTCATTGCTGGCCACTTCAGAACTCTCCATTGCTTTGTTGCCATCCATTTCTGGGTGCTTTTTGACGTATGTTTGGGGTCATTGTCCTGCTGGAAGACCCAAGATCTCGGTTGCAAACCCAGCTTTCGGACACTGGGCTCTACAATGCGACCCAAAATCCTTTGGTAATCCTCAGATTTCATGATGCTTTGCACACATTCAAGGCACCCAGTGCCAGAGGCAGCAAAACAACCCCAAAACATAATTGAACCTCCACCATATTTCACTGTAGGTACGGTGTTCTTTTCTTTGTAGGCCTCATTCCGTTTTCGGTAAACAGTAGAATGATGTGCTTTACCAAAAAGCTCTATCTTGGTCTCATCTGTCCACAAGACGTTTTCCCAGAAGGATTTTGGCTTACTCAAGTACATTTAGGCAAACTGTAGTCTTGCTTTTTTATGTCTGTGTCAGCAGTGGGGTCGTCCTGGGTCTCCTGCCATAGCGTTTCATGTAAATGTTGACGGATAGTTTGCGCTGACACTGATGCTCCCTCAGCCTGCAGGACAGCTTGAATTTCTTTGGAACTTGTTTGGGGCTGCTTATCCACCATCCGGACTATCCTGTGTTGCAACCTTTCATCAATTTTTCTCTTCCGACCACGCCCAGAGAGATTAGCTACAGTGCCATGGGTTGCAAACTTCTTGATAATGTTGCGCACTGTGGACAAAGGCAAATCTAGATCTCTGGAGATGGACTTGTAACCTTGAGATTGTTGATATTTTTCCACAATTTTGGTTCTCAAGTCCTCAGACAGTTCTCTTCTTCTCTTTCTGTTGTCCATGCTTAGTGTGGCACACACAGACACACAATGCAAAGACTATGTGAACTTCTCTCCTTTTAATCTGCTTTCAGGTGTGATTTTTATATTGCCCACACCTGTTACTTGCCCCAGGTGAGTTTACAGGAGCATCACATGCTTGAAACAATCTTATTTATCCACAATTTTGAAAGGGTGCCAAGAATTTTGTCCATCCCATTTTTGGAGTTTTGTGTGACATTATGTCCAATTTGCTTTTTTCCCTCCTTTTTTTGTTTTGTTCCAATACACAAAGGGAATAAACATGTGTATAGCAAAACATGTGTTACTGCAATACTTTTCTGTGAGAAATACTTGATTTTCTGGGGTGCCAACAATTTCGGCCATGACTGTATGAGCAATTGATAATGTCACTGTCCACAACACATTGGCCTTTTAAAGTCATTATACTGAGATATTATGAATGTAATAATGAGCAAAGAGATGGCGCCGCCATTTATGTTTACGTTGGACGTTCCAGGGTGGAACGCATATACGTGGGCGTGAGCACCGCAATGAAGGATGGGAGCATTCACTTCCGTGTTCGGATGACAATTATGTTTTAAAATTGTTTAATTGCATGATAATTATTTTAAATTCATTATATAAAAGGCAGCAGCATGAATAGGGATGTAATCTCCAGCTGAGGAAGCCACTTCGGCGAAACACGTCCTAGTAGCTATACATTGATGTTTTAAACAAATAAATTTTTTAACTTTAAATCCATTGCTGTCTGCCTTTTGATCCTGTGAAAAGAAGGTTTGGGGAGCTCAAAAACCATGTAATTTCTTTAGTACCTCAATTACCATCCAAGCGATACCAATAGCACTAAAAACTCTAGATATCCCACCTGGTGACGACCATCTGCTATCTACTCAGTCGTCATGTGTGTAGGGAGGGTGTACAAGGGGTAACAGCTCCAAGCAGTGGTGTAGCGTGGGGGGGGACAGGGGGGGCCGTGGCCCCGGGCGCAGTTTTGCTAGGGGCGCATAATTTCAAAAGAAATTTGCGCCCCTAAAACTTGATGCCCGGACTGACCCGAAGGCAGCAGCATGAATAGGGATGTAATCTCCAGCTGAGGAAGCCACTTTGGCAAAACGCGTCCTGGTAGATATACATTGATGTTTTAAACAATTAAATGTTTTTAACTTTAAATCCATTGCTGTCTGCCGTTTTATCCTGTGAAAAGAAGGTTTGGGGAGCTCCTTTATGATTCCCTGCACAATTTGTGACGGAGCCAATAGAGGCTCAATGCTCTGAGTTGAAAATTGGCTCCTTTATAGAAGTTGCTAAGTTATCTGTGATTTATTGCACCAGGAGGTATGTTTTTCTGGTTTTATTGATTTACACTGCAGCTAAACTTCAGCGAAATTGAAGGAACCAACTGAAGGGGTATATGGGCACCTGAATAACTTCCATTAAGTCCCTGCATGCTGTTTACCTTAGAGCCGGTTGTGGGCTCCTCCAAATGTGAGTTGAATATAAAGAAGATATAAAGAAATTGTGCTTGAAGCTGATATACTGCGCAATTCCGGTCTTTTTTTCCTCCACAGTATCGGCTTCATCGTTTACATCATAAAGAAACATATTGTTTGAAAATGAAGAAGTACTGCATTTAAGAATACTGCATTTATGGACATGTAGGGTGCCTATTCCATTTTCTTGCTGACTAAGGTCTATAAGCGCTGTGTTGGGGTATTGTATTTCAATGGTTTATAATGGCCCCGTATATATTTATATAATGTTATCCCCTCTAAGGCACAGTTTCTATAACTAAACAGGTTTAAACTTGTTAGCCTTTCCTCATAACTTAAACCTTCCATTCCCCTTATTAGTTTAGTCACCTGTCTCTGCACTTTTTCTAGCGCCATAATATCCTATCTTAAAACAGTTGCCCAAAATTGCACGGCATATTCAAGGTGCGGTCTTACCATTGATGTATAAAGAGGCAAAATGTTTTCATCCCGAGAGTGAATTCCCTTTTTAATGCATGCCAATACCTTGCTGGCCTTGGCGGCTGCTGTTTGACATTGGGCATTTTTACTTAGTTTGAGGTCTATCAGGGTTATTCAGAGAGTTGAAAAGCAGGAGAATGGTTGGAGAATGGAAAATTCTAGGTCAAAATAGCCAAACCAGAAAAACTCTCCCATTTATCTCACTTTTCAAATCAGCTATTTTGACCTAGAATTTTCTATTCTCCAGCCAATCTCCTGCTTTTCACCGCTCTCTGAATAACCCTGTGATTATTCCCAAATCCTTCTCCTGCTTTGATTTCCCTGAGCTGCTTGTGTGTTCTTCAACCCAAAAGTGCATAACTTTACATTTATCTACATTAAATGTCATCTGCCATTTAAGTGCCCAGTCCCCCACGCTATCTAAACTAAAAAGGCCCTGCTCAAAATTTTTAATCTAACCCCTGAATTTTATCATAAAAAGTACAGGAGCATGAAGCAAGGAACATCGGACAGCTGCACAGAGTTTGCTGGGCAGCTCAGAACCACATTCCGGCAATGGACTGGGGGCCTGCAAGTCACCACCTGCGAGGCCTTGGAGGACCTAATGATTCTGGAGCAGTTTCTGTAAACCAGGAGTCCGGAGGCCAGAGAGTGGATTCTGGACAGAAAGCCTATAGGTATGGAAGAGGCAGCAGATCTGGCCAACGATTATGTGAACACCAGAGTGCCTGCAGCCAGACACGTGCCTACACCAGTTGGAACCACCACCCGGAAAGGAGGAACTACACCTCCACCGGTTACCAAGTCAGCGGGGAAACCGATGACAACATCCACCAGTCAAGAAGAAGCGACGCATCAAGGCAAGGGGATACCTGCCGGTGTTTTCGATGTAATCGTTTCAGGCACCCGAGTGCCACTTGTCCAACCAAGAAGCAGTCGCCACAGGCAGTAGGAGGTGGTAAAGCCTCAGGAAGTCGAACGCCTGTCCTTTGTGTGGCTGAGCCAGTGAATCAAGGGAGAGACAACCTGCAGAGCGTTACGGTCTCCGAGACACTGGTGCGACCCGAAATCGTCAGTTTTGACGATATTATTCCAGGAAAGACAATGGCCATTAACCCCTTCACTGCTGAGCCATTTCACGGCTTAAAAAAAAACATATTTTTCTTTTTTGTATTATTATTGTTGTTATTTTATTCTTTACTTTAAACATGGTCATTTTTGGTATCATTGGAAAGGCCATGCTCTGGCCTTTCTAATGATATCAAACATGACTCTGCTAGCTGAAAGCAGTCAGGAGATATCGGGGTTCAAAGGAACTCTTATCTCCACCCCTATCTTTCCTTAGGAGTCAATGAGGACGGTCCCCACACGTCCTCAGCAGTGAAAGGGTTAAATAAGTGGGTGGAGTTCACCCCACAGTACCCATGGCACAAGTGTACCTAGATTGGGGTGTTGGTAAGGTGTTGCAGGAGGTTGGGGTTTCTGAGGATATTCTCGTGAACATACTGCTGGGGAACGACTTGGGCCAGCTGGTATGTCAATATGCCCCAGAGGATAACTCCTGTGACACGAATGTGTTAATGTACAACCTCACACAATCTAAGGTACTGGGTACTTCTGGGAGGTAGGAGGGCAACCCTGGAAATGTTACACCTGAACCAGCTATGCTGGCACAGGAGAGGAAAATCATTGAAGACTGTGATTCCAGACCATGTCCGATGCCAGCCCTGCACGAAAGTGGGTTGCTGGGCGAAGCAGAGATATCCTGTTCTGCTTAACTGGAAGGGAAGTGGAAAGAACAATTCTGGGACCCTTAGCCATCGCCAGCAGCTCAGGGAAACAGCTTATACTCACAGTGGTCGATTATACCACTAGGTACCCAGAGGCGGTGGCTTGGACATCTATCCGGGCAGATAAAGTGGCAGATGCCCTGATAGGGAGATGCTTACAGCCCAGGGTGCACAGTAATGTCCGATTTGAAGCAGAGCCTCTGCAAGAAAGTCAATGTGCAACATTTGGTGGCAAGCCCCTACCATCCTCAAACTAATGGTCTCTGTGAAAGGTTTAACGGCACCCTCAAACAGATGCTTAAAATGTTTGACTTCGCAAGCCCGTGATTGGGAGAAATATCTTCCTTATTTACGGTTTGCGTATCGGGAGGTGCCGTAGGAGTCCACAGGTTTTTCACCATTTATATTGCTGTATGGGAGCAAGGTGTGGGGACCCCTGGATTTAGTCAGGGACGAAAGGGAAGGCAAAGCGCGTACCCCAGAAACCTTGGTTGTTGAATATGTCCTGAAGTTTAGGGACAGGATGCAAGCTTTGACGGGGCTAGTACATGAGAATCTCATGGCTGCTCTGGCCCAACAGAAACTCTGGTACGACCATAATGCCATTGAACGGGCTTCTGATGTGGGACAGAAGATTATGGTACTGACCGCAACCAAACGTAACAAGTTGCAGGCTGCCTGGGAGGGCCCCTTCTCCATACTCCAGAGGCTGGACCCACCACCTATGTAGTAGCACCTTGATGAGAAGGGGAAAAGTCAGAAACCGTAACATGTAAATATGCTGAAGGATTACTATGATCCAGAGGATGTGGCCTTGAGAGTGTGCAGGTTACCTGCAGAAGAGCCACCTCTGGTGGACCTGGTAAATGAAGCCAAGAATTTTAATTTCTTATGTAACACAGAAACTAACCCTCAGCTATCTGTGGGGCAGAAAAGGCAATTGCAGGAGGTTCTGCTGCCCTATCAGGCTGTATTCACAGGGTTAACAGGTCAAACCCACCTGACTATCCATCATGTGGCTACAGGGGAGCAACCTTCATTAAGACAGGTGGCTTGCCGATTCACCCCAGAGGTGTGGGCTCATATCAAAGCTGAAATAGAGGACATGCTGGAGCTTGGTGTCATTAAAAGATCCAAAAGTCCCTGGACCTCACCTGTTGTTCTGATACCGAAAAAGGATAAGTCCACCCCGTTTGGTGTTGACTATCAGCATCTTAATGTTGTCACTACCTTTGCTGCCTATCCCATGCCCAGAATAGATGAGCTACTGGATCAGCTAGCCGGAGCGCGGTACCTCACCATCATGGATCTGAGTAGGGGTTACTGGCAGATCCCTATGACTTCTGAGACCCAGGAGAGGTCAGCTTTCCTAACTCCCTTTGGGCTATATGAATTCAGTGTGATGCCCTTTGGGATGAAAAAATGTTCCTGCCACCTTCCAGAGGCTAGTCAACAAATTGCTGGATGATCAAGGGGACTATGAAGTGGCATACATAGATGATATTGCAGTGTTCAGCACCACATGGGAAGAACACTTAAAATATTGGAGGAAGGTTCTGGACAGTATTGCCCAGGTGGGGGCTTACTGTTAAACCTGAAAAGTGACGGATAGGAATGACTGAGGTTCAATACCTGTGGCACAGGGTGGGTGGGGGTCTCATGCGTCCTGAGCCAGACAAGGTAGAAGCAATTACTGCCTGGCCTACACCTATAACCAAGGAACAGGTCATGTTATTCCTGGGTACAGCGGGGTACTACCGTAAATTTGTTCGAGTACAGTAGAATCGCAAAACCGCTCACTGACCTGAGAAAAAGCTCCCCAGTCAGGTAGACTGGACCCCCCATCTTGTGAGAAAGCCTTTACGGAGCTTAAGGCAGCATTATTATTATTATTATTCTTTATTTATAAAGCGCCAGCATATTCCGCAGCGCTGTACAATAAGCACAGTATAGACAGGGTTACAATACATTGAACAACATTTGACAAACAGTACAGGAGGAGATGAGGGCCCTATTCCCGTAGGAACTCACAATCTGGGAGGGTTGGAAACAGGAGGAGAGGACTGTAAGGTGAGAGTGATTGATGGTTGCGTCAGTGAGTTGGGTGGTAGGCTTCCCTAAATAGGAATGTTTTCAGGGAGCGTTTGAAGGAAGAGAAGTTAGGGGAAAGTCTGACAGTACGAGGGAGAGCGTTCCAGCATTGGCCAGCTCCCCAGTGCTTCAAGCGCCAGATTTCGGTAAATGGTTTGTGGTTAAGACAGATGCAAACTATGGGTTTGGGGCAGTGCTTAGCCAGGTTAATGGTAGGGGAGAAGAGCACCCTGTGCTTTACCTGAGCCGCAAGCTTTTACCCAGGGAAGTCGCATATGCGGTGGTAGAGTAAGAGTGCCTAGCTGTGGTGTGGGCCTTGCAAAAGCTGCAACCGTATTTGTATAGCCGTAATTTTACCGTGGTAACGGATCATAACATTGGTTAAACCGAGTGGGCTGTAACAGCAGCAAGTTACTCAGATGGAGTCTTCTACTCCAGCAGTGTAACTTCAATGTACAGCATAAAAAAAAGGCAGCCTTCATGGCAATGCTGACGGACTTTCCCGCCAAGGGGAACTGTCTAACTAGACTATCATAGGATTAAGCGTATTACTTGAACGCCTCTGCCGTCCACCTTGAGGGGGGAGATGTCATGCACAGGCATAGACTTTGCGCTGTGCCAGATTTTAAACGCAGAATGTGGGTTTTTTCCTGTCTTTCCAAAGGAATAGGACAAGGCACCTCTGGTATTTATAACCCCTTATCTGATCTACTCTATGGGAATGAAGGCTAGATGGATGAAACCTGATCAGGGGACCCAGGCCCGGACTGGGACCAGACAGAAAAAAGGCTCTGGCATTTTGGACTGAGCAGTCCACTTTTTTTTCCCCCTACACAGCGCACATTACTGTCAAGCTCTGTGATACGCTCATACACAGCACAAGAGACACCCTCATGCACACCGCACATTACTGTGGAGCTCTGTGACACCCTTATACACACCTCAAATTACTGTGGTACCGAATGACACACACCGCACATTACTGTGGAGCTGTGACACCCTCATGCACACTGCACATTACCCCATTCACAATAAAACAATACAATGCCAAAGAAAAGTTGGCTTTAACAAACTCACGTTAGTTTTGGCTGACTCAGATGAGGCAGTGGCTGGGGCAGGTTTCTTCTAAAGATGGCCTCTTTCTTAGCCCTGACAAATAAATAGGCAGTTGTGGCTGGCCTGCCTAATGCCCATTGTTTCAAGCAAATGGTGGTCAGCCTGTGCAGACGTTGCACCTCAGCGATGTCATCACATCACGTGATGTGGTCACGTTATGCGCCCACACGCATCGCACAAGTACCCCCAGAGGGCACGCAGCCTGCTCACCTGGCAGTGACATCGGCTGGAGCCAACGACAAACAAGGAACCTGGCTGAACGCTGGCTAGGCCCAGGCCCTCGTCCACCCCTGCTGGAGACCTAATCAGCAGGAGCTGGCCAGCTGTTGGCCTCCGCTGATTAGGTCACAGGGCGCTACATGTGATGTCTAACACCAGGGCATACAGTGGCAGTAGTCACGCGGCGTGCCCTATGACCAAATCAGTGGGGGCCGATGGCCGGCCAGCTCCCTCTAAATCAGGTCATAGGGTGCGCCGGATGGTTGGCCACCTTACAGTTGGCCTAGGCTGCCTCGTTGGGTGGTTGGTTATGCCGGCTGACTGGCCCGGGAGGCTAGTGGCCTAACTGGCAAAAAACCGGTATACCCGACGGCCAGGTTGGGCCTGAGGGGACTCCTACCTGAACCAAATTGGTTGGGGGCTGGTGAGTGTTGGACAAAGAGCACTCACGAGTACAATTTGTCTTTCTCAAGGACTGGGTTCGAGGAACATCTCTAAAGAACCTTCTGGGGACTTTAAAAATCCAAAATACCCATGGGAGCCTGCTTCCTTGTGCTATCTATGTAAGTTAGGTTTTCGTTTACGTCCCATTTTAGTTCAAGAACTAGATTTGTACGTTTTATTATATTTTGTATGTTTTGTTTATGTGATATTAACACTGAGTAAAGTATTATTTTTGTCTTTTTCCATTAAAACTTTGTAACCCAGTACGGTCTTTGGCTCTAGAGCAGGGGTGTCAAACTCAAATGTCATCGGGGCCGCATCAGCAGTTTGGTCACCCTCAAAGGGCCAGTTGTATCTGTAGGACTATGTGTC
Source organism: Leptobrachium leishanense (assembly GCA_009667805.1). Classification (NCBI taxonomy): domain Eukaryota; kingdom Metazoa; phylum Chordata; class Amphibia; order Anura; family Megophryidae; genus Leptobrachium; species Leptobrachium leishanense. Next base: position 43,321,209 of record CM019072.1, read on the forward strand.
CACTCTTTATTATCATAAATTATTGTCACTGCATTCAATTACTGTTTTTTGTTCACACATGGATTTGCCCCAGCTCACACATGGATTTCCCCCACCTCATGGATTTGCCCCCAGCTCTCACATGGATTTGCCCCAGCTCATGGATTTGCCCCCAGCTCTCACATGGATTTGTCCCACCTCATGGATTTGCCCCCAGCTCATGGATTTGCCCCAGCTCTCACATGGATTTGCCCCAGCTCATGGATTTGCCCCAGCTCTCGGATTTGCCCCACCTCATGGATTTACCCCAGCTCATGGATTTGCCCCAGCTCATGGATTTGCCCCCAGCTCATGGATTTGCCCCCAGCTCATGGATTTGCCCCAGCTCTCACATGGATTTGCCCCACCTCATGGATTTGCCCCCAGCTCATGGATTTGCCCCCAGCTCATGGATTTGCCCCAGCTCTCACATGGATTTGCCCCAGCTCATGGATTTGCCCCCAGCTCATGGATTTGCCCCCAGCTCATGGATTTGCCCCAGCTCTCACATGGATTTGCCCCAGCTCTCACATGGATTTGCCCCAGCTCTCACATGGATTTGCCCCAGCTCTCACATGGATTTGCCCCAGCTCTCACATGGATTTGCCCCAGCTCTCACATGGATTTGCCCCAGAGGCAGCCAGCTCTCACCTGGATACTTGCTCAAGCTCCGGCAGGGGTTGAGGGGGCCCAGATGCCGGGTAGCGGGAGTGCCTGCCCGGTCCTGAACAGTCCGTCCTGTTAAAGGGGATGCGGTTGCGTGCGTGCGCGCGCAGGTCACGCGGTCCGGCCAGTCAGGTGGTACAGAGACTCAGTACCACCTGATTAGCCGGACCACGTGACCGGCTGCGCCTGCACACAGCCGCTTCTCCTTTAACAGGACGGACTGTTCAGGACCAGGCAGGCACTCCCGCTGCCCGGCATCTGGGTCCCCTCAACCCCCGGGCCAGTTTAAGGCTGGCGGGCCACATGACGAGGTCTGGCGGACCGGATTTGGCCCGCGGGCCTTGTCTTTGACACCCGTGCTCTAGAGGATACATGTTCTCCTGTAGCTTCATTCTGCCTTCCTGTCAAATTTTACCAATTGGGAGATACTGTAGCTGTATATGGTTATGCTCCTGGATTGGGGTGCTATACAGTTACTGCGGGTTTCGAAAGTGCCCTATTACTTTTGTGGTGGCAGCGTCTAGTCGGAAGGGTGTGTACGGTTTAGGGGGGCGAGGATAGCAAACGTGGGACCACGAGAGGGGGTAGAGTTAGTAAGTCCAGAGGCTTGGAGACGCTAACCCCTTGTACACCCTCCCTCCACACGTGACTGGGTAGATAGTGGGTGGTCGTCACACCCTCCACCTTTTAAAAGTCTCCTTACAAATGTCCAACACTGACTGGCACAGTCATACACTGTGCTGCCCACAATAAATATACACTTTGTGCCCCTTGGAGTATGGATGCCTGCCTCATGCCCACATACTTTTCGGTTCTAATACCGGAACTTGCAGCTATACTTTTTAATTGAGTAAAGCGCTGCAGAAACTGTTGGCGCTATATAAATGATAATAATTACAGCTACAGGAGATTCAATTCGAAAATACTGGTAGACATTTCTGAAACAAATTGAGTATTAAATGTATATTAAGGCAGAGAAACCTGAAAATCAGACTGAAATCTTTACACAGCCTATTTTTTTTTTTTAAACATTTGTAATAGCAAGCAACCGCCCCCCCCCCCCCAAAAAAACCCCACACAAAACACTTCTATGATGCCGGCCGAAAACATGCTTTTTCAGGCATTTTACATTTTTTGACCAGCATGAGATTTAGATTTTCAGCTTTAGGGAGAATGTTTTCAGATGTATTATCCAATATTTTGAAAATAAAATCTGTCGACACGCATTCATTTGTTTTTCCAAAAAACTGGCCAACAGATTTCAATCTAACCCAAATTTGTATTTTTCTTTTTAAATTGATTATGCAGCTCAGTTTTCCTTCTCTTAATATCTTGGTTACATTGAATGGCTAAATAACAAACGCTTTCTAGAGTGTGAGCAAAGGGGGAATACTAAAGCAGTTGTTGGTCTGTGTTCCCAATTTCGATCCCTCCATACACCTGTAGGTCTTCCCATACAAAAATATATCTTGTACAGATGTCTATTAGCTCACTACACACAGCTATACGGCTGTATTTAATATATTAAAAGCAGATTTAGCCACTCAAAATTATGCCACGGAGAACAGGTTTATAGTATAAGTCCTCAGTCACACACTCTTGCGTTGCCTTTTTAGGTAACCTAGGGTGTAGTCTCTTGATGTAGACCCCCGAGCTCTTTTTGGCTGTACTTGAGATTGAGCAGTGAGCTGCAATTTAATGGCACTTGAGTTCACTTTTGCTGCTACTAATAGCTCTTTCATTCCTTTCATCTTCTCACTCTGGAAGGAGACTGTGAGTGCCTGGGAAAGTTCAGTGTCCATTCCTTGCTGCTCAGGTGTAGGACTGGAGATTGGCACCTGTGGAGCAGGTTCTCCAGTTTTTGACTCTCGTCTAGGACCTCTCCTTCTGGTATCTTCAGAATCCTCATCCTCATTAGAAGATTCTGAACTCAGAATCACTTGCTGTCTGACCTGCAGATGAAAGAGTACTCAAGTTAGATCTGCATATACTTGCCAATAACACGGTCCCCCAGAGAGATGGTTCTGAATATTATGCATCACTGAAGAGACACTCTAGGCACCATAAGAACCTCTGCTTATTACAATGGATTAGTTTCCAGGACTGTCTCGAGTTTTCAAAATCCTTTAATTGTGGAAAAAGCCTTCAGTGCAGATATAACAAATCAATACACAAACCTGTCAATTAGACCAGGGGCAATACATTTCCTCGATCAAACACACCAAATTGGTCCAAGAAGTCACGGTACATATGAGCAAGGATTTCATATCCAAGTACCATAATTTTAGATTTCTAACTTTAAATGTATTTAGCCGAGGCACATTTATTTTTCTAGATACAGTATATGGGTTTATTAAGTTCATTGAATTTTCATGCAGTATTCATACACCACAGGTGCAAAAGCAGCTAAAAGTGGAATCCAAAATGAACAGTCTTGACAAGGTAATGGATTTCTCTCCTGCAATGTCTTCATGTTGCAGAGCAGATACTTTCCTGTGCTCTCCTTCTGCAGGAAGGAAAAATGTGTCCGAAAAAGCAAGGCATTACTGGCAGTCAAATAAATGGTGCACTGTGATGGATGTGTGCAAGTGCCATATGGATCAATGAGAAATGTGTGTCAGTTTTGTATTTTCATGTATGTTCCCTCTTTATGTCCTCAAATGTTTCTCTACGAAGGGATGCTGGGTGCACCAGTCTGTTGCTTTTTCAGTGGGGGGAAACGTAAGTTTTTAAAGGGCCACTAACACCAAGAAATGAAATGTCCTTATCGTATTTTATGTTGCTGATATCTTACATGTGCTTTGTTTTTCTCTTATATGTTTAGTTAGAAAATAATTTACTCTATAGGGGGTCACTGGGTGCATCTATTTTGTGATCTTATGTGTTATAAACTGCCCCCTCCCTCCCATATCTATACAACACCTGCTCTTCACTGTGTGGCTTTGGCCATAGAATGGAGCTCATGAGTTGATAACGGACTCACATCATTGTACTGTCTTAGTAGATCATTGTCAGGTCATTGTACGACATCAATTCACATGTATACTTCTTTTAAGCTCCCTGTCATATAGCATTCACCTGCCATCTCTTATCCTGAGCAGCATACAGAACATAAATACACCCCCTGCTGCCGTATCTAAACATTCTCACCTCCACCCCACTGAATGTTAAATACTGTAAAAGCAATACAACAGATGTAAAGTAAAACGTTTGCACAGATTTTGGTAAATCTTGCATCATTGCAAAAAACACACAAAATGGAAACAGGAGATAAAAAAAAATATTTTTCCTTTTTACATAGAATTCTGACAACCAGAGGGAAAAAAAAAACCAGAATGTGTGTTATAAAGTGGTTTTGTTTGTAATAGAGAAAAAATGGTGTCGCGCCCATACTCACTTATTTTCGGAGCGGCAGCAACTGCCAGGAGTAACTGAGTAACTCCTGGCAGTTGCTGCCGCTCCGAAAATAAGTGAGTATGGGCGCGACGCCATTTTTTCTGTATTTATGTATATCATGCTTGTAACACCAGTCCGTCGTTCTGCAGCTGTTCCTCTTTCCATGTTTTTGTTTTTGATCCCAAATGGGAAGTGTTTGGTGCGTGTATAAATAAAACCCACCATCTTTGTCTCTCCTTGGCTGAAAAGCAGCTGGAGGGGCTTGGAGCTGCTCAGTAGAGCGGCCTTTTGGTTACAATTGTTAGGTACCCACTCTAAAGAGGTGCCTTGAAGTGGCGAGTGGGCTTACGTTGCAATGGCCATTGAAACAAACAAAAACCTCCATTTTCGTTGTACATGGAACACATAAAAACGAGCGCAGATGACACTCTTTTTCCTTGTTATGTTTTATACATTGACTGGGCTGTTACTCCTGGCCGTTTGCTGCCGCTCCGAAAAAAAGTGAGTATGGGCGCGACGCCATTTTTTCTGTATTTATGTATATCATGCTTGTAACACCAGTCCGTCGTTCTGCAGCTGTTCCTCTTTCTATGTTTTTGTTTTTGATCCCAAATGGGAAGTGTTTGGTGCGTGTATAAATAAAACCCACCATCTTTGTCTCTCCTTGGCTGAAAAGCAGCTGGAGGGGCTTGGAGCTGCTCAGTAGAGCGGCCTTTTGGTTACAATTGTTAGGTACAAACTCTAAAGAGGTGCCTTGAAGTGGGAGTGGGCTTACGTTGCAATGGCCATTGAAACAAACAAAAACCTCCATTTTTGTTGTACATGGAACACATAGAAACGAGCGCAGATGACACTCTTTTTTCTTTGTTTGTAATAGGGCTGCACCGATACCAATTTAAGACCACGTACAAGTACTGATACTTTTTTTCAGTTACTCACCGATACTTTTATTTATAGTCATGTGACAGCTTTCCAATAAATAATTTAGGATTTTTGCTAAAAGCCTGTCCAGTTTATGTTAACATTGAAATGTATGGCCAGGCACCCAATTTACCCACTGCACAGGCCGCATCACACGCCTCATCTCAGATATACAGTTGTGCTCATAAGTTTACATACCCCGGCAGAATTTATGATTTCTTGGCAATTATTCAGAGAATATGAATGATAACACCAAAACATTTCTGTCACTTGTGGTTAAGTGTTTGGCTGAAGCCATTTATCATCAATCAAGTGTATTTACTCTTTTAAATCATAATGACGACACAACCCAAATGACCCTGATCAAAATTTTACATACCCCAGTTCTTTATACCGTGTATTGCCCCCTTTAACATCAATGACAGCTTGAAGTCTTTTGTGGTATTTGTAGATGAGGCTCTTTATCTTCTCAGATGGTAAAGCTGCCATTTCTTCTTGGCAAAAAGCCTCCAGTTACTGTAAATTCTTGGGCTGTCTTGCATGAACTGCATGTGTGAGATCTCCCCAGAGTGGCTCAAGGATATTGAGGTCAGGAGACTGAGATGGCCACTCCAGAACCTTCACTTTATATTGCTGTAGCCAATGACAGGTCGACTTGGTCTTGTGTTTTGGATCATTGTCATGTTGGAATGTCCAAGTATGTCCCATGCGCAGCTTCCAGGCTGATGAATGCAAACTTTCCTCCAGTATTTTTTGATAACATACTGCATTCATCCTGCCATCAATTTTGACCAAATTACATGTGCCTTTGTGGTGCTCACATCCCCAAAACATCAGTGATCCACCTCCATGTTTCTCAGTAGGAATGGTGAACTTTCATCATAGGCCTGGTTGACTTCTCTCCAAATGTAGCATTTATGGTTGTGACCAAAAAGTTCAGTTGTGGCCTCATCACTCCAAATGACTGTGCCAGAAGGTTTGAGGCTTGTCTCTGTGCTATTTGGCGTATTGTAAGCGAGATACTTTGTGGCATTTGCGTGGTAATTGCTTTTTTCTGGCGACTCGACCATGCAGCCCATCTTTCTTCAAGTGCCTCCTTATTGTGCATCTTGAAACAGCCACACCACATGTTTTCGGAGAGTCCTGTATTTCACCTGAAGTTATTTGAGGGTTTTTCTTTGCATCCCGAACAATTTTCCTGGCAGTCTGGAAGTTGTGGCTGAAATTTTAGTTGGTCTACCTGACCGTGATTTTGTTTCAACAGAACCCCTCATTTTCCACTTCTTAAGTTTGAATACTGCCAATTGACATTCTCAATTCCTTGGATATCGTTTTATACAGTTCAACTACCTTTTCCCGCAGATCCTTTGACAATTCTTTTTGCTTTCCCCATGACTCAGAATCCAGAAACGTCAGTGCAGCACTGGATGAAAGATGCAAAAGTCTGTCAGGAGTCCAGAAACTCATTGAATGAACGCACACGCACTACAAGCAAACCGATCACTGGTGAGGATGGTTACCTTTAGTAGCCAAACACTTTGTGTCAACTTGTGTGCATGTCATGAGTCCAAAATCACAAGGGTATGTAAAGTTTTGATCAGGGTCATTTTGGCAGTTTCTGTTGTTATTATGATTTAAAAAGAGTAAACACACTTGATTGATAATAAATGGCTTCAGCCAAACACTAACCATGAGTGAAAGATGTTTTTTGTGTTCTAGAAACATAGAAAAATGTCGGCAGATAAGAACCTTTCGGCCCATCTAGTCTGCCCAATTACATTTAACCTGGATTTATCTTTTGTTTAGGATAGTCTTATGCCTATCCCATGCTTGCTTAAATTCAATTACTGTTTTGGCCTCAACCACTTCAACTGGAAGGCTGTTCCATGTATCCACCACCCTCTCAGTAAAATAATGCTTCCTGATGTTACTTTTAAACCTTTGCCCCTCTAATCTAAGACTATGTCCTCTTGTTTTGCTACTTTGTTTCCTTTTAAATATACTCCCTTCCTCTACCTTGTGGATTCCCTTTACGTATTTAAATGTTTCTATCATATCTCCTCTGTTCGTCTTTTTTCCAAGCTATACATGTTAAGATCATTAAGCCTTTCCTGGTAACTTTTCTCCTTCAAGCCGTACACCATTTTAGTAGCCCTTCTCTGAACTCTCTCTAAGATGTCTATATCCTTCTGGAGATACGGTCTCCAGTACTGCACACAGTACTCCAAGTGAGGTCTCACCAGTGCTCTGTACAGTGGCATGAGCACTTCCCTTTTCCTACTGCTAATACCTCTCCCTACACAACCAAGCATTCTGCTAGCATTTCCTGGTGCTCTATTACATTGACTACTTACCCTTAGATCCTCTGAAATAATAACCCCTAAATCCCTTTCCTCAGATGTTGAGGTTAGGACTGTATCAAATATTCTATATTCAGCCCTTGGGTTTTTACGTCCCAGGTGCATTATCTTGCACTTATCCACATTAAAACTCAATTGCCACAGCTCCGACCATTTTTTTAGTTTACCTAAATCATTTGTCATTTGGCTGATCCCTCCAGGAACGTCAACCCTGTTGCAAATCTTTGTGTCATCAGCAAAAAGACATACTTTTCCATTAATACCTTCTGCAATAACACTAATAAAAATATTAAAGAGAATGGGTCCAAGTACTGACCCCTGAGGTACCCCACTGGTAACAAGACCTTGCACCGAATAAACTCCATTTACCACAACCCTCTGTTGCTTGTCACTCAGCCACTGCCTAATCCATTCAACAATATTGGAATCCAAGCTCAAAGATTGCAATTTATTGATAAGCCTTCTATGCGGAACAGTATCAAAAGCCTTACTGAAATCTAAATAAGCAATGTCTACTGCATCACCTGTGTCTATTATTTTTGTTACCCAATCAAAAAAATCAATAAGATTAGTTTGGCATGATCTCCCTGAGGTAAACCCATGTTGTTTCTGATCCTGTAATCTATGTGTTTTTAGATGTTCAACAATCCTTTCCTTTAACATGGTTTCCATTAATCATTCATATTCTCTAATAGCCAAGAAATCATAAATATGCGAGATCTCAGCTGGAGGCAGCGTCCACAGCCCAGGGGCAGCTCCGTAACGCTGCTGGCCGGAAGGGGAACGGTGGTCAAATGCTTTTAATGCATTTGGCCAGCTGCTCCAGCCCCGCGGACACCGGCAAGCTGGCCCAGCACTGGCTTCTGGGTATTGGGAGCGGTATCGGGGAATTTACACGAGTACAAAGTACTCGTGCAAATGCGGTATCTGTGCATCCCTAAAAATAGAACTTTAAAACATGATGAGCACGGAACAGTCAAAATGAGCTCAGCAGTGAAGGGGTTAAAAAGTAAAAACATGTAAACATTGGGGGCTCTATTACATTCCTTGCACAAAAACGCTTGCACAGCACAATTTTTTTTACGTTGGTATTACGATCCAAGTGCATTTTTCATCCGTCCGAAAATATCATGCGTGAAAACAAGCGCAAATTAATGCTACGCGCAGAAATCGGTGGGCAGACTGTTTTTTTTTCACGCGATTCAGCCATTCAGAATTAAGAACCACAATTGTCTCCCGTTCATTTTTTGCACCTATCAAAATCAATCTGAGTATATATGCTGCAGCAATAATAAAAACACGCACAACCTCTCAATTTTATTGTTTGGGTATGTGTAGAATGTGTAACTATACTGTGATGTATTTTTTTGTCGTTCTGGTGTATTTGGTTGCGGCCAGAACGTTCAGATTTGCAGTTACCAACAGCTTTTAAAAGTTGTTAAAATTATGCGCTCAAATGTCGTTCGTAAACATTTGCGCGTCGATTGTAATACCATCCGCGTACCAGCCCACGGACGCATTTGCGCTCACAATGTTAAGTATGGGATGCGCGCACGAACCTTCGCTCGCGCAGGGTAACTCGCGTTAGACGTTAACGTGCATTTTGTGCGCGAACGTCGTAATATGACGTTCAGCATGTAGGGCGTTTCCCCTCGCGTTAATGTGTTTTTGCGCACGCGCACATTTTTGCGCGAAGAGTGTAATAAAGCCCTGGGTATTTCTAAACTTGAGACAAAATTTGGAAACTATTTAGCCGGGGGTCTTTTTTGGCAGTTGTGTGCTTTTTCCATGTTTTCATCATATTTAATATTTTTTTATAGTAAATTATGTGATATGATCAAAATAATGTAATCTTTAGAAAGTCCATTTAATGGCGAGAAAAATGGTATAGAATATGCGAGGGTTCCATAAATGAGCAAGAGGAAAGTTTGAGCTAAACTCAAACAGTGCAGAAGTGTAAAAAATAGCAATGGGTACTTTCGGACAGAATGATAAAACCGCCTGGTCACTATGGGGTTAAGCATTTTTCCATTCTCCACACATGCCTAAAACCTTTGCTCGGTTGTGTATGTATAGAACATTTCTATCCTATAAATAAGCTATCCAGAGCAAGTATGATTGTAATGCACAGACTTCGAGGCTCCTATTGCGTTTCTTTCCTTGTATTTATTAAAACAGCAGCAAGGATTTTTTAACAATCAACTGAAACACATGTAAGACATCCTAGAAAACAAAACACAGGTCCCAGTCAGGATACCCCCCCCCCCTTTCTGGTCCAATCCCTGTGTATGTCCTCCTTCTAAATTCCCCTGTGATGCCTCCTTTATCCTCTTTCCTTGCTGCTGCACAGACAGATGAGTATTTGATGCGTTTCTCTGATGATTTACGGTGTTGGATTGGATTGTTATTTGACGCTACGTCCTGGCTTTAACCATGGCATTCGTCTCCATTAGTTGGCAGCTACCTTAGCGGGTAGCTGCAGGGTTATTTTCGTGTTCTTAATTCACAAATAACTTTCCCTTACTCGTGGCTGTTACTGCACTCGGAGCTGGGAACTTCCAGCTGCGCATCGTGGTTTCCACGCCTGCGCGGTTGGGTTCCCGCGCCGCCGATTAGTTCCCTTCACTCCACTCTGTTAGTGATCCGGGATGCCGCGCCAGAAAATTGCTCCAAAGTGCCCGTCACCGGAGGCTGAATCGGACTCCGGGGATAGCTTTAATCGACAATCTGACCCAGATGAACAGTCTGGTAAACACTCCCCTCTGATTGTTGTAACTCCCCAGTTACATGCCCCAGCAGGGCCCTTACTTGATCCCAATATACAGGCTTCTATATCTACGGAAGTATTTCATGCAGTTGCCGCAATGTCGGCTGATTTTAAAAGCACTTTGGCTGAGGCCATTGCGGAAGCCACTACTATGCCACAACTTATGGCTAATGCTTCCCCGGGCACGTCACTCACCTCGGTGAGGCCCTCAGATACACCTCTGCCACGTGCTGCGGGTAAAAAGTCGATTAGCAAATCCAAACATTCCCAAAGAGGGGCTGGCAACCCCGCACCACTGCCTGTGGATATTGCTATCGACTCAAACTCTAAATCTCGCAAAAGAGCCCAACCATGCCGGGCGCTGGTGGCAGACCCCCCAAAAGAGCGAGATCTCCGGATTCCACTCCAGAAATCGAGGAAGACCCAGATAGTGATGATCTCGATCTGGAGTCGAATGAAGGTGAAGCAGTAGATGCAGTAGATGCTTTGCACATACACGCTCCTGATGATAATTTGACATCAGAAGTCACTCTTCCCTCATCCACTCAGACAGCGGAGATGGCTTATGACTCTCAGGGGAACCCCCATCTTGCCCTGAGGACCTCCAACATCCAAAATCTAAAGATTGGTCACCCCAACCTCATGTGGCCAAATATGTGGACGTCAGAGTCTGTAAAGCCTTAGACAAAGGCACCCAGGCTAGAATGAAAGCTTCCTACAATATACTGAGACACATGGTTGGTCCACGCTTTCTGCATTTGCCAGGACAAACTCCTGGACATAGTTCTTCCGCTGACCCGCTTACTGGATGCTGCAGAAACTGCACGCATTAAACAGACCGCTCTATGCCCTACGGCAGTATCCAACAGAAACTGCACGCATTAAACAGACCGCTCTATGCCCTACGGCAGTATCCAACTGAGCACTCCGCTCCTTGATTTTCCTAGGGAATGCCAACTCTGCCCTGGCTACTGAGACTGTACAGTCAGGTCCAGAAATGTTGGGACATCGACACAATTCTAACATCTTTGGCTCTATACACCACCACAATGAAGTTGGAATGAAACAAACACAATGTGCTTTAACTGCAGACTGTCAGCTTTAATTTGAGGATATGTACATCCAGCTCAGGTGAACGGTGTAGGACTTACAGCAGTTTGCAGATATGCCTCCCACTTGTTAAGGGACCAAAGGTACTGGGACAGAATAATAATCATAAATCAAACTTTCCCTTCTTAATACTTGGTTGCAAATCCTTTGCAGTCAATCACAGCCTGAAGTCTGGAACGCATAGACATCACCCGACGCTGGGTTTCATCCCTGGTGATGCTCTGCCAGGCCTCTACTGCGACTGTCTTCAGTTCCTGCTTGTTCTTGGGGCATTTTCCCTTCAGTTTTGTCTTCAAGTGAAATGCATGCTCAATGGGATTCAGGTCAGGTAATTGACTTGGCCATTGCATAACATTCCACTTCTGTCCCTTCAAAAACTATTTGGTTGCTTTTGCAGTATGCTTTGGGTCATTGTCCATCTGCACTGTGAAGCGCCGTCCAATGAGTTCTGCAGCATTTAGCTGAATGTGAGCAGATAATATTGCCTGAAACACTTCAGAATTCATCCTGCTGCTTTTGTCAGCAGTCACATCATCAATAAATACAAGAGAACCAGTTCCATTGGCAGCCATACATGCCCACACAATGACACTTCTACCACCATGCTTCACTGATGAGGTGGTATGCTTAGGATCATGAGCAGTTCCTTTCCTTCTCCATACTCTTCTCTTCCCATCACTCTGCTACAAGTTGATCTTGGTCTCATCTGTCCATAGGATCTTGTTCCAGAACTGTGAAGGCTTTGTTAGGTGTTGTTTGGCAAACTCTAATCTGGCCTTCCTGTTTTTGAGGCTCACCAATGGTTTACATCTTGTGGTGAACCCTCTGTATTCACTCTGGTGAAGTCTTCTCTTGATTGTTGACTTTTACACACATACACCTACCTCCTGGAGAGTGTTCTTGATCTGGCCAACTGTTGTGAAGGGTGTTTTCTTCACCAAGGAAAGAATTCTTTGGTCATCCACCACAGTTGTTTTCCGTGTTTCTTAGGCTAGGGTCAGACGAACGCATTTTTATGTTGTCTGTGAAAAAGTGCGTTCGAACGAATGGACGCATTTTTTCACGGAATACGCGATAGCGGTCATATGATGCGCATTTTCGTCCGTGATTTTGTACGGATCATCAATAAAACTCTTTTTGTGTCTGGACGTTATGTTGGCCGGACATTAGCAGCGTCTGACGTCTCCTAATCACGCACACACACCGCTAGCGGACGCAGCGCACTCTGTACGTCAGTACCTGCGGTTTCACGTTCTCAAAAAAATGCGTTCATTTTCCACTTGCGTTGCGCAGCCGGACTTTTGTGCGACCGTACTTCGTATATTGGCCGTCATTGCCCGGCATCTGCTGCTAGTGCGACCGTGATTAAGTGCGGCTGCACGCGCGTTCGCACTGCCTCAGTCTGACCCTAGCCTGAGCTCACCGGTGCGTTCCTTCTTTTTGAGAATGTTCCAAACAGTTGTTTTGGCCACGCCTAATGTTCTTGCTATCTCTCTGATGGGTTTGTTTTGTTTCTTCAGCCTAATGATGGCTTGCTTCACTGATAGTGACAGCTCTTTGGATCTCTTTGGAGTTGACAGCAACAGATTCCAAATGCAAACAGCACGCTTGAAATTAACTCTGGGCCTTTTATCTGCACATTGCAATTGGGGTAATGAGGGAATATCACACACCTGGCCATGGAACAGCTGAGAAGCCAATTGTCCCATTACCTTTGGTCCCTTAACAAGTGGGAGGCACATCTGCAAACTGCTGTAAGTCCTACACCGAGTTGGATGTACATACCCTCAAATTAAAGCTGACAGTCGGCAGTTAAAGCACATTGTGTTTGTTTCATGCCAACTCCATTGTGGTGGTGTATAGAGCCAAAGATGTTAGAATTGTGTTAATGTCCCAATATCTCTGGACCTGACTGTAGATCCATTCTGTTAAAGGTGGATCCCACCAGGACTACTATTGCAGATACTTATCTGGCAGGGAAAGCAAAAGGTTTCCTTTTTGGCAAAGGCTTCCTTAAAGACATGGGGAATATTTGGGGGGCCTTCAATCAGATCGATAAGGTATAACACACTACTGAAGATCTTCCCCGGCCGGGTCTCTGGGAAGGTCGGCAGGACACGGGGTTGTGCTGCAGGCCATGCGGGCTTCACCAACCCTTCCTGTCCACCTACCAGCCCCGCTGCCCCTGGCTATTACACTGGCCCCAACACCGGCTATAACCAGACACCACAACCCCAATTCTTTCCGTCAAGATCTTCGACCTTGGAGATGAAGGGGATTCTGGTTTTATCCAGTAAGAGGTTTTCGATTCAGTTTTACTCCCCCCCCCATCCAATACCACCCCTCTCCTTCCAATCGTCTTTCAGAGGAGGGTGCGCGGATGATGGAACCTGAGGTGGCAGACCTCAAACGCAAGGGCGCCAAAGAACCCACCCCACTGTCATCTCATGGCTTTGCCAGCAGCCTTTTCCTGGCAACAAAGAAAGGGGGAGGTCTTCACCCTGTCATCAAGTTAAAGTCCCTAAACGAATATGTGGTTTACAACCATTTCAAAATGGAAGGGATTCACCTTCTACGGGATGTTATTACGGGGCGACTGGTTAGCAAAGATAGACCTTCACAATGCTTACCTAACTGTCCCCATTGCACCAGATTGTCACGATTTCCTCCGCTTCCAGTGGGGGCCTTCGACCTGGAGGTTTCACTGCCTCCCCTTCGGCCTCTCTTCAGCCCCATGGTGTTTCACCAAGCTCCTGAAGCTGGTCGTGGAGGATTTCAGGGCAAGAGGCATACGTCTCATCTACCTAGGCGACATCTTACCGATGGCCTCATCCCCCTGTCTCCTATAGACTCACATACAATGGCGGTGTCCCTGCTGCAAGAATTAGGCTTTCTTGTCAATGCAAAGAAATTGATTCTCACACCGTCTGTGTTGGAGTTTCTGGGATTCATAGTAGATCCAATTTCTCTATCCTTAAGTCTCCCAGGAGACAAGTGCAAGACAATCTTCAAAGAACCCCGCTCACTGATTCGGCAGCGACAGGTGGTTCTCAGGGATTTAGCCCGGATGGTAGGCCTTTTGTCAGCCGCCAGACTGGCATTTTGGCCAGCTCCCCTTCACTATCGAGCACTCCAACGCCTGAAGGCCCGTTCTCTCCAGGAGGGGCTGACTTACTCAGACTTGCTCCAGTTACCCCCGAAAGCTCGCGTCGATCTCCTTTGGTGGATGCAGAACCTCTGATCTTGCAACGGGAGAGCTATTATGCCCCTTCCACCACTTCTTACAATAGAATCAGACGCTTGTCTTACGGTAGGGGGGCTCGCTGTGGGCCACTAGAGACAGGGGGTCATTGGCCCCCCCTCAGAAGTTAATGCACATCAACGGCTTGGAGCTGCGAAACATTGAAGGCCAACCAGAGCAACAGCCTTCAGCCAATGCGGTCTGCTATTGAAAATGGACAATTTTACGGCAGTCCGTTATATCAATGGGCTCGGAGGACCTCGTTTGGCCCTGTTGACATCTCTGGCAAAAGATTTCTGGGAATGGTGCTTCAAACGGGGTCTAGAGGTCCAGGCCCAGTTCATTCCCGGGTTGTCCAACCTGGTGGCAGACTGGAATTCGAGGCATACCGAGGATTGCGGGGATTGGCGCTTGAAACGCTCAGTTTTCTCTGCCATCTCCGCACTCTGGGGTCCCTTTCAGATAGATCTGTTCGCGTCTCGTCTGAATGCACAGTTATGTCTGTTCTTCAGTTGGAGACCGGACCCGGAAGCACTAGCATCAGATGCATTCCTACATGTGTGGACTCCTCACCATCAGCTTGCGTTCCCCCCTTGTCACCTGATAGGCCGTGTGCTCAGTCACGTCAAAGCTCAAGGTGCAGAAATTGTCCTAATCGCCCCATTCTGGGAGAATCAACTGTGGTTTCCGGGGTTGCTGGAAATGGCGGTGGACTTTCACAGATTGTTACCGCGGTTCCCGGACCTTCTCGTGGATGCAGATCTGCATCCTTACCCATTATTCTCTTCCAGCGGCTGTTGTTTGTCAGCGTGGCTGGTATCTGGTGTCCGGGGCTCTCCACAGATGGTTTCCGAACGTACTTCCAGCCTCCTCAGAGGAGCTTGGGCCCCTGGCACCAGATTTTACTATAACACGGCCTGGAAATCCTGGTTTCGATGGTGCTTGGCATGGGATTTGGATCACGTTCAAGCACCTTTGAAATTCTGTGCTGGATTTCTTATCAGAAACATTTGACTCAGGCAAGGTGTACCGCACTCTTAATGTGTTTCGCTCTGCTGTGTCAGCTCACCATGTGGGCTTTAATGGGATACCGCTGGTTTGTAGATTTCACGTCCCCCCTTCCTAGATATTCTATTACAGGGGACGTTTCCCTTCTGTTACAGTTCTTGTTAGACTGGCCTGTTAATGACCTATTAGTTCTTTAATGTACTAACACCTTGATAAAGGCCCTCGCTGGGCCGAAACGTTTTTTTTAATGTGAACCCCAATAAAATCTATTGTTTTTAATCCGTCCCTGAGTGCCTCCCTCCACCACAGTTTTTTGTATAATGTACAGTACTGTGCAAAAGGTTTAGGCAGGTGTGAAAAAATGCTGTAAACAAAGAATGCTTTCAAAAATGGAAGTGTTAAATATTTATGTTCATAAATGAACAAAATGCAGTGAATGAACAAAAGAGAAATCTAAATCAAATCAATATTTGGTGTGACCACCCTTTGCCTTCAAAACAGCAGCAATTCTTCTAGGTACACTTGCACACAGTTTTTGAAGGAATTCGGCTGGTAGGTTGTTCCAAACACCTTGGAGACCTAACCACAGATCTTCTGTGGATGTAGGCTTTCTCACATCCTTCTGCCTCTTCATGTAATCCCAGACACATACGATGATGAGATCAGGGCTCTGTTGGGGCCATGCCATCACTTCCAGTACTTCTTGTTCTTTACGCTGAAGATAGTTCTTAATGACTTTGGCTGTATGTTTGGGGTCGTTGTCCTGCTGCAGAATAAATTTGGGGCCAATCATACGCCTCCCTGATGGTATTGCATGATGGATAAGTATCTGCCTGTATTTCTCAGCATTGAGACCACCATTAATCCTGACCAAATCTCCAACTCCATTTGCAGAAATGCAGCCCCAAACGTTTATTTATTTATTTATAAAGGATTTTACCAGGAAGGATACATTGAGATTTCTCTCGTTTTCAAGTATGTCCTGGGTTCAAGAACATTGAGGTGTTAGTTACAGAAATACAAAGTAATACAATGCAAGATATTAAAAAAAAAAAACACAAACGTTCAAGGAACCTCCACCATGCTTCACTGTTGCCTGCAGACACTCATTATTGTACCGCTCTCCAGCCCGTCGACGAACAAACTGCCTTCTGCTACAGCCAAATATTTAAAATTTTGACTCATCAGTCCAGAGCACCTGCTGCCATTTTTCTGAACCCCAGTTCCTATGTTTTCGTGCATACTTTAGTCGCTTGGCCTTGTTCCCACGTCGGAGGCATGGCTTTTTGGCTGCAACTCTTCCATGAAGACCACTTCTGGCCAAACTTCTCTGGACAGTAGATTGGTGTACCTGGGTCCCACTGGTTAATGCCAGTTCTGAGCTGATGGCACTGCTGACATCTTCCGATTTCGTAGGGCAATAAGCTTGATGTTTCTTTCATCCGCTGCACTAAGTTTCCTTGGCTGACCACTGCGTCTATGATCCTCAACGTTGCCCATTTGTGCTTCTTCAAAAGAGCTTGAACAGCACATCTTGAAACCCCAGTCTGCTTTGAAATCTTTGTCTGGGAGAGACCTTGTTGATGCAGTATAACTACCTTGTGTCTTGTTGCTGTGCTCAATCTTGCCATGACATGAAACTGTCTTTCACAACCTCACCTTGGTAGCAGAGTTTGGCTGTTCCTCACACAGTTTTAAGCCTCCTACCCAGCTGTTTCTGTTTCAGTTCATGACTGGGTTTCAACTCCTACAAAATCCCTGACTTTGCGCAAGTGTACCTATGAGAATTGATGCTGCTTTGACGGCAAAAGGTAGTAACACCAAATATTGATTTTAGATTTTTCTTTTGTTCACTCACTTTGCATGTTGCAAATTGACAAAAATAAAAAATCATTATTTATATTTCTGAAAGCATTCTTTGTTTAAAGCATTTTTTCCACACCTGCCTAAAACTTTTGCACAGTACTGTAGATATATATATATCTATCATATACATATCTCTTTCACTCATTTTCTCTTGCTCTCTGACCTGCTTCTATCTCTACCTTTTTACTCCTTAGGGTTCTCCCGACCAGGATATAACTGCGGCAGGTGGCTCGCGTGCCTCCGCTCGGCGTTGGTACTGTTAACCAGCGTCGGGTCCAGTGCTTTCTTCCTTTCCTGTCATCTTCTTGGTTTCAAAACTATTTTTCACCACTTGCTTTTTTTTCTCCGATCCCCGGGGCTGTTCATCACGCACACACACGGTCTTAGGTGACAGCCGCCATCTTCTGCGTTCACTGCTCAGTGCAAATAGATCTCCGAACGCTCGGCCCGGGGGATCCCTAATATTTATACAAATATGTCCCTCTCTAAACCAGGCCGACTGCTCTCCTCCAAGGCAGAGTCCACCTCAGACCCCGATTCGGCCAAGAGCTCTCTCTCCGAGGATCAATCCTGAAGAAATCACAAGCAATCATAGAGGACCTCTACTGAAGCCAGATTAGCGCACATGGATGCCTCCAACCAATGTCACAGGTGGTTTCAGCTGCTGTGTCTCCTCTCTGAATCCTAGCACAGATCACGCACAGCTGTCCTCAGTGACTACCTTCCTACCACCCATTAATGTCAACCCTGCACCTGAGGCTCCGAATGTCTCCTGGGCAGGCCCTTCCTCTTAGGGATTTGGTCCTTCACCATGCGGGCCTGAGACAGGACTCCCTTACAGGTAGTCCAGCTGCATCCATCAGCAGAGAGGCTGGCACCCCCTCACCACTCCCGGAGCCAGTCACACCGGCACTCATGTCTAAAAAACGCACTCTACCCCACAGGGCTCAGGTTACGAACGCAAAAAAAACTTGCCGTGCATTCAAGGTTGTCCTACCTGATTACCCAGACTCAGACCAGGATGAGACCGATCCCAGGATGGCTGAGGGTGAAGTCCTCGGAGCTCCCTGGTCCTGAGGACTCGGATTTTCTGGATGTGGGTGTTCCCATTCGCACGTCCCATTCTAGGGGTATGGTGGTGTACGACCTGCAAGGCAACCCCCTCTTCGAGCTAGAGGACCTCAGTTCCTCTATCTGTTATCCGTCTCCACATGTGGAGCAATTGGGTCGACTCCCATCACAGGTGTCGCCTTCAAAAAAGGAGGACAGGGCCAAATTGAAATCCAAATGCCTACAACCGGTTACCACCAGCAAGACCTGCCAGACCCCTAACGTGGATGTCAGCTTCCAAAAATATGTGGCACGACGTGGCTGGTCTCCTAAGGGGGGCTTTGAATTTGCCATCAGGGGCTGCCAGGATAAACTACTGGACACAGCAGGTCCCTTTAGTAAGGCTCTTTGAGCTTGTAGAAGAAGCTAAATCCACACAAACGCAGCTGGACCCGGATGTTGTGACCGAATGGGTCCAGAGATCTATTTGTCTACTGGGTAATATCAATGTAGCCCTGTCAGCCGAAAAACGCAGGAGCAGACTCTTAAGGATTGATCCTGAGCTCCTGCATTTGACCACCAATGGAAATATGGAAAGGACCAATGGAAAGGAAATATACACCTGGCCATTTGAAGTCCTGCTCCGTTTCTTTGCGGTATTGAAGGGGTCCTTCGGCGCCCCCTTTGAGCGGTGACTTTACGCCGGTGTGGAGGGCTCCCTATGTAATGTGATCGCAGCGCTTGTGGATATACTCCTATTCAATGACTGTATGGTCAATCTCAACTTAAAAGACTTGTTCCGATCGTGAAAGATCGAGACCTTCTGAAATGCCAGTGGAGAGGCAAGATGTGGAGATTTACGTGCCTTCCGTTCGGCCTAGTCTCCGCCCCGTGGTGTTTTACCAAGCTGCTCCATCCTGTGGTCTCCTCACTCCGGGGCAAGTGGTCGTGATTCTAGTGATTTTTCTGGACAACATCCTCTAGTTGTCCCGATCGCCCCTCACCCTTCGGGCCCACCTATGCAAGACGATTGCGCTCCTCCATGACCTAGGCTTCCTGATCAACCAGGAAAAATCCCTTCTGTTCCTGACCCACTCCATAGAATTCCTGGGCTTCACGGTGGATTCCGCTCTCATGACCCTCAGCCTCCTGTCTTCCAAACTGTCCACCATCAGGAAGGAGGCAAAGTCATTGATGAACGCCTTCCCCCTGCGCTCCTTGGCCGAACAATCTGTTTCCTAGCGGCGTCCAGACAGGCGATTCATCCTAGCCCTCTCCACTACAGGGCCTTCCAACGCTTAAAGTCTGTTCACTGGGTGTGGGCCTCAACTATCTAGACAGCTAATTGACGGACGATGTAAGGTCAGACCTTCAAAAGGTGGATTACCAACATGGCCACCTGGAATGGCCGTCCTTTCCTTCCTCCTCAACCTACAATGACGATAGACTCGGGCACCAGCTGTCTGGGATGGGTCGCAGTTCCTCGGGCGGTCGATGGACTCTCCAAGAACAGTCCCTGCACATTAATTTCCGGGAATTCCTGGCGGGTCTGCTCGCCGTCCAGTGCTTCACTCAGCTATCTCTTCCGAGCTCAATCATTCTACAGATTGACGTGTCTGTGGTTCGCTATATCAACAGCCTGTGAGACCCACGCTTCGCAGATCTGTCATCCATGGCTCTCCGGTTCAGGGAGTTCTGTTTCCAGCATGTAATTTCAGTCCAAGACTAATTTATCCCGGGTCTGACGAACGAGGTGGCTGGCTGGAACGCACGTCGCCTCACTGATTTGGACGACTGTCACGTTCCAGTTTCTGTGCACTGTCATCTCTATGGGTCCCTTTCGGATCAACTTATTCGCCTCCAGACTGAACTCAACGTCAGGACTTCAGTTGGAGACTGGACCCGGAGGCCCTGGCCACGGACGCTTTTCTCCAAGACTGGTCTGCAGGCCTCCACTACGCATTCAATCTGTTCGTCCTTATTGCTTTCACGCTCTTGCACGTTGGGGACCAAGAAGCGACAGTGGTCCTGATAACGCCCTTCTGGAAGTCCCAGCTGTAGTTCACAACGCTCCTGAGTATGGCCGCGGCTGCTGCCTCACTCCGACAACCACGAGGATCGTTCCCACCCCCTCATGACCTCCCGCCATCTACCACTACTGGCATGGTTGCTCTCTGGCACCCCTGTACGAGCACACACCTTTCAAATTGGACTAAAGATCTACTGTTGCACTCCTGGGCCCTGGGTACCCGACTGGCCTACAAGTCTGCCTGGGACAGATGGGCTAGCTGGTGTCTGGAACGGGACAGGAATCCCTTTTTGGCCCCTGTAGCCGTTATTTTGGATTTCTTGATGCTCATGTTTGACCCAGACGAGGCTTACTGTACGGTTAACAGGCTTAGGTCGGGCCATTTCGGTGGGTCATGGTGGTTTCTCTGGTCTAACACCTGTTGCGTGGCATGCATTTTTTCTAGGCCGCCGGCCCCCAAGTATTCCTGCACGTGGGGGACATCTCCTTCATTTTGTCCTTGCTGAACCGCTGGCCGGACAATGCAGCGCTGTCCCTGCAGGATCTTTCGGATAAATTACTCATGCTATTTTGCCTGGTTAACTACAAACGGGTGCGTGACGTACAGGCATTTGACTTTGGTGACCAGTCATTTGTCCCCGACTGGATCAGTTTCAATATTTCCCGCCGCAGTAAGACTGCTCTATGTGTTTTTCCCTGCGTTCCAGGAGGGTTCCCTCCTGCTCCGGTTCGATTTCTGAAGTTTCCACTGATGGCATCTTGCAGCGCAGAAAGAGGAGGAGCTGCTTCCGGAGGGGCCCCTTATGGATACAGGAGGGGAGAGATGGGGTGCTGGGTTCTACCCCCCCCCCCCACGCTGGGTGAGGGAATGGACCACACGTTTTTTCTGTTATTTTCGATAAAGTTCTTTGCTGCTGTTGGGGCAGGAGAGAAAGCATAGCAAATACTCGCCTCCAAGTCCTTATTAAAATTTAATAATTGTTGCCCAATGTTAATATACTTAAAACCTTTTTGGTACACGAATTGCTTATATCCACCCTAACTCTCTGAGGATTAATAAACTTCTATCATGTTTAACATTCCACCTCTACTGGTCCCCTCACCCATAAATCACCCTTACCTGTGCATCAAATCTGCCAAGTGACTGCACAAGAAACGTAGCCCAACCCACATGCAAGACTGGAGTGGGGCTGTCTTCTTCCCATTTACATATCCCATCATAGAAACGCAAGAGACTTGCAAAAGTCACGGGATCCTGAAGAGCTGAGCCAGTCTGAAGCAAGAAAAAAAAAAAAAAAGTAAGTTAAACTTTACAGCCACTTCACATTTGGTACGAGTAATATTTAATTGTCATTGGTTACTCACTGGACTATCAGGTAATGTTGACTCCTCTTTCAACAAGTTAGGCAACAGATCATTGGCGATATCAAAGAGATCTTTGTAGATTTCTTCATCTTCACGGCAATAGTTATATCTAAGAAAAAAAGGGCCATTAGTCCATAAATATAAAAATGTTGAGAAAGACCAAACAAAAAAACTCGTCAAGCCAACGCTAGTTTGGCTCATTGGATGGAGAATCACTCCTGGTTTTATTTCTGCCAATACATATACTGCAAATTTCTGAGTTATTCACAAAGTTTTGCTATTGATTACTTCCAGTGGAAGGCCCTTTGAGTGAAAGAGCTATCATAAAAGGACAGCCCTCTACTCACACCTGACTAAGCGCCAAAACCCTTACTTCTCAGTGCAATGATGTCACTGCTGCAGGTGAATTGTACAGTGCTGCAGAGTGACCCTTTTCCAGTGACTTCCATGAAACAGGATGATGGCTGCACCAGTCACTGGAACCAGGTAAGTATTTGTGTCTGATATCAATATCTACAACGGTTGTAGTGGAGGACAAAAAGGCCTCCACACTATAATAAGTGTGTTTATTATTGCAGAAGCCACTTGCACATCACAGCAATTTGATGAATTGCATCCCAGAGCTCTTGTGCCATATTCCCCATATGCAGCAAGGAATTCTGGGTAGGATATGCCAATGTCATCTGTCTCACTTTTATGCATCCTGGGTCTGTTTTTACACAGAGCCCTGAAATCAATGCTATGCCACACTGTGGCTTTGTACACAATACAATATTGCATTGATCAATGCAAGATCCATCTCCTGATGGGACATTGCAAGGAAAGAAAACCTGGCCACTACAGGCTCTCCTTAAGGAACAATGACCTGCAAGGTTAAAAACCCCAGAAACTAGGGAAATATAGAGGCAGAAGTTGCTTGACAGTAGAAGAAAAAGGGTGGCCTTACTCCTGGATAACTGCAGAGGTCTCAGACCAGGCCTTCACAGCCTCTCGCACGTTTCTATTCCGGCAGTGGTATGCCGCCAGGTAAATGTGAGGATACAAATGCTGGTTTTCATAATGTAGACGAGAGGACTGTACAGCCTAATAAAGAGAGAGGGTTACATGAATAGGGGGAAAAAAAAGTAAAAAGGAATTCAAGTAAATCGTCGTGTGGGCTCACTTTGTGGTAGATTTCAAGGGGCTTTGAGCGCCCAGGTGTTGGAGCAAGATCTTCAAGGTCTGCCAAATTCCCCAGAGCCATAGGATACCTAAAACCAACACAATTTAAGATAAAGTTTATTAGAAATTGAAAGAAAAAAAAAAGTGAATGCAATTCAAAAGTGAAAGGTTTTGAAAAATTAAACCCATAAGAGAACTTTGAATTTCCGTGGCTCTAAACTATATGGCCACAATTATTTATTTACAATTTAAGCGTTTATATAGCTGTCAAAAATTGCCACCAACAGAAAATTTTATATATATATATTTTTTTTTTTTTATCCTTTTAAAATTCAGTTACTAAAATAACTTTTTTCCGGACATGAAGCCGATCGGAGTAGCCATCGGGGCATGGACAGCTGGGTGCAGTAAAAGAAAAATGACAAAGAATCGTGAGAGAAAACCGAAGAAGACTGATAACAGTCCCTTGAGCATGGACTTGGGGAGGAAGAGACATCTGGGTGATGTAAAATAATATCTTTTAATTCCTTGTATCTTAAGCACATATGAAAGCGTCCCTTAGTTGACATGCCCCCCCTTTAGCTCAGTTTAAAATGTTTCACTTCCCATATCCTAGAGACACAAACAAAATGCGTAATATGACAAGTTGTTAGAAAGGTGCCACCCTTCTAGTTTCATGGGTTTGACTATGGTAATTATGTGTGTAGTTGAAACAATCTTATTGGTTATAAATGTGTCTTTGGTTTAATAAAAGAAGAACTGGCTGGACAAAGACACATCAGATACTTGAAGTACGAATCTGTGTGATTGTCTTCACTGATATCTGCTATAGCGTAGCGCTGCGTTACGTCTTCCACACTTATATGAGAAAATACAACCTTTATTGGGATGCTTGTTTGGTAAATATAAATAGGAATACTGGTTTGTTTATTTAGCAGGTGACATTCATGAGCCTGTGTCAAGGCATCCTGGAGAGGCTTGGAGATGATAGAAAAGCTCAGGCATCCTCAACAGTACTGGCTGAGCACAGCAGTGAGACTGAAGCTCCCAGTGGTACCAGATTCTTCTTCCCTGCAGTGAGGTAGTAAGTCTGGGGGATTGGCATCAAGTAACCCTATTCAGAAAAGATAAGTCTCTATACACAGATTTCTGTAGAGTCTTAAGGAATAGTGGATAAAAAACGGAATAACCATACGGCGCATCTAGTGCAATTAATAGATTAATAAATCAATGGATATATAAAATCCATAAAAAACAGTGTAAAATTGGAGTGTAAAATTCATAAAACGTAAAAACAGAAGGCGTAAAAATGTTATAAAACGTCAATGAAAGTGCATAGAGTAAAGTCCAGGTCTAAAGTCCCCTTTCTCTGTGCTATTGCAGTTGCTGTAGAGCCCTTGTTTTTTTCCTGTGCCAAGTGGGTCAGCTACAGGCAATGAGCACACACTCAGGTCTGCGAAGTCAGTAAAGGTTTGAGCATCACAGGTTAATACCAGAGCAGCAATAATTACTTCAACAAAGGATAAATGTCCAACGCCGCCGTATGGAATCTTAAGGCTGACACTGAAGCATTTGCTACCTTTCTCCGACCTTTTTTCTCCCTGCAAATTTGGATCCACCACCGCTGAGACAAAGAGGTTTGGGCTCCCACCCTTAAGAGGACCCAGGGCTTTATACATTGAGCCTGACATTACGAGGCTCCAGAATCGGTGAGTGTGTTTTACTTTTCCTTTTTTACATCTCCATACACACGCAGTATTACGCTATGGGAGTGCCGTCTCCCGATTCTCTTCATTCCATCTAGTCTCCATTACGGACAGAAAGAAGGGAAGTGCCACCCTATATTTGGCTGCAGGCTGTTTCTCCTTGAGCCGGGACCTTGTGGGCTCCCACAAATGTGAGTGGTTAAGACCTTGATTACAATTTGAACAATCCTATTTTTGACTGTCTGCACTATCATCTTTTTCCTGTGATGTGCTTTCTTTGAGGAACACTGACGGATAAAAGGATTCAACACCAGCACTTAAAAGAAGATCAGCACATCATTCTTCATCATCATTTTTTGAGTATTTTATATTACTATATATTTGAGCACCCTCTTTTTGCACATTTGACTTTAGACCTGGACTTTATGCACTTTCATTGACGTTTTATAACATTTTTACGCCTTCTGTTTTTACGTTTTATGAATTTTACACTCCAATTTTACACTGTTTTTTATGGATTTTATATATCCATTGATTTATTAATCTATTAATTGCACTAGATGCGCCGTATGGTTATTCCGTTTTTTATCCTGTATTCTGACACATATTTTGGTTGTTTTTTATGTGTTTTTACCATACTATAAGCAGCATTGACTATTTATTAGCACTACACCCAGCACTTTAATTTACCACCTAGAAACAGGCGCCCACACTGTGTAGTGTATATAGTTATACACACTTCCTGTCTTAAGGAATAGAGCAGGAACAATGCCAGCAGCATGAAGAAGCTGAGTATGTATCGAGATGTCTCAAGTCTTGGCATTAACATTGAGGCGCCAGAGCAGAAGCCGCTTTATGAATACAAAAAGGTGGAGCGAAAAGCAGTGGGAGTGTCGTGGGGCAGGTGCAACCGCATGACCGCCAGTCCGGTCACCCATCAACTAGTCATCATTCACCATCTCCAAAACACTTGTCCATCATAGATTTCGCTGCCATTGTCTGAACTACAACTCTACCACTGTGGCTGTCCGATTTGTCACCTGTTTCTGAAGCTCATTAAGTTGGCCAGTGGACCTTTCTCTGGCATCTGCCAGTACCCGGACTTGTGAACTGGTATTGGTTAAGTATACAAACACAAAATTAAGGACAGCGCTCCCACGAAAAGTTATATCTTTTCAACCAAAAAGAGTTTGCGACAAAAAATCTTTCTGCTTTTTAACTGCACAGTCTATTATTTACTACAAAAGTCTTATTGAAAAGAGAAAAAAAAAAAATACCTCAAAGGAAAAGTCACCAGTAGAGAAGAAATCTTCACACGAATATATAAATGGGACCACTCCCTCGAACTTTTTCAGTTTCTAGGATCTTTTCCTTTGAGGTATTTTTCTCTTTTCAATAAGACTTTTGTATTAAATAATAGACTGTGCAGTTAAAAAGCAGAAAGATTTTTTGTCGCAATCTCTTTTTGGTTGAAAAGATATAACTTTTCGTGGGAGCGCTGTCCTTATTTTTGTGTTTGTATATTTATCTTTGCTTGTTAGTTGGACAGACTAACTTTATAGGATTCTAGCAGCTCCCTTTTTTATACATATACCCTATCCTTCTCTTAGCGCCACAGTAGTCCTACGTTGTGTTTACCCTTATGGTATTGGTTAAGGACTGATGAAACCTCTGCACTCACCTGGGAGGCTTCCACAGAGCTTGAAGGATGACATAAACTTGCTGAAAATCCCCTTCAGTAGCTGGGAGGGCTGCGGCATCAGGTTGTCCAAATGAAGGTCACATGGTTTGTGGCCCAGTCATACAACAAGCTAGAGGCATTGGTCTCAGCCACCTGCTGCTGTTGATTTCTCTGACTCCAAGGCACTGCAAGTCATGCAGATATCGGGAAGCCAGGGGCCCTCCACTACCCTTTTTTTAAAATTTTATTTGCCCATAAGATGGCAGACAGAAGGTTCCCTCATAGGATCCAATCACCCTCGTCATCTACAATGCTGTAGAAATTCCCAAGGACTCCTCCAAAGGGTAGGGCAACTCCATAATAACAGGTAAGTAGTATACTCAGTTTTTAGGCCAAGGTGAGCACAAACCAGCGAGAAAAAGCTGATAACATGGCTTACACTGCCCACGAATGCTGAAGCTTGGAAACTTTGCATCTGGCCGCCTTGGCATCCAGACACTGCCTCGACTACAATTATTTATTTATTTCAGACATATTTTGTAGCACTGTAAAGTGTTATGGCAAAACAATACAATAAACAAGGTGAACAGGAATATGCAAATCAGGTGATAGATGTGCTTTATCAATAGATAACTAAAAGAAATTAAAAATACTTTTTTCAGTTTAACTTTATAAATGTATGCGATCATAGCAAGGATGAAGAACCCCCCCCCCCTCAAAAAAACGTACTTGCCTAGGTGTCCTCCATCGTACAGCGACCACAGCAAACGCTATGAAAGCAAGAAATATTGCATTACAGAGATACAATTGTAAAATCATCACGAATGAATCAAAATCATCCATTTCATAAAATCAGATTGGTGAATAAATCTGTTCCTGCACCCTGAGGGTTTTCACATTCTATCTATTTGTAACCCTGCAACTTGGAATTGCACCCCATAAACACTAATTCACTCCTAATGCTGACTCTGCACCACAAAACCATCCATGCAACTCTAATGCTGGCCCTGCATCCCCACACCGTCACTGAATTTCTATCCATGCCATTGTACCCATAAATCTGTCCCTATTTCTCTTAATTCACTGACCCCTAAACCTGTTCTTATTCCATTTCTGCATTTACAATCTTCAACCTGTACCCCTACAGTCACTCCATTCTTGTGTCTGAACTCTAATCGTTCCCTCTCAAATCTGTTCCTGTCCCGCTTTTGTACCTGCCCTCCTAAGTTCCAATCATAACACTCTCCCTTCACTCTTCACTCCCGCACTGTCCATTTCCCTTCGGCCTGTCCCTGCCCTCATTTATTGCTGTCTTGTTTCACTCAAGAGTGTTACTGCTTGCTCACTCAATATACTGGCAGCTGCAGAACAGCACCACTCTGGCCAAGCTGCGTATTGCATGTCAGAGGATTTGAAATAGAACAGATCACAATGAATATGAGAAAAAGAAGAAAAATACACAACCCCTGCTTTTTTTAACCTCGTAATGATGGGCATCGCCTGTCGGGAGTGGCTTAATGCTGGTGAGGCGTACATGTACGCCTCGCCGACAGGTGCCGTCGCGAGCAGCAGATTGTGGGCCCGCCCCGCAGCAGAAGTGTGCACAAGCTGCTAGGAGGGGCCGAGCTGGCTCATTGAAGACAGCAGGGCATACCTGTAGGGCCCTGCATCTTCAAAGCCCTTCCGTCGCCCGGACGGCATAGTACGTCTGGGGCAGGCTAGGGGTTAACCTAATTTATTTCACTTCCTTGTTAATACAAAATAAATCAAAAAATCATGGAAGTCAGCTGGAGACCCACATTCCGCACAGCAGGAAACAATGCAGTAACAAGCTTCTTAGGTTTTCGTATGGGACACATAAGGGGTTATCCAGAGAACACAGAATTGGCCACGGAATGGTGAATTTCCCCGTACTGTGCAATTTCGGGGCCATTAAGGCTGGCGTCAGATGAGCGTAGTATGTGCGCCAGTACTGACTCGCCTTCTGGCGTTTGTTTCAGCATTGAGATGCTCTGACGGGGCCAGCCACACGCTGTTGCGTGCACAAATTGCGCGTGCAACAGCGGCCGTGCTGCGTCCGTGCAGCAGCCCTATGGAGGATCGTGCTTTGCAGCTCCGTCAAAGGAGCTGCAACGCGCGATCCTCCATAGTAGGATCGAGCCTTGCAGCGCTGAGCACATTAAGTGCGCTCAGTGAGGTGGCCAGACTGGCGTCGAGTGGAAGGAACATCCACTCTCACGGACGTTCCTTCCGCTCTTCAAATACACTCGGCTGACACCAGCCTTAGCTATTCAATAATCTGGAGATTCGCCAATTATTCTCAAATTGCCAGCAAAATATGGTGACCTTCAGCAGCAGTGAAATTGTAATGGTTAATCTATTCAGAGAAAGCTGAACAGCTGTGAGAAGTTTTTGAAATGCTTTGATTTTCAGTGGTTTAATGCGACAGGTTTAAGCAGGCGAATCCCATAAGTTAAGATGTTTAATTTTATTTTTTTTTTAAAAAAAAACCTGTTTAAATATTCATTCAACCATTTATGCTTTTTATTTTGCAGCAAAAAGTCAATTGCTTAGGAAAAGTTTTTTTTTTTAAATTTGTAACAGACTTTTTTATTGGTATTCAAAGGACCTTATATATTATTTCCAGACATGTTCATGCACGGTGTGTTTTTTTTTTAAGTTACGTTTTTCTTTTAACGCATTTGACGGCTGGTCGGCTTTTTTCGGTTGCGTGCGGCAGTTTATCGGATCGATTCGTTTGTTGGTTTTTTGGCTGTTTGCTGCTTCATTCGGTGGGTTTGTCAGCGGCGTTCAGTCATCGATTCAGCACACTTCAGGGACCCTGCGTTGAATGCTGAATTCACCACAGGGTTGGCGAATTAAGGGCGCCAAAAGAGAGCGTGCTGAAATTTCAGTGCTCTCTGAATAACCCCTATAGACTTGGAGATGGGAAAGCTAGATAATTACCTGTTGCAGCTGCAGCAACTCCAAGCTATCAGTGTGAGCATCTATTGATGGGTTCATGGCACAGACCATAAAAGCAACTTCCATGTGACGATCACAGCGTAAATATCGGCCATTTAAATATAACCAACTCTGAAAAGAGAGGCAGCAAACGCAAATCACAAATGAAATGACAGCGAGGGCAGAAAGAAACAGATTTTAGTTTTAAAATGTATAAAGTATGTGTGAGAAAACACATGCAGAAAGGGACACAGGCACAATATGAAGCAGGGGGGTTGGGGGAAATTCAGTGACTGGAATAATTAGGGGTTACTGTTCAGAGACAATTTAGCTCTCAAACTATTACCTTACCTTATCTGCTACACCTGAGGTGACAGACTGTCCCCTCTTGTCCTCGTTACCCTTCCCATGCCAAGTTACTTCAGCTGACTGCTCTCCATCCTTCCCAAACACCACCCATGCATGATCTTCTGAAAGAGCCAGGTGCACATCAGAAAGTCCTAAGGCTTGGCAAGCCGCCACCACAGCAAAGGCCACACCGGGCGAGTCCAGCTTTGTACCTGTGAGAAATATTGGGGAAGATGAATTTATTTTATCCACAAACATCAACAAAAACACAATAAGGAAAATGTATGTTCTCACCCGTCACAAAACTGAAAAGTGATTGTATATGGGCTCGGTCTTTGACATAAGAACGACTCAAGCCATTCCAAATGACATCCGAAACCCTTTGAATGAGCTCCCGACCTGATACTCCATTTTCCCGTGGGTAGCAGGACAAGTCAACTGCTCCACGAGTCTGTGCTGTGAAGCGAGCATGCAGAGCCTGAGCTACGGACAGCTCCAATGTGGGAAAGTATGAGACTACCTGCCGGGTTGCATCTGTTTTGACATTTTCATTTGAATCCCCTGTTGCATCTTTGCCATTTCTAGAACTTTCCCCCACATTGTTGATTTTTTCATTTTCCCCCTCCTCCTTTCTCCCTTCTGAACTTTCTCTAGCAGCCTTTGTGTTCTCCTTGGACTGTTTTTTTCCAGTGGTATCCGCAAGAATTTCTTGGTCTTTCTTTGCTTGTCCTCCTGCACTTCCCTTGCGTGTCAGGTCTCCTCTGGTTCCTCGCTTTCCTTGCTCAGCCCTTGGGCCATCTTGACTTCCCTGCTGTTTATTGTCCCCCTTTTTTATCTTACTGCCATCAGCAACTATCTTACCGACCACTGAAGCCCCACTGTCTGGGGTGCATGTCATATTATTAGGTACCACACGATTTACAGCCAGAAAGTGCTCAACAAATCCAAGAGTAAGAGACAGCAAAGCCAAGTCAGGCTCGGGGCGTGCCAACTCCCACTCGAAAAGTCGGATAAGTGAATCCATGGAACGCAAGGGGAAAAAAGTCTTCTGGCCAGGTAGAAGACCCATGGTGGAGGGGAACGCTGTCTACGAATCAAGAATAGGACAGCTAGGAAGATCAAGAGAAAAGAAAGTAATAAGTACATGATACATGATACATTAAAATGATTATATTCAAAAATGGCTTGTAGATGAATGAATGGTATTTCCCTACCACAATTCTTCGAAAGAAGGGTTTAGTTGATGCTTGCAATGAGAATTTTCTGGAACGATCCTTTGTACCAAATCTTTAGCCTTAGATGAGGCCATTCCAGATCCAGACCATGTTTAAAATACTACACGTTATCCACTGCCTTGCAGCATCACATTTCAAGATTTCTGTAAAAGGCAAAAATAAATATATTTAAAAAAATACGTTGTAAACGTACAGAATTTCCCTTTTGTACATTCATCAGGACAGTATCTTTTACACAGATGTGCAGTTTCAGTCTAATTTGAATTAAGCTGGCATGCCAATTCCAGCTTTAAATCATTACATTTTGCAAACATTAACAAGTAAGCATGCAAGCGGCGAGGACTCTGCGTGCCAGTTGTGACACATGTGCCATCAGTTCGCCATCACAGCTCCCTTTAATTTTTATGCCACCTCTGTCAAGTGCCATAATAGCCTTTCTTTTTTAAAATAACTAGTGGCCAAAATCACACGGCATACTTCAGGTGCGGTCTTACCAGTGTTTTATAGAGTCAAATTTATAGTTTCAACCCAAGAACAAGCTGTGTTTTTATGCAAGACAATACCTTGCTGGACTTTATGATTGCTGGCTGACATTCAACATGGCTTATCAATTTGAAGTCCACAACTATTCCCAAATTCTGATGCGGTTTCCCCTAAAACAATGCCATTTATTCTAGCTTCTGCATAACTTTGCATTTATCTACATTATTTATAAAGTATTTTACCAGGAAGGATACATTGAGATTTCTCTCGTTTTCAAGTATGTCCTGGGTTCAAGAACAATGTAGTTCTGTACCTACTGTAAAAATTTTAAGTAATAAATGCAAGATATTAAAAACAAAAAACACAAGTATACAGATTTATCTACAATAAGTTTCATTTACCGTAATAGTATTACGGTATAGTCCCAGACATTAAGATTTTGCCTCCGGGCAAGTACTCGGGTTATCACATTTAGTCCCTCCGACAATGAGAGCTCTGGACCTGTTGCAGAGCACTTTTTTTCTTTTGTTTTTGCTGTTGGGCTGAGGACTCATGTGTGTCCACGGCTGTGTGTTTTGTAGGATGTCTGGCAGTATGTATGGGGGGAGGGGGTTATTATTTAAATGCTATTTTGGCGAAAGTATTGTTTATTGAGATACGGAAATTGGCAGTAGGGGCAGGTAGATTTGGTGCCAATTTAGTCCTTTGGACAAGTAGATAATTGTTTTTTAAATTTACACACCCCTGCGTGTTACTGACCTGTGAATGATTGTCCTGACATCCATTCTTACAAGGTTTTGTTTTCTTAACAACTATGACAAACATGCTCCAATGTGGGCTACAAAGACTAGGAAGAGGACTGTGAACATGAATCCGGTATGGACGAAGGTTATTGATCCAAAACATTTTTTTTGACTCTTGCTAAAGGTTGTTTTGAGTATTTACTGCACCTCTCGATCTAAGTGAATATTCCATTAATCTTAACAATAACTACTCACCAAAGTAGGTTCTGAACCCCACAACGGAGTACTTTGAAGTCTGGGCAAAAAAATATAAAAATATATAAATATATATATATATATATATATATATATATATACTCGCGCGACATCTCGATGTCTCCAGAACTGTAACACCTACAAGCTTCCTTTCGGCTTCTAGGTGCTCACTAAGAAAGGATTTTTTCCATTAGTTATTAACACGCTCTGATGCTAAGGAGTTATAATCCCCCTCCCCACCTGAAAATACAGTCATGTCCAAAATTGTTGGCACCCCAGTCATTTTTCCAGAAAATAAAGTAATTCTCATAGAAAAGTATTGCAGTAAGACATGTTTTGCTATACACATGTTTATTCCCTTTGTGTGTATTGGAACAAAACAAAAAAAGGGAGGAAAAAAAGCAAATTGGACATAACGTCACACAAAACTCCAAAAATGGGCTGGACAAAATTATTGGCACCCTTAACTTAGTATTTGGTTGCACACCCTTTGGAAAAAATAACTGAAATCAGTCGCTTCCTATAACCATCAATAAGCTTCTTACACCTCTCACCTGGAATTTTGGACCACTCTTTCTTTGCAAACTGCTCCAGGTCTCTCTTATTGGAAGGGCGCCTTTTCCCAACAGCAATTTTAAGATCTCTCCACAGGTGTTCAATGGGATTTAGATCTAGACTCATTGCTGGCCACTTCAGAACTCTCCAGCGCTTTGTTGTCATCCATTTCTGGGTGCTTTTTGACATATGTTTGTGGTCATTGTCCTGCTGGAAGACCCAAGATCTCGGATGCAAACCCAGCTTTCTGACACTGGGCTCTACAGTGCGACCCAAAATCCTTTGGTAATCCTCAGATTTCATGATGCCTTGCACACATTCAAGGCACCCAGTGTCAGAGGCAGCAAAACAACCCCAGAACATCATTGAACCTCCACCATATTTCACTGTAGGTACTGTGTTCTTTTCTTTGTAGGCCTCATTCCATTTTCGGTAAACAGTAGAATGATGTGCTTTGCCAAAAAGCTCTATCTCGGTCTCATCTGTCCACAAGACGTTTTCCCAGAAGGATATTGGCTTACTCAAGTACATTTTGGCAAACTGTCGTCTTGCTTTTTTAGCTCTCGGTGTCAGCAGTGGGGTCCTCCTGGGTCTCCTGCCATAGCGTTTCATTTCATTTACATGTCGACGGATAGTTCGCGCTGACACTGATACTCCCTGAGCCTGCAGGACAGCTTGAATTTCTTTGGAACTTCTTTTGGGGCGCTTATCCACCATCCGGACTATCCTGCGTTGCAACCTTTCATCAATTTTTCTCTTCCGTCCACCCACAGAGAGATTAGCTACAGTGCCATGGGTTGCAAACTTCTTGATAATGTTGCGCACTGTGGACAAAGGAAAATCTAGATCTCTGTGAGATGGACTAGTAACCTTGAGATTGTTGATATTTTTCCACAATTTTGGTTCTCAAATCCTCAGACCGTTCTCTTCACCTCTTTCTGTTGTCCATGCTTAGTGTGGCACACACAGACACACAATGCAAAGACTAAGTGAACTTCTCTCCTTTTTATCTGCTTTCAGGTGTGATTTTTATATTGCCCACACCTGTTACTTGCCCCAGGTGAGTTTACAGGAGCATCACATGCTTGAAACAATCTTATTTATCCACAATTTTGAAAGGGTGCCAATAATTTTGTCCAGCCCATTTTTGGAGTTTTGTGTGACATTATGTCCAATTTGCTTTTTTTCCTCCCTTTTTTGTTTTGTTCCAATACACACAAAGGGAATAAACATGTGTATAGCAAAACATGTGTAACTGCATTACTTTTCTGTGAGAAATACTTGATTTTCTGGAAAAATGTCTGGGGTGCCAACAATTTCGGCCATGACTGTAAATCTGTTCCAACTGCGACTTGCCTCACATGCCGTTATCTCAGTTCAAACTGGCAGACGTTGCACTCCTTCACTCAGGAGCGTCTGGGGATCCTTACAGCAATAAACGTCACTACCTCACCAAAATGTCCACACCTTCCACCTATGGAACTGATCCCGAAATGAAGGTGAGAGAGGGAAATGTATTACCTTATGAGTTTCAATCACCCACCAGCACTGAGCCAACAGATTGTGAACCAAATTTCTCCTGCATAGTGTCCCGGTCCCAAATC
The DNA here is from genome assembly GCA_009667805.1 of Leptobrachium leishanense. Lineage (NCBI taxonomy): Eukaryota > Metazoa > Chordata > Amphibia > Anura > Megophryidae > Leptobrachium > Leptobrachium leishanense. Next base: position 43,355,741 of record CM019072.1, read on the forward strand.
ACTTCTTACACCAGGGCTTGACAAATTTGCTTTGAATCTAGGAGCCAACGTTTCAGCGAGGATTCGCCTTTATCAAGGTATACCTTGATAAAGACGAATCCTCGCCGAAACATTGGGAACCTTGCCTCTGCATCTGGGAGTTGGTTTGTATGGACTCAAATTATGATTTTAGCTGCTTCTATTTATTTATCACTTTGTTACCTGGTGCTTTTTGCGGTTAGGTATTTTTTGGCCACTTTTTTGAGCCTAGAAGTGTAGACCGTTGCTTCTAATATCAGTTGGGCCGCTCTGATATATATATACTTATATTATTTGTTTCGTTAACATCTGTACCTTGTGACGTTGTGATATTGTTTTGTTTACTTATTTTCTTTGCTCTGTTGTCATTGGACAATCTATTTACACACACACACACACACTATAAATACATACACCAGGGCTGGATATAATTTACATTAAATGTAGGAGACAGGAAGAAAACATTGAAGCCAACTAGATGTTTTTAGATGCCAAAGACTGTTTTTAGATGCCAAAGACTGCTTTTAGATTGGTGTAAAATAATCTGGAAATTTAGGAGCCAGGAGTAAATTCTAGGAGCCAGTGGCTACCAGGCTCCTGACTTTGTCAAGCCCTGTCTTAAACTGATCTCAGTTGAGATGGATCTGTCCCTTCTACTGTAACCGTTAAAGGGAAAAAAAAAACAGAATAAGATTTACAGATGCGATTAGGAAAACACAAGGGAAGCTGGAAAAAAGTATTGTCAAACTCATCCCCTAATCAGAGAGGCTGTAATAAAGTATGCATCTAATAACCCCTACATTGAGGAGTCGCAAAGGAGATCAATGCCTGGGAATATATATATATATATATATATATAATATTATATATTGCGCATGTGTAAACTTTCCCATTTTGAACATACCAATTGACTCTCACATCCAAATCCCCCCCCCCCACCCGTGTGACCCTTAATGTCTTAATGTTCAATTCTAGGAATTGATCAGTATAGCTTCCAGACCTGAGGAAGAGAGGAATCCTCTTGAAAGCTTGTCTTTTAAATGTAACGTTAGTCCAATAAATAAGGTATCACTACGTACTGCTATACTCGTAATATATATACAGTTGTGTTCAAAATTATTCAACCCCCAATGCTGTAAAGGGTTTTAGGGAATTTAGTGTACATTTGTAGTGGCAGCTCTATGGTGGGGACCACTCAGGTCTCACAGGGTTTTTGCTAGATAGTGCCATTACAGAGACAAATGCTCCATATGCAAATCAGCCTGCTCTCACCCAGAAAGGGTGGCCAGTACAGATTGCCAAGGACGTCATCCCTGCACGAGAGATGAAGCAACCCCCGACGATCGTTTCAGCCTTGTTAGGCCTCGCCAGGAGGGTATAGCTGACACCCCTCTAGGCACAGCAAGCCTTCCTTCTATACGTTTACAGGGTTAAACAGACGCGGACCCCTTGCTTGATGTGCCTAGAGGGGTGTCAGCTATACCCTCCTGATGATGAGGCCTAATAAGGCTTAAACGATCGTCGGGGGTTGCTACACCTCTCGTGCAGGGATGATGTCCTTGGCAATCAGTACTGGCCACCCTCATTGGGTGAGAGCAGGCTAATTTGCATATGGAGCATTCAACCCTGTAATAGCACAAGCAAGCTAAAACCTTGTGAGACCTGGGCGGGCACCCACCGTAGAGCAGGCCAATAGTGCTGTTGCTCGTTCTCAGGACCCTCACAAACCCCACTTTTCCTCACTATTTTTTAATAATGCAGCATTATTGTTCACATTTCAATTATAATGTGAACAATGATGCAGCACTAATGATTTTTGTTTTTTTTTAGCTAAAAATCACGTAATTTCTCATAAAAATAAAAGTAATGGTTTCCCAGTTCTAATTTTTTTAACAAGCGTAACCCATAGAATAAATAACCGCAAAGGCTCGGATGATAAAATGTGAAAAAATTATTTTACACAATTTTTAAAAAATTTTGTTATAGCAATCTGGCAGGGCATGACGTACAGTTGTGTTCAAAATTATTCAACCCCCAATGCTGTAAAGGGTTTTAGGGAATTTAGTGTACATTTGTAATTGTATTCAGAATGAAATCCTACAAGGACTTTTTAAAGAACCATATGCAACTAAAATGACATCAATTGGTTTTGTAATACAGTAGTAAATGTTTCTTTTGTGAATTCTTCATTGACACAATTATTCAACCCATTAAAGACTACCACTCTGAAGAACAGAGGTTCATTCAAGTGTTTTCAATCAGGTATTGAAAACACCTGTGGATGTCACGGAGCAGCAATAAAGCATAATAAGCACCAATTAGGCAGCTTTAAAATGACTGTGATACTCAGCTCCTTCTAGACATTTACTGGTGTGGTTACAAACATGGTGAAGTCAAGAGAATGGTCCAGGAAGACAAGAGAAGAGGTGATTACTCTTCACAGGAAGGGCAATGGCTATAAGAAGATTGCAAAGGTGTTAAACATACCAAGAGAGACCATAGGAAGCATCATTCGCAAATTCAAGGCAAAGGGCACTGTTGAAACGCTACCTGGTCGTGGCAGAAAGAAGATGCTGACTTCGACTGCTGTGCGCTACCTGAAGCGTAGAGTGGAGAAAAGTCCCCGTGTGACTGCTGAGGAACTGAGAAAAGATTTGTCAGATGTGGGTACTGAAGTTTCAGCTCAGACAATACGGCGCACACTGCGTAATGAAGGCCTCCATGCCAGAACTCCCAGGCGCACCCCCTTGCTGTCTCCAAAGAATAAGAAGAGTCGACTGCAGTATGCCAAACGTCATGTGGACAAACCACAGAAGTTTTGGGATAGTGTTCTGTGGACTGATGAAACAAAATTAGAACTGTTTGGGCCCATGGATCAACGCTATGTTTGGAGGAGGAAGAACAAGGTCTGTGAAGAAAAGAACACCTTGCCTACTGTGAAGCATTGCGGGGGTCAATCATGCTTTGGGGCTGTTTTGCTTCTGCAGGTACAGGGAAGCTTCAGCGTGTGCAAGGTACCATGAATTCTCTTCAGTACCAGGAGATATTGGATGACAATGTGATGCAGTCCGTCACAAACCTGAGGCTTGGGAGACGTTGGACCTTTCAACAGGACAATGATCCCAAGCATACCTCCAAGTCCACTAGAGCATGGTTGCAGATTAAAGGCTGGAACATTTTGGAGTGGCCATCGCAGTCACCTGACTTAAATCCGATTGAGAACCTCTGGTGGGACTTAAAGAAAGCAGTTGCAGTGCGCAAGCCTAAGAATGTGACTGAACTGGAGGCTTTTGCCCATGACGAATGGGCGAAGATACCCGTAGATCGCTGCAAGACACTTGTGTCAAGCTATGCTTCACGTTTAAAAGCTGTTATAACTGTAAAAGGATGTTGTACTAAGTACTAAGATTGAATGTCACTTGGGGGTTGAATAAAACGGATAATGATGTGAGCACAGAAAAGACATTTGTGTTATTTCACTATAAATGTTATGTTATATTTGTCTGACCTACACGTGCCTCTTTGATTTAATTGTAAGCAAGATGACTGAATGATCAAAATCAATGTCAAACTGGCCAAAACACTCAATTTCAGTGGGGGTTGAATAATTTTGAACACAACTGTATATATATATATATATTAGAAAATATACATTTTAGACCCCACAGGCATCAGATAAATGTATACCCAACAGACACCAGGTGTGTGTGTATATGTTACGGGTAAAGCCCGAAGTGCGGTTAATCCTAGGATTACCCGGGTAATTCTTTCATTACCCAGGCCTCATTAGCAGAAGTCCAAAGTGAAATGAAATTTCGGACTTTACCCGGGTAATCTGCAAAGTATCCAGAGGTCTCTGGGTAATCCGTGCTTTATTTTAACCGGGTTATTCGCACATTACCCTAGTGTTGCTGGATAAAGTGTGATGTGCAATGAAACATCGCACTTTATCCGGGTAATCTGCAAAGTATCCAAACGCCTCTGGGTACTCCGCTTTTCTTGGGTTTTCAGCAGGTTACAGATGACTGAATTCCAAGGATTACCCGGATAAAGCTGCAAACTGTTATCTGACCTGAAAATTGTGTTTTTTGTTATTTTTAATGAATTTGTATCCACAGTCACAAACCACACTAATAACCGTCATGTAACTCTGTGCATTAATTGTCTGAAAATTTATTTATGAAGATAAAGATATTATATCAAGAGTAACCTGATGGTTATTATGTTTTATAAGTGATATATAAGCACATGACACATAATAAAGATCATGTAACATTCATATAAGAAACATATCCTGTTACTCTGTATATTCATTATATCCTAAAAACATTTTAATGTTTGTCTTTTGCCATTTTCATTGATAATATCCATAGATAATAGCAAAATTCACTGTTACCCAAGCGGGGTTGGCTCTGCAGATTACCCAGGTGAAGCTGTGGATAGTCCTCAGATTACCCGGGTGAAGCTTCAGACTTGCACATTATCGGGGTCAAGTGTGAATTTTTCAGCTCTTTCAGACTGCAGTGGTGTGGGAATTGTATCGCCCGACGCCCGGGACATGAAGATCCGGGCGCCGGGCGAGAAGTTTTTTTTTAGATGGAGTCCGGCGGGCTTCTGCGGACTTAATTCCAGGGACGCCCCCAATACCGGAAGCCAGCTTTGAGCTGGCTTGCCGGCATCTGAGGGACTGGGGCGGCTGTCCGAACGCTCTAACGGCATTCGGACAGGCCCCAGCAGTTTACCGCGTTTTACCCAGCAGTCTTTTACCCAGCAGTCTTCCAGCGGCCGCTCATTGGGAAGCCCCCAGGAGCGATCTCGCGAGATCTCAGAGTTTGCAAGATCGCGCTGGGAGTGGGATCGCGGCTGGGGACTTAGCAGCGAGCGGCCGCTGGAAGACTTTGCACGAGGCACTCGTTAGAAGGTACGAAACGCGGTAAACTGCAGGGGCTTGTCTGAACACCGATAGATCGTTCGGACAGCGCCCCATGTCTGGTCTGAGGTCTGAAACATGCCTGTGTATGTATATACACACACACACGGCTGCCCTCAGTGTTAGATAGATACCGTATATACTTGCGTATAAGCAGAGTTTTTTTACTCAGATTTTGAGTCAAAAAAACGCGATTCGGCTTATACACGAGTCAAGGTTCTGAACAGCGTGAGTCCGTCCGTGTTGAAGGGGATGCGGCTGCGTGCAGGCGCAGCCGGTCACGTGGTCCGGCTAATCAGGTGGTACTGAGTCTCTGTACCACCTGACTGGCCGGACGCGTGACCTGCGCACGCACGCAGCCGCATCCCCTTCAACACGGACGGACTCACGCTGTTCAGGACTGGGCAGGCACTCCCGCTGCCCGGCATCTGGGCCCCCTCAAACCCTGCTGGATCCAGAGCTGGGGCAAGTATCCATGTGAGAGCTGGCTGCCGCTGGGCAATATCCAGGTGAGAGCTGGGGCATATCCATGAGCTGGGGCAAATCCATGAGCTGGGGCAAATCCATGATCTGGGGCAAATCCATGAGCTGGGGCAAATCCATGAGTTGGGGCAAATCCATGAGCAGGGGCAAATCCATGAGCAGGGGCAAATCCATGAGCAGAGGCAAATCCATGAGCTGGGGCAAATCCAGGAGCTGGGGCATATCCATGAGCTGGGGCAAATCCATGAGCTGGGGCAATATCCATGTGTGAGCTGGGGCAATATCCATGTGTGAGCTGGGGCAATATCCATGTGTGAGCTGGGGCAATATCCATGTGTGAGCTGGGGCAATATCCATGTGTGAGCTGGGGCAATATCCCACTTAGGCTTATACGCGAGTCAATAAATTTTCACAGTTTTTTTGGGAAAAAGTAGGGGGGGGTCGGCTTATACACGGGTCGGCTTATACCCGAGTATATACGGTATATATATATCTATCTATCAGTCCTGTGTGTGTGTATTTACATACATACACATTGCAGCCCTGTGTGTATACACACACATTGTATGTATACACACAGGGCTGCAATGTGTATGTATGTAAATACACACACACAGGGCTGATATATATATATACACACACATTGCAGCCCTCAGTTGTGTGTATATACATACATTGCAGCCCTCAGTGTGTATAATTATATACAGTATGTGTAATTATATACACTGAAGGCTGCAATGTATGTATATACACACACTGAGGGCTGCAATGTGTGTGTATGTAAATACACACACACGCAGGGTTGCAGTGTGTGTGTGTATACATACTGAGTTTTGAAGTGTGTGTGTGTGTGTATATACATATTTATACACACACACACATTTCAGAACTCTGTTTATATACAAACACATTGCAGCGGTGTGTGTGTGTATACACACACACCTGCAATGTTTATATATATATATATATATATATATATATACACAGAATTCTGAAATGTGTGTGTATATGTATATAAACACACACACGGCAACCCTCAGTGTGTATGTATGCATTGATATACATATATATGTATACACACACTGCAGCCCTGCGTGTGTATTTACATACATACACATTGCAGCCGTGTGTGTGTATACATACATTGCAGCCCTCAGTGTATGTATGTACACACACGGTACATACATGTGTATATATGTAAATACACACACACAGGGCTGCAATGTGTGTGTATAATATATATTATACATACACATATATATATATATAGATACACACAACAAAATAGTGTTTAAAATTTAAACACTATTTTGTTGTGTGTATATATGTATATTTATAATATGTATATGTATGTGTATGTATAATAAATATATATATATATATACACACACATTGCAGCCCTGTGTGTGTGAATTTACATATATACACATGTATGTACCGTGTGTGTATACATACACATTGTATGTATGTATACACACACATGGCTGCAATGTGTATTTAAACTTTAAATAAAGGTCTTTATTCATCACATGTATCTGACGCTGCCTCTCTAGGCTGTTATGAATAAAGATCTTTATTTAAACACTATTTTGTTGAAATTATCAGGACAAGTAGATCGTCCTGAGGGACAAGTAGATTGGACTACTACTTAGTCCGTTGGACAAGTAGATTTTTTTAAAATTTCCACACCCCTGAGACTGTTACCCAAGGGCAGTTGGTTAGTCCTAAGATTACCCGGGTATTTTTTATTATTATTATTCTTTATTTATAAAGCGCCAGCATATTCCGCAGCGCTGTACAATAAACACAGTATAGACAGGGTTACAATACATTGAACAACATTTGACAAACAGTACAGGAGGAGATGAGGGCCCTATTCCCGTAGGAACTCACAATCTGGGAGGGTTGGGGTTGTTAACAGGAGGAGAGGACTGTAAGGTGAGAGTGATTGATGGTTGCGTCAGTGAGTTGGGTGGTAGGCTTCCCTAAATAGGAATGTTTTAAGGGAGCATTTGAAGGAATAGAAGTTAGGGGAAAGTCTGACAGTACGAGGGAGAGCGTTCCAGAGAGTGGGGGCTGCGCGTGAGAAAGTGGGGGCTGCGCGTGAAATAAAGTTTGAAATTTTCATTTTTTTTGCAGCTTTACCCAGCGGTTTTGGGTAATGTCAGGATTACCCAGGTTAATCCTATGATTAACCGCACTTCGGGCTTTACCCGTAACATATATAAATGGGTTGTCTGGCCATACATTGCAATATTAACAAACAGGACGGGCTTTCAGCAAAATTTTAAATTATTTATTGGAAAGTGGTCACATGACTTAACCCCTTAAGGACCGCTGACGTACTATGTACGTCCTGCCCACGGGTCTCCCATAGACCCGCGGACGTACATAGTACGTCAGCGGCGCCTAACCCCCCTCCCGCCTGATACTTACCTCCCTCGCTGGATCCCTCGCAGATCTGGCAGGGAGGAAGCCTGCCCATGTGATTTACATGGGCCGGCGAGCTCGATGACGTCACCACGCTGCATGGAGACGTCATCAGCAGGCGCCCCATTGAAATCAATGGAAAGGAGGGAGGGCTCCTTCGGAGCCCTCTATCTCCAACCATTGAAGCTAGAGAGATGGAAGTTGCACTGCTGGAAAGGGGAGTCTTAACCTGTTTCACTGCCGGATCGCGATTCGGCGCTAATTGGCACCAAAATGCGATTCGAACCTGGAGGGGGGGGCTGACATCTTGGATGTCAGCTAAGCCTCCAGCCCCCCCCCACCCACTGACAACCTCACCATATGTGTGAGGATGTCAGTGGGCCAGTTAACCCTCTAGCTGCCATGTAGAGATAGGGGGATCCTTTGGATCCCCTTATCGCCCGATCCGTTGCAGCTAGATGGTCATATTTTACGTCATTGGAAAGGCCTGATCATAAAATATATATTTTTATTTTATTTTTTTTTATTTTTCTTTAAAGTTTTTTTTGTCGTGGGGGGGGGGGGGGTTTAGTTAAATATGACCCAGGCTGTCATCTAAAAATAATTCCCACAAAATGGTCAGAATGAGCGCAGCGCACATAGGTGAACTGGCTCAGCAGTGAAGGGGTTAAAAAGGAAAAACATGTAAAAATTGGGTATTTCTAGTCTCGGGACAAAATTTATTGGCGGGAAAAATGGTGTATAATATGTGTGGGTTGAATAAACGAGTAAGAGGAAAATTTGACCTAAACATGAACAGCGCAGAAACGTAAAAACAGCAGTGGTCACTAAAGGACGGATTTATGTAAAACCGCCCGGTCACTAAGGGGTTAAATAAAAGTATCAGTACTCGGTCTTAAAAAAATGGTATCATGCATCCCTAGCCATCACTATCAATAAGGCACAGGGACAGACTTTGAAAGTGGCTGGTGTGCATCTGACGAGTGACAGCTTCTCCCATGGCCAGTTGTATATGCAGGTATGTACTGGCCATAGGGACTACAGGGAGATTCCTGGTGGGCCGATGGTTCAGTGGGCCGGTGTGAATGTGTCACGGTTCCCGGATCCCACCACTCAGCTCTTAAAGCCCAACACTCCACATAGCCAAAAAGCTACCAACAGAGTAGCCATAGAACAATCCCTAACTGGTCCTTAAAAAATTGGCCAGGTATAAGTATACTAGCTAGACAGAAAGGGTTAATCAAAGACAATGTCGTAATACAAAACCGGGTCAGCAACACGGGGTTAGTCAGACGAGCCAGAGTCAGGAATACAGAGTATAGAATAGTCAAATGGAATAGCTGGGTCGATATCAGTGCAGTAACGTAGTACAAGGAAAATAGTCTAGGGCAACGGAAGGCAGAATAGTCAGTAAACAAGCAGAGGTCAATAACAGGTTAAATCACGAGAGCATTCAGGTACAAGGAGCTCAGGTATGGATAACCACGATCTGGCACTGCTGAGAAGGAACTGTGGGTTTTTAAAAGACCTTCACCAGACTGCGTCCCCCTCTCAAGTCGCGCCTCATGCAGCCACCTCCCTGCCTGTCTCTATTTAAACCGGGTGTTGGTCAGCGAGCAGCATCAGACATGCTGCCTTCAAGCACACTGAAGAGGCTGGAAGCCCCCAACGTTACAGAATGCTGGTTCACCGCATGACTTTCACTGCCCTTAATAGGTGAGATCTACCTCACCATCTGTAAAACAGAACAGTTTGCCGCAATCTCATATTGGGGCCAATGTGCTGTTGAGACCCACTGCACATCCACCTCACTTTAAGACATGGTGAGCACTCAACCTCAATGCCACGGTGTTTCTTTACCTAATCGCTCTGCAGCAACTCTGGTATCTGTAGAGTGATTGGTTGAGCGATCGGTTTGCGGTTGGTTTATATACTATTTTTGTGCGTGTTAGCATAATTATAGTGGGCCAGGCCAGATGAAGTCCAGCAATGTTATTCCTAAGCGCAAAATAACATTTGTGCAAATCAATGCAAAACCAGTGTGAATATGTGAAAAGTAGAGAAAATATACTTTTATTGAGTAAACAGTTTTCCCTACTTTTCACATATTCACACTGGTTTTGCATTGATTTGCAAAAATTAAATTTTGCGCTTAGGAGTAACATTGTGGGATAGTTCAAGTCGTAAGCGACCTACAGGGAGTTAGGTCGCCCACTCCGAATTTGAGCAGCATACTTAAAATATGTAGATTTACATACTAGGCGCCATGGTTTGTCACCTTTTTACAAATTGGATGAAGTCCAGGGGTGATTTTTTTGTCCCAGTACAGACCTGGTTGTATGTGGCGTTGTGACGTCCAGGGTCCCGGGAGGCGGGCAGGGGAACCCTGGCCGGGTGCCAGGAGTTCCGGCATGTGTACAAGCAATCAGGGGGCAGGGCGCACCCTGATGACGCGGCGTCGCTGAGCTTCAAAGGAGGAGCGCAAACAGTGAGCCTTTGCCTTGCTGTGGACTTTCATTCCCGCATCGCTGCTTTGGAAATTAGTTTGTTGACCTGTTGCTGACCCTGCTGTTCTGAGAACCCAAATTGTTGCAGATTTCTGCCTGTTTCACTGACCATTCTCTCTCTTTACCTGTACTGTTGCCTTCTGCCGCTGTTACTGCGTGTGCCATCCGATCTTACCATCTATACGGTAACGCAGTACAAAGTGTCCTTTCATTGCTGACACAGGTTTTGCTCAAACAAATACGCTCTATGTGTTTCTGTCTGGTGCATAGGTTACTGGTGCGCTATACTATAGCGCATTACGAAGTGTCCTTTCATTGCTGACCTAGGTTTTGCTCAAAAGTATACGCTCTCTGTGTTTCTGTCTGGTGATTCCGCTGCCTGTCGCTCAAGGTCTGTACTGCATATATCTGCCGCATACTCTTGCACAGTATACACCAATCATAGCTCTGTACACTTTTCCTGGCCTGTGTGGCTGCTAGTGGATAGGGTTAGCGGTCCCGACCATTCCAAGTATCAGAAGGCTAGAGGTCTGTTGCCAGGGATCCTATCAGGTCTGTCCCGGGAACGTCAGAGGCGTGCTCCAGAGTCCGTTCACCTGACTGGCTGGAGGATGACCAGGCTGAGAGTAAGACCAGGAATGATTTTTTACAGGGAGGTCGACGATACGTCGCGAAGCACGGGTATCCAGCTAAAAAATTATATATATAAATTATTGCAGAAGCCATTTGCACATCACAGCAATTCAAAGAATGGCATCCCAGAGCTCCTGTGCTACATTTCCCATATGCAGCAAGGAACTCTGGGTAAGACATGCAAATGACATCTGTCTCACTTTTTTGCATCCCGGGTCTGTTTGTACACAGAACCCTTAAATCAATGCCATGCCATACTAGATTTTTTTTAGCAGAGATTAGGTTTATGCAACTGGTCAAAGCCACTCCTAGCCAGTTGCATAAACCCGAGCCCCGTTCAATACCTCAGCAGCTGCTGAATTGCTGCAGCGCAGCAATTCAGTTTGCTGCAGCAGTGTCATTGAACGGTTTGGATGCGAATTTCGAATCCAAAATGGCTGACGATTTCTTAATGAAAGATTCAGATTCTTTTTCGTATGACTCGGACAACAGTTGAGGTATATAGGATAAAGAAAAGCAGTCAGCACAATTCCGTTTTGTATGCACACACAACAAATGATAGTTTTTATTGAATAAACGTCATGTTTACTTCTGAAACAAAATATAAATTTAACTGTAATATAGGTATGTGCAGGGGTAAATAATAAAAAAATATTTTGTGCTCTGGTGAACAAAAACCTCAAAATTAACATTGTCGTACGGAATTGTTACTTGCTTCATGGCGGCGGCCATCTTTACTACGTCACACTCAGCTACTTGCAGCATCTCCTCGGGTCGCTGCAAGTGCTAAATTAGCAGTGCTGAGCGCTGATCGGCAGAACGGCGTTCAATGGCAAGTTGCTAACTTAGCACTTTCAGCGGCTGAGGTATTGAACGCGCCTCTGATCTCTGCTAAAAAAAAGCCATCTATTATGGCACCGCTGGTGGAGCGGTGAAAATCAACTGCGGCGGAAGGGAGTGCTGAATGGGAGCAGAGATGATATCTATGATAAATCCTTGCACCTTGCGTAACACCTACGCATCTGATGTGACCTCACGCCATCGTGGCAGACAATCGACCTCCCACCTGAACATCCGAATGAGGAATCAAAATATGGTGAACCTGGAGATCTGTATCGGAAATTAAGTCCTCCTCGATAACCTCTGAAACCTCTGGCACGCCAGGGAAGGAAGCGGAAGAAGTTGGAAACTCTTGTCTCGTATTGCGAGCAACGGAGCCTGAGAATTGACAGGAGAAACCTGCCCTTGCACGGCCGGCAGCGCGACCCCTGACCCTACCAGCCCATGCTAAAACCCCAGCGGTGAAAACCTCCTTTATTGAGGTAGTAACTTTTTCCATCATCGTAAAAGCTCCTGTATATTCGAGACATGTCATGTAGGAACCCAGGCCCAAACAGCATTCCTTTGGCTTTGGCACCCAACTCGTCCGCTACAGCCGCCAGTTGCGGATCCATTTTTAATGATATACATTTGCGCCTTTCCGTCGCAAGGGTCGTAGTGGTATTGCCAATAAAGCTAAGTGCTCTTTGAGTTAGTCACATCATATGGGTCAAGTGTGGAGTCAGCTAATTTAGCCTGTTCGGCCACGTCTAGGAGCTTGGTAAGTGGACCAACAGCGTCCAGAAGTTTATCTTGGGAATTTTTGAACATTAAATCTATGCCCCATTTCTGGGACCAGCCTTTAGGCTCGACAAATGTAATACATTTCTGATCAACTTCGCGGGTCAAGCACGTTTTCCTTACAGTAGTAGGACGGGGACACTCCGCTCTCATTCTATTCCTTGTCTAGAGGCCTACGTACTCGTGCATCCACCCAAGCTTCCACATGCGAGATGGGAGTCCACGCCGCAGAGCGAGGGTGAGATAGATCCTCCGAGGTGACCATAGGGTTCCCCATCGGATCGTAAATGGTTCCGGGAGGTATCAGACCCTTGTCGGGGTATTAAAGAAGTATCTCCAAACTCCTCGTCAGAAGCATAAACTTCTAAAGCATCCTCTCTATTACCCTCCTTCTCAGAGAGGGAGCGGTTGTCATGCCCATGGGAGGTAGAAGGGCGATTTTGAGGAATCAGAGCGTTTAATACGCTTTAGCAGACTCTGACTCCATGTGATGAATCTTTTGAGTGCGCTTTTTTGGCGTATGTTGCCCCGGCATTGAATCCCCGGGCAGTGATGCGGGGATGCCAGCCCCTTCAGCCCTACACTTGCTTTTATTAATGGGCTGTTTCCCGTGGTCAGGGGAGGATCAGAGGGCGGTGAGAGAGTTGCCCAACTCTGTTGTAGGTGAAAATTTGGGATCTAGTGATCACCAGTCAGTATGGTTTAATATAAGAACAGAGATGGAGCCACACCACACAAAAACAAAAGTTTTAGACTTTAAAAAAACAGATTTTTCTAAAATGAGACTTTGTGTGAAGGAGTCATTATCAGACTGGAGGAGTTTAAAGGGTGTCCAGGAGAAATGGGATTATTTAAAAGAAGCATTATTGAAGGCCACAGGCAATTGCATTCGACTTGTTAGCAAAAACAAAAAAGGGAAGAAACCACTGTGGTACTCTGCAGAAGTGGCCAAAATAGTGAAGAACAAAAAGACAGCATTCAATAATTATAAAACAACTCAGAGTGAAGAAGATAGGCAAACCTATAAGATTAGGCAGAAAGAGGCAAAGCAATTTATAAGAGCTTCCAAAGCACACGCAGAAGAGAAAATAGCTCAGTCAGTAAAAAAGGGGGACAAAATTTTTTTTAGATACATAAACGAGAAAAGAAAAGTAAAACAAGGATTAGTTAGATTAAAAACAAAGGAAGGAAGGTATGTAGAAGAGGATAAAAGTCTTGCTGACTGCCTCAATGAATATTTTTGTTCAGTCTTTGCAGAAGAAAAGGAAGGAAAGGGACCTCAGTTAGGAGGAAACACTAACGAGACAATTACATATCAGTTTACAGAGGAGGAGGTTCTACAGCAGTTGTAAAGTAAAGACAAATAAATCAATGGGGCCTGATGGGATCCACCCTAAATTATTAAAAGAGCTCAGTGATGTAATAGCAAAACCGTTAACAGATTTATTTAACCAATCCTTGCTAACGGGAGTCGTCCCAGAAGACTGGAAATTAGCAAATGTTGTGCCCATTCACAAGAAGGGTAGTAGGGAGGAATCTGGGAACTATAGGCCAGTTAGTCTTACGTCAGTAGTGGGGAAATTAATGGAAACCATGTTAAAGGAAAGGATTGTTGAACATCTAAAAACACATAGATTACAGGATCAGAAACAACATGGGTTTACCTCAGGGAGATCATGCCAAACTAATCTTATGATTTTTTTGATTGGGTAACAAAAATAATAGACACAGGTGGTGCAGTAGACATTGCTTATTTAGATTTCAGTAAGGCTTTTGATACTGTTCCGCATAGAAGGCTTATCAATAAATTGCAATCTTTGAGCTTGGATTCCAATATTGTTGAATGGATTAGGCAGTGGCTGAGTGACAGGCAACAGAGGGTTGTGGTAAATGGAGTTTATTCGGCGCATGGTCTTGTTACCAGTGGGGTACCTCAGGGGTCAGTACTTGGACCCATTCTATTTAATATTTTTGTTAGTGATATTGCAGAAGGTATTAATGGAAAAGTATGTATTTTTGCTGATGACACAAAGATTTGCAACAGGGTTGACGTTCCTGGAGGGATCAGCCAAATGACAAATGATTTAGGTAAACTAAAAAAATGGTCGGAGCTGTGGCAATTGAGTTTTAATGTGGATAAGTGCAAGATAATGCACCTGGGACGTAAAAACCCAAGGGCTGAATATAGAATATTTGATACAGTCCTAACCTCAACATCTGAGGAAAAGGATTTAGGGGTTATTATTTCAGAGGATCTAAAGGTAAGTAGTCAATGTAATAGAGCAGCAGGAAATGCTAGCAGAATGCTTGGTTGTGTAGGGAGAGGTATTAGCAGTAGGAAAAGGGAAGTGCTCATGCCACTGTACAGAGCACTGGTGAGACCTCACTTGGAGTACTGTGTGCAGTACTGGAGACCGTATCTCCAGAAGGATATAGACATCTTAGAGAGAGTTCAGAGAAGGGCTACTAAAATGGTGTACGGCTTGACGGAGAAAAGTTACCAGGAAAGGCTTAATGATCTTAACATGTACAGCTTGGAAAAAAGACGAGACAGAGGAGATATGATAGAAACATTTAAATACGTAAAGGGAATCCACAAGGTAGAGGAAGGGAGTATATTTAAAAGGAAACAAAGTAGCAAAACAAGAGGACATAGTCTTAGATTAGAGGGGCAAAGGTTTAAAAGTAACATCAGGAAGCATTATTTTACTGAGAGGGTGATGGATACATGGAACAGTCTTCCAGTTGAAGTGGTAGAGGCCAAAACAGTAATTGAATTTAAGCAAGCATGGGATAGGCATAAGGCTATCCTAAACAAAAGATAAATCCAAGTAAAGTATCCATGTAATTGGGCAGACTAGATGGGCCGAAAGGTTCTTATCTGCCGACATCTTTCTATGTTTCTATCACCCGGTTGAACCGGGGCAGAACAATATTGAGGTTCTGTAACGGCGTCACAGAGGGACAGTTTAGATGAGGTGGAAAGGGCATCTCGAGCGTGGCATCTCAGTCGAATCGTGAGGCAAACTAAATGGCTTCGCGATGAAGTGCGCAAACTCAACGCACATGCGCCCCGCCCCCTAGTAGCAGCCACGAGTTGCCTCAACGGAAAAATTTTAACGTCAATAAAAATACCGTAGTTTAAAAGTTCCACGACCCCCACCATGACGAAAAAGAGCCGCAAAACCTTCCTAAAACACTCTGATCGCCTCAGTTATAGCTGGATAACCAGAAACAAACACCAATAATTAAGGAGAATGAAATAAATAATACTTATCTTTCTCCAGCAGCAAGAAAAGACGGGAATGTGGATTTATGGACTGGCAGGACACGGGACTGTCTCACTGGGGAAGGGGGGTTGGACAGTACCATGTTAGCAGTACATTAGGTTTCTTTAAATGCCTGTTATTTTTGCTTGCTGCTGTATTAAAGGCAAGGAAAGCGATTGCAATAGGAGCCTCTGAGTCCTTGTATTAAAAATTGTAAAGTCTATTATTGTTTCTTTGAGCTCTGCAGTTTTATGCCAACTGATATTAGAAAACTTGCACTGACTTCTAATGTATGCTCAATAACTTCCGAAGAGAGAAGCAAGCACCCACTCAAAACAGGGTGGGGCGTGGACTGGCAAGTGATTACTATAACCTCTGAGTACTAGCAATCATCCACCAAAAAACTTGCAGGACTTAGCCCCAATGATGAAGGAAGAATTGGATTCCAAAGAACCCAAAAGGAAGGTGGGAACAAATGATTAAAATTCTAAACCTTTATTGGACTTCTAAGAAAAAACGTACACACCCACAAAATGTATAAAAAACACACACAAAAGGTCATAGATAAGAGACCATAACTCAAGGTCAATGACCAATCACAAAAAGCATCTAATGCAGGGTGAGGTCTCTGTGACAACAATTGTATGTCAAAAACTGAGAACCACCACCTAAAAAGGAAAATGAGCAAGAGATGCCTAAGGATCCCCTCAGAAAAGTATGCACACGTTAAAGTATACTTAAATGCTTGAAGACATATGCCACCAAATTGGCACTTTATTGTGATTTCTCGATCAGTGCATGCAAATTGTAGCTACCAGGTTCACTCCTGGTCTCTGTATTAACCAGTTGTATTCCGTGACGTGGACCATTTATGTTTGCACTTCATCGTGACGCTTTTTAGTGGTGCATGCTAACTACAACTACTAATCTGGTGGCATATGTCTTTAAGCATTTAAGTATACTTTAACGTGCGCATACTTTTCTGAGGGGATCCTTAGGCATCTCTTGCTCATTTTTCTTTTTAGGTGGTGGTTCTCAATTTTTGACATACAGTTGTTGTCACAGAGACCTCGCCCTGCATTAAATGCTTTTGTGATTGGTCATTGACCTTGAGTTATGGTCTCTTATCTATGAACTTTTGTGTGTTTTTTATACATTTTGTGGGTGTGTACGTTTTTTCTTAGAAGTCCAATAAAGGTTTAGAATTTTAATCATTTGTTCCCACCTTCCTTTTGGGTTCTTTGGAATCCAATTCTTCCAATAACTTCCTTAGTTCAAGTTACAAAATTCAATGTTTGATAGATGGTGCAACAGTTACAATGCAGCAATTAGTGGTCATTGGTTCCGCTGTTCCTTGTACGATACATATTTTAACTTACTTTTATTTCAAATACAGTTCGATTGCAGAAGCTCTAAACTTTGTAGAGCCTTGGACGACACTCAACGTGGAAGCCCCTACTGACAACCTCATATAAACAAACACAGGCATACAAAAATATAATAATTTGCCCAAACATGAAAATAAGTGACTGAATCAGAATAAGACTGTCAGACACAAAGTGACATACACCCTCTATGGATTGTGCACAGGTTAGTGGAAGCACTCAGCAGGAAAAAGCTACTAGTCTCCAAATAGCATTAGCCCTGCGCCGACCAGCCCCGTGCCAGGAGTTGTGCTGGTTTCAGGAGGTCACGTGGGAGATCAGGAGGTGGGGCGCGGCATTATGACGAAGACCTGCCGTGCTTAAAGGCAGACAGCGCAATCTGGCTCATCGCCCGGTCGTGGAGTTTGTTTCCCTCAATGCTGAGTGATTCGTTTTAGCTAGGGATGCAACGATACCGATACTAGTATCGATATCGGTGCCGATTCCAAGTATTTGGGTGAGTACTTGTACTCGCCCAAATGCCCCCGATGCCTATCCCAAGTACTTTTGCCGCCGCCGGGGAGACGCAACTGCCGGGGACACAGTAGACATCCATCGCGATCTGCCGGGGAGACGCAACCGCCGGGGATGCAGGGGAGACAGGACACATCCATCGTGATTCGATTAAACATGCCCGCTAAGTTTGCCGCCAAGTACCCGCCGGGGAGTCGCAACCGCCGGGGACACAGACATCCATCAAAACATGCCCGCCAAGTCTCTCTCTCTCCAGCGTCTCGCTCGTATCGACTCAGCCCCTTCTGCTCATGTCTGACTGGTGAATTAGCCTGTCAATCATCCATTCGGCCAATCAGCAGTAGAAGAGCCGTGAATGGATGAATGACTAGGCTCAGGCTGTGACGTCGAAGACGAGGGAGAAAAGGAGACTGTTAACAGGTAACCGGAATTTTTATTACATAAAAGGTTACAGGACCTTTAGTACAATAAGAAACAGATTCTCTAAACAAAACCGTGTCTTAAGTCATTTTTTTTCCGCCCCCCCCAAAAAAAACATGTTACCCAGAGATTACAAGTAACAGATATTCCTATTATACAAAAAAAGACATGCAGAGGGAGGGAACGGGTGCCGCTGTCCCTTTACGCGCCTTGTAGTGGCAGAAAGGAAGAAACGTGTGGGGGGGGGGGGACTCCAAGGGCCTTTTCCTAGTCCCCCTCTATGGCATTTTTTAAATGTATGTTTTCCCCCTGCCTGCCAGTGATTGTGGCTGCACGTGGCCGCAGCACTGGCTCCTTCCTTTCCCTCCCCGGGATAGCAGTAGTCACATCTCCTGCTATCCTGGCGAGGGAAAAGGAGCCATGTGAGTGAGGGTGTTACACTGTGTGCCCTGCTCGTGCTGCTGCTGCAGCGGCGGCTCCCCGGCACAAAGTGAAAACAATGAGACACCGAGCAGCTGTGAGATCAACAAGAACGCTGTGCTGCTGGGGGGGGGGGGGGCTTGCAGACACCTTTCCATATCAGTGATCAGCGCTGAGCTCTCTGCCGTCTGCTGCTCCTATTACTGCACCACCAGTAACACATTCCATCCAGACCCCCCTCTAATCCATCACAGCACATCTGACTACTGATCAGATAGCCACTGCACCTCACAGGATGCCATGCAAACCAGAAAGCAGACTGGGAGAAGGCGCACTTCATGCTGCTTTAAACAAGGGCTTTTATTACTATTATTTATTTATTTTTTAAATAGAACCCGAATTATTGATTACTGTACTATTGAAATAAACAACATCCGTCTTGACTATTATATACCCCAGAATTATCCACCCCAATATCCTACCCTCTCCTTGCTTTGCTGTTAGGGTACTTTACATGATTGCACTCCTTTTGTGTATAGGCTGCAGGTCCCTGAAGACTGCAATAAATGCAAAGAAATATGTATATATATATATTATTTTTTTTTCCACACACACACACCCCGCACATTTCTGAGTTTTATTGCAGTGGATTCTGTGATACACCCATATTTGTAAAATTTCCTCTGCCCTTAAAAGGTTAATAGAGGAGTATTTATTATTAGGATGGATAATCATAATTTTCTATTTTTTTTTTTTTAACCAAGGTGGAGTGTATTTTATATGTTGGAGCCTTTCAGGGACATCAGCAGAATGTCAGTGGTGTGGAATTATTTTAAAATTAATGAGAGCAACGTACGCATGGCAGACTGCAAACTTTGCCCTGCAAAAATATCCAGAGGTGGAACAAAGAAAAAGTATCGGTAATTGGTATCGGTGAGTACTTGAACAAAAGTATCGGTACTCGTACTCGATCTTAAAGTGGTATCGGTGCATCCCTAGTTTTAGAAATTCACTCACTCCTTTTGCGTTTATGCAGTTGTATTGTGAGAGACCCGGTTTGTATGAGAACCACCCTTTGTGTACCTGTTTTGGCTATTCCTGACCACTGATTCTACGTGATTTAGCTTGTATGATAACCACCATTTATCTACCAGTTTCTGGTGATCCTAGACCACTCTATCTTGCTTTCCTTATATTGCTATTAGGCTAACTCCGTTTAACCCTGTCCTGGGTATATCTTCATACCAGATATATATATGTGTTTGTGTCCCTAGAGGAAGCAAGATTACCAACTACCTAAGGATTGGAGAGATAGATAGGGACTTGCATCGTGATCTATATAGAGGGATACGTGACAGGAGATACCTGGGTCCAAAGGACCTCCCTATCTCCACCAGAGGGATTTCCATAGCCCAAATAACCTCATTGAGCACAAACGCAATGACGGCAGTGGGCGGGGGAGGCTTGGCTGACATACAAGATGCCACCTCCAGGAGAAGTCTGATTTGACACCGAATCGCAGGCCGGCACCTTTCAGCACTCTCCCGGCGATGAAGTCAGTGCGACGGCCGGGGCCAAAAAAGCAGTGGTCTAACTTCAAGGGAGCGCTGCAGAGACCTCCCATCACCTGGACATTCGCCTCTCTCTCTCTTGGCGGCGCTCGGGACATCCCCAATCCGCCCAGATCGCCAGCGGCTGCTGGAGCCATTGAGGAGGTTTCCTGCTGCGTCATCCATGCCCGGGAGCTCGACACTATGCCGGACCCTGACGACCTCCCGGTGACTGAGGGATATTTGGGCGCTCTTGGAGGAGGCCAGTGTCTCCTGGCGGCAAGCGCTCACCGAGGTACGCTCTGACCTGGCGACGCTCCACTCGGGTACAGAGGAGCTCCGGAGTCATGCCTGTGTACAGGAGGGGACGCAGGCCACCACCTCACAAATAACGACACTGCAGACTCAGGTCGTCAGGCTACAGACAGCTATCCTGACCTTGGAGACTATGCACCGCCATTGGAACCTCAAATTGTGGGGTATTCTAGACTCCGTTCCCGATTCTGCACTTCAGGGAGTTGGCCAAACGTTTTGTTGTCACCATCTTGTCCTTGCCCACTGGGAATCCGGACTCCATTCTCTCCGTACTTAAGATGTGCAAGGCCACCACAGCTCCGGTGATGGTTTCTAGGTATGTCGTGGTGGTTTCTAGGGATGTCCTTGTTCAAGATCGGCTGCTCTGAGCGACAGTTAGGGCCCCTCCAGTCTGCTTTGAGAATGTAGAGATTGTGGTTTACCGTGACCTACGGTCTCTTGACTTGGTGGCTCGACACCAATCTAAACCTTTCACTGATGTCCTGCGCTCCCGTGATGTCTGTTACCAGTGGAGGGGGGCTAAGGGTCCCCTGCTAATGCAGGAAGGCAAAAGGGACCTAGCAGCAGCGACGGTGGAAGACACCGAGGCTCACCTGCAGATGCTGGAGCTCTGTCGCCCAGGCCTCGCACTCCAGACTAAATTGGCTGAAATGGACGGTACCCATTGAGCAGTTTAGCCCTTCTTGGGGCGGTGTGGTTCCTCTACAGGCCCAGCTCAAAGTTTTTCTTTTTTCTCTGCTGAGTTCACTTTTAGGACATTTCTGTGACTATGGAGTTCCCCCTCCCCTCTCTTTTTTTCTCTGGAAACATGAGTTTTGCCTCAGGTGCGCCTTTGGGCTGCCACCAAGGCTCTAACTGCTATCCTGGCCATGGGCTGCCCTTACCCTGTGGCCTCCTTTCTGGCTCTCTGCATCTCTGTGGGGGTTTGGGGAGTGTTGGTGTGGTGTCCAAATATCACACCCTGCTTTTTTTCCCCTCTTGTTCTCCATTGGCAACCATTTTACTTTTTTCCTGATTGTCATTTGATGACCCTTCCTGCATGTGTTTCTTTTATCATCTTTCAGGTTTCTTTGACTTTTGCCTGCTGGTCCTGCACTGCCAATCTCTCCCTGCATGCTGTACTGCTGATATGCCAAGTAAAATAAATTTAAAAAAATGCATGGCCTCTCAGGGCTTCCATACGGAATACACACCTAAACATACATATATATATTATCGCACAAACACAGCAGGCCATTAATTTTTGCTCCTCTTGTGCATGGATGACGTCCTTGGCAATCAGTACTGGCCACCCTTCCTGGGTGAGAGCAGGCTGATTTGCATATGGTGCATTCGTCCCTGTAATGGCACAAGCAAGCTAAAAGCTTGTGAGACCTTAGCGGGTCACTAGTGCTGTTGCTCGTTCTCAGGACCCTCACAAACCTCTTTTTCCTCACCATTAAGTTTTGACAGTTTCTTTTATTACAACCACTCACAAAGGGAAATTCAGACAGTGGTAGGAGAAGATTCGTCAATTACTGCAATAATAGCAAATATTATTATAGTGAAAAGCCCACATAGTATTCGTTCACACACAGATAAAATAATCCATGCAGTCCATTAAAGCAGGTACTTCGCAAGGTTCAGACTGGTTGTGATTCACCCTTCCCCTCAAACCCATAGAGTAAAAAAGTAATGAAAAAGAGGGTTAAACCCAGGACTTCTAATACAGTATCGGTTACATATCAAACACACATGGGTTACATATAGAGGGTCAGGATCCCCCCCCAAAGACTCAGAGTTAAATCAGAGTCTGACAGGGAGTTAAGATAATCCAGAAAAATAAAGTGCGATTTACTAAACATATATAGTTATCAGTGTTTCCCTGTTATCTCCTCGCACTATGATTCAGTTAGCAGCCCCTGTTAATTGAAGGGTGGAGGGGGTGTGTGGAGCCAACACACAGTGGAAACACCATGCAGCTTGCCTGTAGGAGCAAACTCCTGCAAACAGTGCAAGGTGTGAAGCCGCATCATGTCTCCACTGCTGGCTCCACCCCCCTTGTTGAAAGGGACATACAAGCTTTGTCAGTGTGCCTTTAAATACGTGCCATGCCTTTTGAATGAGACAGTACTTTCATTCAGCATGCATAAGACGCAAGTAAATTATATTTTTTCATATTTACACGCTTTTCTTTCATTGGCATTTTCCTCACCCACTGCACGCTGATCTAACCAATGAATTTGCATTCTGCGGAAGGCATAAGAAAAATACCTGGTGAAGACCTAGGCCATTATCCTCCATAAAGGAACTGACAGAAAGAAGCGCTGAACTCTGTTCAACCTACCTTTATCCTGTTTATTTGAGTGGATTGGGATATACCACTCTACCCGGGCATAGATTTAGCTGCTGCATTCTGCACATACTGTATTTAGGTTTTAATTGAAAACTGTTGTTCCCCTTTTTAGGACTGTGGACTTCCACTTTGCAGTTATTCAAGTTTTACAGTTTTTTTCTGTTTATTTGCCGCTTTTATTGAAGTGAGTGTCCCCCTGATCCCTGCACCTTACTGAGCGCCAGAGTTTACCACAGGCGCAAGCCTGCAACTTGCATTCTGTTGGGGTCTCATGCCCTTTAACAGCATTATTCTGCACATCCTGTGTATCTACATATCCTGCTATTTTTGCACAATCTGCATAGATATATGTCCACAAATTGTTCAGGAAGCTATCCCTTCTGAACTGTTTAAGTATTTGCACATTTATGTATGGTGTATTGTCTATTTTGCTCTGTCAGCCTTGATAGTTCTGCACAACTCTGCACCTATCTGCACACCAGTTTTGAGTATCCGCAGACAACTTACTATAGTTACTAAACCGAACTCTTAACGAAGGAACCACTAGGTGGCGCCAGAATACAGAACATTTCTCCTTTCCATAATAAAAACCACACTGAGTATGGGCGACTGCGTTGCTCCACCTCTCTCCTGCAGTGTGAGCTGAGGGGAAGGCGGGGCTGAGTGCCATTCCAATCTGTAACTCTTTCACCCTCAGCTACTGCAGAGACAGGGAAGAAATCAATACAGACACAGAAAAAGAAACAGTAGAATTTGTAAAAAGAAGCACAGAGAGGCACAGCAAGAAAAGCTAATGAAAGAGACCAAAATAAAGCAGAGGACCAACAGGGAAAAGTGAGAGTGCAAGAAAAGGTACAGAGCACAAGAGATAGACAGCACAAGAAAGAGTGTGAGTGATTGTGTGAGGGAGTTTCAATGAGACAGTGAATATGTAAACAATGAAAGAGCGCAAGTGAGCATGTCAGTGGGTGTGTGAGTGAGTCAGCAGGCAAGTGTGCGAGTCAAAGTGAGAAATCAGCGTTGAGGGAGTCTTGCTCTCGCAGTTGCAGAGATGCTAATATTCAATTCCTTAATTTCCCCAGTCTGAGGTCTTGAGCGTGCACGGCTTGTGCTAGTTCACGCAAAGCTTTGATGGGTGGAGTAGTGGGCAGGGAGGAGGCGGGGAATGTACAGGAAGTGGGAGCTGAAGAAACAACCATAGACAAGAGGCATGCCAGAGAAAATAAAATGACAGTTTAAAAAAATAAATAAACCTTTTATACATATTTTTAAAACATTTAATGTAGCTTGTCTATTGGTATAAAAGTGTTTAACGGTCAAAAAAAAAAAAAATTCTAGACATGCATGTCACTTCAACAGTGCGGCCGGCAGGCTGAATCTCTGTGCAAGGGGACATAAGGGAAACACTGGTGCAGAGTGTGAAGATGCTCAGAGACTCATCGGAGGACTGATGTAAAATGCCATTAGCCGTACTGTTCACATGTATAGCGATCTGCTTATCGGCTGGGCTAATTCTTAGAAACGCCTACATGTCTAGCACCGTTGCCCTGGGAGTCGGGTGATTCACTCTTCTGCATATCAAATCCTTCATTGTGTCCAGCATTTCTTTTTCTTTCACACTCCCTCTGTCACTCCCATTCTATGTTCGTGTGATAGATGGGACCACCCCTCCTTCAACAGACTCTCAGCGCTCTGTGTGTCACTGACAAGGCTCTCTTGGAATAAATCCTAACAGGTACTGCTCTGCGTCATTTGCTGGCAACTACTCTTCAATTCCTATACCAGTTGGATCCAATACAGAGCCTTGAGGTACTCCACTAATCTTCTCCATTTACACCTCCTCCCTAAGGAAAAAAACAAACAACAGCTTTGCTGATAATACTAGGATCTACCTCTTCACCCCTGATCTCTCTCCATCTGTCCTTTCTAAAGTCAGTGACTGTTAATCTGGTATTTCCTCCTGGATGGCTTCTCACACCTAAAGATTAACATGCTTAAAACGGAGTTATAATAAATTGCCCCCTCTAAAGCTAAGGTCAGACGAAAGCAGTTTTAACGTCCGTTTAACCGCACTAAATCACGGCTGCGCTAGCAGCAAATGACGTCCAATGCCGGGCTGCATATGAAGAACGGTCGCACAAAAGTGCGGCCGCGCAACGCAAGTGGCAAACGCATTTTTTCGAGAACGTCAAACCGCTAGTACTGACGTACAGAGTGCGCTGCGTCCGCATAGCGGCGTGTTTGCGTGATTGGGAGACGTCAGACGCTGCACACGTCCGGCCAACCAAACGTGCACAGACCAAACACTTCCTGTCTTGTCTGGGGGTAGCAGCAAGTTGCGGTAGACAATGCCTGGGACTGACATCGACGTGGAGAGGCTGATCAATGCAGTGGCAGAGCATCCCGAGCTGTGGGACACGGCCTGCGACACCTACAAAGACCCACAGAAGAAGGCCAGTGCATGGGTTACAGTGTCCAGGGTGGTGTACCCAGAGTACGAGACGTGGTCTGATAAAGAGCAGAAGCTTCAGAGTGAGTAAATGATAATTTTATTCATAATTGCATAGAACTTGAATGTAACATCAAACAAAATGGCATAACGAATTATTGTTGTCACATGTCAAATGATGTCCATCTGCCAGGGCACCTGCCCTGCATTGCTAGTGAAATAATTAGACAGAGCATCGCAAAACCTGTTGCTGTGTCTATTCACAGGTATTATGTCATCGTTAGCATACTCATCCAGACCCGTAACTGTGAGGGTATCATCGAAATTAACATCATCCCTTGCACGAACATAGTTATGTAGGATGCAGCAGCATTTTACTATATCCACAGAAATCCACATTTACATCAAGTGGGCGATGAAAAATCCTCCACTTGTTGCTCAGTATGCCAAAGCTACACTCGACATACCGTCTCGCCCGTGACAGCCTGTAATTAAACACCCGCTTCTTCACAGTCAGGTGTGTCCCCGAATATGGCCGCAGGAGATGTGTGGATAGGCCGAATGCCTCGTCACCCACAAAGGCATAGGGGACTGACACGTCGCTGCCAGGCAAAGGTGCAGGTCTGGGGATGTTCAGGTTCCCACCCTCAATATCATTCCACAGTGTTGAGTTCCGGAACAGTGTGGAGTCAGAGTCCTTGCCGTATGATCCGACATCCACATACACAAAATTATAGTTGGCATCTGCCACCGCCAGTAGGCCAATTGAAAAATAAGGTTTATAATTTTGATACAGTGGGCCACTGTGCAGTTGCTTCACAATGCAGACATGTTTGCCGTCCACAGCTCCCAGGCAGTTGGGATAGTTCGCTCTCTCCCAGAATCCTGCTGCAATTGCCAGCCATGCCTCGTCTGTGGGTGTTGGAAAACATTGGTCCTTCATGATTTCCCATATTGTTTGGCAGACCTTGCGGACGATCTCACCAGCTGTCGATCTGCCAATGCGGAAGTTGTAATGCAGATCCTTCAAACTGCATCCACTAGCGAGATACCTAGAACATGAAAGAAGCTGTGTTATGATCACATCATATGAACCTAACCTTATGTCACTCTCATCATGTTTTGCAGCACATGAAGCAATCAATAAATGGCGCACGGTGAGGGACAATCATACCCAGGTCCTGAAAAAGGAGGCTGAAGCTGCTCGCTCTGGAGCTGGTGCAAAGAAGAGGCGCAGCTATTTGTATGCTGACCAACTGTCCTTCCTGAGGAAAAGCCAGGAGCCGCACAACACCGTGAGCAGTATTGACCGGCCATCCACCTCTAGCTCACAAGAGCAAGACCTGCAGCCCGCAGGATCTGGCAGCTGCCAGGTGGAGGTCGAGCAGGGTGGTGCAGAGTCCCAGGTGGAGGATGTGGATCCCGAACAGGTGCCGGGTACAGCACCCACAGACAGCACCGGTACGGCTCCCAGGAGGAAGAAGCCACCAGCAGCTGATGTCGAGCAGGCCATGGTCGCATTCATGGAGGCGCACCATACACATCCACGCTGCATGGTCGCTGATTCCGAGGACATGTCCTTTTTTAATTCCTGTCTCTCCCTGCTGAACATGATGACCCCAGTGCAGAAGGTGGATTATCGCCGCCGAAGCCTGGACCTGATACACAAGATACTGTCCCATCCACAACAGGCACCTGTATATCACAGTGTCGTGCCACAATACCCCCATGGTTATTCCCACCACTGCCAGGCGTTGCCTACCCACCCACCCATGTCCCCTGTTGCTGGGCCACCCCCGGAGCCAGAGTACCACCGCATCCAAATGCACGGTCCTCATGACCCAGATGCTCCTCGGTATCATACCATGTGAAGTGTATCGTCTGTTCGTTTAAGTTTGTCAGAGTTTATTCATGTTGTTCTACTATTTGTATTTTATTACCTTCATTGTACATGCAATAATATAGGTGTTTAATATGTTATTGTTATCTTCTGTCATATTATTTCGGACTATATATTTTATTTGTTTCACATCGTTGTCAGTGTCATTACTCTTTCGGTACGTGTTCTGGAAGGTGATGCATGCGTATGTGTGGGCATGCATGTACTAGTGGGCATATAACTACTGACCAACAATAGAGCCTCTGCACACCGAGCACATGTCTGATGACTGGCAGCGATGTCATGAATGCAGGTGTTTGATAGTACTTACCGCAGTGATGACCAGCATCTCCTCCGTTGGTATGGCAGCCCTCATGTTGGTGTCCCTCTTGGTCAGCGGCTCACGCACCTTCATCAACAGTTCATCAAAGGTGTGGATGGACATCCGCAGGTAGTTGAAGAACTTCACGGGGTCCCTCTCTCGCAGTGGCCTGTACAGTGTCACAAAGTGGCCATGCGTGTGTGTCTGGCAGTGTTGATTGGATGAACCCATGTTCGCCGTTGTCTTTTCTTCTTCAGGTACAGGTATCCCAGTGCAGCAAAAAGAAACACTTGGACTGCATCCATCTTTGAATGCCACCATTCCCAAAATGCCTTTTTATACCCTTTCCCTTTATTTGATTCATTCTGCAATTGATTTGGTTAATCATATCGCTCTTTTTCCAGCTCCGTGAAAAATCACGGACGAACATGCATATCGTATAACCGCTATCGCGTATTCCGTGAAAAAATACGTCCATTCGTTCGAACGCACTTTTTCACGGACAACGCGAAAAATGCGTTAGTCTGACCCTAGCCTAATGCTTCACCTCCAGACTTCTTAATCATTGTTGATAGCATCACTTTCTCCATCAAACCATGTTCACTGCGTCAGTTACACTTGACCTCTCTGTCCTTCATCCCCACATCCATTCTCTCGCTCTTTCTCTTGCACCTCACTGTGCAATATTTCCTGAAATCAACCATTTCTTACCACTGACACCACCAAGCAACTCATCCACATCCTTGTAATGTCCTGACTTGACTGCAGCAATAACCTATCTGCCCCCCCCCCAGTACAGTCCACTCTAAATGACTCTGCCAGGCTTATTCACTTTGCCTGTCATTCTGACTCTGCTAGTCCCTTCACTGGCTCCCCATCCACAGCAGAATTCAATTCAAAATTCTCACCCTGACCTACAAAGCCCTCACTAATCACTAAATACACACCACTTCAAAATATCAAACAGCAACCTGTGCCTTGCTTCTTCCAAAATCACCTCTTCCCATGCTTGACTGGAGGACTTCTGTGCATCTCTCACTCTCTGGAACACTCCCTCTCGCTGTCAGACTTACCCCTAAATTGTCTTTTGAAAGCTTCCTCAGCACATTCCTGTTTTGGGAAGCCTACCTCCAACTTCACTTTCCCAACCAGTGCATCACTCTCACCTTGCAGTTTGCTCCTCGTTTCTCGCCGTCCATCCTTGTCAGATTGTAACTTCCCTCGGATATATAGCCCTCACTTCCTCCTGTGAGGATTTGTTGTCCGGCCTCAAATGTATTGTAACCCTGCCTATATTGTTTCGCGCTGCAGAATATGTTGGCGCTATATAAATATAATAATGGTGTGAGGGTGACACTCTTTGCTCTCTAGTTTGAAAGAGAGTAACTGGGTGAAAGTGTGCCAGACATGTTTAGAATTGCAAAACCAGACATGCTGCAGTTCGAAAGTAAACTTTCAGCATGTCACTGTGTCAATAACACTGTAACGTTCATGCACGCTCTTCAACCGATAATGTAACAGAAGTATCAAACAAAGTGGGATCCTTACCTTTAAAAGGTACAATAATAAAATAAACATGTGCAACAAAGTAATAATAGGCAACACCGGGCAAGTAGCAAAGTAATCCTTTATTGGAAATCAGCCGCCGCCATGGACGGATGTCTGGCTAGAGATGCTGAGCTTTGGAGAGGTGGGCCTGGAGGCCCGGATCACGGATCGCGCCTGCCATCTGCGAGTCGGAGGGGGGAGCACGGCCGAGAGGCAAGTGTATGAGGCTGCTGCTGTACCAATGGACGTTCGCCGCAGAGCTTGCACCGGGGGCACCGACTGAGACTGTTGGGCTTTGCGCTGAAGGGAGGCAGTGTCGGCCTTGGTCCCACAGCGCGGCTGGCGTGTCCACTAGGCCGGCTTGGGGACTAGACATCCACAGTATCACCACATGGGCTTCTGGCCTTTGCGGATCTCACTCCCCATCTTCGACAGTGCTTTTCCTGCCCGACCTTGCCTGCAAAGCGTGGCCCTGCCTGTCTCACGTCGGATGCCATTAAGAGACACTGGCTCAGGGTACTACTCCAAGAGCTGTTCTGCCTTTTTGATGCTTCCCCTTCCTTTTCTTTTATATATTTTATATGATTTGCTATTTTTTCTGTGCGGACTTTCAGCCCTTTTTTTGCGACCCGTATGGGGACATCCTAGCAGTAACTTTGTTATTTTGTGGAATTTTTCTTTCTGATTTTTGCCCCCCCTTTCTGATATTTTGGGCTTACATATGGAGGCCCCCTCATATTTTAGGTGTTTCTTTTGAGGATTTGCAGCTGGTTTATATTTTAAGTTCTATATGTGATTGAGCTGTTTGGCCCTGCGATTTACAGGTCGGTTTGTGACCTTATTTCTTTGCAAAATAAAAGTCTTAAATAATAAAAAAAAAAAAAAAAACACGGATTCCCACACTCCCAATATATTCACAAAGCCACACTAATTGGTAGGAGGACCGAGAAACCCCAATCAATGAATACAGCTGTAGTTTAATGTCATGAATACCTTACATCAGACGCTATATACATATACACAGATGGGAGATTGTATGTGAACTAGGGATAGACCGATATAGGGCCTTATTACAATCTTCACGCAAACGTTTGCGCGCGCGTGCAAAAACACATTAACGCTGGGGGTAAAACTCTTTGTGCAGAAAGTCGTATTACAAAGTCAGCGCAACAAACGCGCGTAATCGTCTAACGTGGGTGGACCTGCGCAAACTGTTTGCGAGCGTACTGTACTGCGCGCGTCCTATACTTAACATTGTGAGCGCAAATGTGTTTGGACGCTGGTACGTGGATGGTATTACAATCTATGCGCAGTATTTAGCGCACAGCCTTTACATGCATAATTTTAACAACTCCTAAAAGCTGGTGTTAGTGGCAAATCTGAACGTCCTGGCCGAACCCAAATACACCAGCCCGAAAAACAAAATAGAGCACAGTATAGTTACACATTCTACACATACCCAAACAATAAAATTGAGAAGTTGAGCGTGTTTTTATTATTGCTGCAGCATATATACTCAGATTGACTTTGGCAGGTGCAAAAACCTAAGGTGAGATAACTGTGGATCTTAATTCTGATTGGCTGAATCGTGTGGAAAAACAGTCTGCACCGATTTCTGCGCGCAACGTTAATGTACGCGCGTTTTTGCGCGTCCGTTTTACGCGCATTAATTTTTTTAACGGATGGAAAAATGTGCGAGGATTGTATTACCAGCGTTGATTTACGGGCGTTAACGTTTCGCGCAAAAATTCAAGCGTTGCGCGTGCGTATTTGCGTGAAGAATGTAATAGGGCTCATAGTTTGTTCAGGGCTGATACCAATTATTGGCAGCTTTTCTGGCCGATATTCTGAAAATTTCAAGTTGTGAAATAAACAGCACAAATCTGACATTATGCCATAAACTCAATGAGTTTAATAACATTTAAACATTGCACCATGTCCACTTCATTTAATCAATTTAATAAAAAAAAAATATTATTTAAGCTTTTATTTTTACAAACAATAAGACTGTCTTTTGCAATGATCAATCATATGACCCTGTATGTAAGGGGTTCAGCAACTTTGGCCATCCAAGGGTTATATTACAAAGTTGGTGCTAACTTAACCAGAGCTGTTGTAAACTTAACTCTTTAGACTATAATTGCTCTGGTAAGTTTACAACAGCTCTGGTTAAGTTAGCACTGACTTTGTAATATTGCACCACATGTTTTGGAATTACATTTGCGATGATGCTCAGCTACTCATTAGGTTCGTGGAGTCTCATGGGAAATGCAGTTCCAAAGCATCTGGAGGGCCCAGGTTGCTGACCCCTGCTGTAGGAAAAAGGTACCAGAAATAGAGGGGCCAATAGACCCCTACATCTCCTGTATAGGGAATTCCCTGCCAGATGAGATGGAAGCCCCATTTCTGTTGCCATCAGGTTCATGCGCAATACCGTCAGTGAGCAGGGGACGTCCTACAGTGAGGGCTTCCAGTCTGATGTGGGAGAAGCCCTGGATTCACGCAATCCTGTGGGACCTCACGTGTCATGGCTGCAGTGAGCCAACTTTCCAATTAAATCGGCAAATAAAACCGATATCAGTAATTTTCTGAATCTCGGCAACTTAAATCGGTCTATCCCTAATGTGAACACATCTCACTTACTAAATCACAGGCAAAGATCCACAAATTAGGCACACCCTACCCTATATTCTAGGGCTGCAACTAACGATTATTTTCATAATTGATTAGTTGACCGATTATTATTTCGATTAATCGATTCATCGGATAAAAAAAATTGTTTACTTAAAAGGAAATGTAAAAAAAATAACCACAACCCCTCCCCTTTTTTTCATAAGAAATTTGCATAGTGTACGTAACTTTCGTACGTGTGTAATTTTCACACAAGGTATACTTGGTCAGAGGGATGGGTTGATGCTGCATGCGCAGCTTAAGAGCATGTTTGCTTTCTCAAATGAACGCAGCTACAAGCACTTGGTCATAGATGATGATGAAATCGGGGTTAATAAGCTAAAGTGGTCGGGGTGCGTAGAGTGTCCCTTTTTAACGTGCCTGGTGGTATTCCCGAGTGTGACTAGGGGTTAAATTTCGCTACCGAGATCGGTAACCTCGAGCCTTACTCAGGCTGGATGCAAACTCACCACGTCCTTCGCTCCCTCGCCGTCTCCGCAGTGTGATCGCGGCAGCCGGCGACTTTGCTTCCTGGTTCCGATCCCTGCGAGTCACACTAAACAGGGGGGCGGGACCAGGCGGCAAATTCAAAAATGATAAAAAATAAAAATTACAGTAAATACTGTAGAATAAACTTTGCTGTGCAGTGGGTGCTGGGATTCCTGTGCAGATGTACACTCCTTTGCCAATGTAATACAGGACAAAGGGGGTACCAAAAAAAAAAAAAAAAAAAGAGCATTTATTCTCAAAACAGCTTTACAGAAATAAAAGGCAAATAAAAATAATTTCTAAAATGTAATAAGGCTTTGCAACACAAGTTTCGCTGGTGCTTGCCCAGATCCAACAGTTGGATCTGGGCAACCACCAGCGAAACTTGTATTGCAAAGCCAGAGCCTTATTACATTTTAGAAATTATTTTTATTTGCCTTTTATTTCTGTAAAGCTGCTTTGAGAATACTCTTTTTTTGGTACCCCCGTGTTCTGTATTTCATTGGCAAAGGAGTGTCCATCTGCACAGGAATCCCAGCACCCAGAGGAAAGAGGCATGCTTTTGGCTTGATTATATTATTGAATATAATTTATTTCCATTATTTTAGATAATTATTTTTGGGATAATAAATTATTATTTCGTGTTTCAAACCTTCTCTGACGTGCGTTTAGTAGACTCTTGCTTGCACGGATTTCAGTGAGTTATTCCTACAGAATACAGGCTTACTATATAAAACAAGACATTTCCTTTCCAAAAAAATTGAAACGCTTTTAGACACAAAATTTTGCAAAAATTAGACCGCCAGGGAGGTTAATAATTGTGTGAACAAACTGATTGGGAGGAGGGACTGAAGGTGGAAAAGAGTGACTTTGCTCAAGTGACTTGACCTGAGCGTGAGAGGGAGTGGGTATGGACAAAAGACCGGATTTGAGTGTGGGAGTGTTTGGGGAAAGGGACCAGACCAAAGAGAGGGAATGGCAGTTCCAGACCAAAGAGGGTGTGGCAGGGAGGTTGGGGTGGTGGCAAAGGACTCCAGCTTCAAGTAAGGATAAAACACAGGCATACAGCTCTCCTTCACCCAGTGGCAGTATCCTATTGTGTTATAGTTCTGCTACTGTTGTAACCAGAATAAAAACAAACTGCTTGTGTCTGACATAACCCTAGAACTAAATCCTACCCAGTAAAGCAGCGGCGCATCTTCGCCAATCAGCTCCGAAGCTGAGGTTATTTACGTTTAACTCAGTCTGACTCTAAACAGTGTGTGCTGTACACAGGAAGACTAATCAACACTGATTACTCGATAATGGAAATAGTTGACAACTTTTAATCAGATTAATCGATTTAGTTGTTTCAGCCCTACTATATTCATCAATCAGAGAAATCCTCAAATTTAACCTCTTAGTGACCGGGTGGTTTTACAAAAAAGTCTGTGTGAAAGTGCCTGCTGCTCTTTCTACATTTCGGCGCTGCTTGTGTTCAGTTCAAATTTTCTTCTTACTCGTTTATGCAACTCACACATATTACATACCGTTTTTCCTGCCAGTAAATTGATTTTCTAAAGATACCATTATTTCCATCATATCATATACTTTACTATAAAAAAAATAAAATAAGAAAAAAAAAATGGGAACAAAAAACCCCACACTTTTTCAGAATTTAATCCCCAAAATCTATAACCGCCAAAAAATATCCCGGTTAAATAGTTTCGCAATTTTGTCCGAGATTAATTTAATTTGTCCGAATTTTCACATATTTTTGCTTTTTAACCCCTTCACCGCTGAGCTCATTCTGAGCTAATTTTATGCTCATGCCAGCTTAGGTCCTATTTTAGTCGCCCCCCCCCCCATACAATTTTAGTTTATTAAAAAAAAAAATTGTATATAATTTTTTTTTTAACACAACAAACCAAGTCACGTTTGGTATCAGTATCATAATCAGGCCTTTCCAATGATATCAAACATGACCCTCTAGCTGCCATAGATCGGGAGATACAGGGATCCAAAGTATCCCCCATCTACACTTGGCAGCTAGGGGGATAACTGGCCCACTGACGTCCTCACACATATTTATTTATTTTATTTATTTTATTTATAAAGGATTTTACCAGGAAGGATACATTGAGATTTCTCTCGTTTTCAAGTACGTCCTGGTGAGAATGTCAGTGGGTGGGGGTGACCCGGAGGCTTGGGTGACATCCACGATGTCAGCCACTTCCGGGTTTCAATCGCGATTCGGCACCAAATCGCAATCCGGCAACAAAATGGTTAATGCCAGTGACCGTTGAAAAGGGGAGACTCTCCCCCTCGGCGCAGTGGTGTTATTTGATCTAGAACCTGGAACTGAAGTTGGGGTATAGAGTGATTCTCTTTTGAAAAGTGTTCTGGTACAGGTAAACCGATTTTCTTTTTGCAAATGGTGGATTTGTGCGGTATTATTCTTTTACCTTTTTAGTTGTTTCTCCCACATATGCTAACCCACAGGGACATTTAAATTAAATACACTACATATTGCAGGTGTAGAAATCCTTCATTTTAAAAGGTGTGGCCCGTATGTGGGTGTGAAACTGTCTCCCGTAATTACCGCATTGCAGCAGCTACATGACAAGCAGGGGAACGTCCCCACTTTCTTGTCCCCGAAGAATTTTTGTTTCTTCCTGCTTAGCGAGCCCACATCTGCTCTCACCAGACTGTCCCTTAAATTCTTAGTTCTCTTATAGGAGATCAACGGGGGTGCCTGAAATTCTCTGACCTCTGGGGAACCTCAGTGTAAAAGTCCCCAATGCCTCCGGATAATGGCATTTAACCCCTTAGGCTAGGGTCAGACGAACGCATTTTTATGTTGTCTGTGAAAAAGTGCGTTCGAACGAATGGACGCATTTTTTCACAGAATACGTGATAGTGGTCATACTATGCGCATTTTCGTCCGTGATTTTGTACGGATCATCAATAAAACCCTTTTTGCGTCTGGACGTTATGTTGGCCGGACATTAGCAGCGTCTGACGTCTCCTAATCACGCACACACGCCGCTAGCAGACGCAGCGCACTCTGTACGTCAGTACCTGCGGTTTCACGTTCTCGAAAAAATGCGTTCATTTTCCACTTGCGTTGCGCAGCCGGACTTTTGTGCGACCGTACTTCGTATATTGGCCGTCATTGCCCGGCATCTGCTGATAGTGCGGCCGTGATTATGTGCGGCTGCACGCGCGTTCGCACTGCCTCAGTCTGACCCTAGCCTAACTCGCTCTGCTGAATGTGGTGATAAACGGGATCCTGGAAGACAAAGTTTTATCAGTATATTTAGGTTTAATAAGTTCTGCACGTTTCAAATTCCTAGCCTTTTCTTTCGCCCTCTACAAAAGATCCCTAGGGTACCCTTGTTCCATAATTTTTCTCTGCATATCAGTTTACCCGGGTCTGACACATTGCATGCCACCCTGGTAAACTGGCTCCTAGGGAAGGACTGCAACATTTTGTTTCGGTGAAAACTTGAATAACGTAGCAAACAGTTGTGATCTGTGGGTTTAGTGTATAGATCACTTTCTAATCAGAGTTAAATTGTCGATTGGAGATCCAAATAATGAATCGTGCTTTCACTATATTCCATGGTGAACTGGATGAAGGAGGTACTCCATCTCTCCAAGGAACGGTCTCAAATCATCAATTGGGATAACACCCCCCCCCCCATATGCCAAAAACATCATGAATCCTTACCTTTAAGGCATTACAGCTTCTTTCTCAAGGCCTAATATTGTCATCTGATATGTCTTGATGGGGGAGCGGTCTCTGCTGGAGTCATGTATTTTAACTTGAACAAATTATTATAGGCCATTCTGTCTGCATCATGAATCAGACCATCGAGATCCAATAGTGCATCCTGTTGAAAAATAACAAAATAAGCGTAATACTGGCAATAATGCATCAGTGATTAGTGCATGCAAAGGGGTTACAGTATTTCAGGATAAACACAAAAAGTGCTACTCCCATCATGCTCTGTGCCAGATACTGCCGGTACACTGTCATGCTGCGTACAGTGACTGTAAATGACATCATTCTCAGTGCCCAGAAACTCTCACCTGTCATAAGTGCATAGTAACTACCAATCATGTCATGTGTGGGGCCTGTGCCTCCTACCATCATGCTACAACTACGATCCTAAAAACGGTAATAAATGACGGATACTGCCATCACGCTCAATGCCTTGCTAACTCATCTTCCATACTAACCCATTAAAGTCTATATATTAATATCACCATGCAAATAGCGTTGGAAATAGTTTCAGTGTGTAATTTCCATAACAATCTGTAAAATGTCATTTTGAGAACACTAAAAAAACAGCGTGGCATATAGCTTACCCATTAACCCCTAAATACCAGAATACAGGACCAAAATAGATAAAATGCGCAGGTCACACGGATTAACCCCTAAATGGCAGATAAAACAACTCAAACCAGAGTGCAAGCTCCAGATCATCTGTATAGAAAGGCAGGAAATCTCTTCCTGCAGAAGTTGCGGTATGCAGGGTGGTTTGGGTGTGAATTAGCAGAGGACAGTCAATCACTGGCCAGGACCAGCAGAAGGCATGGTTTGCAGGTGGGGCGGGCTCATCTAGAGCTGGTGGCTGTAACAGCGTTTTTCAACACAAATCAAAATTAAACCAGCCTCACTAACGTTTACTTTTTGATGGTTTCCTCCATAATCCAGTCAGTTTGCACACACCTGTGAGATACGTTTCTAAAGTACCTAGCAATAACATAGGGTGTATTACACAGTGTCTAGTGAGCACAAGCAGAAAATGTATGCTTTCTAAGTGCAGACTCTGGGCGTGAGGCCTACTATTTACCAAAAAAAAAAAAACAGGTGTCAGGCCAGTTGCCACAGAAATAGGGTCCTCAGGTCCTCCTGTATCTGTTGGCAGGAATACTGACCTGCCTCCTTTATGTATTGTAGAATTGTCTTGTCGGTATTAGGGATGCACCGATACCACTTTTTTAACCCTTTCACTGCTGAAGACGTGTGGGACACGTCCTCATTGATGCACGTTGCATGCTGAGGACGTGCCCCACACGTCATCAGCTGTGCGGGACCCCCGGCGGAGATACTCACCTCTCTGTCCGGGGTCCCACGGCGTTCTGACTTCAGCGTCCTCAGACGCGGCGCCGAAGTGCAGCCTATCTCCGGTGGGGGCCGCCATCTTGGATGGCGGCTCCGCCCCCGGGACTCCCCTCGCTGTCTGACGTCATCACGCATAGCGTGATGACATCAGATAGCCGGGAACCCCTAGCTGCCGGGGATTTCCCAAGGAAATCCCCTGGTGGAGATAGGGGGTTCTTGTGAACCCCGATATCTCCAGAACCGTGGCAGCTAGGAGGTCATGGAGGGTGTCATTTGAAAGGCCTGAGCATGGCCTTTCGAATGATACCCAACTTGACTAGGTAAAAAGTAAAAAAATAAAAAAATAAAATTAAAATAATAAATAAATTTAAAAAAAAAACATGTTTTTGTTTTTGGGTGTTGTTTTTATTAATGCAGCAATATTGTTCACATTTCAATTATAATGTGAACAATGATGCTGCACTAATGATTTTTTTCTATGGGGTGCGTTTGCTAAAAATCACGTAATTCCCCCCAAAAAAAGTAACAAGTCCCCATTTCAAATTTTTTGTACAAGCGCACCCCATAGAAAACATAACCGCAAACACTCATGTGATAAAATGTGAAAAAAAACACTTTACACACTGCAGATGATTAAAAATTCAATTTTTATTGTATTTTTTGTTATAATATACAGACAGGTCATGACGTATACATATAAAAATGATATATTATGAATCTGCGTAGTCTGCCGGAAAGAACGATATATAATATGTCTGGGTCATTTATTAAAATGTGGCTTCAAATCGCGTTTAAACATGATGAGCGAAAGCGGTAAAAATGAGCTCAGCACACAGGCGTGAAATGCCTCAGCAGTGAAGGGGTTAAGACAGAGTACGAGTACCGATACTTTTTAAAAAGTACTCACCGATACCGAGTATCGATACTTTTATTTTATGTCATGTGACCGCTTTCCAATAAGAACAGACCTCATATAAAAATGCCCCCAGCTCAAATGTATATATCCCCCCCGATATATATATATATATATATATATATATACACACAGAATGCCACCAGCTCACATGGATATGCCCCCAGCTCACATGGATTTGCCCCCATTGAACGCAGGGAAAGCTGGCCGCGTGCATGAAAAGCACGCGGCCATCGTTCCCCTCCGGCGCCTGCAATACTCACCTGCTTCCGAAGGACCGGACGCGCTGCTGTGGCGCGATCACGTGGCCGCCGGCACTTCTGTGATGCTGCCTCCAGCAGCCTCTCGGCTGGAGGCAGCGTCACAGATGCACCCGGCGGCCACGTGATCGCGCCACAGCAGCGCGACCGGACCTTCGGAAGCAGGTGTGTATTGCAGCCGCCAGAGGGTAATGCTGGCCACGTGCTTTTCATGCACGCGGCCATCTTCCCCAGCCCCGCAGATACCGGCAATCCGGTATCGGGGAGAGGGGGTGTATCGGGCCATTTGCACGAGTACTAAGTACTCATGCAAATGGCAGTATCGACACCGATACTAGTATCGGTGCATCCCTAGTCGGTACCCATTGCACCTTGTACAGCGCTGCGGAATGTGTTGGCGCTTAAATAACGAGCTTCCACCTCTTAGCTAGGAGTCAACAACGTTAACTGGATCTATGAACACAAAAAGATTTGGTTAAGGTATCGCATTCAATGCCGATAGATGTGGTAAAAAAAAAAAAAACACCAATCAGCATTTTGCGTCACGTAACTGGCTGAGAGAGTCTGATTTTTCGTAAAGATCTAAACAAAACTGCAAAAAACGGCGTGTTCAGAGTCTAGAGCCTGACACTTTGTTGACGGAGGGGTGGACACTATGCTTGGATTTTGGCACAAGTTGCTGTTGTGACATTACATGTGTGAATACATATATATATATAGATTATATATATATTTCAGGAAAGAGCACTCCATAAATGACCACATTCTTCCATCTTATTCTAGGGCAAAAAAGTTCACAATGTATGATCATAGTTTGCTTAAGCCTGTCACAGTTGCCAATGTACCCAATCGTTGACATGTCCTATCTAACTTGACCGAATCTGCATTTACAGGATCAACTCACCTTGGAGCTCCCCAGCAGTATAGATTTCCTGGTATTTTGTATTAAATGTCTTAGATGCACCCGCTGTTGTTGTTGGTTTAGGTTGAGTGCAACGCTTCCTGCTGTCTGTATTATACATATAGAGGGCTGATAACCCTCATTTGTTGTGCACCCCTCCCCATTCACAGGTGTATGCACTGTGGCTGCCATTAACCCCCTTAGTGACCGGGCGGTTTTACGAAAATCCGTCCTTTAGGCCTGGTTCACACCTGGGCGTTTTACAGCGCGTTCCTATGCACTGTAAAACGCTCAAAACACTGAAATCCAATTATTTCCTATGGGCATGGTTCACACCTGGGCGTTTTACAGCGTGTAGGAACGCGCTGTAAAACGCCCTACGCCCAAAGAAGTACAGGAGCTTCTTTGGGGCATATTACAGTGCATTTGAAGCTATAGTCTTCAAAAAACGCACGGTTCTAATTGTCAAGAACGCTCATAAAATGCCCGACGTAAAACGCGCATATGACATATGCTCAGGTGTGAACCCAGCCTTAGTGCCCGCTGCTTTTTTTACGTTTCTGTGCTGTTTGTGTTTAGGTCAAATTTTCCACTTACTCGTTTATGCAATCCACACATATATACCGTTTATCCCACCACTAAAATGGACTTTCTAAAAATACCATTATTTCCATCATATCCTATAATTTACTATAAAAAAATATGAAACATGATGAAAAAAAAAAAAAATGGTAAAAACACACTTTTTCGGAATTTAATACTCAAAATCTACAACAAAAAAAAAAACAGCACCCCGGCTAAATAGCTTAAAAATTTTGTCCCGAGAATAGAAATACCCAATTTTTACATGTTTTAACCCCTTCACTGCTGAGCCAATTCACCTATGTGTGCTGAGCTCATTATGACCATTTTTTTCCAATTTAAAGTTTATTCAGTGTTTTCCAAAACAAAAGGGATACAGAAAGAAGAAAAAAGGAGGGGGATAATTTCACAATGCAAAATC
This sequence comes from Leptobrachium leishanense, assembly GCA_009667805.1. Taxonomy (NCBI): domain Eukaryota; kingdom Metazoa; phylum Chordata; class Amphibia; order Anura; family Megophryidae; genus Leptobrachium; species Leptobrachium leishanense. The sequence continues at coordinate 43,396,116 of CM019072.1, forward strand.
TGAAAATGCTACATAGAGAGTGTACAGTACCTCAACACCACTAGTCGAGTTATATCACGATACATCAAGTAGAGGCACTTAAAAATAAACTTAGGAGGATATCGTAGCAGCCTCTAACTCCCACAGGTACCACAGATCTCTTTTAGTACTCACGCGACCCTCCACAGAGTAAGCAATGCCATCTAACCATCTTAGATCATTAAGGCGGTCAGTGATCTCCTTAATCCCTGGTACCTCCGAAGATCGCCACCGGGATGCCAGATGAGTGGTTGCCACCGTCAATATGTGGGCAAGCAATTTCCGAAGAGGGATAGAGAGTGTGGAAGGAAACAGCTGTAGCAAACACAATTTAGAAGTGACCTCCCCAGGGGTGTGGAAATTTTTAAAAAATCTACTTGTCCAACGGACTAAGTAGTAGGGATAGACCAATGTTTTTTTCGAGGCCGATACCGATACGGATTATCGGCCATCTCTCTGGCCGATAACCGATATCAGGGGCCGATATTCTGTGCACTTAAATTTTTGAAAACGAACACAATTTCACACAAATCTGGTATAAACTGAACATGTTTATTCATATTTTAAACATTAAATTAGGGGGTCGACCGACCCTGCATGCAGATCTCGGAGAGAGCAGGGTAAGACCCGTTCACCGGCCTGAAAAAAAAAAGGTTTACTGTATGTTTAACTGTAGATCGCTAGCTGGCTATCTGTTCCTTTTTAAGTAATTACAACTAGGGTGTGCTGCTGAGTGCTCTGCTCCCTTCACTAGCCCCACGCAGTCACGCACTAACCAACCCCACTAGCTGCAGCAGCTCCCCCTCCTTCCTCAGTTCCATCTTTAAAGCCCCGTTGCTCCGTCCACTGACTCCATCCATAATGAGCAGTTACGACCGGGGACACAGCACTGCAACCCAGAGCTCAGCCTCACCTGAAGCCCCCTTAAACACAGCCCTGCCTGAAGTTCAACCTGCAGCAGGTGAAGAAAAAATGGCCCACAGCTGTGTGTGCACTTCAGTCTTCACTTCAGGCCATTTTTTCAGGCCGATGACCGGGTCTTACCCTGCTCTCTCCGAGATCTGCATGCAGGGGCAGGGTTTCCGGATATGCTGACGCGAGGACCATGTGGTGGGCGGCGTAGCTCCTCATTGGTCAGCTTCTCCTGCAACGGAACAAGAACATCGCATGCGCTTCGCAGTGACCGAGCGCGCTGGGGAGCGGCAAGTAGAAATCGGTAATATCGGGGACTTGAACACCGATACCGATAAATAAAAAAAAAAAAAAAAAAAGATCGGCCCAAAATATCGGTAGATCCGATAATCGGTCGACCCCTACTAAGTAGTAGTCCAATCTACTTGTCCCTCAGGACGATCAACTTGTCCTGATAATTTACCAGCTCATGGATATATGCCCCAGCTCATGGATATACTGCCCCAGCTCATGGATATACTGCCCCAGCTCATGGATATACTGCCCCAGCTCATGGATATACTGCCCCAGCTCATGGATATACTGCCCCAGCTCATGGATATACTGCCCCACCTCATGGATATACTGCCCCACCTCATGGATATACTGCCCCACCTCATGGATATACTGCCCCAGCTCATGGATATACTGCCCCAGCTCATGGATATACTGCCCCAGCTCATGGATATACTGCCCCAGCTCATGGATATACTGCCCCAGCTCATGGATATACTGCCCCACCTCATGGATATACTGCCCCAGCTCATAGATATTGCCCCAGCTCATGAATATACTTCCCCAGCTCATGGATATACTTCCCCAGCTCATGGATATACTGCCCCAGCTCATGGATATACTGCCCCAGCTCATGGATATACTGCCCCAGCTCATGGATATACTGCCCCAGCTCATGGATATACTGCCCCAGCTCATGGATATACTGCCTCAGCTCATGGATATACTGCCTCAGCTCATGGATATTGCCCCAGCTCATGGATACTGCCCCAGCTCATGGATACTGCCCCAGCTCATGGATATTGCCCCAGCTCACACTTGGATTTGCCCCAGCTCATGGATATTGCCACCCCACTCTCATGGATATTGCCCCCCAGCTCAGACCCCAGACCAGACATGGGGCGGCTGTTTGAATGCTCTATTGGCATTCAGAAAGCCGCACCTGGAGCTCTCAGCCGCATACTTAACTTCCCGAGCGGCGCCGACGAAGTCTTCGCGCCTGCGCTCTTTGAAGGACCCCCAGCCGCGATCACGTGGGACTCCCACGTGATCGCGGCTGGGTCCTTCAACTTGCGGAAGCGCGGAGACTTTGTCGGCGCCGCTCGGGAAGGTAAGTATGCGGCTGAGAGCTCCAGGGGCGGCTGTCTGAATGCCGATAGAGCAGTCAAACAGCCGCCCAAGCCCCTCGGATGCGGGCAAGCCGGCTCAATGCCGGCTTCCGGTATCGGGGGCGTTCCTGTAATTAGTCCGCAGTCCGGCGGGCTTCTAGCCTGCCGGACTGCATCTAAAAAAAACTACCCGCCCGGATCTTCATGTCCCGGGCGTCGGGCGATACAATTCCCACACCCCTGCCTCTAACATCCTGGGGGCCACCCTGTACATAATGCTGCTCACATCTCTCCAGAACGACTGGAGGAGCGGACAAGTCCACCATATGTGATAGGTGCCTCTCTATGATCCACACCGCCAACACACATCTGAGGAGCCTGGTGTGTCACATGTCCCTGTCTGGGGTGATGTACCAGCGACAGAGCAACTTTTTTCTAGCTTCCATAAGGGAAGCACATCTAAATTGTGACATCGTGCCCATTCTACTGGGGACAGCTCCCGTCTGATGAATTATGACCGTTTTATGCTCAAAATTTTTAGATGCCAGTCTAGGTCCTATTTAATTAAATTCCCCCAGATGATTTTTTTTTTTTCTTTTTTTTTCAAAAAACCCAAATTTTTTAAATTATTTTTCTTTTTTCACCAAACCTCGTCATGTTTGTTATCATTGGAAAGGCCAGTATCAGGCCTCTCCTATGACATAAAACATGACGTTCTAGCTGCCACGGATCGGGAGATAAGGGGATCCAAAGGATCCCCCTATCTCCACTTGGCAGCTAGGGGGTTAACAGATCCACTGATGTCCTCACACATATGGCGAGGATGTCAGTGGGTGGGGGGTGACCCGGAGGCTTGGCTGACATCAAAGATGTCAGCCTCCTCTGTGTCTGAATCGTGATTCGGCGCCGATTCGCGATCTGGCAGCGAAATTGTTAACCGGGCCGGTCACATGCTTGTGCACAGGAACGAAATGCGCAGCACAACAAGCGTCCATTAGCCAAACCTCTCCGGCAAAGTGCTAGGACAGAAGTTGACGGAGCTGCAAAGCACAATTCTCCATAGGGGGAAATCGAGCCTTGCAGCGCTGAGCACACTGAGTGCGCTCAGCGAGGTGGCCAGACGGGCATCAAGTGGAAGGAACGTCCACTCTCACGGACGTTCCTTCCGCTCTACAAAGATGCTCGTCTGACACTAGCCTAAATACAAGCTCTATAGTGTATGGGAACACAGTTCCCTCTGCAAAATATTGGATGAACGGTGTTCCCTGTCGACTTGATCTGTGGTGTTACAATTACAAACACTCGAATGCCAACAAATTCCATAGCCCTGTACAAACAAAAAAGTTTAAAGACACACTGAGAACAGTGGGAAAAGAGAGCCCTGCTCAAGGGCTTCGAGTCAGAGCGGAGGGGGTGATACTTCACCATTTACCCTCACATCAGTATGAGAAGTAATGGAAGGTATGACTGCTGTGGGGGGGGGGTTAAGGAGTGAGCCGATAGGCTTCTCGTAAGTAATGTGGTTTTAGAGATTTGAAGGATTGAATGGCATGGGGAGAGTCAACTTTTACAAGGGTTGCATAGGTAGCAGAGAGCTCCGAAAAAGTCCTGACGGTGAGCGTTGGGAGTATGGTTAAGAGGAGAGTACAGTGGTACCTCGGTTCACGAACTTAACTGGTTCCACGACTCTGGTCGCGAACCGAATTGGTCGTGAACCGAATCACATTTTAACATAGGGTTCAATGTAAATCAGGTTAATCCGTTCTGAACCATATGGGGGAAAGAAAATGTAACCGCAAAAATATGAAACAAATTCAGTAACGCTCTGCACATCCTTGTCACCTTCAATAAGGCTCTGCACATCCTTGTCACCTTCAATAAGGCTCAGCACATCCTCATCACCTTCAATAAGGCTCTGCACATCCTCATCACCTCAATAAGGCTCTGCACATCCTCACTTTCATTAACGCTCTGCACATTCTTCTCACCTTCATTAACGCTCGGCACATCCTTCTCACCTTCATTAACGCTCTGCACATCCTTCTCACCTTCATTAACGCTCTGCACATCCTTCTCACCTTCATTAACGCTCTGCACATCCTTCTCACCTTCATTAACGCTCTGCACATCCTTCTCACCTTCATTAACGCTCTGCACATCCTTCTCACCTTCATTAACGCTCTGCATTCTTCTCACCTTCGTTAAAGCTCTGCACATTCTTCTCACCTCTCTGCGCTTTCTTTTTCCCACCACGCTTGTTGTTAACTTTCTTGGGAGCCATGCTGGATTTAATACAGTAATACTGAACAGAACTGTGCTACAAAGCACACAAAAAAAGCTTCACAGTAGCCCTGTCTGCGACCGCGATCTCGAGTACAGGAAGCCACGACCATGTGTCAGAGCGGGGAAGATGGCCCGGGTCAAGTTTGTAACCCGAGGCAGAGTTCGTGAACGGAGGTAAAATGTTGACGAACTTCCTGGTCGTGAACTGAATTGTTCGTGAACAGGGGCGTTCGTGAACTGAGGTACCACTGTATATGAGATCACTGGCAAAGGGACCTGGTTGGAACATCTGCTAATAAAAGATGTGGTCAGGTTATGGAGAGATTTGTAAATGAGGACTGTTAATTTGAATTGCATTCTGAAGGAAACTGGGCCGATGTAGAGACTGACAAAGTATTAAATGTGAGCGGTACGGGATGTGAGGTAGATGAGTGAACCGAGAATCAACTTTTCATGGCATAAAAGGATTACGTTTTGAAGTTAATGGGTGAACAAAATTTAAAAACATGGTAATTTTGAATCCCTATGGGGAATGATGTATGATTAATGTTTGTGTATTCATTACCCTTAGTTTGAATAAGTGTATGAGCACCTTCTTATATGTCAAAATGTTTGTCATGCAAGGGCTAGAAATGCAGTGGTAGAGCAGACAGGGTAGGATACATTAGCAATTCAGGAGTTATTTGCACAGATCACGGGGTGTTGTGGCCAGTGTGCTGTTTGCTAAAATTTGGAAAAGGATTTTGTTTTCAGAAATGCACCCTTTCAATGCACAAATCTTGGAAGGAACAAATGCATTTCATGGGCTTCGATTCAATGCTGGAAAGGCTTCAAGGTTTAGATCTCTTGCAAAACCGTTCCTGTACACACCATATCGAGAGTTGATTGACAGAGGGGAGATTTTGTTGCATACAAAAAGAACATTCTTAGGCTGGGGTCAGACGAACGCAGTGCGAACGTGCGTTCAGCCGCACTTTATCACGGCCGTAGTAGCAGCAAATTACATCCAATGATGGACAATATACGAAGTACGGCCGCACGAAAGTTCGGCCACGTAACGCAAGCGGCAATCTAACGCATTTTTCGAGAACGTTGAACCACTAGTACTGACGCACAGAGTGCGCTGTGTCGGCATAGCGGCATGTGTGCGTGATTATGAGACGTCAGACGCTGCACATGTCTGGCCTACATCATGTCCATTTGTTTTTCATAGCTCCGTCAAAAAATACGACCAACATTGCGCATCATTTGACCGCTATCGTGTCTTCCGTGAAAAAATGCGTTCGGACGCATCAACGCACTTTTTGGATGGTAGACGTGAAAAATGTGTTCGTCTGACCCTAGCCTTAACAATATAGTTATTGGCATGACAGCTGCAAATGTACTAAATCAAGGTACCAGTTAAAATAGTTTGGAAACATGTGGCACATTTTTAGACCAGAGGACATAATAAAAAGGTCATGGCTGCTTGCTGTTAGGATTGGTGGCATTTATAAGGGTTAGTTTAAAATGGGAATAGGAATGTGCTTGCTGTTAGATTTCTTGCACTTTTGGTTAAATCCTTGATGAAGAAAGACCTTAACACTTACTTTTCATTATTTTATTCTACCCAGATTAATTCCTAATGAACTCAATGGGGCAGTGGGGATAGGAACATTCTCACCCTGCTAAATAAATGATAGAGGAAGAAACCTCTTGAAGCTGCCACCCATGATGCCCAGTCAGGTGGTCAATAAATAAATATATATATATATATATATGGTTAAAGTCCGAAGTGCGGTTTATTTTAGGATTTCCTGGGTAATCCTGACATTACCCAGGCGTCATTTGCAAAAATCCAAAGTGAAATGAAATTTTGGACTTTATCCGGGTAATCTACAAAGTATCCAGAGGCCTCTGTGTACTCCGCTTTTCCGTGTTTTACCTGGGTAAAACACACATTACCCTAGTGTTGCTGGATAAAGTCTGATGTGAAATGAAACATCAGACTTTACCCGGGTAAACTGCAAAGTATCCGAAACGCTTCTGAGTACTCAGCTTCGGTTTTCAGAAGATTACAGGTGACTGAATTCTGAGGATTACCCGGGTAAAGCTGCAAACTTCTCTGAGCAATAAAAAAAATGTTTTTGTTATTTTTAACCAAATTGTATCCGCAGTCACATACCACACTAAATAACCGTCAGGTTACGCTGTGCGTTAATTGTCTGAAAATAAATTTATGAAGGTAAAGATATAATAACCATTAGGTTACTCTTTATATGTTTTCTAAATGATATATTCGCACATATGACAAAGATCATGTAACTCTTTAACATTCATATTGGAAACATATCCTGTTACTCTGTATATTCAGTATATCCTCAATACATTTTAATGTTGGTCTTTCGCCATTTTCGTTCATAATATCCATAGATAATAGCAAAATTCCCTTTTACCCAAGGGGGGTTGGATGCTCTGCAGATTACCCAAGTGAAGCTGTGGATAATCCTCAGATTACCTGGGTAAAGCTTCAGACTATGAACGATAACAAAATTTAATTTTAACCAAACGGAGTTGGATAGTCTGCAGATCATCCGGGTAAATGCAAATTTTTCAGCTCTTCCAAACTGTTACCCAAGGGCAGTTGGTTAGTCCTAAAATTACCCGGGTAAAGTCAGAATTTTTCGTTTTTTGCAGTTTAAAAGGGACACTCTAAGCAAAAATTCCCCCCTCCCCGTTTTTTTACCTTAAAATATACCTACTCACTCAATAACTAGGTAGGGAATATTTTTTGTTTACTGCAATACTTACCCTAAAAACAACTTGTTTCCAACGGCGTCTTTTTTTTTTTATACTCCCCTCCCTCCTCTTCCACCCCCGTCCTTGTATAGCTTTCACTTGGCTAATGGTTTACGTGAGAAGCGCGCATGCGCGCCTCTCACGTAAACAAGCCAATCAGCAGGCTTCCTCCCGGCTCCATCTTCTTTGATTAGTGTTGCGCGCAAAAGGATGCGCGCAACACTAATCCTCAGCCGCTGCTGCCAGCTACTGCGGCGAGTTGGAGACGTCATCGCGCTGAAAGCGCGATGACGTCTCCTACTCGGCAATAGTCGGCAGAAGCGGGAAATATGGATCCCCCTCTGCTGACTGACAGCTGGGAAGGTGGAGTAAACTCCTCCGCGTCTCTCAGCTGTTTTAGCCGATCTGAGGGAGGGGGGAAAGGCAAGGGCATACTCAGGGCATCATGACCACCTAAAAAAGCTTAGGTGGTCATGTTGCCTAGAGTATCCCTTTAAGGCTAGGGTCAGACAAAAGCACTGATTACAGTAACAGATGCACTTTATAACGGATGAGATTGTGGTTACATTGTATCAGTTAGTTTTGACGGATGTGGAGAAAAAAAAATGCTGTATGCAGGGGTTTCTCTACGTCCGTGTAGCTTTTTCACATCGATGTTATTTTGGCGTCCGTTGCAACACATGTTGCCCGCGTGTGAGAAAGTGCGCATGTACATCAGTGTGTTGTTCTCTATTGACTCCTTTGAAAAGCTACGATGGACAGCAAACAGTGCGGTCAGACGGACGCAAACAGTGCGCTCGTCTGACGCCAGCCTCACCCGGCAGTTTTGGGTAATGTCAGGATTACCAGAGTAATTTTAAGATTAACTGCACTTCGGGCTTTAACTGTAACCAAAACTATTTCTGTCTGTTGCCGAATGCAATGCGCATGTGGGACGGAAAAAAAAAACCGCCAGCACGTGCGAGTGGAATTAGAGAAAAAAAGATGATCCGTTGGAGAGGTGCGCGCAAAGCCCCTCTCTCTCTCACCTGCACACAGCTCAGTGTCTGCCATTCCCCTTCTCCAGCACCACCTGAGCACAGTCGCATAACGAGGCTGGGCGCCTGTCAAGGGAGGGGGGCACCACCAAGCAGCAAATCTTTCTGCCCCTGTCAGAGTTCGGACTCGGGAGCATCTCATGCTGGTGCAGTTGCTCCTCCCCATCCTCCTGCACACAGCTTACTGTTCACTCCACATGCCGGGAGGGAGAGACGGAAGAGCTCTAAATTCTACCTCATGGAGCGGCGGGAACACAGAGCCAGCTGCTGCTGCTTTGTGTGTGAAGGAGGAAGGCTGCAGCTGCTGAAGCAGCAAGGGATTTCCTGGCCAGATGGAGGGAGGGCGTGTATGCTGCTGGATCCACTCTCCTCCCCCAGCAAGAGTAAGGTAAGGAGAGCTTCTGTTAAGAAAAAGGAAGGGACAGAGCTAAAAATCCTGAGCAGAGACACACCGGAGGCGCGTTCAATACCTCAGCCGCTGCAAGTGCTAAGTTAGCAACTTGCCATTGAACGCCGTTCAGCGCTCAGCACTGCTAACTTAGCACTTGCAGCGACTCGAGGAGATGCTGCAAGTAGCTGAGTGTGACGTAGTAAAGATGGCCGCCACCATGGAGCAAGTAAAATTCAGTACGGCAACATTAATTTTGAGGTCTTTGTTCACCAAAGCACAAAATATTTATTTATTATTTACCCCTGCACATAGACATATATTACAGCTCAATTACATATTTTTTTCAGAAGTAAACATAACGTTTATTGAATAAAAACTATCATTTGTGTTGTGTGCATACAAAACGGATTGTGCTGACTGCTTTTAGTTATTTCAAAAGATTGCCTCAGTCTCAGATTCTGCAAATAAAACTGCGGATATTACAGAAACTACAGAAATCGCCATTTTGTTTTGCAATTCGCATCCAAAGCGTTCAGAGTCACTGCTGCAGCAAACTGAATTGCTGCGCTGCATCAATTCAGCAGCTGCTGAGGTATTGAATGGGCCTCTGGCTGCAAAGATTTCAGAAAAGGAGAAATGACACCTTTATGTGCTGCCGGAATAATCCCCTCTATAGTCACAATTATGTTTACATTCAGTTTATAGTCGCCTGGCCTACCTCAACCGGATACAATCCAATGAATTTCTCCTGCGCAATGCACTTGTATAACCCCACAGCGGTCAGTTTTACAGTCAAAAATTTGACAATTCTATCTACGTTTCATGTTTTCATTCCATGGCACGCCATACTGTGAAGGTTAGATCAACCGTATGTTGCAAACAGTGACTGTGAAATGTTCCGATGTTTCTCACAGAACAAACGAAATCAAGGCGCCAAGACTGCTACCAGTATATATATTGTGACTATAGAACATGGATCCTAATTTCACACTGTACAATCTCGCGGACTAGACATATAGTACTATCGCAGGTCTTGTCTCTCCAGCCACTTCTAATACTGCCCTTATATTGGTTTTGTTTCATTCCTTCTGTGCCTTGTGGATTAAACCTTTTTTCATTTATACCTGTATGCCTCGCCGGTGTTAAGCCACCCCCCCCGTCAAGTACTCCACATAAAAAAAAATTGATTGAGATATATATATATATATCTCAATCAATCAATCAGTCTGCACATTTTGTGTACCTCCTGTATAAACAAATATGCACAAAGGATTGAAACTCATACGCGGAGACCCGGCTATATCTGGGATCCTTTCTGCATATGCATTGAGACATACTTTAGATCTGGATCTTCTAATGAGTGCTACCCTGTTTCCCCGAAAATAGAACCTACCCCAAAAATAAGACCTAGTGTTTTTTTGATAACTGCGAAAATATAAGACCTACCTCAAAAATAAGACCTAGTTGTAGGGCAACTTGAAGAGCCGCAGGAGAGAATCAGTGATGCCAGTGCCAGAGGAAGCGAGGTGGCAGTGGAGGGGGCAGAGCCGCATAAGGCTGTGGTCACACCAGCGTTCTTTGAGCAGACGGAACGTCTGTGAGAGTGGACGTTCCTTCCACTCTGACGCCCGACTGGCCACCTCGCTGAGCGTTTAGTGTGCCCCATCTGCGTCCGTCATAACTTTTTGATAGGAAGGCTGAAATCACGTCCGGTTGCAGTGCACGCAATTCATGTGCGCACACGCATGCTACACGCGCGCTATACGCAGGGAAGTGTGGTCACACGGACGCACCCAGTGCGTTCCTTCTGTTCAAACAACGCTCGTGTGACTGCAGCCTTAGCCGATGCTTCCTCTACTGCTGGCTCCTGTCACAGGCGGAGTGATACCAGATGTACACCGCCAAAAAAAACACCAACATAACAAGAAAAAAATCAGACCTACCCCGAAAATAAGACCTAGTGTGTTTTTTGGGGGGCCAAAAAAATATAAGACATTGTCTATAAGACATTTTATTTTTGGACATCTAGGGACACCCGGAACCATGCGGTTCCTATTAAGGAAATACCTTTAACCTCCCTGGCGGTATTCCCGAGTGTGACTCGGGGTTAAATTTTGCTACCGCGAACGGTAACCCCGAGCCACACTAGGGCTGTATACCTTTCGCATCATGCGCTCCCTCGCTGTCCCCCGCAGTGTGATCGCGGCGACTTGCTTCCCGGTAAGGCTCCCTGCGAGTCACCAGATGCAGGGGGCGGGACCAGGCAGCAAAATGTACAGTGAATTTTTTTATTTTTTTTTTAAAGTCCCTAACATGCAGTTCTCATGAACGGCCACCAACAGATCAGAAACAGACCATACACATGAAGATCTCTTATATGAAAATATAATTATTGATTGACTGTATGCATTATAAATGTTGCTGTATAAATAAGAGTGTACATAATTGAAATAATATATCATACAAAGGATGTTTACACTGCGGCAATATGCGGAGACTAATATTGCACTCTTGTTTTCTGAAAAATTTCAGTGGTTTTGGTTTGATTTTATTATTGAATATAATTTATTTTGGATAATTATTTTTGGGATAATAAATTATAATTTCGTGTTTCAAACTTTATCTGACTCCGTGTGTTTACTTGACGCATGATTGCTTGCACGGATTTCAGTGAGTTATTCCTAATTATTACAGGCTTACTATATAAAAAAACAAATTTCCTTTCCAAAAAAATTGAAACGCTTTTAGGCTAGGGTCAGACGAACGCATTTTTCGCGTCGACCGTGGAAAAGTGCGGTCGAACGAACGGACATATTTTTTCACGGAATACGCGGTAGCGGTCATACGATGCGCCTTTTCGTCCGTGATTTTGTACGGATCATCAATAAAACACTTTTTGTGTCTGGACGTTATGTTGGCCGGACATTAGCAGCGTCTGATGTCTCCTAATCACACACACACGCCGCTATGCGGCCGCAGCGCACTCTGTACGTCAGTAGTAGCGGTTTGACGTTCTCGAAAAAATGCGTTCGTTTGCCACTTGCGTTGCGCGGACGAACTTTCGTGCGGCCGTACTTCGTGTGTTCCCCGGCATTGGACGTCATTTGCTGCTAGCACGGCCGTGATTTTGTGCGGCTAAACGCACGTTAAAGCTGCGTTCGTCTGACCCTAGCCTTAGACACAAAATTTGAAAAAAATTAGACCGCCAGGGAGGTTAAATACCTTGCTACGGTTAGGGTCAGACGAGCGCATTCTGTGCGGACTGTGCACAACAGTCGTACTTTATGACTGGCAAGGTAGTGGCCACACGGTCCGTTTTTGTGACTGACGTTTCTTTTGATGGGAAATAAAATCTGAAAAACATTTTATCCGTCAAAAATGCAGTCCGTCTGACTACGTTCCATCACTCACACACTAAGCTATGCGGACGTGGCACACTCCGCACGTCCATTCTAGCGGTTTTACATTCTTGCCTAACTTGCGTCAGTTTGCCACGTCCGTTGTGCGTCCGCACTTCTGTGCGGACGTACTTCGTGTGGTCTCTATTGATCATAATTGTATGCTACCACAGACGTTAAAATGTGCGGCAACACGGACGTAATCTGTGCGTTCGTCTTTCCCGAGCCTAAGGGACCCGGTTATACATTTTTTAGGACTGAGGAAGCTGGCATAGCATCCAGCGAAACGTGTATCCATTGTTTTTTTTTTATGCTTTTATTAATTTTTTATTAAAAAGGTTAAACTTTTTGTAAAAGTTTAACCTTAACCAATTTAATAAATTATACTTTTATTGTAAAAATTAGAACAGAGGATTTGTTTTTCTGAGAGCACCTCCTCTCCTTTTTTTCCCTAAAGCTGGGCAGGAGCTGAATTATAAAATGAAGGACGCCATCTCGAGCGCATAGAGGATATCTCACTATGTGACAGATACACATATGTGATCTGATACTCAATAATACATGAAGTATTGTCTAATTTTACGATTCTGTGCGTAGTTTAGGAGTATTCTAAAGTAAATTGTGCAGACGACAAATCGGTAGAGATTTGTGATGCGCTTCCGGTATTGGTATATGTGATCAGCAAAAGTACCTATAGCACATGCAGGTAAACCCAGTGCTCTCCACTCCAGACAGATCACTGCATGGAGCAACCAATATGGATAGAAAGGTATGCTTATACTGTGCACGCTCGATCGTTCTAGCTACAGTACTCAAACTGGGAATGTTAGCGCTGTGGTAAAAGGGAAACTCTAGATGCAAGAAGATGAGGGAGCGGGACATGAAACATTGGCAGCACCATAATTGTTAATAAAATTTGTCCATTTTCAGCCCCCCCCCCCCCAGTCTCCCTCCAAGCTATGCTGGACTAATGACTCCAGTACAAGAAAGGAGCAGAAGCCATTGCGCCAATGACTGGCTTTGTGCTTGTCCTGATCACACCAAATCGGTTTCCTCGCAATGCATAACAATTGGTCAGCTATGACAGTGCATATGTCATATTTGCTTACAGGCTGACCCATCTCTGTCACAACAGTGATCTGACGTTTTAATGCTTACGTGTCCGGTGATACCAACTGCAGGCCTGTAGGAGACAGGCCATAGCAGCCCCCAGCATGTGAAAATGGAGTGGAGCAAAACAGCAGAAGGCAGTTTAGAAAGAGCAGACAACCTTCAGAGGCCCGTTCAATACCTCAGCAGTTGCCGAATTGCTGCAGCGCAGCAATTCAGTTTGCTGCAGCAGGGTCATTGAACGCTTTGGATGCGAATTTTGAATCCAAAATGGCTGACGATTTCTTAATGAAAAATTCAGATTGTTTTTCGGATCACTCGGACAAAATATGATAAAGAAAAGCAGTCAGCACAATTCCGTTTTGTATGCACACACCACAAATGATAGTTTTTATTGAATAAACGTTATGTTTACTTCTGAAACAAAATATAAATTGATCTGTAATATACGTCTATGTGCAGGGGGAAATAATAAATAAATATTTTGTGCTTTGGTGAACAAAAACCTCCAAATTAACATTGCTGTACGGAATTATTACTTGCTTCGTGGCGGCGGCCATCTTGCTGTACGGCATTGTTAATTGCTTCATGGCGGCAGCCATCTTTAATACGTCACACTCAGCAACACGAAGCATCTCCTCGGGTCGCTGCTGAGCGGTTGAACGGCGTTCAATGGCAAGTTGCTAATTTAGCACTTGCAGCGGCTGAGGTATTGAACGCGGCTCTGGTTTGAATAGGTCTTCATCAAAAGATTGAAGAGGCCCACCTGGAAGAATCAGGGACTTTCCACACACTAGGACTAGTCACATTAATGTGCTCATGGCGGCTGGAGTGTCCCTATGACTATAGTGCGCCCATTAACCCTTTTACAATGCAGGGCATACTATGCTGTCCCTGGCAGTTGGGACTCTACCTTCAAACATTGCATGCATCGTCCCTTAAATCAGGACTACTAAAATGCTCATCCATGCTCTTATCTCCCACCTGGACTACTGTAACCTTCTGCTCTCTGGCCTTAAAAAGAATCCCAGATTCGCCCTCTGCAGTCTCTAATGAACACCTGTGCCAGACTTACATACCTTACCTCCCTCCTTTGTCAATCTCTACACTGGCTTCCCGTTTCCTTTAGAATCTAATTCAAAATACTGGTACTCCCTTACAAAGCTCTCCATAACCGCGTCCCTGCCTACATCTCCTCCCTTATTACCAGGTATATCCTGTCCCGACCACTTTGCTTGGCCAATGATCTGAGGTTATCGTCTCCTCGTACCCACACCCCCAACGCTCGCCGTCAGGGTTTCTCTCGAGCTACCCAGTTTCTATGGAACTCCTTCCTGTGCAACAGACTCTCCCCGTCTCTCCAGTCCTTCAAGAAGTCTCTGAAAACATTACTTTAGAGAAGCCCATCGTCTCACTTCAGGATTACCCACTGTTCATGTCTTGCTTCATCTTCCCACCCATCATGTAGCCCGCTACCTCATATACACGGCTATTTATGTTCACCTAGCGTGTCATCCCACTCCTTAGATTGTAAACTCTCGAGCAGGCTCCCCTTCAACTGTTCTGTGTGTACATATTTGTTATTCTGTCTCATTGTACAGTGCTATGGAACTTGATGGCGCTTTATAAATACTTGTAACTTCACTAACATGCATACGCGGTCTTCCTAGTGGTGCCCTCAAAGTATACAAGGTCTGGTCTAACTCGGGAGCAAAACAAAAGAATTTCATTAGGCTCCAGAAAGTATTA
This sequence comes from Leptobrachium leishanense, assembly GCA_009667805.1. Lineage (NCBI taxonomy): Eukaryota > Metazoa > Chordata > Amphibia > Anura > Megophryidae > Leptobrachium > Leptobrachium leishanense. The sequence continues at coordinate 43,411,174 of CM019072.1, forward strand.
CATAGTTTAGCGCCTCAGAAATGACAGCCGAGGTGCTACAGTACAGCCATTCCAAAAACGCAGCACAGGACCCCCAGCTGCAATAGTGCTTTACAGCCAGTAGATGCATGCAACTGTCCAGCTGTCAAATTGGGGTACTGCAGTAAGAAACAGGTTGAAATGTTCCAATGACTTATTTACTGTATAATTAAGTGATTTTCACATTTTGTCGTGACATGATGATTTGTAATTCGGTCTGCATCATCCTTATAAAAAGATTAAATAAAACCACCTCTGAGTCCTGACAGTGAATTTATAAAAAAAAAAAAAAAAAAAATCACTTGTAAGTGAAGGGGTTAAAGATACAGCATGAGGTAACTTTGGAACCTCAACCTCACTCCTGAAAGGACATCCAGCATCCACTAATGGTCTCACCAGCAGGAGGCGGTGGCAGAGATGGGGGAAGCCCGTGGGACCAATCGGAATGGCACATGCCAGGTTTCAAACAAAACACACACAGCAATGGAGGTGACGGGGGGATCTGACAGGACCAGGAGCTTCTTGGTCTAAAATCTTTGAATCAGAACTTTATTGAGCTCCAGCGAAACAAACATGTCAACCGAGTTGCTGAGGTGTGTTACTGGCTGGCGGCTCCCAGGCCTTGTGAGATCCAGAGGGAAAAGTCACACTCCTTCCATACCGCGGTATTAGGGAGCCAGACCCTGTGTGCATCTCGCAGAGCACGTGGTACAAACCGCCACAGGGAGAGCTATAAATAAGCGCCCCGAACACTCAGCGGCGCGGGCCGGCTGCTGGCACGCGGGACTCGGTCACGACCCACGCTTTCACACACCGCGGCTCAGTGCGAGGCGGGCTCCTCCGAGTTACCACAGCCCCGCCGCTCTCCAGCCTGGGAATCATGCCTTATCACGGGCCGCCGCAAAACGCCTCGTTGCGATATGCTAATGAATCGCTCGCCGCCCCGTGAGAGATGCCGGCGGCCCGCCCTGACAGATAGGACCCTCCGACAACACGGCCTACTAACCGCGAGCACGCACAACCAGGAGTTTCCTGCCTGAACGCACTCACCCAAGCGCCGACTATTCTTCTTGCGGCCCCACCGCTCTGGAAGACTCCCGCCACCGCCCTCTCGCGCCCCGGCTCCGCCCCTGCAATAGAAATGGCCCACGTTACCGAAAGGGCTGCCGGGTAGTGTAGTTTTTTGTTTAGCCACGCAGGCCTGTGAAAAACAGGAATTTGCTAGCGATACATACATCATCATTATTGCATTGATCTTAATTATTAAAGCAATATCCATTCCCTGATATAAAAAAAAATGACGGTAAAACTGTATTATAGCAGTGTAAATTCATACATCTGGTCCACATATCCTCCTGTATCTGCTGGCAGGAATACCCTGGCTCCTGTATGTATCGTAGAATTGTCCTGTCTTTACCCATTGCACCTTGTACAGCGCTGCGGAATGTGTTGGCGCTTAATAAATAATAATACATACACAGTTCATCTGTATTTTAGGCCCGTTCACACTGTGCGATTTATCGCGCGGATTTTGCCGCGACGTCGCGCTGTGTAGCTTCTCCAATGCATTTAAATGGAGCTGTTCACATCTTGCCGCGCGATGTCATGCGATGTTGCGCGTCGCAGAAACATGTCGCTGGTACATGACCCTTTTTTTGCGATTTGCTATCCGCTATTTTGCGATTTGTATTGGTGGTGCTTTGAAAAGAAAATCACACAAAACAGTGATGACGCACGACATTATCGCACCATGTCGCGAATATAAAAATCGCGTGATTTTCAAATCGTGCAGAAAGTCGCGCGATTTTCAAATCGCACAGTGTGACACTGTGCGATTTATCGCGCCGCGACGTCACACTGTGTAGCTTCTCCAATGTATTTCAGTGAAGCTGTTCACATCTTGCCGCGCGATGTCGCGCCTCACGGTAGCATGTCGCTTTTTTTGCGATTTGCTATCTGTGATTTGCATTGGTGGTGCTTTGCAAAAATCGCACATGTCGCGAATAAGAAAATCCCGCGACTTTCAAATCGCACAGTGTGAACGGGGCCTTAGCGTCGGAAATCACATTCCCTCTAACTTTGTATCACCTCACTGTGTCTGTAATCATATGCTCGCAAATTTTATCACTGGCAACTTTGTTTCACCTCACCGTTGGTAACCATATGCATCTATGCTGAAGTTTGTGGTGATAGTGTTCTATTGGACGTGTTTGCTTGACACTCTGGCAGTGACATGGTTAATCCTAGAGTGGGAACTGATCTGGTTAATGGTGGCACTTCTGATCTGGTTAATGGTGGCATCTGGTTAATAGGTGGCACCTATTGTTACTTTCATCCAAAGCCTGCATAAGTTTCGCCATAATTTAGCCAAAAAAATCACTAAACCTAATACCGCGTATGGAAGCAATTCCATGGCAATTTCCAGCATGGCAATCAGACCGTGCTGGAAATTGCCATGCTGGGACGCACCACATTGGGGGTTTGCCGTGTTTGATGGAAGGGATGGTGAGTGGGTTGGGGTGGGATTTGTGTTCATTGGGGTGTTGCGGGGGCCGCCTCTTCTTCTGTTTCTCGGGATTTTGCGGCGGACGGGGATTGCCGGTTTGTTGCACCTGAGGATCCATGGAGACAGCAATGATGGACGTCATCAGATCGCGCTTATGAACGCCACGCTGGAACGCACCGCGTTGGGAGTCTGCCGTACTTAATATAAAAGGATGTTAAGAGAACTGAGACGGTAACCTTCTCCTTTTTTATTTACATTTTCTTTATTTGCTACTGATGAAGCACTGAATAGGTGCGAAACGCGTTTAGCTGTCTATTTGTACTGCTATTTTACTTTTATATACCAGAATTAAATACCCTTTTATTCAAAGCTACTAAAAAAGAAAGAGAATTTTCTCTTATTTATTCCTGCGGGCTATTTTAAGTCCATAACAGCTTGACAAACGAGAGCACTGGGAGAATTACTTACCCGGATCTATGGGCAATCAAGTTGGCCCAATTAACACTTGAAAGACGATCATATGAGAGCTGGAAGCTCTCAAAAACCGTGAGTGCACATTTGGCGATTCCAATTGTATTCAAACGATTATTTTAAACATAATACGCTATGTAACCTCTTTCCTCCTTTTTGAGGTATATACAAGATTATACATCTATTCTCCCAATGAAGGAAGCTTTAAGAGAGTACTAAGAAAGGAAAAATACCTCCTTGCTGTAAGGATAAATTATTTTCCTTCTCATATTGTTCTGCCTTAAATGTTTTTGTCTTTCTATTGTATATATAGAGGAGCGCTACCCAGTCTTGTTGTTCCATTTTTCTGTTAAATTGAGGTATTGGGGAGAATACCTCTACTTTGGGTCTTGTATAGCGACCCTCTCCTTTTAGGTATAAGCGCACTACTTCCATCTATCTATTGTAGTTGTTTATGAATAGATTAAAGGAAACCGTTTACCGTCATTTGAAACGTAATTTTTTTGTTTTTAAATGTTTCTATACATCCTAGAAATCCGCCACTTCACGGGCAGGTTATGGGGACCTCCTAGGCACGATATTTGAAGCAATTTTTCGTCTTTATTTTTAATCCTTATTTCATGGAAAACTCACTGTTCCTTTAAAAATATATATTTTTTACTTTTTTTCCTTGTTTCATGTCGCCCAGAGGCACTACCCGGACCCCCATACACCTTTTATGGCAAATATCTTGCATATATGCCCTCTTGGAGGGCACTCTAAAAATCGAACTTTTGAGTTCGTGTTCGCGTTCAAGCTCGAACTTTTGAAATTGTTCGAGTTCATAGAAACATAGAAAAATGTCGGCAGATAAGAACCTTTCGGCCCATCTAGTCTGCCCAATTACATGGATACTTTACCTGGATTTATCTTTTGTTTAGGATAGCCTTATGCCTATCCCATGCCTGCTTAAATTCAATTACTGTTTTGGCCTCTACCACTTCAACTGGAAGGCTGTTCCATGTATCCACCACCCGCTCAGTAAAATAATGCTTCCTGATGTTACTTTTAAACCTTTGCCACTCTAATCTAAGACTATGTCCTCTTGTTTTGCTACTTTGTTTCCTTTTAAATATACTCCCTTCCTCTACCTTGTGGATTCCCTTTACGTATTTAACCCTTTCGCTGCTGAGGCTTTTCCCGCCCCTGTGCTGAGGTCATTTTTACCGGTTTTGCTCATCATGTTTAAACGTGTTTTGAAGGCTCATTTTAGTATATGACCCAGACATATTATATATCGTTCTTTCCGTCAGACTCGGTAGATTCATAATATGTCATTATTATATGTATACGTTATGTCATGTCTGTATATTATAACAAAAAATGCAATAAAATATGTATTTTCAATAATTTACAATGTGTAAAGTGTTTTTCTTCACATTTTAACATGCGAGCAATTGCGGTTATATTTTGTATGGGGTGCGCTTGTTAAAAAAATTAGAGATGGGGTCTCGTTACATTTTTTTTTGGGGAAAATTACACTATTTTTAACAAATGCACCGCATACAAAAATCGTTAGTGCAGCATCATTGTTCACATTATAATTGAAATGGGAACAATATTGCTGCATTAACAAACCAAAAAAAAAAAAAAAAAGTGTTTATTTTTTTTTTTTATAATTTTTTTTTAATTTTTTTTTATTTTTCATTTTTTTTTTTTTTTGACAAACTTTTTCACTTTCATGTTTGGTATCGTTGGAACGGCCATGCTCTGGCCGATCCAACCATACCAAACATTAACCCCTAACTGCCACGGATCGGGAGATAGGGAGTTCATTGGAACTCCCTATCTCCACAGTTGGTGGCAGTTAGGGGTTAAGTCTAGGACTGGCGTCATCGTGCTACGCACGATGACGCCAGTCCTCAGGGGGAGTTCCCGGAGGCTTGGCCGACATCCAAGATGTCGGCCAGCTCCGGGAAAGGATCGCGAACCGGCGCTTTTCAGCGCCGATTCGCGATCCAGCTCCCCAGGGGTTAATGCCAGGCACCATTTGGAAGGGCAGGCTGTGCCCTTCCAAATGATGCCTGGGTTAACCCCCGCAGAGCCGCCGATCGGGAGAGAGAGAGGTCCGAAGGACCTCCCCCCCTCCCTTTCAGGCGCCTCCTCCGCACATGCGGGGGGGGGCGCCTGAATTAGGTGTCATCGCACTGCCGCGATGACACCTAATTCTGGCGGCTGCGGTCCCGGATGCCGGGCTGACATCGAGGATGTCAGCCCGCACCGGGGGGGCCAGCGATCGGCCGGAACCCGGCCGAACGCTGACCCCAATGGGAGGACGCGCTCAGCGCGTCCTCCGCATACCAGCGGGAATGCTGAGGACGCGCTTTCTATCATATCTCCTCTGTCTCGTCTTTTTTCCAAGCTGTACATGTTAAGATCATTAAGCCTTTCCTGGTAACTTTTCTCCTTCAAGCCGTACACCATTTTAGTAGCCCTTCTCTGAACTCTCTCTAAGATGTCTATATCCTTCTGGAGATACGGTCTCCAGTACTGCACACAGTACTCCAAGTGAGGTCTCACCAGTGCTCTGTACAGTGGCATGAGCACTTCCCTTTTCCTACTGCTAATACCTCTCCCTACACAACCAAGCATTCTGCTAGCATTTCCTGCTGCTCTATTACATTGACTACTTACCTTTAGATCCTCTGAAATAATAACCCCTAAATCCCTTTCCTCAGATGTTGAGGTTAGGACTGTATCAAATATTCTATATTCAGCCCTTGGGTTTTTACGTCCCAGGTGCATTATCTTGCACTTATCCACATTAAAACTCAATTGCCACAGCTCCGACCATTTTTTTAGTTTACCTAAATCATTTGTCATTTGGCTGATCCCTCCAGGAACGTCAACCCTGTTGCAAATCTTTGTGTCATCAGCAAAAAGACATACTTTTCCATTAATACCTTCTGCAATATCAGTAATAAAAATATTAAATAGAATGGCTCCAAGTACTGACCCCTGAGGTACCCCACTGGTAACAAGACCTTGCGCCGAATAAACTCCATTTACCACAACCCTCTGTTGCCTGTCACTCAGCCACTGCCTAATCCATTCAACAATATTTGAATCCAAGCTCAAAGATTGCAATTTATTGATAAGCCTTCTATGCGGAACAGTATAAAAAGCCTTACTGAAATCTAAATAAGCAATGTCTACTGCACCACCTGTGTCTATTATTTTTGTTACCCAATCAAAAAAATCAATAAGATTAGTTTGGCATGATCTCCCTTAGGTAAACCCATGTTGTTTCTGATCCTGTAATCTATGTGGTTTTTAGATGTTCAACAATCCTTTCCTTTAACATGGTTTCCATTAATTTCCCCACTACTGACGTAAGACTAACTGGCCTATAGTTCCCAGATTCCTCCCTACTACCCTTCTTGTGAATGGGCACAACATTTGCTAATTTCCAGCCTTCTGGGACGACTCCCATTAGCAAGGATTGGTTAAATAAATCTGTTAACGGTTTTGCTATTACATCACTGAGCTCTTTTAATAATTTAGGGTGGATCCCATCAGGCCCCATTGACTTATTTGTCTTTACTTTAGACATCTGCTGTAGAACCTCCTCCTCTGTAAACTGATATGTAAATGTCTCGTTAGTGTTTCCTCCTATCTGAGGTCCCTTTCCTACCTTTTCTTCTGCAAAGACTGAACAAAAATATTCATTGAGGCATCCAGAGCGGACATCACCCAAATTTTGGCCAGGTTCGAATGCGAACCGAACACGGGGGTGTTCAGCTCATCCCTACTGGTAACCTGTGGGCAAGAAAAAGAAAAATATCACAGTGGGGGGCCCACCATCCTCTCATCTCAGATCTGTGTCCCTCTCTTCCCGAGCCCGGGAGGAGACCTTCTCCCAGCGGGGTGTAAGCTGGGGTGCCGAAGAGGGAGGTGAAAACAAGTTGCGAACATCTGGCAATGGTGGACAATCCAGGTGGGTGAAGAATTGCTGCGGATCCGACTGCAAGGTCAGAGTCGAAGTTTTGCCTCCTGCAAAGGCCAACAGCTTAAATGGGAAGCCCCAGGCGTAGCGTATGTTATGGCGGCTGAGATGAGCGATGATGGGGCGCCAAGCCCTTTGGCGCTGCAAGGTCTCTGGGGCCAAATCCTGAAACATGGCTAACTTAGCGTCCTCATACTCCAGCTCTACTTCTCTACTTTTACGCATCACCTTTTCCTTGACCGTTAAATAATGAAGGCGAAATATGACATTGCGGGGTTGTTGGGACTCAGCCCGGGGAGCCCTCAGAGCCCTGTGAACTCTGTCCATAAGAAGTCTGGCCGAGGGCGCCTCCGGAACCAAGCGTTTAAGGAGGCCTAAACAGTCTTGTGTAACTCACGTGTCTGGACGGACTCAGGCAGACCTCGTAAGCGAATATTATTGCGACGGGATCTGTTAGCGACATCCTCCAGGGCGAGCTCCAAGTGGTCCATGCGAGCAGAGTGTCCGTCCTGCGTGCCAAACTATTGTGGGCCTCCACGAGGTCCCCCGTACCTTCCTCCAGCTCTCCGATATGTAGGCCCAAAGCCCCTACCTCCGCAGGGACCTCTGTGGCGATTTTCGCTATGTCCTCCGCCAGACACGCCTGCATGTGCATCCTGGCCAAAATTTGGGTGATGTCCGCTCTGGATGCTGGTTGGGACCCCCCCCCCCGATCCGAATCTGGGCCCTTCTCTGCTGCATCATCTTGGCTGTCTTCTAGGCCGCGGTGCTGGAAAATCGGCACCACCGCCGGGTCATGGGGGTCCTGCTTTTTTACTGCCTCGGGTGGCACCAGGCATGGTCCTGATGAGGGGGGACACAAATGGAGGGTTAAAAAGATCCCCGTGCTGCTGCTATGCTCCGTTGAGACGGCTAGGTGCAGGAGCTACTACCCCATGCGACTGGCACGGTCGGCGTCCAGACTCCACCCCAAATCTGGGAATTTTTTAAAGGACAGAAAGAAGGAGGTTACATAGGCTGAATAAAGACATGCGTCCATCAGGTTCAGCCTTTCACACATCACCTACTACTGTTGATCCAAAAGAAGGCAAAAAACCCAGTCTGAAGTGCGCACCAATATGCAACATACTGGGAAAAAAAATCCTTCTTGACCCCAGAATGGCAGTCAGATTTCTCCTTGGATCAAGAAGCTTTTACCCACATATTAAATACTAGTTGTTAAGCATGCCCGGAGGGCAGTCTATTGTTGTTGTCGCCAGCTCAGAATTCATGTCCACATATTTGTTTTTCAATGTCCTATCCAAGAGTATCTCTCTATAAATGCATTTGTAACGCATCCGTTGCCATCCCATCCGCAACAGGAGGGCCAACTGAGCAGCTCTGATGGGTGCACGCACAGCTGACAGTGCACTACAAAGGCATTTATATATTAAAGCAAGTTCCTCTTCCCTCTTAGATTGTAAATTCACGGGAACAGGACCCTCAGATTGTAAACTCACGGGAACAGGACCCTCTTCGAATGTAAGATCACAGGAACAGGACCCCTTAGATTATAATCTTGTGGGACCCCTTAGAATGTAAACTCGTGCGACCACCTAGAATGTAAACTCGTGGGAACCCTTAGATTGTAAGCTCATGGGACCCATTAGAGTGTAAATTTATGGGACCATTTAGGTTGTAAACGCATGGGACCACTTAGATTGTAAACTCATGGGACCCCTTAGATTGTAAACTCATGGGACCCCTTAGATTGTAAACTCATGGGATAGATTGTAAACTCATGGGACCCCTTAGATTGTAAAATCATGAGACCCCTTAGATTGTAAACTCATGGGATAGATTGTAAGCTCATGGGACCCCTTAGACTGTTAGCTCATGGGACCACCTTAGATTGTAAGATCATGGGATATATTGTAAACTCATGGGACCCCTTAGACTGTTAGCTCATGGGTCCACCTTAGATTGTAAGATCGTGGGATAGATTGTAAGCTCATGGGACCAATTAGATTGTAAACTCATGGGACCCCTTCGATTGTAAACTCATGGGATAGATTGTAAACTCATGGGACCCCCTTAGATTGTAAACTCATGGGATAGATTGTAAACTCATGGGACCCCTTAGATTGTAAACTCATGGGATAAATTGTAAGCTCATGGGACACCCTTATATTGTAAACTCATGGGGCCCCTTAGATTGTAAACTCATGGGATAGATTTTAAGCTCATGGGACCCCTTAGATTGTAAGGTCATGGGACCCCTTAGATTGCAAGCTCATGGGACCCCTTAGATTGTAAGCTCATGGGACCAATTAGATTGTAAATTCATGGGACCCCTTAGATTGCAAGCTCATGGGACCACTTAGATTGTAAGCTCATGGGACCACTTAGATTGCAAGCTCATGGGACCCCTTAGATTGTAAGCTCATGGGATAGATTGCAAGCTCATGGGACCCCTTAGATTGTAAGCTCATGGGATCCCTTAGATTGCAAGCTCATGGGACCACTTAGATTGTAAGCTCATGGGACCAATTAGATTGTAAACTCATGGGACCCCTTAGATTGCAAGCTCATGGGACCCCTTAGATTGTAAACTCATGGGATAGATTGCAAGATCATGGGACCCTTTAGATTGTAAGCTCATGGGACCCCTTAGATTGCAAGCTCATGGGACCAATTAGATTGTAAACTCATGGGACTTCTTAGATTGCAAGCACATGTTCAGTATTATTGTATTATTATTAGTGTTACATTAAAGGTGATTTCAATAACAAAAAACTTTAAGTGGAAGTCACATGGGAGAACGGAGGTCACATGGGGAGTGGAGGTCACATGTTTCCTGTAGAGCTCCACTCTCCACAGTCTGCAGCCAGACCCCTCTCCTGCAGCCACACCCCTTCTCTCTCCAGCGTTGGTGTCAAGCGACAATCTCTCGAGGGTGGCGTGTCCCTGTCACAGCCTCTGACACGCTGCTGCAATAGCTCCTCCCCATCCGCCCGCATGCTGCAGCTTCCTTTCCCCACGCTATGAGGAGAGATGGAGCGAGAGAGGTGAGCAGGGCCAGCTTGGCACAGCAGCCTCCTGCCCTGGACACCCCATTATAGGGTGAGTCGGTGATTCCCTCAGAGACTAATCCGTTGGAGAGGCGCTGTGTGCGTGCCTCTCCAATGGATTTTTGGATGCGCACGCACCCAGCAGTACGCAGGTTGCGCGCTCATTTGAAGACGGCGGCGTGGCGACGGACACGCCACCGTCTTACTGTTTTATAGTATAGATTATGACCCTTAATATTATATTTTTGCAGGAAGTCATCCAGTCGTTTTTTTAAAGTCTGTACAGTCTCTGACCCAAGCACCTCAACAGGCAGAGAATTCCACAGCTTTATTGTTCTCACCATAAAATAGCTCTTCCTATGCTTTAGGCTGAATTTCCTTTCGTCTAAAGTCCAGTCTAAATGGTTGACCTCGTGTCCTGTGTATAGCCCTAGTAATGAATAGGTTTCCAGACAATGGTTTATAATGACCCCTTATATAAGGTTATCAGATCCTCTCTAAGGTGCCGTTTCTCTATACCAGTGTTTCCCCAACCTGTCCTCGGGACCCTCAAACAGGCCAAATTTTGCAGATCACCTTGGGCAAAAGCAGACTGAATCCTGCAATCACTGAGCAGCAAACTATAACACTTGTGCTGTGTTTCAGATATCTGGCCAACCTGGCGAGGCAGAGGTTTCTGAGGACAGGTTTGGGAAACACCGCTCTAAACTAAACAGGTTTAAGCTTGTTAGTCTTTCCTCATAACTTAACTCTTCCATTCACCTTATTATTTTAGTCACCCGTCTCTGCACTTTTTCTAGCGCTGTAATATATCCTGTCTTAAGACAGGTGCCCAAAATTGCACGGCCTATTCAAGGTGCGGTCTTACCATTGATTTATTAAGAGGCAAAATTAGGTTTTCATCCTGACAGTGAAATCCCCTTTTAATGCATGTCAATACCTTGCTGGACTTGGCGGCTGCTGTTTGACATTGGTCATTGTTACGTAGTTTGAAGTCTATGAATATTCCCAAATTCTTCTCCTGCTCTGATTTCCCTAACTCAGTACCATTTAGGGTATAAGTTGCTTGTGTGTTCTTCACTCCACAGTGCATAACTTTACATTTATCTACATTAAATTCATCTGCCATTTAAGTGCCCAGTCCCCTACTCTATCTAGATCCCTCTGCAGCGAAGTAACATCCTGCTCACATTGTATTACTTTTCCTAGTTTTGAGTCATCTGCAAACACTGATACATGACTTTCAATGCCGATCTCAAGGTCATTTATAAATAAATTTAATAGAATTGGTCCTATAATAGACCCCTGAGGGACACCACTTACCACTGATGTCCATCTTGAAAATGTACCATTTTTGACCACTCTCTGTACCCTATTGTCATGGGCGTGAAGAGGGTGGCGCCGGGGTATTGGGATGTGGTAGTGAGCCCAGGGTGCAGTGATCTGCACAGACAGATTGGTGGAGTGTGGGGGATGAATGGAAAACTGGCCAGGTATGGCTATTGCAGAAGGAAAGGAGGTTGCTGGGATCTGGAGATCTGGTGGAAATCCGGTGAACAGGAGCAGGTAGGTAATTGGGGTCTCAGATAAAGCTGAATCTCAGAGCTAACAGAATCAATGACTTGCTCTGTCAGGATTGAATAGCAGTGAACAGCACAGTTCAGTCTGGGGCACAGCCCTTTATTTAATTAAGAGTGTGAGGTGTGTTTTGGTGTTAACTAGTAGTGTGCTTGATGTTAACTCTTTCACCGCTTGCAGATGTAAAACAAAATGCAGGTTGCAGGAACAGGACGGGATTTGGAACACTGGGGGGGTTTCAGGATGGTGGCAGCCATGGGGCATGACATTACCTCCCCATTCACGGTCACACACCGGATGACAAGGCCATTAGACATGTGCATTCGTTTTAGTACTAAAACGATTTAGTCAGAATTTTGGGATAATTTAGTTTTAGTATGACTCAAGAGAAACGAAACTGCTCAGTCCAAAAAACGAAAGAAACTAAAATAAAATGCACTACATTTTAGTTTCAGTCCTTTTTGTGATATTACATTGATGAGTGAAGGAGACCAGCAATGAAGAGCGCAACATCCGAAGTTCTGCAACCTCCACATGCTAATGCAGTAGGATGTTCTATACAGAGAGGGGCATTAATTAATGCAGGAGGATGTTCTATACATTATACAGAGAGGGGTATTAATGCAGGAGAATGTTATATACATTATACAGAGAAAGGTATAAATTGAGGAGTATGTTCTATACAGAGAGGGACAATAATTAATTCAGGAGGATGTTCTAAACATTATACAGAGAGGATCCTTTTTTTTCAGCCTTTTAAATCCAGTGGCTGTGAGCGCTGAGATCGGCTGCTTGTTACATTATCTCTCAGTACAATGTATCAGGCTTAGTTGTTACAGTAAATGACTGTAACAGTGCTCAGAGTTTCAGTAAAACAAGGAAATAATATTGTTCTAACCTCTTATATATAAAAATATTATTTACTAGTTTTACTGAAACTCTGAGCGCTGTGATGAGCAGCAGTCAGTTACTGTAACAACTTTGCCTGACACGGGGCAGTATTGCAATGTTGGTGCTAACTTAACCAGAGCTGTTGTAAACTGAAAACCTCCATAGGCTATAATGGCTCTGGGAAGTTTACAACAGCTCTGGTTGTGTTAGCACCAACTATGTAATAGGGCCCACATTGTGCTGAGAGTGACAGATACTGTAACAAGCAGCGATCTCAGCCCTCTGAGGAGCCACTACAATAGTAATTGTATCCACTGGTTTTCGGATGAATGAAATTAGTTTTCATACTAAAGAACTGAAAACGAATTTCTTTAGTAACTAAATAAATTGCACTTTAGGACTAATCCATTAGTTCAAAACGAAATTTTGTGCTGTGCACATGTCTAAAGGCCATAGAACTGTCCGTACCAGGCACGGCATCACTGTGGTAGGAGAGGGGTCGTGACACTGTTGCACCACTGAAAGGCATTACTGGATGGTCCCTTCTCAGTCAGTTCATCACAGTAGAACTTCACAGGGTATACACCATGGAGCATAGAAGGATAGACTACGGTACCCTGTACTGTATAGGGACCTGGATATTTTGGTGGGGGGTCTGGGCGATCAAGCGTCTTTCTCCCGCGTAGGCTCTGTCTTGACAACAGAGTGACGCTGGTAGGGGGTCAGAGCTGCCAGAGAACATAGTGCCCACATAGGCAGAGTTCATAGAGATAGGGGTCACCTGTAAAATGTTCTGGGCCTCTCCTCCATTAGTTCTGGTAACACTGGTTTGGCGGCGATTCTTCCTCTGCCGCCTCTGTGTTTTGGTTTTAGACTTATCATTCAGTCCTTCAAGGATTTTGGGGGTAACAGGCTCTTTTGTGAAAAGAGCAGTCACATAACCAGATGACTGCAGGAGAGGCATTTTTTTCTTTTTCCCTTGGCTCCCAGTCTGGATAAGGTCCATCACTAAGAGAGTAATAAAGCCAGGATCCACTTTCCTCGTCCTCATCTTCCTCCTCGCCACAATCCCACTCAAGCTCATCGCTGGAAGATGAGCAGATCTTTCGCCACCCTTTCACAGAATCATACGTGGGCGTAGAGCAGGAAGACAGCGGTGGTTGGGAGTGATGGGAGTTGTTGCTATGGCCTGCATGGACATTATCTCCATTGGAGTTGGAAAATCTGACTCCACAGGCACAGTCTCATAGTCCATATGAGGTGCAGGTTCCATTTCAATGGGCAAGGTGGTCTCTGTCTCCATAGGACTGGGAAGCTCTTCCTCCTCTTCAGGGCTAACCTCCAGCAATGCAGTGCTCCTGGGGGCAGACCTTGATGCAGGAGGATTCCTATGAGCGATCACAGGTTTAGGTAAAGCCAGCTTCAGATGAGATGTACTTCAAGGAACCAGAGTTTTTTGTTTGGGGGCCGGTTTGGGGTACCGGCTTTGGTGCAGCAGGTCTCCTGGGTACCTGAGGTCTTCCAGAAGCATGTTTACACACCAGGGCCTGTTTTGGAACCATAGCAGGTTTACATACCGGGGCCTGTGTTGGAATGATAGGTAGCAGGCTTTGGTGCCGGTGTTGGACTGGTTCCTGCAGCGTCGGGTTTGGGGGGCTTATTTGGGCAGCTAGATATCCAATGCCGTAAATCCCCACAGTACAGGCACCGGTTAGAGGCCTTTCTCCAGGCACGTTCCTCTTCGGTCAGCGGTTTATGGTGCTGTTTTGCTGGAGTAACAAACACCTTAGGCATGGTGCCAAAATTGCCTTGCAGCAACTCCTTAACCAGGTCAGTTAGATGTTTAAGCAGGTCCTGGTAGATTCTGCTTATAAGCGCCACCACAATGGACAGTACTGCGGGCTCACTCTTGCTTGGGCTGTTCATTCTGTCATGGGCATGAGGATGGCACCAGGGTGGCGTCGGGGTATTGGGATGTGGTGAGCCCAGGGTGTAGTGATCTGCACAGACAGGAGGGTGGAGTGTGGGGGATGAATGGAAAACTGACCAGGTATGGATATTGCAGAAGGAAAGGAGGTTGCTGGGATCTGGAGATCTGGTGGAAATCCGTTGAACAGGCCAATTTTTCTTAACTTAGGCTAGGGTCAGACGAGCGTGATTTCTACGGACTGTACGTCCGTGCAGTACAGACATCGTCAGTACGGAAGACGCAGTAGTGGTCACACAGTCCGTGATCACGTCAGTGATCACGTCCGTGATTAGTGACAGATCAATATAAAAAGTGAAATGTGAGAAACCAAATCAATTGCAGATTAAAAAACCAAGGGAAGGGGTATAAAAAGCCATTTTGGGGAAGGTGGGGTTTTCCAAAGATGGATGCAGTCGAAGTATTCGTTTTTGCTGCAACGGGGTACCTGTACCTGAAGAACAAGCGAAAACGGCGATCATGGGTTCATCCCATAAACGCTGCCAGATGCATGCATGGCCACTTTGTCACGCTGTACAGGCCACTGCGAGAGAGGGACCCGACGAAGTTCTTCAACTACCTGCGGATGTCCATCCCCTCCTTTGACGAATTGTTGTCGACGGTACGTGAGCCGTTGATGAAGAGGGACACCGATATGAGGGACGCCATTCCACCCGAGGAGATGCTGGTCATCACGTTGCGGTAAGTAACAGCAAACACCAGCATTCATATTTTCGGTGCCAGCCAGCAGAGATGTGCTTGATGTCCAGAGCCCCCATTTTCGGTGTGTTGTGATATGCCCACCAGCCCATTTGCACATGCATACCCACACACATTGCATAATATCACACATACTCAATAATGAATGACAGACAACAGTGACAGCAACATAAATCTTTTATCCACAAGAAATGGTAATACTAAACCAAATAACATTAACACACCATATGTTGCTGAACATAACATAAATCAGACATAAAATAAAGAGTCCACGAACATGTGGCAAACAACAATGCAGAGCATAAAACAAGTGCATGAGCAGGAAAATAACTACAAATCCTCATAATGAGGAGCATCCTCATCATAGGGATCAGGCATGTAACCTTGGTATGCAGGCTGATAGGGTGGTTGTGACCTGGCACCAGGGGACATGGGTTGGTGTGGAGGCTCCGGCCGCCGGTAATAACCACCAGCATATTGTGCCCTGGGAGGCACAGGTGGTACTGGAGGCTGGCTCAAGATGCTGTGTATGGTGTCCAATGTCCTTCTTCGGTACTCCATCTTCTGAGCCAGGCTCATCTAGTGCAACATGGGGAGACACGAATGATGGAACGACATGTCATCGTCATCCCAGAACCTGCAGCGTGGTGGTGGTGGCGGTGGTGGATGGTGACAATCCATGAATGTCACCATGGCACGCTCAAATTCACCACCCAGTGCCCTTCTCCTTTTCTGGCCCGGCCTGGTGGTGTCAGCCCTTGCAGTAGGCAGCTCCTGGGCAGCGGTCTCCTCCTCCAACTGCGAGTCTGCTCCGGCCTCTTCCGTCTCTTGTGAGCAGGTGGCAGTAGCACATGGCTGCACGTGTTGCTGTGCCCTGGATGTGGATGGGAGATCGATGCTGCCCACCATAGGTCTTGGTTCCAGGGTCCGTTGCAGGAATGACAGCTGCTCAGCATAAATGTAACTGCTGGCCCTCCTCGCCGCTGATCCCGAGCGTGCCGCTCCCGCATCTTTTTTGAGGACCCTTGTGTAGTTGTCCCTGACTGTCCTCCATTTCGCGATGACTTCATGTGCTGCAAAACAGAAGAATGATATTAGGTGCAACTCACGGAATCTGATCATAACACACATTTATTTCTCCTTTTTTGATAGGTATCTTGCCAGTGGATGCAGTCTGCAGGACCTGCATTATAATTTCCGCGTTGGCAGATCTACAGCTGGGGAGATCGTCCGCAAGGTGTGCCAGACAATTTGGGACACGATGAGGGAAGAATGTTTGCCAACACCCACAGATGCGGCATGGGCGCAAATTGCTGCAACATTTTTGGAGCGAGCAAACTTTCCGAATTGCCTGGGAGCCGTGGATGGCAAACATGTCCGTATAGTGAAGCCACTGCAGAGTGGCTCACTGTATCACAATTATAAACAATATTTTTCCATTGGCCTACTGGCAGTGGCAGATGCCAACTATAATTTTGTCTGTGTGGATGTGGGGTCATACGGGAAAGATTCAGACTCCACACTGTTCAGGAACTCCACACTGTGGAATGCAATAGAAAGTGGGACACTGCACATCCCCGGACCCGCACCTTTGCCTGGCACAGATGTGCGAGTCCCCTACACCTTTGTAGGGGATGAGGCTTTTGGACTTTCTACGCATCTCCTGCGGCCATACTCTGGGACACACCTGACTGTGACAAAGCGGGTGTTCAATTATAGGCTGTCGCGTGCGAGACGGTATGTCGAGTGTACCTTTGGCATACTGAGCAACAAGTGGAGGATTTTCCATAGGCCGCTAGATGTGCACATCGATTTTTCTGTAGATATAGTGAAATGTTGTTGTGTGTTGCATAATTTTGTTCGTGCGCGGGATGGTTTTAATTTTGATGACTCCTTGTCTGTTTGTGGTTTGGAGGAATTTATTAATGATGACGTTATGCCTGTGAATCGACACAGCAACAGGCATCGTGATGCACTGGCAAACTATTTCACTAGCGAAGCAGGACAGGTGCCCTGGCAGATGGGGAGCATTTGACATGTGACGTTCATGAATTTGTTAGCCATTTACATTTTGTTTTGATTAATAATGTGCATTTCATTATGAATAAAATAATCATGTACTCACTCTGTACTTTCTGTTCATGCTCAGACCATGTGTCGTATGCAGGGTACACCGCTCTCGTTACATCAGCCCATGCGTTCGCCTTGCTGATCTTGTCCTTGTATAGGTTGCTGGCAGTGTCCCACAATTCGGGGTGCTCCCCCACTTCGGTGATCAACCTCTCGACGTCCATGTCACCTGCAGCGTCCAGTGTCCAGGATAAACTCTCCGGCCCCTAGAATATACTACAGCCACGCCAGGAATGTTCTGGAGTCTGGACGTGATGTAGGCCGCAGAACAGGTGCGTCTGACGTCTCCACCTCACGTACACAGGCCGCTAGCCGGCCGCAGTGCATTCTGTGCGGCCGTTCTAGCGGTTGAACATTCATGCCTGCCTTGCGTCCGTGGGCCGCGGCCGTTGTGTGTCCGCAGTTCAGTGCGGACGTACTTCGTGTAACGGGCTCCGATGGGCTTCCTGTCATGCTATCACGGACGTACTTTTAGGCGCAATCACGGACGTGAACACTACGCTCGTCTGACAGCAGCCTTAAATAGTAACCTCTTGCTTTCGCAAAATCCAAGTAAATCAGATTCACATCCACTGCAACCCCCTGATCTATACTTCTACTTACTTCCTCATAGAATGCAATTAGGTTAGTCTGACATGATCTGTGTTTCATAAAACCATGCTGATTTTTGCTACAGGTTGCAGCAGTCAAGGCGGGAGATACTAAGAGCTTGGATGAGCATTTTAGTCCTGATTAAGAAAGGGATGGATGTGTGCAATGTTTTTAAGTGGAAGTAGCAAAATTTTGTGAGTGACTGAATGTGAGGAGTAAAGGATAGGGATGTAACGTTGGGGGCTTCCAGCCTTTCTGGTATGGAAGGTGGCTGCATGAGGTGCGGCTTGAGAGGGGGCGCAGTCTGGTGAAGGTCTTTTAAAAACCAACAGTTCCTTCTAAGCAGTGCCAGATCGTGGTTATCCATACCTGAGCTCCTTGTACCTGAATTCTCTCGTGATTTAACCTGTTATTGACCTCTGCTTGTTTTCTGACTATTCTGCCTTCCGTTGCCCTAGACTATTTTCTTGTACTACGCTTCTGCACTGATATCGACCCGGCTATTCCTTTTGACTATTCTATACTCTGTATTCCTGATTCTGGCTCGTCTGACTACCCCCGTGTTGCTGACCTGGTTTTGTATTACGACATTGTCTTTGATTAACCCTTTCTGTCTAGCTAGTATACCTGGCCAATTCTAAGGACCAGACAGTTAGGGATTCTTCTACGGCTACCCTGTTGGTAGCTTTTGGGCTCTGTGGAGTGTTGGGCTTTAAGGACTGCGTGGTGGGATCCGGGAACTGTGACAAGGGGTAGGTACAGAAGGGGAAGCACAATGAGGTAAAAGCTCGGCATGAGGGCTGAGCAGTAAAGAGCAAAAAAGGGTAGAGTCTGCTTAGAGAGGCATGAGGGATAGAAAAAAAGGGGAGGGGGACTGCCCAATGAGTCGTGGCATACCTGGCTCACCCCGGCAACCTTATGGGGGCCGAGGAAGGGGCCACAGGCCCGGGAGACCTGGGGCCAAAAGGACAGCCAGAGCCTAGGTTACCGTCCCAGAGGCTCACCCAGGTTACTACTAGTGATGAGCCGAACACCCCCGTGTTCGGTTCGCATTCAAACTCGAACAATTTCAAAAGTTAGAGTTCAAACTCGAACACGAACCGAACTCAATGCAAGTCAATGGGACTCAGAAGTTCGATTTTTAGAGTGCCCTCCAAGAGGGCATATATGCAAAATATTTGCCATAAAAGGTGTATGGGGGTCCGGGTAGTGCCCGGGGGACAGGAAACAAGGACAAAAAGTAAAAAAAAAAAGTTTTTAAAGGAACAGTGATTTTTCCATGAAATAAAGGTTAAAACGAAAAATTCCTTCAAATATTGTGACTAGGAGGTCCCCATAACCTGTCTGTGAAGTGGCGGATTTGTAGGATGTATAGAAACATTTAAAAACAAAAAAATGACATTTCAAATAACGGTAAATGGTTTTCCTTTAATCTTTTCATAAACAACTGCTTGGGGTGGCAGCCTGTATGAAAAGAGGAGACGTTTTCAGACACGCAGAACAAGTTTAGTGATTTTTTTGGGCTAAATTATGGTGAAACGTATGCAGGCTTTGGATGAAAGTAACAATAGATGCTTTAAAATTGGGCTTTTAGTGTCTGCAACAGTGCCGTCACACCGTAACCCCTATTGTGGAAGAGTGCAGGGTTGGACCCTGCGGTCCAATATTAAAATGATATGAATCTGGTATAGACGTCAGTGGAAGTGCACCCAAATATTGTTCCTTTTGGTGGCAGCAAGTGCCTTCACACCGTAAGTAACCCCTCTGTGTTATTGTGGAAGAGTGCAGGGTTGGACCCTGTGGTCCAATATTAAAATTATATGAATCTGGTATAGGCGTCAGTGGAAGTGCACCCAAATATTGTGCCTTTTGGTGGCAGCAAGTGCCTTCACACCATAAGTAACCCCTCTGTGTTATTGTGGAAGAGTGCAGGGTTGGACTCTGCGGTCCAATATTAAAATTATATTAATCTGGTACAGGCGTCAGTGCACCCAAATATTGTGCCTTTGGTGGCAGCAAATGCCTTCACACCGTAACCCCTTTGTGGTATTGTGGAAGAGTGCAGTGGTGGAGGTTTTGGGAATGCAGAAGAGATCCCCGATCTATTCAGTTACGTCAGCATCAGGTGATTGATAGCTGCTGATCCAGGACTAATTCATTTTTATAAATGTCAGCCGGTCTACAGAGTCGGTGGACAGACGCACTCTTTTGTCTGTGACAAAACCTCCAGCAGCACTGAACGTCCTTTCAGAAAGCACGCTGGATGAAGAGCAACCTAGTAGCTGCATAGCATATTAGCTAAGTTCTGGCCAGTGATGCAATCGCAACACCCAGTAAGCCAGTGGATCATCTGCTGTAAAGGTATCCAGGTCTGCCCTTGCCCCTAGGTAGTCCTGCACCATACGGTGAAGACGCTGGCAATGGGTGCCTACATTTGACGTCCCTGGGCGTCGTGGACTAAAAAAATTTAAAAAGGCATCAGTCAAGCGGCCCCAGCCTTCACCGCTCTTCCTCTTATCCGCAGCCTCAGAAGCACCTGTGTCATCACTTGGTAACCTACCAGTGCCTGGAAAGGTGTTACACAAGTGTCGCTTTAGAGCATCCTCAAGTTGTTTCATCTGGTCCTCCCTCTGTGCAGGCAGGATGAGCTCTGCAACTTTACCCTTGTATCGTGGATCAAGAAGGCTTGCCAACCAGTAATGATCCCTCTCCTTGATAGCACGAATCCTGGGGTCCTTTAGCAGGCTTTGCAGGATAAGGGAGCCCATGCAGCGTAGGTTGGAGGTGGCATTAGCATCAGAGTCTTCCTGGTCAGTGAGGATGACCCCATCGTGCACTTCCTCCTCCCAGCCACGTACTAGTCCTTGGGTTTCTGGGCACACAAAACCCTCCCTTGAGGAATCCCCACCTTCAATGCCCCCACTACTTAAATATTCCTCCTCCACCTCATCCTCCTCCTGTCTGATCTGAGGACCTGCAGGAATGCTGTCTGCGTAAAGACTGGGGCCTTGAGATCTAGGGAAGATCTAGGGAAGATCTCCTCTTCCTCCTGCTGCTCTGCCTCTAGTGCCACATCTATAATAAGAGTGCGCTCCAGCAGGAACACTAAAGGAATTGTGTCACTGATGCACCAATTGTGTCCCTGCTCACCATCCTCGTTGCCTCCTCAAATGGTGACAGTACAGTGCATGCATCCATGATCATCAGCCACTGCGGGGGGGACCAAGTTGACCTGAACCTGTCCTTGTGCCATACTCACACAGGTACTCATTGATGGCCCTCTGCTGCTTGTGCAGATGCTGCAGCATTGCCAATGTCGAGTCCCACCTGGTGGGCATGTCACAGATCAGACGGTTTGTGGGACGGTGGAATTCTCTTTGAATTTATGCCAGGCAAACACTTGCTGGAATGACCGTCTGAAGTGGCTGCAGACTTTTCTGGCCTGGCTGAGAAGCTGTGCAGCCTGGGTACCTGGTTGGAAACGCTGTACCACCAGATTTAGGACATGTGCTAGGCATGGTACATGCGTCAACTTACCCTGGCGTAGGGCGGAGAGAAGGTTGCTGCCATTATCACAGAAATCCATTCCCAGCTCAAGCTGGCGTGGTGTTAACCATCTCTGCACCTGCCCCTGCAGAGCTGACAGAATTTCTGGCCCGGTGTGGCTCCTGTCCCCTAAACAAACAAGCTCAAGCACAGTATGGCATCTTTTTGCTCGAGTCATTGCGTAGCCCCTACCATGCATCGGTTTAACTGCCACTTCGACAGAGACAGAGAAGAGGAGGAGGAAGAGGAGCAGACAGACTTCATACAAGCAGCTTTCTGGAGGCGTGGTGGATGAACAAGCTCCAGCACAGAGTCCCGTCCTGGATCCCTCCCAGCTGCAAGTAGAGTTACCCAGTGTGCCGTGAAGGAAATGTAACGGCCCTGTCCATGCTTGCTGGACCACGTGTCTAAAGTCATGTGCACCTTGCTGCTGACTGCCTTTCCCAATGACTCCCTAACATTGTGTTCCACGTGCTCGTATAGTGCTGGAATGGCCTTCCATGAAAAGAAATGGCATTTTGGAACCTGCCACTGTGGTACAGCACATTCAGAAAAATCATGGAAGGAAGCAGAGTCCACCAGCTGGAAAGGCAGCAGCTGCAATGCGAGTAATTTTGCTAAACTGGCATTTAGACCAGTGTTTCTCAAGTGGTGGGTCGTGACCCAAAAGTGGGTCGCGACCAGGGGTGGACTGGGTCACGGGGCAAGTGCCCTCAGTCCTCTCTAATGCCTGGGACCTGCTGATGCATCTTACAAGCGGCGCCCCAGCTACCTCTGTTCCCAGGCACCACCTGGGCCCGCTGCATCAGGTAAAATACTCTGTAATGGCAAGGTGGGGAGGGAGAATCTGTACTGGGAAGGTGTGGGGTGGGACTCAGTGACTGGTGGCACGCTCTGTACACCCAACACCAGGAGCCACTGTGCACAATGCACATCTCAGTGAAGCAAAGTAAATTTATACAGGCCAGCCTCCCATGGAAGTGTTTTTTTGAATGGCTTGGACCAATCGTGCTTTCCCATTGGTCCAAGCTATTCCATTGCTCTTCAGTGTCTCTCTGAGGCACTGAAGAGCGTAGGTTCAGGAAGCAGGCAGCGCCAGACACGAACTGCAGACATCTCAATCTTTTGGCCAGCTTGAGCTTATACAATTATCGTAGCGTTCAGCTACGCAAATTGCGCAGGCTCAGGGAGGGCAGGCTGCTGTGAAAAAATAATGTGCGACGAGGCAGAGATGGACGGCAGAGGAGTGCGGAGCAGGTGAGTTTAATTTTTTTTATAATTTTATTATTCATTCTGTAGCAATTTAAATGCTTTGTCTACCATCACCCCAGACTTTGAGACACTTATTTAGAGCAAGAAGCTTCCTCAGTTTTCCCATAAATTCTAATTTCATATGTTTCAATTACAGTTTATTTTATTGGGTTTTTGCCTCGCAGCACTTTCGTTTTCACTAGTTTTGTGATTACTGCAACATCCTTTTTGGAAAGATTCCCGGTTTGTTTACAAAATTGTTTAAAAAGTGCATACATTGTAGAATATTGCACACGTTGTTTTGTGGAATAAATGTTTAGGTTTCAGAAATTCAATTATTTTTAATGACCAAGGACAATTGAGGGTCTTGAGGGTCCACAGGTTGAGAACCACTGATCTAGACGCAGTGCTTGGGGATGGTTGGGACTATATTTTTTCTTACGATGCAGCAGCTGGGGCAACGTAATCTGACTGCGTAAATCTTCAGCTGATGGGATGCTGTCACATTGTGAGGAAGGGGACCTGGTACACCCATTACTTAGCATCATCCTGTCAGTGGAGGTTACATAGTTACATAGTTACATAGTTATATAGGCTGAAAAAAGACATGCGTCCATCGGGTTCAGCCTCTCCCACATAACCTACTGCTGTTGATCCAAAAGAAGGCAAAAAACCCAGTCTGAAATGCTCGCCAATATGCAACATACTGGGAAAAAATTCCTTCTTGACCCCAGAATGGCAGTCAGATTTCTCCTTGGATCAAGAAGCTTTTACCCACATATTAAATATTATAACCCTTAATATTCTGTGTCTGCAGGAAGTCATCCAGTCGCTTTTTAAAAGTCTGTACAGACTCTGACCCAACCACCTCAACAGGCAGAGAATTCCACAGCTTTATTGTTCTCACCGTAAAATAACCCTTCCTATGCTTTAAGCTAAAATTTTTTTTCTTCCAGTCTAAATGGATGACCCCGTGTCCTGTGTATAGTCCTGTTAATGAATAGGTTATCAGACAATGGTTGATAATGGCCCCGTATATATTTATATAAGGTTATCAGATCCCCTCTAAGGCGCCTTTTCTCTAAACTAAACAGGTTTAAGCTTGTTAGTCTTTCCTCATAACTTACCCTTCCATCCCCCTTATTAATTTAGTTGCCCGTCTCTGCACTTTTTCTAGCGACATAATATCTTTTTTAAGACAGGTGCCCAAAATTGCACGGCATATTCAAGGTGCGGCCTGACCATTGATTTATACAGAGGCAAAAATTATGTTTTCATCCCGTGAGTGAACTCCCCTTTTAATGCATGCCAGTACTTTGCTGGCCTTGGCGGCTGCTGTTTGACATTGCACATTGTTACTTAGTTTGAAGTCTATGATTATTCCCAATCCTTCTCCTGCTTGGATTTCCCTAACTCCGTACCATTTAGGGTATAAATTGCTTGTGTGTTCTTCACTCCAAAGTGCATAACTTTACATTTATCTAGATTAAATTTCATCTGCCATTTAAGTGCCCAGTCCCCCAATCTATCTAAATCCCTCTGCAGCGAAGTAACATCCTGCTCACATTGTATTACTTTTCCTAGCTTTGTGTCATCTGCAAACACTGATACATGACTTTCAATGCCTATCTCAAGGTCATTTATAAATAAATTGAATAGTATTGGTCCTATAACAGACCCCTGAGGGACACCACTTACCACTGGTGTCCATCTTGAAAATGTACCATTTATGACCACTCTCTGTACCCTATCTTTTAGCCAGTTTTCTATCCAAGAACAAGTATTTTCATCTAGACCATTTTTTCTTAATTTAAATAGTAACCTTTTGTGTGGAACTGTGTCGAAAGCTTTGGCAAAATCTAAGTAAATCACATCCACTGCGACCCCCTGATCTATACTTCTACTTACTTCCTCATAGAACGTAATTAGGTTAGTCTGACATGATCTGTGTTTCATGAAACCATGCTGATTTTTGCCAATTACATTATACCTCCCAATAAATTCCTGAATATTATCCCTTAGTAACCCCTCAAATACTTTCCCAGCCACAGATGTTAAGCTCACAGGTCTATAATTCCCAGGCACAAATTTTAAACCTTTCTTAAATATAGGGACCACGTCAGCTTTTCTCCAATCCTCTGGTACTATTCCTGAAAGAAAAGAATCTTGAAAGATTAAGAACAGAGGTTTACATATTTCAACACATAGCTCTCTCAGTACTCGCGGGTGAATTCCATCTGGCCCTGGGGCTTTATTAACATTCACATTGTTTAATTTCTGTAAAAACTTGTCCTGAGTCAACCAGTCACTTTGTATTAGTAAGTTTTTATTAATGAATTTCATGTCTCCTGTTATAGGTTTCTCTTTGATAAATACTGAAGAAAAATAATCATTTAAAATTTCTGCCTTATCCTGATCTTCAGTTAACAATAACCCTGACTCAGATTTTAGTGAACCTACATTTTCACTCTTGGGTTTTTTAGAATTTATGTACCTAAAGAATCTTTTAGGGTTGGTCTTGCTCTCTTTGGCTATTTCTTTTTCATTTTCTAGTTTAGCCCATCTAATCGCATTTTTACATGCTTTATTGGCTGCCCTATATGCTTTATAGGATGCCTCAGATTTATCAAATTTAAAAGCTTTAAATGCCTTCTTTTTATTTTTCATTTCCTTAGTTACCTTCCTACTAAGCCACATTGGTTTCAGTCTGTTTCTTTTATATTTATTAACCAGTGGAATATATTGTGACGTGTACTTTTCTAGTGTTAGTTTAAAGATATTCCACTTATCCTCAGTGTTTTTCCCGTGAAAGAGTTTCTGCCAGTCAATGACATTGAGAGCTTCCTTTATTTTAATAAAGTTGGCCTTTTTAAAATTATATATTTTAGCATGCCCCTTATGAATGTGTTTTTTTGAGTTTATTTCAAAAGTCACCATATTATGGTCGCTGTTTCCCAACTGTTCCTTTACATTAATATTTGAGAAAAGATCCACATTATTTGTTATAACCAGGTCCAGACAGTTATCCTCTCTAGTTGGTGTTTCTACCAGTTGTGACATGAAGGTATCATTTAAAATGTTCAGGAACCGGATTCCCTTTGCTGAATTACTAGTCCCACTATCCCAATTAATGTCCGGGTAATTAAAATCTCCAATAATTAAAGTGCTACCATGATCTGCAGCCTTCCTAATTTGCTCTAACAGTTGTTCTTCCTCATCATTATCTATATTAGGTGGTTTATAGCATATGCCAACCAATAGTTGACTTCCCTGTTTATTCCCCAACGAAATATTTACCCATAAGGATTCCACATTTCCCTCATCGCTTTCCAGTTGTGTAATATTAGGCTTTAAATCCTGATTTACATATAAACACACTCCACCCCCTTTCTTATGTTTCCTATCCCTTCTAAACAATGTATAACCGTTTAAGTTTACAGCCCAGTCATGCGTTTCGTCCCACCACGTTTCTGTTATTCCAATTATGTCGTATTGCTTAGTGTATGCTATTACCTCTAGTTCCCCCATCTTGTTATTGAGGCTCCTTGCATTAGCAAGCATACATTTAATGTTGTCTCTACCCACACATGCTGAATGCGACTTTACATTACATGCCTCCACTGTTCTGACATTACCCATCCCCCCGGGTCCACCCCCCTTAGTCTGAACTGAAACCCTTCCGCTATCTGCTCTGTCTCCATTTTGTAAGATACTGTATCCTCCCCCCTTCCACTAGTTTAAAGTCTCCTCCAACCTTTTAACCATCCTCTCCCCTAGCACAGCAGACCCTCTTCCATTCAGGTGCAATCTATCACAACTATACAGATTGTACCCCAGTGCAAAATGAGCCCAGTGCTCTAAAAACCCAAAGCCCTCTTCCTGCACCAAGCTTTAAGCCACGCATTGACCTCCCTAATCTCCGCTGCCTTTCCACTGTAGCACGTGGCACAGGTAGGATCTCAGAAAATACTACCTTGGAGGACCTCTTCTTCAATTACTTCCTAATTCCCTGAAATCATTCTTCAGGTCCTTCCATCTTCGCTTACTTTGTCATTGGTACCAATATGGACCATGACAGCTGGGTCATCTCCAGCCCCTCCCAATAATCTATCAACTCTGTCAACCACATGCCTAACACGGGCAACCGGGTTGTAGGCAATGACATGGCAGGACATATAGTGGGGGTAGAGAAAGAGGAGGAGTCGGACTATGCAAAGTGTTGTGCCAACGGGATGCGTGCAGGTGGTGGTCATATGGTCGCCTCAAGCACGTGGTACCCAAGCGTGGATGTCTTTCCCACGCTTGATCCTCAATCTGACATAGATTACAAATAGCAACGGTGCGGTCTGCTGCACATTTCTTAAAGAACTCCCAGACAGCAGACTTCCTGTACATGTGCTTTGAGACAACAGCGCTCTGCACCTGAGCAGCTGTGACTTCTGATGCCTTGGACTGGCTACGGTTGCTCATAGAGGACGTTGTGCCTCGTGTTTGTTGTGCTCCTCCTCACTTGACTCCTCTGTTCGATCAGGCTCCCAGGTGGAGTCAGTGACCTCATCATCGTCATCACCCCCTATCTCCTCGTCACTGGAGCCAACTTGGCAGTATGCTGCAGCTGCTGGGGCAACATGAGTGCCAGTTATTTGTGTGTCACTGGTACCCCCTTCCTCTAGGTTGATTATACTCCCTTCCTCAACCTCAGAGATTGAATCAGAGCACTGTAGTTGCGGCACATCCTCAAGCAGCATGCCACTGTCATGGTAGTCAAACAATTCAGCTGACTCCTCTGTGTATGTTGGTGAGGCTACGGCAGTTGTAGCTGTGGACATGGAGATTGCATTAGATGCTTTGGCAGCTGAGGTGGACTGTAAACCACTACAAGCCTGGCTGGCAGTGGACTCGGAGGATGAGGATGGCCTGGTTAGCCAATCCACCAAATCCTCTGTATGTTGCTGCTGCTTAAGACGGCCAGCACCAATTAGAAAGGACAAGCGTGCCCCCTGCAGAGGATGCACCACGTCCACGACGACCAGAGGCACAGCCTCCCGACACAGAGGCTGCTTGCCCTCTCATCTGTGTCTGGGAGCGTCTGCCTGTCCTTTTTGGTCTTTCTGACATGGTGAGTGATATATAGATTAAAGATATACAGAACTCTGAATCAACTCTGTTATAAAAATTGGAGATATGCAGAACTCTGATTCAACTGTTATCTAGATTAAAGATTTCTAGAACTCTGGTATAACTCAGTGAGACACCCTGATAGGTGGCAACAGTGACAAGATTACAGATTACAATTCCCAGATATCTGCTACATGTCTGTGAGACCCCTGCTGGGTGGCAGTGACAAGACACAGATTACAATTCCCAGGAACCTCCTATAAATCAGTGAGACCCCCTGATGGGTGTCAGTGACAAGACACAGATTAAAATTCCCATAAACCTCCTATAAATCAGTGAGACCCCCTGATGGGTGGCAGTGACAAGACACAGATTACAATTCCCAGATATCTTGTAGAAGTGAGACCCCCCAATAGCTGCTGGCAGTGAGAACACACAGATTACAACAATTCCCAGATATCTTGTAGAAGTGAGGACCCCCCCACTAGCTGCAGGCACTGAGAAGACACACTAACAGAACAATCTCCTCTCAAAAAACACGTACTGGGGCTGTGTGAAGCCTTATATAGTGTGCTGCGGGATTTAGCTCTGTGAACCCATGATTCGGCAAAATCTGCCTAATCAGGACTCTGAGCCGTGATTGGCATAGTCTTGCACCTGTCTTGCACCTGACCTGTGGTCAGGTGCAAGGCTGTAGCCAATTACAAGCTTCAGGCCAGTGGAAAAGTGCATTGTGGTCCATTGTGGGCAAACTCGAACCGAACACGCGAAAATGTTCGGAGTTCGGCGAACAGCCGAATGGCCGCTGTTCGATGCCGAACAGATCAAACCGAACAGCTCATCCCTAGTTACTACCCGATGTCCCAAATAACAAAAAAAAGGGGTGGGGGAAGAATCCTGATGCCCCAGTACATAAAAGGCAGGACTACTTGGTCACTCGGGTGAACACAATAAAGCACATAAGTCTCAGAAGGGGGGTGCGGAAAGTGAATAAGAGCAAACGTAATGTCGCAGCGAGGAAATCTCAATGGGGGGATTGCCAATGTGGGGGTAAAGCAGGTAGGAATCTCATCAATCAGGCTGCAGGGCAAACCCCTACACCCTAGTCCTGGTCATGTTGCCGTAACTCCGGTGAAGAAGGCAAAACAACACTAGTGTACCGGTGGAGTTTGCCACCAATCCCAAAGTCATCAGGTGAGCCCGGACTTCTTCAATTGTCGAAGCTGCCACAACTGAGGTACTTGAATGAATAAGCAGGGATCCAGATACCCCCCATCGATAGCGAACCGTGTGGGCTCGGAGAATCGCCGTGGCCTCCCCTAACCGCCGTCGAGCCGCCAAGGCTAGGAACAGCAAGTCCCGGAATACCGCAATCTCCAAACCTTCAAAACGAGTCGGGGGAGCCTGGGCCGTCACACTCAGCAGCTAGTCCTGAACAAGGATATCCCTCATGACCACGTGGA
Source organism: Leptobrachium leishanense (assembly GCA_009667805.1). Taxonomy (NCBI): domain Eukaryota; kingdom Metazoa; phylum Chordata; class Amphibia; order Anura; family Megophryidae; genus Leptobrachium; species Leptobrachium leishanense. The sequence continues at coordinate 43,440,458 of CM019072.1, forward strand.
AGTCCCTGGAGGCTCCCAGGGGAGCTGTCACCGCCTTCCGGACCCGGATCGCCGATAACGCAGGACCCAGAGGTTCACCTGGGAGGGCTAGGACAGCACTCAGAAATCGGTTGACCAAGGGCAGGATCTCAGCATCCCGGATAGAGTCCGGGACGCATCGCAGCTTGATGTTCCGTCGGCGATGATGAGTCTCCATGGCCATCACCGAAGCCTGTAGTCCGGCAGCCTGCATCTGGAGCATTGAGATGGAAGAGGAGGTAAGTTGCGTGCCTGAGAGTCCAGTCCCACCACATCAGTGCGGAGGGAGGAGAGGTCGGAGCGCACCTCCACCAGCTCCTGGGCCCAGGAAGAGCGGGCATCCGCTAAAAGAGCTCTAATGTCCCTTCGTGTCGCCGGGAGGTCTTCTGGGTCTGCGGGTAAGGCTGGCTGCGTTTCTGTGGGGGGTGCGACAGGGCCCGAGTCTCCACACACCCCAGTGACGGCCAGGGATCGGGACAAGTCACACGTACCTCTTGATCCAGCCAAAGATATGCGGATGTCGGGGAGAAGGGGGGTCCTCTGCTACCACACCGTGTTTGTCTCATTTACCCATGGTATGGGGAATGCAGGAGTGTTAAGGAGGGAAGGAGCACGAGGAGGCAAGATGGCGCCAACAGGTTGTTATGCAGGTCCAGGGGAGCCGTGGGCAGCTGCTTGTTTCAGTGAGCGAGGACTCCAATGAGCCAGATAAGATAAGATAAGATTCCGTTCCCAATGCAGGAAAAGCAGATAGGAGCGACGAACAGTGTGCAATATCCAGAAATAACACTAGAAAGGCAGGAAAATGCAGGAGCCGGAAAGACACACGTCCACTCTCTTCCCGCCCTGATAATATATTATGTCACGTGACCACTGTCATGAAAAACGCACGCGCGCCGTGACGAAGGACACGCAGGCTTAAGCAAATCACTATCTGTCTAACCTAGACCCAAACTAATGACTACGCGGCCCACAATCCAACGCAAGCGCTTGCATAAGTGTCCCAGCAACGCCTTCGCTCGCGACAGGCACGCAAACGTGATGCAGCAGCTACAGGATTGCAACGCAGTATCCGTCTACTCTCGACCCGGAGTACCGAATACATTTCCCACAATCCCTGTACCCATTTTCCATATTCTATTTGTCACACTGTCACCGCAAACCAACCTTTTTTATTCAAGAGGCTTTCTGCTTGACCCAGAGACACTAGTGTATTTTGGCCTAGGCCAACAAGGCCCAGGCCTAGGGCAGCACTTTCCAGGGGGCGGCGGCCCGCTGGGTGGCCCCACCCCTAAAAAAAAATAAAAAAAAAAAATAGTTTTTTTTTATAGGCTTTCACTTTCCAGGGGGCAACAAAAAACCTCACCACTAATTGGGTTACTCACAGAGCACCGAAATGACGCCAACATTTTGGTGTTCTGTAGTTCCCTGCACTTCGGGAATAAAATTTCTCAACCCTGCAGTGAATTCACCATTCACCGCAGGGTCCCCAAAGTGCATGGAGTCGGCCGCTGTATGCTGCCACCGCAAACCCATGGCCTGCTGTTCAAAAGAACTACTGAACGAAAATGTCTAGAATTTACATATAAGATCCTATGATTGATAATAAAAAGTTCTGTTACAGAAAAAGGAGAACCGCTATTAAAAAAAAGGGGGGGGAATTTAGCCCAAAAAAATTCAGAAAAATCACTAAAAGGTACAAAAAAAAAAAATCAATAAATAAATAAAGACTTTTTACTAGGGTTGCACCGATACCGATACTAGTATCGATATCGGTGCCGATACCGGGTACTGCAGGAGTACTCGGTACTCGTGCAGTACCCCCGATATTTTTTTCCGATACCGGAAGCCGGCATTGAGCCGGCTTGCCGGCATCCGAGGGGCTGGGGCGGCTGTCCGAATGCTCTATCGGCATTCGGACAGGCCCTGCAGCTGCTCACCGTATTGTTTAATACTTACGTTCCTGGGAGCCGCCGGGAAAGTCTTGGCGCGCGCTACTTGGAAGGTCCCCAGCCGCGACCACGTGGGACCATGTGATCATGGCTGGGGTCCTTCCAACGAGCGCACGCACGGAAACTTTCCCGGCGTCGCTCAGGAAGGTAAGTATAAACAAAGTGAGGAGAGCAGCTGCAGGCCTGTCCGAATCCCGATAGAGCATTCAGACAGGCCCTGCAGCTGCTCTCCGCTCATACTTACCTTCCTGAGCGACGCTGGAAAGTTTCCGCGCGTGCGCTCGTTGGAAGGACCCCAGCCACGATCACATGGTCCCACGTGGTCGCGGCTGGGGACCTTCCAAGGAGCGCCGCGCGCGAAGACTTCCCGGCGTCGCTAAAGGAAGGTAAGTATAAGCGGAGGGGGGGGCAAATCCATGTGCTGGGGGCAGTATCCACGCTGGGGCCATATCCACGAGCTTGGCAGATCCAGGAGCTGGGGGCAGTATCCATGAGCTGCTGGGGGCAGTATCCATGAGCTGGGGGGCAAATCCATGAGCTGGGGCAATATCCATGAGCTGGGGGGCATATCCATGAGCTGGAAATATCAATATCCGATGGGGGGCAAATCCATGATGGGGGATCCATGAGCTGGGGCAGTATCCATGAGCTGGGGGCAATATCCATGAGCTGTGGGGCATATCCATGAGCTGGGGGCCATATCCATGAGCTGGGGAGGGCATATCTATGATACCTGGGGGCTTTATATGAGGTCTGTTCTTATTGGAAAGCGTCACGTGACATAAAATAAAAGTATTGGTACTTGGTATCGGTGAGTACTTGAACAAAAGTATCGGTGCTCGTACTCGGTCTTAAAAAAGTGGTATCGGTGCATCCCTACTTTTTACTGCAGATTAAAATAATAAATGGTTTATTAGATATTGCATAAAAAACGGGAATATTTTTAACATTGAAACCTATGGGGTTCGCCTGAATAAACCTGCTGATTGAAACCACCGAACATCAGGGCATTTCACAGACATTTCTCTGCTGTTTGGTGTTCTCTGAATAGATTAACCATTACTTCTCTATGGGGATTTGCACTGCCTTCAAACAGCACCGTACTTGCTGGCAGTTCGCCAAACTTGTGTGTGAGCATATCACCAGAGCAGTGGTGTACTTAGAGGAGTGGCGGAGGGCGGGCCGCCCCAGGTACCAGTGATTATTGGGGTGTCATTAGGGGGTACTAGGAGCTGCCACTGTCACTGTGTGTCAGCTTTGAGCTGTGTTCTCAAACAACGAGCAGCAGAGCATGGCGTTTGCATACGGAATAAAATCGAATAGAATAAAAATCCCCCTCTCCTCCCTCCATAGCTCCTCCCCTGCCCCGCAGCAGCTCTAGGAGGGGAGGGGGATGTGATTTGTGTCCAGAGAGAGAAGATGACAGTAAACGGCAGGTAAAGGGGGGGGTTTCAGCAGAATATGAAGCCCTGTCTGCTTACTGCTATTTAAAGTGGACCTTTCCTTAACCAGCACTGCAGTGATAGAAATTTGTCATTGAGCTGCCTGGCTCCTGGTGAGGCTGCTTGCGTGCAGGTCACACTCGGTCCGGCCAGTCAGGTGGTACTGAGTCTCCGTACCACCTGTCTGGCTGAACCACGTGACACGCATGCACGCAGCTGCCCGCCCTTTCGTTAACATGGACTGTCACTCTATTCTGGACTGAACACCCACCGGGAAGGGAATCAAAGCCACGGTGCACCCTCTGGCAGTGGCACCCCACGGCTGACAAGATGGCTCCACGCACAGGCACAGCCGTGATCCTAACGTGGCCTGGAGGGACCTCCTGCTGAGTCTGTACACAGTCCCTGCTGACTCTGCACACAGCCCTACCGTGGACAGAGGCCGGTAAATGTAGAATAAATAATTGCTGTGTGCTCATATACACTCGGTTTGCTGGGAGTTTTATTGCAGTGGATTCTGATGCACTCATACACACCACACATTGCATTGCTGGGAGTTTTATTGCTGTGGATTCTGATACGCTGACACACACCACACATTGCATTGCTGGGAGTTTTATTGCAGTGGATTCTGATGCACTCATACACACCACACATTGCATTGCTGGGAGTTTTATTGCTGTGGATTCTGATACGCTGACACACACCACACATTGCATTGCTGGGAGTTTTATTGCAGTGGATTCTGATGCACTCATACACACTGCACATTGCATTGCTGGGAGTTGTATTGCTGTGGATTCTGTGATACACACTGCATATTACTGTGAGTTTTATTGCCCTGGAGCTCTGGGATACGCTCATACACACTGCACATTACTGTGAGTTTTATTGCTGTGCAGTTCTGTGATATGCTCATACACAGTGCCCATTTCTGTGGGTTTTATTGCTATGCAGCTCTGTGATACGCTCATATGCAGTGCATGGTTCTGTGGATTTTATTGTTCCACCAATTAGAGCGGCTGTGATCCCGTTTACTTGACATGCGTGGCTGTTCTTTGTAAAAATACTTGAATTTAAACATTTCATAATTTTCTTTTCTCAATAGATACATTTGAAATGGTATACAAAATATACAAGTAGGCACTTGGTATCCACTTTTAATATAAAGAGAGGAAAAGGCGGAGCTCTAAGAGGAAAAAGGTGGAGCTTAAAGAGGAAGGGTGGGGATTAACCAGGAAGAGGTGTGCCCTTGACAGGAAGGGGTGCGTCAAATTTAAATTAGGGGTGCACGAGTTTAGTCAGGCCTAGGGCAGCACAAAACCTAAATACACCACTGCCCAGAGACGGTTTGAAACTCTGGTCAGGCACCATACCACAGCTCACGGTTTAGTAGATAGATTCAAGTTTACGCAAAGGCAAATCTCTATGATAATCCAGCCCTTCAGTTAGCGTGGATCGAATATCAGGCAGAAGCAGATCTTAATAAGTTTTATTATGATAAACAAATAAATGATTTATCACAGTGCATTGGTTACAGAAAAATAGAATAATCAAGGATTTACACACGCAAAACAGCAAAAATAAAAGAAAGGATTAAAAGCACAGACCCTTACTCACGTCAGTAAGCTAACAGGACATCCGTGTCCCCCTGGGGCTGGAGATTTGAAGAACTGGCAGTTTCTCACGTTCTTAGGTGGCCCCACAGAAAAAAGCCCAGCCACATGGCGCATTTCAGAATATGTAGAGTTTCCTATTCATTCAAAATACAGCCCATAAATGGTATAGCCCACCCCGTATATGTCCCAGAAATCCTCCCGTGGACATGCTCAGTTCACTGTCTCTGCCATTTTAGTTCACAGATGTAATTAATAATTATCCAGAGATGTCTCTAGCTATCAAAGGATATGATCGCTTCTTTAATCTACGTGATCACTTACAAGGTGCTGCCGCTAGGTCTGGACTGTGCTTTTTCCATTTGCCCAAGGTGTGAAATGCTTGGGCGAGACCAAGGAAATTCCATTAGACCAAATGGGGTAATTTCCCCTTCTTATCATGCAGATCAAAGAAGACTCATTCCCCTGGTATTCTGCAAAAACCCGTGATATCCCTTCACAAGGGCTTAGTGATAAACCTCTTAATTACTTTCTAGCACATACTCGAAACTGAGGTGTTCACTAGGCAGCTGTGGAAAATGGACACTTCGCATATATGGATAGACATAGATACTGTATATACAGTTGCAAGAAAAAGTATGTGAACCCTTTGGGATTACGTGGAGTTTTGCATGAATTGGTCATTTTTTTTATTATTATTCTTTATTTATAAAGCGCCAGCATATTCCGCAGCGCTGTCATAAAATGTGCTCTGATCTTCATCTAAGTCACAACAATTTGAAAAACACAGTCTGCTTAAAATAATACAACACAAACATTATCAGGGTAATTCAAAGAGATTCGAAAAGTCACCGCACGTGACTTTTCGTTCTCTTCAATTTGGTTCCTTTTGCCGATCCCATTTCGGTGACCCTGCGGTGTATTCAGCAAGCACCACAGGGTCCCCGAATTGCAGGGAAAAGCTGCCGCATACCTGACGAAAACTAACCGCAAAACCCGGCGAATGCACGCCGAAAACCCGCAAAAACATCTGGATTAACCTGCCGAAAACCACGGAAAAACCCGAGCAGGAGCCGATCACCCGCAGCAAAGCCTCCGGAGAAAGCCGAGACCGCAGACAGAGTGAAGTGAATAAATTAGGAAAACAGTTGCATGAGTGATTGAACAGTGAAACGCTGTTTGCAAAGAAACTACTGAGCGAAAATGTCTGAAATTTACATATGAGGTCCAGGGAATGATAATAAAAAGGGCTGTTACAGAAAAAAATAAGTAAACTTAAAAAAAAAAATCTGACTTTTAAAAAAAAAAATCAGAAAAATGCTTAAAATATCCTAAAAAAAATCTATAAATAAAGAGATTGTTTACTGCAGAATTTTATAATGAACGGTTTATTAGATATTGAATTAAAACGGGAATATTTTTAACATTGAAGCCTATGGGATTCTCCTGAATAAACTTGCCAAATTAAACCACCGAATGGCAGGACATTTCGGGAATCTTTCACTGCTGGTTTGTGTTCTCTGAATAGCCGAAGCAGTGCTTTTTTATGGGGATTTCACTGCCCTCGAACAGGCACCGTATGTGCAGGCAATTCGCCAGGATTTGGCGAATTGCCTGCTCTTTGGATAGCCGAATGGCCAAGAAAGGTAACCGAACGCTGATTTTCAGCATTCGGTTACCTTCCTCAAGCAATTCGGATCTCTTTGAATAACCCTGTTAATGTTTTCATGTTTTTATTGAACAGAACATGTAAACAGTCACAGTGCAGGGTGGAAAAAGTATGTCAACCTTTGGACTTAATAACTGGTTGACCCTCCTTTGGCAGCAATAACCTCAACCAAACGTTTCCTGTAGTTGCAGATCAGACCTGCACAACGATTCTAATTTTGGACCACTCCTCTTCACAAAACTGTTTCAGTGTAGCAATATTCTTGGGATGTCTGGTGTGAATTGCTCTCTGAAATGCTGTGGCCTGACCTTAAATCGGGTTGAGGTCAGGACTCTGACTGGGCCACTCCAGAAGGCGTATTTTGTTTTGTTGAAGCCATTCTTTTGTTGAATTACTTGTATGCTTTGGGTCATTGTCCTGTTGCATTACCCATCCTCTTCGGAGCTTCAGTTGGCGGACAGATGGTCGTATGTTTTCCTGCAAAATGTCTTGATAAACTCTGGAATTCATTTTTCCATCAATGACAACAATCCGTCCAGGCCCTGAGGCAGCAAAGCAGCCCCAAACCATGATGCTCCCTCCACTATGTTTTACAGTGGGGATGAGGTTTTGATGTTGGTGTGCTGTGCCTTTTTTCTCCACACATAGGGCCCTATTACATTCTCCGCGCAGCGCATTTGCCTGCACGCAAATGCGTATTTGCACGACTGCAAACCCATTTGCGCAGAACGTCGTATTACGACGTTTGCGCAAACTATGCGCGTTAATGTTTAACGCGGATGGAGCTGTGCGAGCGTGATGAACTGTGCGTGTCCTATACTTAACATTGTGAGCGTAAATGCGTTCGGGCGCATGGTATTACAATCTTCGCGCAAAATTTAACACACTGCATAATTTTAACGTTAATTGCCTGCAATCAGCCTGCAGCAGCCATCTCCGCTCCCGTTTCCCATCACTCCGCTCTGTGGATGTAAGGAAGAAAGCCGACCCCCTCCTTGCCGCTCCACCGCTCTCATACCTTGGGAAGTGAGGGGGGTCAGATGCTCCTGGTGGGGGGAGAGATAGCGTGGAGGGGGCTGCGCTGCATTCCTGCCTCTGCCAGAGCTGGGAGGGGGCAGTGGACCAGCTCTAGCCCAGACACAGAGCCCTGCAGCATCCTCTCCCTCTTTATCCCCCTCGGTTTCTCTCTGGCCGATGTTACACAGACAGTTCAGGTAATGGAGATGCCAGCGTGCGGTGTTCTGCCAGTCGAGCGAACTTGCCATAATGGTGAACCGCGTCACTTCCGGTGCACCTACGTCACCAAAAGTGAGGCGGATCAGCTGGATACAGCATCCAGAATGCCAGTGAAACCTCTGATCAGCTGCAGACACGAAGGAATTACTTCCTCATATAACACACAACACCCTCCCACGGCTGTGTATAGCGCACAAGTCTACTGATTGTCACCCGCACACCCTGAATATATAGAGGAATCTCTAAATACACACTGGTTATTTCAAGATTCCACTATATATTCAGGGTGTGCGGCTCACAGTCGGTAGGCTTGTGCGCTATACAGAGCCATGGGAAGGGGGTCGTGTGTTATACAGAATGCAGGGTTGGATGTTCGTGAGTTGCACAGCAGGGTTGCATCACGTGACTGCAGTGGGCGGGCCCTGGATTGGTGTATGAGGAAGTAATTCCTTCCTATCTGCAGCTGATCAGAGGTTTCACTGGCATTCTGGATGCTGTATCCAGCTGATCTGCCTCACTTTTGGTGACGTAGGTGCACCGGAAGTGACGCGGTTCGCCATTATGGCAAGTTCGCTCAATTGGCAGAACAGCGGCTCATTACACATTCTTGCCAAGTTTACACCTGGCAAACATCCAGAGCCTCCGGGGGTTCCCAGCCTTCAATGTGCTTCCTCTTCCCCCTGAAAAGTGCTCTCTGCTTCTCCCTTGTCCTTTTCAGCCTCCTTTGCTGGCGTTTCATGACTTGTGCCAGGTCACAGCTAAGTCTCTAATAAAATAATTATATGGACTGGAAAACAGTCGTAAAAATGTAAACTAGGCTGATTATTAACACTCTCTGTGCTGGAGGCCAGTGAAAGGGCTCGCATCCCCTCAGGCACTACTATCAAGACCTATTAACTAAACAGCAAGTTGTGATCATGTGTCCTGCACTTTTTGTTGGATGCAGGTCTCTGTCAGATGATCTAAACTGTCAGATATTTCATTCAGATAACTTACAATTTGGGCTCAGGTCACAGTTTGCAAATCAGGTCTCCAGTTCACACACCACTTCTCAATATTTAGTAGATAAATCCCTCTAATTTATTAGATACTATTTTGCAAAGATTCTCTGTTACCTTGTCCTACACAGAGTGTCCCCTATCTGTCTGTAGTACTATGCAATCTTTACACATTTGTGTAAGATGTTACGCTTTCTATGTGCTATCACTGTTATTTGATAAGTCGGATGAGCTCAGTTCACCTGGTGCTACATTCTCATATCCTCATAGAATTATCAGCCTCCAGAAAAAACTGCAAGAAATCAATGGACAAAAGGAGCAGCACTGTAACTGAATATTCGATGGCCCCAACAGTTAGGCAAAAAAGGTTGCCATAATAATATCACTCCTATAAAATCGCGAAGTGTCAAGTCTGCGTTGACAGCTCGATTCCGTCAAAACTGAAATGGGAGAAAGCGTTAGACAAATGGAAGTTACACTTAGAAAACACTTTCTACTGCTGCCATCTAGCGTCCATGGGAAGAATGGTCTTTAACATCTTCATAGGAGAATAAGAAAACAGTCTGCCCACCGATTTCACAGCGCAACGTCAATGCGCTCCACAATTTGGCGCGTTGGATTCGCGCACGAAAAATCTTGAAGGCTGAAAAAATGCGCTCGGATCGTAATACTGCGTTAATTTGCGTGCGATAACGTTTTTGTGCGTGCGCAAAAAAAATTGCACTGCGCCAGCGCATTTGCGCAAAGCGTGTAATAGGGGCCTTAGTGTTGTGTGTTTTTTCCAAACAACTCAATTTTGGTTTCATCTGTCCACAGAATATTTTGACAGTAGTGCTGTGGAACATCAAGGTGCTCTTTTGCAAACTTCAAACGTGCCGCAATATTCTTTATGGACAGCAATGGTTTCCTCCGTGGTGTCCTCCCATGTACTCCATTCTTCTTTAATGTTTTCCTTATTGTAGATGTATCAACAAAAATGTTAGCATGTGCCAGAGATTTCTGTAAGTCTTTAGCTGACACTCTAGGATTCTTCTTTACCTCATTAAGCATTCTGCGCTGTGCTCTTGCAGTCATCTTTACAGGACGACCATGCCTAGGGAGAGTAGCAACAGTGCTGAACTTTCTCCATTTTGTAGACAGTCTGTCTTACCGTGGACACATGAACATCAAGGCTTTTGGAGATACTTTTGTAACCCTTTCCAGCTTCATGCAAGTCAACAATTCTTGATCGTAGGTCTTCTGAGAGCTCTTTTTTGCGAGGCATGGTTCACATCAGGCAGTGCTTCTTGAAACTAGTAAACCCAAAACTGGTGTGTGTTTTTAAAGGGCAGGACAGCTTTCAGCAACACATCCAATAATATCCCACTGATTGGACTCAAGGTTGGCTCACTCCTGGCTCCAATTAGCTCTTGGAGAAGTCATTAGGCTAGGGGTTCACATACTTTTCCCACACTGCACTGTGAATGTTTACATGTTCTATTCAATAAACACATGAAAACATATAATGTTTGTGTTGTATTATTTTAAGCAGACTGTGTTTTTCAAATTGTTGTGACTCAGATGAAGATCAGAGCACATTTTATGACCAATTCATGCAAAACTCCACGTAATCCCAAAGGGTTTACATACTTTTTCTTGCAACTGTATATACATATATATATATAGAGAGAGAGATATAGACACAGATATATATACACTATGATGGCAAGACTGATACCACCCTAAGGGAGAGAATCAGGGGACATCGATCCTCAATTCGGCTGGCTTATAAGGGTGGTACAAGCGATAAACCGGTTGCTAGGCATTTTCTAGAGAAGGGTCATCAACTACCGTCTATGAAATTCATGGCCATTGACCATGTCCCGTGCCCCAGGAGAGGTGGAGATTGGAGTGGTCTCTTGTTACGAAGGGAAACATTTTGGATCAGGGAGTTAGATACTATCTGCCCTAGAGGCCTTAATGAGAGACTCTCGTTCCAATCCTTCATTTGATATCATGGATGCTTATTTGTCTTTACAGTGGTTTTTTTGTGATACTCTGCAGTCTTTTTTATTTGTTTATATTTAACTAATAGGGGGTGCCTTTTTGGCTTCTTGTCTCTGTTGCGGGACACCTGAGCATGGGAGAGACCAGTTTTTTGTTAGAATAGATCAGTGGTGCTTTTTTACTGTTGTGGGCTCCCCCCTTTTTTGGGATGGGGATGTGGCTATGGTGACATATAACTAATTATAAATATACATATATTTTTGGTGTATACGGCTTGAGGTATTGATGTGACCAATATACCACAGTCTGGATTGGCCCCTCAAACGGTTTGTTCACCTTAAATGTTTTATTTTTCTAATGCTTTACCTTTTAACATCTTGCCTTTTTGATGTCCTTTGCCTTAACCTAACTGGTACAGCCTTATTCTTTTTGTCCCACTTTGATCTGTATACTTGTTTTTCCCATGCTCGGGTGTTTACAGCTCTGTTTGCATTTATTTTTTTTTAGCTTTCCCTAGGGGTGTATTGCCTGTGAATCGAGACTTTCTTTCATCTTCTTGTCGCTTATGATCCTTGGGGCTCATAATGAGCGCTTTGTCAGTTGTATATCATGGACATAGTATTTTCCTCGACCCCTTACTCTGTATATTTGAATACTGGGCATCAGGCGCTTTCACTGATTCATCTATGTCAGTGTGTTTTTATTATTTTTTTATTTTTTTCTTGGTCCTTTGGGGACGCATTTGGAGGAGGGTAGGTGTGCAGGTGTGTGAGACTTTTCTCTTGAGTTAATGGTATGGAATACAGACATGTTGGTTATGTTTTTTGACATGCATTGAGAATTTGCCTGCGCCCTCTTTATCTCTAGTGTTTCTTGCTCAAGACGGCATTCGGTTGCCATGGTGATAGGCGGGTCACTTTGGGTTGCTGGTTTGCTTACCTCATCTGATTTAGACGGCGTTTGTGCAGCATGGGTAGTTTGACACACTAATTGGTGATTAGTGTTTTTATTATATATATGTATGTTCTTCATTGTATTTTTGTATCTTGATGAAAGTCCGCGGTAAGCGGACTGAAACGTTGAATTTCCACAATAAATTGTTACATTTGGAAAGACCGAGAGTGCCGCTATTCATATATAATATGGATCTGTGTAATAACAGATCCAGGATGTATAAAAGTGAGACAGAGGTCATTTGCATATCCTACCCAGAATTCCTTGCTGCATATGGGGAATGTGGCACAGGAGCTCTGGGATGCAATTCTTTGAATTGCTATGATGTGCAGGTGGCTTCTGCAATATTAACCCTTTCGCTGCTGAGGCGTTTCACGCCTCTGTGCTGAGGTCATATTTACCGGTTTTGCTCATCATGTTTAAATGCGTTTTGAAGGCTTATTTTAGTATATGACCCAGACATATTATATATCGTTCTTTCCGTCAGACTCGGCAGATTAATAATATGTCATTATTATATGTATACGTCATGACCTGTCTGTATATTATAACAAAAAATGCAATAAAATATGAATTTTCAATAATTTACAACGTGTAAAGTGTATTTTCTTCACATTTTAACATGCGAGCAATTGCGGTTATATTTTGTATGGGGTGCGCTTGTTAAAAAAATTAGAGATGGGGTCTCGTTACATTTTTTTGTGGGAAATTACGCGATTTTTAACAAACGCACCGCATACAAAAATCGTTAGTGCAGCATCATTGTTCACATTATAATTGAAATGGGAACAATATTGCTGCATTAACAAACAAAAAAAAACAAAAAACTTGTTATTTTTTTTCTATTTTTTTTTTAAATATATATATATATATTTTTTTTTAAAAAAAAAACTTTTTTCACAGTGGTGTTTGGTATCGTTGGAACGGCCATGCTCTGGCCGATCCAACAGTACCAAACATTAACCCCTAGCTGCCACGGATCGGGAGATAGGGGATTCCAATGAATCCCCTATCTCCACCGTTGGTGGCAGCTAGGGGTTAACTCCAGGACTGGCGTCATCGTGCATAGCACGATGACGCCAGTCCTCAGGGGGAGTTCCCGGAGGCTTGGCCGACATCCAAGATGTCGGCCAGCTCCGGGAAAGGATCACGAACCGGCGCTTTTCAGCGCCGATTCGTGATCTGGCTCCCCAGGGATTAATGAGAGCCACCGTTTGGAAGGGCAGGCTGTGCCCTTCCAAGCGGTGCCTGTCTTAACCCCCTGCTCCCCGGCGATCGGGAGGGAGAGAAGTCCGAAGGACCTCCCCCCCTCCCTTTCCGGCGCCTCCTCTGCACATGCGGGGGGGGCGCCTGAATTAGATGTCATCGCGTAGCCGCGATGACATCTAATGTCCCCGCCGGGCTCCCGAGTGCTGGGCTGCCATCCAAGATGTCAGCCCGCACCGGGGGGGCGCAGCAATCCGCCGGAATCCGCTGAGCGCGTCCGTAGCACAGGAGAACCACTTGACTGGACGCGCTGAGCGCGTCCATAGCAGCCAAGTGGTTAAACACACTTATTATAGTGTGGAGGCTTTTTATCTCACTTTTAGTCCTTCACCACAACCCTTATAGACATTATATATATATATATATATGAAAGATGGTGGGAGGCACTCCGGGACTGAATAAAAGTAATTCGTTTATTGTAGACATGAAAATCCGACGTTTCGGCCCAAAAATAGCAGGCCTTTTTCTAGGTATATATTACAGAGTAAAATGACAACTTATATAGACAATAGAAATGGAGATACTCACCCCGCCTCGCCCCAGCGTGGAGTGCCCTGCGCGCTCCGGGAACCCGGAAGACGCCAGCACATACGCGTCATCAGGCTGCGACAACTAGCCGCGTTGCCCTGCGCAACCAACGTGTGGAGGGGAGGGGTGAGCTGCTCCCAAGGCAACGTTAAAAACAATTACAAAGAAACATGGGGCTCGAAGGAGAAATAGAGATTAGACTCTAAAAAACAAAAACGACAGTTGTAGACATAATAAGGCTTTGCTGTGATGTAGGGAACAGCGCAGTGTGGTGACCCCAATAGAATATATGAGTTGAGTGAAATTTGTGTATGGATATAAAGATATGATGATATGTGTATAAGTGGTGTGGTGTGTGAAGTGTATGAACCCCTATGCAAGTGAAGGCTGAATAATTATGTGTAGTTATGAATGTGGGTGTGTGATACATATGAGCTATGTGATAGACTATGTAAGGGGAGAGATCTCCCATGAGTGAGAACTGACTGGAAATGTATGTGTATATGAAAAAAAGGGGAGATGATTAGGGATGAGCTGTTCGGGTTCAGACAGTTCGGGGTTCGACCCGAACTTAGCCTGTTCGAGCAGATCGCGAACCCCGAACGTTTCCGGGTGTTCGCCGCATGTTCGACCACAATGGACCACAATGCATTTTCCCACTGCCTGAAGCTCGTAATTGGCTACAGCCTTGCACCTGACCACAGCTCTGGTGCAAGACTGGTTGAACACTATGCCAATCACCGCTCAGTGTCCTGATTGGGCAAATTTTGCCCAATCATGGGCTCACAGAGCTAAGTCCCGCAGCACACTATATAAGGTTTCAATGCAGCGCTTTCTGCACGCATTTCAGAGGAGATTTCAAAGAAGATAGTTGTGTGTGTTGATACTGCCGGTCTGCCACGCTACTGGGGGGGTCTCATTTCGACCAAATATCAGGGAATTTAGGTGATTTGTGTCTTGTCACTGTGCCAGCAAGTTTTTTTGGGTTTTACAACTTTATTTAAAACATTTGTGTATTGAGGTGATTTTCTGGGTCTTGTCACACTGTGCCAGCAAGTCTTTTTGGGTGTCATTTTTACCAAATATCAGGGAATTTAGGTGATGTGTGTCTTGTCACTGTGCCAGCAATTTTTTTGGGGGTTTACAACATTCTTTAAAACATTTGTGAATTGAGGTGATCTTCTGGGTCTCGTCACACAGCCAGCAATTATTTTTAGGGCTCACTAATTTCTTTAAAACACTTGTGAATTAAGGTGATCTGTGTCTCGTCATACAAACAGTACCACGCTGTATTTTGGGGCTCACTAATTTCTTTAAAACACTTGGGAATTAAGGTGATCTTCTGTGTCTCGTCACACAGCCAGCAATTTTTTTTGGGGCTCACTAATTTCTTTAAAACACTTGGGAATTAAGGTGATCTGTGTCTCGTCATACAAAAAGTACCACTCTGTATTTTGGGGCTCACTAATTTATTTAAAACATTTATGAATTAAGGTGATCTGTCTCTTGTTGTAATGCAGGGTTTGAGTCCCCTGTGAAGTGTGAGTATGGAACCCAATGGCAAGTGATGGGTAAGGAAATAAGGAGACGATGGAAAGTAAGCAATCTTTAGTGAATCATAAATAGTAACTGAAGTCCAGAAAACAATACAGTCAAAGGTTGGAATGAAATTCGTAGGCAAGTCCCAGAAAGAATAACGGAAGTAACGAAGATGATGGCGTAGTCGATGGCACAATCCGGGTCGAAGGGTGGAAGAAGGCAGCGTAGTAGGTGGCACAATCCGGGTCGAAGGAGGCAGCGTAGTCGGTGGCACAATCCGGGTCGAAGGGTCGAAGAAGGCAGCGTAGTCGGTGGCACAAACCGGGTCGAAGGGTTGAAGAAGGCAGCGTAGTCGGTAGCAATATCCGGGTCGAAGGGTTGAAGAAGGCAGCGTAGTCGGTGGCACAAACCGGGTCGAAGGGTTGAAGAAGGCAGCGTAGTCGGTGGCACAATCCGGGTCGAAGGGTTGAAGAAGGCAGCGTAGTCGGTGGCACAAACCGGGTCGAAGGGCTGAAGATGGCAGCGTAGTCGTGGCACAAACCGGGTCGAAGGGTTGAAGAAGGCAGCGTAGTCGGTGGCACAATCCGGGTCAAAGGGTTGGAGATAATGTGGTCAAGGATACAAGGAGCACTAGGAAACTGAGGCGGAAGGCACAGTAGAACCTGGTTAATGTGCTGGGAAGGAAGGCGGAATTAAATAGGGTTCATGGGATCATGGAAATACCTTTCACCTGGGTATTGTAGGTGGAGTTGAGGTACCTGGAATTTTGGTAGGTTAATGGGAGGCATTTGAGGATCTCCAGAGCAGGTGTCATGCAGTACCCCTAATCGGCCAGCCGAGGGCGCCAGAGTACCCGGTTTTAGACTACTTAGGCAAGTTTGTTCTCGCGCGTGCGCACTTTCCTCTTCAGGACTCGGATTCAGTCGGCGGCGTGGAGCGTCTCCTGGTTCTCCCTCTCCATTCTGCGGACCAGGAACTTGGAGCGACGCGCCACGAGGGATCTTGGGTAAGTAGCACACCTCTTCCAGGTCTGGACCGGGAGTGGGCCGCGGAGCGGGGCATGACACTTGTCACTGGCTGCCAGCTATCAGTGTGTCTCACTGAGTTATACCAGAGTTATTTAAATCTTTATACCAGAGTTGAATCAGAGTTCTGTATATATTAATCTATATATCACTCACCATGTCTGAAAGAACAAAAAGGACAGGCAGACGCTCCCTGCCACAGATAAGAGGGCAAGCAGCCCCTGTGTCGGGAGGCTGTGTCTCTGGTCGTGGTGGATGTGGTGCATCCTCTGCAGGGGCACGCTTGTCCTTTCTAACTGGTGCTGGCCGTCTTAAGCAGCAGCAACATACAGAGGACTTGGTGGATTGCTAACCAGGCCATCCTCATCCTCCGAGTCCTCTGCCAGCAGGCTTCTAGTGCTTTACAGTCCACCTCAGCTGCCAAAGCATCTAATGCAGCCTCCATGTCCACAGCTACTCCTGCCGTAGCCTCGCTATCACACACGGAGGAGTCAGCTGAATTGTTTGACATGCAATGAGAGTGACATGCTGCTTGAGGATGCACAGCAAGTACAGTGCTCTGATTCAATCTCTGAGGTTGAGCAAGGGAGTATAATCAACCTAGAGGAAGGGGGTGCCAGTGATGACACACAAATAACTGGCACTCATGTTGCCCCAGCAGCTGCAGCATACTGCGAAGTTGGCTCCAGTGACGAGGAGATAGGGGGTGAAGATGACATTGATGATGATGAGGTCACTGACTCCACCTGGGTGCCAGATCGAACTGAGGAATCAAGTGAGGAGGAGGAGGAGGCACAGCAAACACGAGGCACAACATCCTCTGTGACCAACCGTAGCACTAGCCAGTCCAAGGCATCACATGTCAGAGCTGCTCCGGTGCAGAGCGCTGTTGTCTCAAAGAACACATGCAGGAACTCTGCTGTCTGGGAGTTCTTTAAGAACTGTGCAGCAGACCCCACCGTTGCTATTTGTAATCTATGTCAGAGGAGGCTGAAGCGTGGGATAAACACCGGACACTTGGGTACCACGTGCTTGAGGCGACATATGAACAAGTGCCACACATCCCGTTGGGGCAAAACTTTGCGTAGGTCCTCCTCCTCCTCATCTGTCTCTACCCACACTGTATGTCCTGCCATGCAATTGCCTACAACCTCCACCGACAGGGATGATGCTACAGTAAAAAATGTACCAGCAGGTCCTTCCTCACAATGTGGCATCATCCCAGTAGCTGAAGATTTACGCAGTCAGATTACGTTGCCGCAGCTGCTGCAGCGAAAGAAAAAATATAGTCCCAACCATCCCCAAGCACAGCGTCTAAATGCCAGCTTAGCAAAATTACTCGCATTGCAGCTGCTGCCTTTCCAGCTGGTGGACTCTGCTCCCTTCTGTGAATTTGCTGAATGCGCTGTACCACAGTGGCAGGTTCCAAAACGCCATTACTTTTCACGCAAGGCCATTCCAGCACTATACCAGCACTTGGAAGACAATGTTATCCAGTCATTGGGAAAGGCAGTCAGCAGCAAGGTGCATGTCACTTTAGGCACGTGGTCCAGCAAGCATGGACAGGGTCGTTACATTTCCTTCACAGCACACTGGGTAACTCTGATTGCAGCTGGGAGGGATCAAGACGGGGCTCTGTGCTGGAGCTTGTTCATCCACCACGCCTCCAGAAAGCTGCTTGTATGAGGTCTGTCTGCTCCACCACCACCACCTCTTCCTACTCCTCTTCCTCCTTCTCTGTCTCTGGCGAAGTGGCAGTTAAACCGACGCCTGACAGGGTCTACGCAATGGCTCAAGCAAAAAGATGCTATACTGTGCTTGAGCTGGTTTGTTTAGGGGACAGGAGCCACACCGGGTCAGAAATTTTGTCAGCTTTGCAGGGGCAGGTGCAGAGATGGTTAACACCACGCCAGCTTGAGCTGGGAATGATCGTCTGCGATAATGGCAGCAACCTTCTCTCCGCCCTATGCAAGGGTAAATTGACGCATGTACAGTTGTGTTCAAAATTATTCAACCCCCACTGAAATTGAGTGTTTTGGCCAGTTTGACATTGATTTTCATCGTTCAGTCATCTTGCTTACAATTAAATCAAAGAGGCACGTGTAGGTCAGACAAATATAACATAACATTTATAATGAAATAACCACAAATGTCTTTTCTGTGCTCACATCATTATCAGTTTTATTCAACACCCAAGTGACATTCAATCTTAGTACTTAGTACAACATCCTTTTACAGTTATAACAGCTTTTAAACGTGAAGCATAGCTTGACACAAGTGTTTTGCAGCGATCTACGGGTATCTTCGCGCCATTCGTCACGGGCAAAAGCCTCCAGTTCAGTCACATTCTTAGGCTTGCGCACTGCAACGCTTTCTTTAAGTCCCACCAGAGGTTCTCATCGGATTTTAAGTCAGGTGACTGCGATGGCCACTCCAAAATGTTCCAGCCTTTAATCTGCAACCATGCTCTAGTGGACTTGGAGGTATGCTTGGGATCATTGTCCTGTTGAAAGGTCCAACGTCTCCCAAGCCTCAGGTTTGTGACGGACTGCATCACATTGTCATCCAATATCTCCTGGTACTGAAGAGAATTCATGGTACCTTGCACACGCTGAAGCTTCCCTGTACCTGCAGAAGCAAAACAGCCCCAAAGCATGATTGACCCCCGCCATGCTTCACAGTAGGCAAGGTGTTCTTTCTTCATAGGCCTTGTTCTTCCTCCTCCAAACATAGCGATGATCCATGGGCCAAAACAGTTCTAATTTTGTTTCATCAGTCCACAGAACACTATCCCAAAACTTCTGTGGTTTGTCCACATGACATTTGGCATACTGCAGTCGACTCTTCTTATTCTTTGGAGACAGCAAGGGGGTGCGCCTGGGAGTTCTGGCATGGATGCCTTCATTACGCAGTGTGCGCCGTATTGTCTGAGCTGAAACTTCAGTACCCACATCTGACAAATCTTTTCTCAGTTCCTCAGCAGTCACACGGGGACTTTTCTCCACTCTACGCTTCAGGTAGCGCACAGCAGTTCGAAGTCAGCATCTTCTTTCTGCCACGACCAGGTAGCGTTTCAACAGTGCCCTTTGCCTTGAATTTTCGAATGATGCTTCCTATGGTCTCTCTTGGTATGTTTAACATCTTTGCAATCTTCTTATAGCCATTGCCTTCCTGTGAAGAGTAATCACCTCTTCTCTTGTCTTCCTGGACCATTCTCTTGACTTCACCATGTTTGTAACCACACCAGTAAATGTCTAGAAGGAGCTGAGTATCACAGTCATTTTAAAGCTGCCTAATTATGCTTTATTGATGCTCCGTGACATCCACAGGTGTTTTCAATACCTGATTGAAAACACTTGAATGAAGCTCTGTTCTTCAGAGTGGTAGTCTTTAAGGGGTTGAATAATTGTGTCAATGAAGAATTCACAAAAGAAACATTTACTACTGTATTACAAAACCAATTGATGTCATTTTAGTTGCATATGGTTCTTTAAAAAGTCCTTGTAGGATTTCATTCTGAATACAATTACAAATGTACACTAAATTCCCTAAAACCCTTTACAGCATTGGGGGTTGAATAATTTTGAACACAACTGTACCATGCCTAGCACACGTCCTAAATCTGGTGGTACAGCGTTTCCTAACCAAGTACCCAGGGCTGCCAGAGCTTTTCATCCAGGCCAGAAAAGTCTGCAGCCACTTCAGACGGTCATTCCCAGCAAGCGTTCGCCTGGCAGAAATTCAAAGAGAATTCCACCTTCCCACAACCGTCTGATCTGTGACATGCCCACCAGGTGGAATTCGACATTAGCAATGCTGCAGCATCTGCACAAGCAGCAGAGGGCCATCAACGAGTACCTGTGTGAGTATGGCACAAGGACAGGTTCAGGTCAACTTGATTCCCCCCCCCCCGCAGTGGCTGATGATCAAGGATGCATGCACTGTACTGTCACCATTTGAGGAGGCAACGAGGATGGTGAGCAGGGACAGTGCATGCATCAGTGACACAATTCCTTTAGTGTTCCTGCTGGAGCACACTCTGCGGGGAATTATAGATGTGGCTCTAGAGGCAGGAGGAAGAGGAGGCCTTCCCTAGCTCTCAAGCCCCAGTCTTTCCGCAGACAGCATTCCAGTGGTCCTACTCAGATCAGACAGGAGGAGGATGAGGAGGAGGAGGACTATTTAAGTAGTGGGGCATTGAAGGTGGGGATTCCTCAAGGCAGGGTTTTGTGTGCCCAGAAACAGAAGGGCTTGTGCGTGGCTGGGAGGAGGAAGTGCACGATACGGTCATCCTCATTGACCAGGAAGACTCGGCAAGCTAATGCCACCTCCACCTACGCTGCATGGGATCCCTAATGGTGCAAAGCCTGCTAAAGGACCCCAGGATTCGTGCTATCAAGGAGAGGGATCATTACTGGTTGGCAACCCTTCTTGATCCACGATACAAGGGGAAAGTTGCAGAGCTCATCCTGCCCGCACAGAGGGAGCACAGGATGACAAAACTTGAGGACGCTCTAAAGCGAAACTTGTGTAACACCTTTCCAGGCACTGTTAGATTACCAAGTGCTGACACACGTGCTTCTGAGGCTGCAGGTGATCAGAGGAATAGCAGTGAAGGCCAGGGCCGCTTGACTGATGCATTTTTAAATTTTTTTAGTCCTCGACGCCCAGGGACGTCAAATGTAGGCACCCATTGCCAGCGTCTTCACCATATGGTGCAGGACTACCTAGGGGCAAGGGCAGACCTGGATACCTTTCCAGCAGATGATCCACTGGCTTACTGGGTGTTGAGATTGGATCACTGGCCAGAATTTAGCCAATATGCTATGCAGCTACTAGGTTGCCCTTCATCTAGCATGCTTTCCGAAAGGACGTTCAGTGCCGCTGGAGGTTTTGTCATAAACAAAAGAGTGCGTCTGTCCGCCGACTCTGTAGACCGGCTGACATTTATAAAAATGGATCAGTCCTGGATCAGCCGCTATCAATCCCCTGATGCTGAAGTAATGGAATAGATAGGGGATGTCCTCTTCTGCGTTCACAAAACCTCCAGCACTGAACTCTTCCACAATACCACAAAAGGGTTACGGTGGGAAGGCACTTGCTGCCATGAAAGGCACAATATCTGGCTGCACTGACGCCCATTAAAAAAAAATAAAAAAATTTCAATATAGGACCACATGGTCCACCCCTGCACTCTTCCACAATACCACATAGGGGTTACTGTATGATGATACTTGATGGCCTGGCATTAAAGGCACAATATCTTGGTGCACTGACGCCCATTAACAGATAAAAAAAACACTTTTCAATATAGGACCACATGGTCCACCCCTGCACTCTTCCACAATTCTACAGAGGGGTTACTGTATGATGATACTTGATGGCCTGGCATTAAAGGCACAATATCTGGGTGCACTGACGCCCATTAACAGATAAAAAACTTTTCAATATAGGACCACATGGTCCACCCCTGCACTCTTCCACAATACTACAGAGGGGTTACTGTATGATGATACTTGCTGGCCTGGTACTAAAGGCACAATATCTGGGTGCACTGCCATTGACGCCTGTATCAGATTCATATCTATTTATGGCAAATATGTAGCATATATGCCCTCTTGGAGGGCACTCTAAAAAACCGAATTTTCAGCCCCATTGACTTGCATGGGGGTTCGGGTTCGGGTTCGGTCCCGAACAAATGGGAAGTTCGGGTTCGGGCTCGAACCGAACTCGGGGAGTGTTCGGCTCATCCCTAGAGATGATCAATGTGGAAAAAAATCGAAATAACATGAAAAGAAACAAACAAGGTGAAGGGATAAAATTTAACCAAAAGTGAAAACGCACTGTGGGTGCAAAACATAAACTAAAATCTAGTGTGTCTAAAGACTACATGAATGAGAGAGGTGTGTGTAAGGTGTGTGTGCTATGAAAAAAGTGTGGATCCATATAAAGGAAGAATAGATGAAAAATGATAAATGAATAATGCCGAAAAAAGGAAAAATAGATAAAAGTAAAATAGTGATAATAAAAATAATGAAAATAAAAATAAAGAATAAAAATAAATATGAATATGAAAATGAATATAAAAATAAAAATAAAGAATAAAAATAAATATAAAATAACAATAAGAATGAAGAATAAAATAGATATGAAAGTGAAAATAAGAATAAAAATACTAAAATGGAGTAGAAATAAAAATAAAAATAAAAGGAAAAATAAAGGGAATAATAAACATAAAAATAAAATAAAAAAATTAAAATTAAATAAAAATTAAAAAATAAAAATAAAGATGACTATGTGCAGACATAAACATAAACATGAAGATGGATATAAAAAATTATAGTAGTGATGAAAGGAAACAAGAGAAAAGTGTAGAGTAGCTGAGAGTAAAAGAATGTGATATTAGCGTGAAGATAGAAACGGGGTGAAAGAAATATATTCATTGAGTCCTTTGGGGGTTACTGTATCTAGCATGCGAGTCCAAGCGAAGCATAAGGCGCTTTCCAAACCTTGTTTTTCTGTTGCTATTGTCTACTATAAGAGTGGTTGTGGGAATACACTCTTGGGATTTAGCAGCCTTGCTTTGCTGTCTTGTACAAATTATTGGAAAGGAGAAATGTCCAATATTCTGGCACCACCTAGTGTTTCCTTGGTTAAGAGTTTGGTTTAGTAACTATAGTAAGTTATCTGCGGATACTCGAAATTGGTGTGCAGATAAGTGCAAAGCTGTGCAGACCTAACAAGGCTGACAGAGCAAAATAGACAATACACCATACATAAATGTGCAAATATGCAAAAGAAACAGTTCAGAAGGGATAGCTTTTGAACGTTTTCCTCTTTTCATCGTGGCTAAGGCACAGTGCCCGTAGCAATACGCCAAAAGAATCCCGGGCATCAGCTGGGTCAGTACGCAAGGAGCCAGGGTCATCCCTGAGAAGCTATATCTTCTGCATCCGAGGTCAGAGCTTAAGCAGGCACGCTAGGGGGGTGTCCTTTTTGTTAGATCTCTCATAGTACTTCTGTTTAGACCATAGGAGTGATCTCCCAACGTCTTCCAAAAACAGTCTATTGAGGGCATGTCTGACCTAGGATAGTTCGTCATATATCTCCTAGGATGGGGCGGTCTTGTGGGCCAGCTCCATGTTACATATAGTTACATAGTTACATAGTTATATAGGCTGAAAAAAGACATGCGTCCATCGGGTTCAGCCTCTCCCACATAACCTACTGCTGTTGATCCGAAAGAAGGCAAAAACACAGTCTGAAATGCTTGCCAATATGCAACATACTGGGAAAAAATTCCTTCTTGACCCCAGAATGGCAGTCAGATTTCTCCTTGGATCAAGAAGCTTTTACCCACATATTAGATATTATAACCCTTAATATTCTGTGTCTGCAGGAAGTCATCCAGTCGTTTTTTAAAAGTCTGTACAGACTCTGACCCAACCACCTCAACAGGCAGAGAAATTCCACAGCTTTATTGTTCTCACCGTAAAATAACCCTTCCTATGCTTTAAGCTAAATTTTCTTTCTTCCAGTCTAAATGGATGACCCCTTGTCCTATGTATAGTCCTGTTAATGAATAGGTTATCAAGACAATGGTTGATAATGGCCCCGTATATATTTATATAAGGTTATCAGATCCCCTCTAAGGCGCCGTTTCTCTAAACTAAACAGGTTTAAGCTTATTAGTCTTGCCTCATAACTTAACCCTTCCATTCCCCTTATTAATTTAGTTGCCCGTCTCTGCACTTTTTCTAGCGCTATAATATCTTTTTTAAGACCGGTGCCCAAAATTGCACGGTATATTCAAGGTGCGGCCTGACCATTGATTTATACAGAGGCAAAATTATGTTTTCATCCCGTGAGTGAACTCCCCTTTTAATGCATGCCAATACTTTGCTGGCCTTGGCGGCTGCTGTTTGACATTGCACATTGTTACTTAGTTTGAAGTCTATGATTATTCCCAAATCCTTCTCCTGCTTGGATTTCCCTAACTCCGTACCATTTAGGGTATAAATTACTTGTGTGTTCTTCACTCCAAAGTGCATAACTTTGCATTTATCTAGATTATAATTCATCTGCCATTTAAGTGCCCAGTCCCCCAATCTATCTAAATCCCTCTGCAGCGAAGTAACATCCTGCTCACATTGTATTACATTTCCTAGTTTTGTGTCATCTGCAAACACTGATACATGACTTTCAATGCCTATCTCAAGGTCATTTATAAATAAATTGAATAGTATTGGTCCTATAACAGACCCCTGAGGACACCGCTTACCACTGGTGTCCATCTTGAAAATGTACCATTTATGACCACTCTCTGTACCCTATCTTTTAGCCAGTTTTCTATCCAAGAACAAGTATTTTCATCTAGACCAATTTTTCTTAATTTAAATAGTAACCTTTTGTGTGGAACTGTGTCGAAAGCTTTGGCAAAATCTAAGTAAATCACATCCACTGCAACCCCCTGATCTATACTTCTACTTACTTCCCCATAGAACGTAATTAGGTTAGTCTGACATGATCTGTGTTTCATGAAACCTTGCTGATTTTTGCCAATAACATTATACCTCCCAATAAATTCCTGAATATTATCCCTTAGTAACCCCTCAAATATTTTCCCAGCCACAGATGTCTTGTAGTTGGTGTTGGAGGGCCTGAATATCAAGTAATTTTGTCTTTTTGTGATGGGCAGCTAGGCTTAACAATGCGCCCCGAACTACGGGTTTATGTGCAGCCCAAAGTATCTGGGTGGAGACGTCCGATGTGTCGTTATTTTAGAATTAATCCAGTAGAGTCTCGCCACCGAGTCACGCACCTCTGGCTTGTTGAGTAGGAATGGGTCTAGGTGCCAGTGACACCCCGAGGAGGGGGCAAAGGGCTGACGTTGCAAAGAGACGTCCGCATGGTCAGACCAGGTGATGGATCCAATGTCAAAGGATGGGACCGTGGGAAGGCAATTCGGGGAGGTTAGGACACTGTCAATTCTGGAGTAGGTGCCATGGACTGGGGAGTAATACATATGGGCCCCTATTACACGCTTCGCGCAGCGCATTTGCGTTTGCGCAAATGCGCTTTTGCGCGAGGACAAAATCATTTGCGCGGAACGTCGTACTACGATGCGCGTTAACGTCCAACGCGAGTGACCCTGTGCGAACCTAGCGCGAGCGCACGTTCCTGCGCGCATCCTATACTTAACATTGTGAGCGCAAATGCCTTAGTGCGGATGGTATTACAATCTTCGCGCAAAGTCGTATGAGCGACGTTTGCGCAAATTTTCGTAACGTCATTGAAAACTTGGTGTTAACTGCAAATATGATCGTTGTGGCCGAAACAAAAATAACTCAGCAATAAAAACAAAATACAGCACAGTACAGTTACACATTCTATACATACCCAGACATTAAAAATTAATAATTTGTCAAAAAAATGGTTTGCTGCAGCACATATACACAGATTGACTTTGACAGGCGCAACAACCTAACTTTAGAAAATGGTGGTTCTTAATTCTGATTGCCCACCGATTCCTGCACACAACGTTAATTTGCGCACAAATTTGCACGTCGGATTTGCGCACGTAAAAAGTTGAAGGCTGCTAAAAATTGCGCTCGGAGCGTACTACTGCGTTAATTTGCGCGCGCTAACATTTTTTTTTGCGTGCGCAAAACAAATTGCGCTGCGCAAGCGCGTTTGCGCGAAGCGTGTAATAGGGCCATACAGGGTTATTCAAAGAGATCCGAATTGTGGCCGAAAAGTAACCGAACAGTGAAATTCAGCATACGGTTACCTTTCCTGGCCATTCAGGTATTCAGAGAGCAGGCAGTTCGCTGAATGTTGGCGAATTGCCTGCACATACGGTGCCTGTTCGTTGCCTGTTTGAGGGCAGTGAAATCCCATAGAGAAGCAATGCTTCGTCTATTCAGAGAACAAAAACCAGCAGTGAAAGGTTGCCGAATTGCTGTTCGGTGGTTTCATGCGGCAGATTTATTCAGGCGAATCCCATAGGCTTCAATGTTAAAAAATATTCCTGTTTTAATGCAATATCTAATAAACCATTGATTATAATTGTGTTACATCCTCAGTCCCTGCTGTGCTTCCTGTGGGGTCTGGGCATGGTTCAGTGCCACTGGCTGGTCGAGTGCCAGCACCTAGTAATGGCCGAGCGGCATCCGAGGGGGCGGGGCCTGGCGTGGTCACGAGGAGCCGTCTGGTTTAAAGCCGGGCGCAAGGAGTTGGACAAGTTGGACCTTCGCGGTGCTTACAACTTGGTAAGGGTCTTGCTAGACTTCAGCACCTGGAGGTCGTTCTGAGTCCGACCGTAGAGGGAGGGTTTCTGTTACATCCTCAGTCCCTGCTGTGCTTCCTGGGGGTCTGGGCATGGTTCGGTGCCACTGGCTGGTCGAGTGCCAGCACCTGGTAATGGCCGAGCGGTGTCCGAGGGGGCGTGGTCACGAGGAGCCGCCGGGTTTAAAGCAGGGCGCGAGGAGTTTCCTCGTCGCCCTGACATGGAGTTCATTCCCGCATTGCTTTCTATTGATTCTCATTTCTGTTCTAGTTGCCGACCCATTTACGTCTATGATTCCTGCTGCTGGTTTTGACCCGGCTTGTCTTTGACCATTCTCATGTTACGTGCCATATCGGTTGCTAGTACTGTTCATCGTTGGTTTAACCCTATGCAAGCTGGTTGGGGTTTTACTCGCTTCTGGGGGATATTCCCATCTCGCTCTGGTGTTCTATCAGGGTTCTGCTCCAGGTCTGAGGATCATGATCTATGGTTGTGTATTTATGTACAATCCGCAATAACAAAATACCGTTTTTTTCTGCCTATGATTATCGTGTTCAATCTGCCAGGTGTATTCAGGCTTGTAATAGCCTTAAGCCTTTATGTGTGTCAGTAGACCCTGGTGATTACAAGGTACATCATAACCATTTGAGCTTATCAGAAAACACTAAGTCTGTCAGTTCAGTGACTGCCCTGCAGTCTGCACAATATATTGACTGTCGAACGAACTACCTCAGTACACCCACTCAAGTCTTGAAGCCCTCTGTATTGTTGTGTGCTCTAAGTTGTCCGTTGGTCTCGAAACCTTTGGAACTTAGTAGCAGTTCAGTTGTCCTGTCATACTCCTTGGCTTTGGAGTATAAGTTTGAAAATACTGTGTGTTTTGCTACCATCAAGCAGATATTGCTGTCCAGCAAGATCTCAACCTCGCTACTCTTGTGTGAGAGCCACTGCACCCATTACAAATTGTGACGACAAACTCATTTTGGGGGTCCACCCCCCCCCCCTATTCCTTCTACTACGTGGTCCCTGAAAGTTGGTTGTGGCGGAAGCCCCTCCACCATTTAAGAGACTCTTGGGGAATTGATGGACCTTTCAAAACTATTTAGCTTTTCACTGTTTTAACCCCTTAATGACTGCTGACGTACCATGTAGGTCCTGCCCACGGGTCTCCCTTAGACCCGCAGATGTACATTGTACGTCAGTGGCTCCTAACCTCCCTCCCGCCCGATACTTACCTCCCTCGCTGGCTCCAATGGAGTTCTGGCAGGGAGGAAGCCTGCCCCTCTGCTTTAGAGGGGCTGGCGAGCACCATAACGTCACCACACTGCCCCCCCCCCGACGCCTGCATTGAAAACCAGGAATTGGAGGGGTGGCTCTATCTCTCCAACCATGGCACCTATAAACTTACTTTTTAGACCGCTGGAAAGGGGAGACCTCACCTCCCGATTCTCAGAATCCAATGAGGAGAACATCCACCCCGTGACAACGAGACAAGAAGCTCGGAACACTGGTCAACCTCGCATGGAAGAGTCCCATGTAGGAATTGACCCCCTCCCTGACCTCTTCTGGGGTACTCCTGCCGACTTTGGAAAGGAGCAGGTAGAAGACCTGACCCTAGCGGGCTACCACAAGAAGGCAGAGGCCCCAGAGGATTCAGGCAACCCCGACCAATTTTCATGGCAGCAGGGCCTCCTGTATAGATTGACAAAGGGGGAGGGAGGGTGACGACCCAGGTCCCCAAGCGTCAGTGGTTCCCCAGAAATTCCACAGGGAACTCCTCAAGTTAGGGCATGATATCCCCTTAGCCGGCCACCTGGGTCTCCGGAAAACCAGGCACAGGCTAACTCAGAACTTTTTCTGGCCCGGTACATCTGCTGATGTCCGGGATTACTGCAGAGCCTGTGATGTGTGCCAAAAGGTAGGGAAACTAGGAGACAAGGGCAAGGCCAAATTAAGATCCCTGCCCATAGTGGGGGAGCCGTTCTACAGAGTGGCCCTAGACCGAGCCCCTCCGGTAAAAAGTATATCCTCAAAATCGTAGATTATGCCACCCGCTACCCCGAGGCCATCGCCCTTGCCAACATCTCGGCTGAGACGGTGGTGTATGCCCTGGTCGGGGTGTTCACCAATCTGTGGTGGTGGTATAATAATGGAGCCTCACCACCACATAGGGGGAGGTGCAGCCTTTTCGCAACTGGGTCCCTGGGCTCAGTGGACGCGGTCAAGGAGCAGTTTGGCGGGGGAGAGTTCAGGCAAAATAACGTTTCACTATACCAGTTAGGGTGACTTGTATAGTGTAGTTGGTCCCCTGGCCCCAACTCTGGCAGGCCCCTGAGGCGGATGTTTTTCCAGCGGGAGCGGTTTGATTGGTCCTCCAGCGCCTCCTCCAGTAGACGAATGCGGGTCTCCAGGTTGTCGGCATGGGCGGCCAAGTCATTGCAGTAGGCTGCAATATGCTCCACCCTGTCTTCTAGCCACACTGTACATTCTCCCACAGCCTGGATTTCAGTAGGCAGCCAGCTGGATGTTTTATCCAGTTCAACCGCTATAAAAATTTTAAGGCCCTTGATGTCAGCTCGGGTTGCTGGACTGGCCACCGTGGCGTGATCCCCATCCATGTCATGTGGAAGTTCAGGCCAGGCGCCATCTTGGGAGGTGTCCACGTGCCGTGCCCAAGTGGAAAATAAATTGGCACCACAGTGAGGCCGGCGTCCTTTTTCTTTTTTGGGGTGTTCTTCATGCTGAGGGGTCAGTGCCACCCCCGAACGGTGTGTTTCGCAGGTCAAGGAAACAGGTAGGAGATGGATTTCAGCGTGTTAGACAGAGAGCTTACCTAGCCAGCTGCTGCTCTCATCGCCGGCTCAACTCCGCCCCCCTACTGCTATTATTTTAAACGCTTTGAAATTCAAAAATGGTTTGGAAAAACTCCAAAACCCTAAAATTACGAAAATACAGTGTAGCGCTCACTACCGGAGGAGCCGCTGAAATTGAACCTCGGGTCAGTCTCCCCGCACTAGGGAATAAATATACTCCAGCACTGTTGTGGATTTTATAAATTATATAGTTTACTAGAATAAATGGCATATAATGAATAACACGGTGCTCGTAGATATATTTACAGTACTTCGTAATGCGGGAAACGCGCTGCGGAAAAGGAATACGATGCTTCGTAATTCGAGGAACGCGCAGCGGAAAAGAAATACGATGCTTCGTAATTCGAGAAACGCGCAGCGGAAAAGAAATACGATGCTTCGTAATTCGAGAAACGCGCAGCGGAAAAGAGAAAATACAAGGCTTCGTAATTCGAGAAACGCGCAGCGGAAAAGAGAAAATGAAGAATACATTTTTAACCCCTTTTGTGTTTGGGGAGTGAGTCCCGCACAGGTTATGTCCCAGAATGTACGTGTGTGTGTGTGTGTTATGGTACCCGGGTACACTATTCAACTGGCCAGTGAATTGCTTAAGAGGTATCTTCGACTAGTCAAGTTGGGGCCCTGTGGGTTTTGGAAACAAACAGCAGCGTGCTTTCTTTATTCACAAACGGCCTGGAAGGCCTCTCACCCATCCGCCAGATACTTGGTGCTCCGCTCGACCCTGGACGTCTCTCCGCTCGATCCTGGCTGGGATTCTCTGGGCTACCGGATCCGCTCTCTTGCCTTTCTGTAGATGCTGCAAGATGTCCAGCTCACCGCCTGCTCTCCCTGTCCGATCGATCTTGCGGTGCTCCTAACTGGGTATTCCTGTGAATCTCTGGGTCTTCCTCTGGTAAGGCTGAAGAACCCAGTCCTTAGCTCTGTCAGGCCCCAGCTGCGCTCCGGCCTAATCACTGTGTCGTTCTGCTGCTCTGCGTCTTGCTCCTCTCACTCCCTGGCGCGCTCTGCCAGCTCTCTCCACGAGGCTCAGGATGTAAGGGTCTGTGTCCCACCCACTTCCTGTGTCCGCTCCCAAAGCATGCCGGGAAATGTAGTCCCAATGTTCAATGTCTCGTATCGCGCTTGTCTCCCTCCGGTGGCCAAAAATAGGTACTGCCACGACAGGGAATTAAACCCAGCGCTACAACAGTAATTAAAATAGCCTGCTACAAACTACAAACTAAAAAAATTACTCTCAATTGACCCATAATGATTGAAATAACGCTTTAAGCTAAGAGTTAGATAAACGGGTGAATACGAACTATCATAAGACAGCAACAACAGGATCCTTGAGAAGACAGTTAAGGACACGTCTGCTAACCGTTTTATGAGGTCAGCTATCAGGCCTCAAAGCATAACACGGTTTAGCAAATATGGGCCTACAAAGGGAAAACATCAGGCAGAGGGTGTCCTTTAGCAGAATAGTTTAAGCTACGTGGACACAGCAACATAATATTTCAAGAAAACATCACATTACATTTGAGCTTTTTTTTGGATCTTAGCATTGCCTGTCAGCTATCAAGTAGGCTACAAAATGTTTGTGAAGCTAAATTTAAACATTCCTCGTCTACTTTCCATCTTTATCAATGTTGTTTTAGCTAGCACCTTCACATGTTATTGGACAACACCTCCCATGATGCAATAGTGAGCAATAAAGTGACAGAGGATCATGGGAATTGTATTCAGTGGTTCACAAGGTGGGTGCGGGGGTGCGGCCCACACTGGGTGACACCCCGCACTAGGGTGACACCAAGTCACCAACACCCAAGTGACGTCAGGAATGAAAAATTAAATTGTCACGTTTTTTGAGGTGTCAGCCACACACACTCACTCTCCAACACCCCCCGGCACCGATTCCAAAATCTGGCGAATCCGCCCATCACCGCGCACTTGCAGGCCGTGTGTTATAAGCTGCAGTGCAGCGGGCGTGCAGCAGGTTAAAAATCAAAGATTGCGCAGCTGGCCGGCCCCCTCTGATGACGTGGATGCCACGCCAGAGGGAGCGCTGCATCGGCGTGCCTGCTGTCTGACGTCCCTGGCCAGCCCTGTAAATAAATCCACATCCTGGCGGTTCTTCACTGACACACCACTGTGGCCAGCCAACCACACCCTGCCCGTCTCAGCTGCCTGACACACGTGAGCGAGCCATCCCTGCAGCAGCACCCACGCACAAGACCTGTTGCACTAATGTTAGTGACTGTGAGGTCCACCTCGGCTCAACTGCTTTAAAAATTGACCCCCCCCAGCAGAAACTTTTTTTACCGGGTTTACTCTCCTGTTTGTTGACTGGGCCATATATGAGCGTATCACAGAGCTCCACAACAATAAAACTCACAGCAGTGTGCGGTGTATATGAGTGTATCAGTGATACGCTCATATACACCGCACATTGTTGTGAGTTTTATTGTTGTGGAGCTCTGTGATACGCTCATACACACTGTATGACATTCCTGTGAGTTGTATTGTTGTGGAGCTGTGTGATATGCTCATATACACCACACATTGCTGTGCGTTTTATAGCTGTAGAGCTGTGTGATACACTCATACAACATGCATGAGGATCCTGTGAGTTTTATTGATGTGGAGCTCTGTAATACCGCATCACAGAGCTCCACAGCAATTAAACTCACAGGAATGCCATGCAGTGTATATGAGCGTATCACAGAGCTCCACAATAATAAAACTCACAGCAATGTGGCTTTCTGGTCTAGTTTATGACTGTGGTTATAGAGCACAAAATTCTGTACCTGTGCATGCTTAGTTGAGGAGTTAAAGCAGACACGTAGTCTGAAGCGGATAAGATCTTATTTGTATGTAGGTTTTGTATGCTTTTATAATGAGCTCCAATTCACCAACAGCAGGAAGCTGCCAGTGAATTACAGCACCTCCCATTGAGTCCTTACTAGTGTCCAAACAGCCCAGATTGTTTTTTATTCTGTCTAGTACAGAAATTAACAAAAGCTGCTTTACCTACAATTAAAGGGCCATATTACATACTTGGTGCTAACTTAACCCGAGCAGTTGTAAACTTAAAACCATATTACATAGTTGGTGCTAACTTAACCAGAGCTGTTGTAAACTTCCCAGAACCATTATAGCCTATGGAGGGCAGTATTACATAGTTGGTGCTAACTTAACCAGAGCTGTTGTAAACTTCCCAGAACCATTATAGCCTATGGAGGGCAGTATTACATAGTTGGTGCTAACTTAACCAGAGCTGTTGTAAACTTACCAGACCCATAATAGCCTATGGAGCTGTTACGTTAACAACAGCTCTGGTTAAGTTAGCACCAACTATGTAATATGGCCCGGAGGTTTTAAGTTTACAACTGCTCTGGTTAAGTTAGCACCAAGTATGTAATATGGCCCAAAACCTCCATAGGCTATGGGCCATATTACATACTTGGTGCTAACTTAACCAGAGCAGTTGTAAACTTAAAACCATATTACATAGTTGGTGCTAACTTAACCAGAGCTGTTGTAAACTTAAAACCTCCATAGGCTATAATGGCTCTGGGAAGTTTACAACAGCTCTGGTTAAGTTAGCACCAACTATGTAATATGGCCCAAAAAGGGCAAAAAAGGAGCCATAACTCATTTTATCAGACAAAAACCCTAAGGGCCATATTACATACTTGGTGCTAACTTAACCAGAGCAGTGTACTGATGAGAGACTGGATGGGAACGAAAAAAGCTTAAGCAATTTCCCTGTTTAAAGAAAAGAGTTGAAAGTTGGGAGGAGTTACAATGGTTCACCCTTTTGTTTCAGGGTATCGCTGGGATTGGGTCTCGGGGGCAGATAACAGAAAGGGGAGGGGCAGGGGTAATAGAAAAGGGTAAGCAAAGGACAGAAGAAATCAGTCTAACCTTTGTTTTTTTGGACAGCCAACTCCATTTTACCATCACCATCAGCATATGAAAACCAACGACTGGATAAGTATTACTGGCTGTATCAATCTGTTATATATTCCCTATTATTATAGTCTGCTAAATATATATATATTCCTAGTTCTATTATTACTTGGATAAATAGGGGCAGGTTTTCCATTGTATTGATTTGTAGGTTTTATTTAGTAGATGCTTTTGATATTCGTTACACTTTGCAATACTGTATTCCCTTGTTAATTTTGTGTAGTGTCTGCGTGATAGTAATTATGAATAGGTTAATTGTTCTGGTATAACTCGGCCAGAATTCAGTGATTTGTTGTTTTGTATGTTATTAGGTGCATTTGGGATCAGTAATTTTGTATGTGTCTGTCTGAGGATTGCTTTGCCTTATTGTTAAAGTGCTCACTCTAGTAAATGACTGACGGTCAATTTTAAGAATCACGCACATGAATAGTGGGTGTTTTAGCACCAAATAGCACTCCAAAATCGATACATTTTAATGAGCTGCAGTCATTTTTGTACTGAACAGGCCGGAAGCATACAAAACAACCTGTGATAAAACGGCCGCCCCAATGTTTATTTGCAAGTATTTTACTTTACAGTTTATTGTCTCTGTATATAGTGTAGAGTGTTGTGTGATGTGCTATGCTGTTGTCAAAGTGTGTATCTGTATGTTACAGTTATAAGTTGTTATATTTTGCACTCATTAAACAGTAGGAGAGGCCCCTTGCTCAAGAGCTTGCACTCTAACATCCTGGGTTTCCCTAAGCACACTGTTTAGAGAAGCAAGGGTAAACATTCCCTTGTGATGACTGTTATTTCTATTGTCCAGTGACTGGAGCTTTTCTATTGCCCAGTGGCTGGAGCCTGTTGTTATCTGTAATGTATTCTGGAAGGGAGGGGGGTTGTCTCACCTGGGCGTATGTGAAATAAATAAAGTAACTCCAAGAGCTAAGCAATAAGTTGATGAATAAACTCATTTGTATACTGTATTTAAGTTCACTATACTAATTGAGGCAATTTTTGAAGTGACACAGCAGTAATGTACAATCTTTTTTGCGCACTTGCTACAGTGGGAGTAAATATTTATATCAGAACGCTAACTTTGTCTTTATTGAGGGAGAGGAGAGACTTGTCTCCAAAATGGAGGAAACATGAGCAACAACTCCCTCATCTTTCCCACTCGTACAATCATCATAAGAAAGCCTGGGAGTGGATAAGTATTAAGTGTATTAATTCTGTGAATTTGTCACTATTTTGACATTATGCTGTATGTGTGTGTGTGTAATCTATTTGGTTAAATATGCACTAATTTACCCGTTGTAGTGATTTGCATTTTAGCTAGAATATGCTCGTTGATATTTGCTTCACTTTGTAATACTTGATCAAACCTTATTATTTGTATAGTCTGTATGATCTTATAAACATAGGTAATCAGTGACCGCATGGCTGGCAGCCATCTTAAACCTCAAAAAGTCACATGGTCTGCTGTCAATGAGGAAGTGCGGCAGCAGTAACTGTATAATCTGTTTAAACTTACATTTGCGCAACTAAATTAATCCAGATGGTTTCTGCCAGATTTATGAATATAACAATTACTAACCAAATACACATCTAAATGTGTCTGTTATAATTTCTGAAGAGGCTTATCAACTAAACAGTGATTTTGTATGTTAGCAGATGCTGTTTCACTATTTTGGGTAGGTTGACTTAACTTCGGGCCTATAGATTAATATACTAAGCAAGAAACCGTTTCATTGGTAGACGTGGGTTAAAGACTTGGTAAAGGATTCCAGTGCTGGCGAGCCTTAAAGATGGAGGATAAGGAGAATGGAGTAAGGGTTTTTTATGGAAGGCTTCAAGATACTGATTAGGGGTGAAGCGAAGGGGGGTAGGAAAGTAAAGCAGTTGAAATCAGCATATGAACTGCCAGAAATATTGAGAGAAAAGTGGGGGAAGGAGGTGCTGTTAGGTAGAATGGCTGGTCCTTTAGAGAAGTCCCCATTTAGCTTAACCCAGAGGGCATTCGAGGAACGAGGCTGTAACGTAGGGGTTCCTGTCCACGGGCAGACTGCTCCCCTTGAAGTCAGTATTCCGCAGAAGTACTGCTTATGGCCCAACTCAAAATGGAGACTACATTGATTTACATTGTGCAAGGGACACACACACAGAGAGGAAAGGTGCAGAGACAATGTAATCACATCCAGCTAGGAACAATGCATCAGATAACCATGAGCTGGGCGACCTTGGTTGCTGGGGGGGCGAGGGGCTGACAGAAGCATGTGAAAACAAAAGGAATCCATTACTTAGAGGGGGGAGGGTATATTACACAAAGACTGGAGCGTAATACAGAGGTTAAGTGGAGGTATGCCCGGTGTTATGTAAGAGGTTATTTGGAGGCGGCTCCTGCAAATGGCCATATTTTTTTTTTTTTTTGAGGCATGAGGATGGAACCAATTTTGTCCAGGTTGCAATTCAAAGCGGCTGTGGAAAAGGCTGTAACGTTGCTGGGATGGAAAGAAACATAGAAAATGTCGGCAGATAAGAACCTTTCGGCCCATCTAGTCTGCCCAATTACATGGATACTTTACCTGGATTTATCTTTTGTTTAGGATAGCCTTATGCCTATCCCATGCCTGTTTAAATTCAATCACTGTTTTAGCCTCTACCACTTCTGCTGGAAGGCTGTTCCATGTATCCACCACCCTCTCAGTAAAATAATGCTTCCTGATTTTACTTTTAACCTTTGCCCCTCTAATCTAAAACTATGTCCTCTTGTTTTGCTACTTTGTTTCATTTTAAATATACGCCCTTCCTCTACCTTGTGGATTCCTTTACGTATTTAAAGGATCACTCTAGCAAAAAATCACCCCCGTTTTTTAATCCTAACCTATCCTATTCTTAATAAATAAGTTTTTTGTTTTTTTGTGTTTTTTAACTTTAATACTTACCTAAAATCCTCTTGTTCCAGCGCTGTTTTTTTTTTTTTATTACTCACCTCCCTCCTCTTCCGCTCCCATCCTTCTTCTTCTTCTTGGCTTCTGGTTTACGTGAGAAGCGCGCATGCGCGCCTCTCGTAAGCCAGCCAATCGGCAGGCTTCCTCCCGGGTCCCTCTGAGGATTAGTGTTGCGCGCAAGAGGATGCGCGCAACACTAACACTCAGAGGGAGCCGCCAGCTTCTGCGGTGAGTAGGAGACGTCATCGCGCTGAAAGCGCGTGACGTCTCCTACTCGGCAAAAGTCGGCAGAAGCGGGAAATATGATTCCCGCTCTGCTGACTGACAGTGGGAGGGCGGAGTAAAGTTCTCTGCCTCTCTCAGCTGTTTTCAGCTTTTTGAGCTGAACCGCTGAGCGGAGGGAGGGGGGAAGGGGTAGGATGCCCGGGCATCATGACCACCTAAAATAGCTTAGGTGGTCATGTGCCTAGAGTTCCCTTTAAATGTTTCTATCATATCTCATCTGTCTCGTCTTTTTTCCAAGCTATACATGTTAGATCATTAAGCCTTTCCTGGTAACTTTTCTCCTTCAAGCCATACACCATTTTAGTAGCCCTTCTCTGAACTCTCTCTAAGGTGTCTATATCCTTATGGAGATATGGTCTCCAGTACTTGCACACAGTACTCGAAGCGAGGTCTCACCAGTGCTCTGTACAGTGGCATGAGCTCTTCCCTTTTCCTACCGCTAATACCTCTCCCTACAAACCAAGCATTCTGCAGCATTTCCTGCTGCTCTATTACATTGACTACTTACCCTTAGATCCTCTGCAATAAATAACCCCTAAATCCCAACCCTCAGATGTTGAGGTTAGGACTATATCAATATTCTATATTCAATCTAGGAGAAGGTGGGGGAAGCCAGATATAATGATAGTGCATTTAGGGGGTAACGACATAGGGGATATTCTGTTTTTGGGAAAAAATAAAATTAATAAACCTTAATTTTTTCTGGCAGATCGCGAGCAGTTAGGATTAAACAGTGATGGGAAAAGGGAATTTGTTTTAAAGGGCACCGGTCTTAGCAGGCTAGCTGGTATTTCATAATTTACTAAATAGAGAGGAGAGGGTTGTGAATAAGCGGGGGTAGGTATATAACCCTGATTCAATTTACAGTCGCGATAAAAGTTGGTATTGTGTTTGAACGTTAATATTCTGTTTTTTGGGTTTTTTCTTTCAGAGCGGGCGAAGAGAGTATGGATCCTGGGACACTCCTATGTGCACTGGGTGGCTGTTCACGCTGTGGGCACAATGATAGGAGTGAACCTAGGGTTCAGCCTCACTAAAGCGGGCATTAGGTGGATAGGAAGGAGGGGTATGGGGTGGGCGCAGTTTTTAGGGGTAGCACAGGAATCTAGGAGAAGGTGGGGGAAGCCAGATATAATGATAGTGCATTTAGGGGGTAACGACATAGGGGCTATGACAACAATAGATTGCAGAATAGGGTCCGGGAAACACTTAGGTGGTTCAGGAAGGAATGGCCGGATGTTCAGATAGTGTGGTCTAACGTAATTGCTTATTTAGTGTGGAGGAACTGCAAGGTGCAGGATACATCGGGAGAAAGAAGCTAAACCAGGCAGCGAAAAAGATTATGCTGGAGATGGGAGGAGAGGTTTTGGAGCATCAGAACATAGTGACAATGCAGGAGGAATTGTTTTGGAATGACGGGGTCCATTTGTCCAAGGCGAGGAACAACCTTTTCGGGGGCAACATCGAAGGGCTGATAAAGACCCTTGTGTAAGGTAAGCGAAAAGGTCACGGTCTTTTATTGGTGTTGGAAAAAGAGGGTCCTCATTTTTGGTGGCAGTGAAATATGCGGCCCTGGCACATGGAGAGGCAATAGAGGGGGAGGATCTGGGGGTCTGTGTGGTGGTTTGTGCAGCCAAACACAGGTGCCTCCTGGTTTGACGATCCTCCCGGGCCTGCTATCTGCTATAAAGAGAGCAGCGTGTGGTCGCGCTAGCTTAGCCACGTGGGGCCGGCCGCTATTTCTGGGCAATGCTGGTGGTTCATTGCGGTTGCCAGTGTTATTTGGCTGGATATATGGTACCAGTGTTATCTGGTGTTACCTATTCCAAGAAAGCGAGGATCGCTGATAATTCTGCCACAAAGGCAATGTTTTTTTGGCCTTGATTATAAATAA
This sequence comes from Leptobrachium leishanense, assembly GCA_009667805.1. Classification (NCBI taxonomy): domain Eukaryota; kingdom Metazoa; phylum Chordata; class Amphibia; order Anura; family Megophryidae; genus Leptobrachium; species Leptobrachium leishanense. The sequence continues at coordinate 43,478,911 of CM019072.1, forward strand.
AAGACGTGACCTTTTCAAACCGCCAATACTTTTGTCATGTGTTTTTATTTATGGGGAGAGACCGGGGCGGGGGTGGGGGGGATGGTTTGGGGGGTTGAAGGGAAGTAAAGGTAACTTAAGAGAAAGGTAATGGTGGAAGAGAAATAAGGGTAAAATGCTTATGTAAACTTAAAACCTCCATAGGCTATAATGGCTCTGGGAAGTTTACAACAGTTCTGGTTAAGTTAGCACCAACTATGTAATATGGTTTTAAGTTTACAACTGCTCTGGTTAAGTTAGAACCAAGTATGTAATATGGCCCTAAGACTTACATAAACTTTGAGGGGGAAAAAAATTTGGACAAGGCCTTTAGACAAGCTTCCATTGATTTTACCTGTAAATACACCTCCTGTCCTAAACCAAATATGTGGATATGGGTAATCCTCGTTAACAGAACTGTTTGCTATTTTAATTCGTGAGTAATTTCTTGACCACCTGAATGGGCATCATTGGTGGCAGCTTCCAGAGGTTTCTTCCTCTATCATTTATTTAGCAGGGTAAAAATGTTCCTATCCCCACTGCCCCATTGAGTTCATTAGGAATTAATCTGGGTAGAATAAAATAATGAAAAGTAAGTGTTAAGGTCTTTCTTCATCAAGGATTTAACCAAAAGTGCAAGAAATCTAACAGCAAGCACATTCCTATTCCTATTTTAAACTAACCCTTATAAATGCCACCAATCCTAACAGCCAGCAGCCATGATCTTTTTATTATGTCCTTTGGTCTAAAAATGTGCCACATGTTTCCAAACTATTTTAGCTGGTACCTTGATTTAGTACATTTGCAGCTGTCATGCCAATAACTATAGTGTTGATTGTTAAGAATGTTCTTTAGGTTCCTTAAAGATCAATGTCCTTTTTGTATGTAACCAAACCTCCCCTCTGTCAAGCAACTCTCAATAGGTGTGTGTACAGGATTTGTTTTGCAAGAGATCTAAACCTTGAAGCCTTTCAAGCATTGATTCGAAGACCATGTAATGCATTTGTTCCTCCCGGATTTATGTATTTATGAAAGGGTGCATTTCTGAAAACAAAATATTTTCCCAAATTTTAGCAAGCAGCACACTGGCCAGTAAATCCGAGACGCAACACCCCTTGATCTGTGCAAATAACTCCTGAATTGCAACCGTATCCTATCCTGCCTGCTCTACCACATGTCCACTGCATTTCTAGTTCTTGCATAGTCATGACAAAACTTTTGACATACAGTATATGAAGGTGCTCATACACTTATTCAAATTCCAGACTAAGGGTAATAAATACACAAAACATTAATCATAAAACTGCATCATCATTCCCCATAGAAAGTTACAAAATACCATGGGCCCTATCAGCTGGTGTGAGCTAAAACACCAACACTACATGAAAAATCTAGCGCGAGTCGCTAACTTGTAGCGCTGATCGACTGACCAACAGATCATCTTGTTCCCGGTGTCCAGGGCATAGGCTTCCTTAGCGCACGCTATGGAGACGCTATGATTGGGCTGGGTTTACACTACACGTTCGCTACACCATCGCTACACCGTCGCTAACGTCCTAGCGCCTGGAAAAAAAAATCCCAGTGCAGAGTGCCTGGCCACACCTATTCTCTGCCTATAAATACAATGAGCACGTGCCATTTCTCTGATTTTGCTCATGTATTCTATACTTAGACGCAGGTCCCTGGGCGAGTGGGATACTGAGAGAGAATAGGCAGAGCTAAACAAGAGGGAACTGCTTCAATACTGGAGCAATGATGGACTGGGCAGCCTTGCTTTTAAACCCTGCAGCTCTCTCTCCTCCAATAGGAGACCTGTGACGTCATCGGAGCACGCCGCATCCTGGATGCCATTTAGTTGGAGACCAGTCATGCACACACCTTGTCAGAGGCCTGAAGCCTGGTGCTGCGGCGGAGACCGCTAGCCGGCAGTAGAGGAGCCGGCACCCGACCTCCCTGGGTCCTAAGGACACGACGAGGAGGTGAGCGGACAACCCTCGGCCACCAGGCACTGCCAGGTGAACGGGCAGGCCACCTCGCCGCAACCCCAGCAAAAACACCGGTAGGGTGGAGAGGCGGCCGAACCAGGTGCCGACGGGTAGGGTTGTGCGTTTCGGGTTTCGGAATTTTCACGAAATTTCCCGATTCGTGTCTTCGGATTCGGCCGAATTTCCGAATCGGGTCGGACCCGAAAACCGATAGATCCGAAAAGTTTTCCGAGCCGAAACGAAAATTTTTTGGATTTTTCGAATGGACTTGAAATGTGTCAAATCGAAATTTATTTTTGCTCTATTCATGATTTCGGTTCCATTCGTGATTTCGGTTCCATTTCGGTAATTCTGGAAATCGTATATTTAACTATTATCGGTTATATCGCTGATTCTGTAAATTTTGTATTTGTAAATGCATATCACTTGTTTCTTGTGGCATTCGGGTCAGTTTAGCGTTTTTTAAATCGTTTTGTTCATTTTTTTTGTTCCTTGGCTTTCATACTATTTTAATATGATTAAATAAAGTTGTGAAATGTATATTCAATTATTCATAAGAAAAAACGGATCTTTATTTAATAAAAAAAAACACGATAGAATCGCCAGAATTATCGTAGACACTTTGAAACGAGGAGAACAGAAGTTCCGAAAAAAACGAAAATTTCCGGAATTTCCGAAAAGTCGATACCCGAAAACACGAAAAATGGTCGAAACCGAACCGACCCGAACCGAACCGAATCGAAACAGAAATTGGTCGAAACGAGCCGTATCGAAAATTTTAAACATCCGAACAAATCGAATCGAACCGAAAAAAAAAATCGGTGCACAAGCCTATCGACGGGTCAGCGGCCCTGACAAAGGGAAACACCAATCCTTTTATGTAAAAAAAAAAGAGGCAATTCAATACCATGTCAATACTACAGTACATAGTCAAAAAATCTATTTCAATTCACCCCAGAGTTTACTTCTAGTGCCAGACATTTTCTAGTGTCTGAGCTAACTAGTGATTTAGGCTGGGGTCAGACGAGCGTAGTGTTCACGTCTGTGATTGCCCCTAAAAGTACGTCCGTGATAGCATGAGAGAAAGCCCATTGGAGCCCCACACACGAAGTACGTCCGCACTGAACTGCGGACGCACAACGGCCGCGGCCCACGGACGCAAGGCAGGTAAGAACGTACAACCCCTAGAACGGCCGCACAAAGTGCGCAGCGTCCGCAACATCCGCATAGCTTTGTGTGTGAGTGATGGAACGTGGTCAGACGGACTGCATTTATACATTCCAGCATTTTTCACGGACAAAATGGTTTTGCATTTTATTTTATTTTCCCGCCTACATCTGTCAAAATATACATCAGTGAATAAACGGACTGTGTGGCCACTACTGCGTCTTCCGTACTGACGTACGTCCGTGTGCACAGACGTACAGTCCGTAGAAATCACGCTCGTCTGACCCTAGTCTTAGATTTCCCTTCCTGGCCATTTAAACAATTAGACAATCATGTATCATCACGTTTACGTGGTTACTAATACATATACATATGAGTATTGTTCGATTGTGATACTATAAACCTACTTTACCCCAGTACAGGCATACATTTTTCACCTTGCTCCTTATCAAAATGTGGTTATGGGGGGGTCATGACCCTCTGCAAAAGGGAAAAGACGTGTTCTGGTAGGCCTACCTCTGGGCTCCTGCTGACACCTTGCTGTGCCCATTTTGAGGGCTGGGTCCCTCTCCTCTCGGCTCTGAAGGACCAGCTGTATTTCCCGGTCGCTTCTGGTGGCTCTTCGAGAGCGACACCCACGTTTGAGCTGGGAGCCCTGCCTGTTTGCCAGCTGGAGAGTTTCCCTGGTGGCCATCTTGTGGCCTTGTACCACACCACAATGCAGCGCCTCTGTTACCCCCCGTATCTACCCCTTACCAGGATGAAGAGGGCTGGGGAGATAGAGGCCCCCTTCTCTCGGCCATTCTGGGTGACCAAGTGGAGGGGGTGGCTGGAGTGCTTGTGGGGTGGCAGTTGGCTGTCCCATCACTTCCCCCTGTAAATCGGCCTGGAGGCTGCACTTTGGGCCTGGAAGACCTGCTGATGGTGCTGGAGGATCACGGGCGTCCACTGACGCAAAGTGCTATGTGACACTTCACGGAGGTCTTGCTGAGTGGCAGGGTTGGCAGGTGCCTCTAGTGGGGATGAGCCTAGAGACTTCCGTAGGGCAGCTGGTGCGCACAGCTATATGGCCCTCGAGGTGTCTGCTGATCCACGTGGTGAGAGTGGTGATCCGGAGCTCCGCTGGCGGTGGGGATGTCGCCACCATGTGGTCCCGGGGTGCCAGTCGACAGCAGACCGCACTACGGGCAGTATTACAAAGCTGGTGTTAACTTAACCAGTTGTTGTAAACTTACCAGAGCCATTATAGCCTATTGTTAAGTTAACAACAGCTCTGTTAAAGTTAGCACCAACTTTGTAATACTGCCCTGAGTCGGCTGAAGCGATAGAGGAGCCAGAGGATCCTGGTCGGTGTATCCTGGTGGAGGTGGAGGAGTGCCCCTCCCCATGTCGACCGAGTGGACGACGCTGTCCGGGTCTCTCGCCCTGTCTCTTGCTCTGCTGCTGCCCGCGGCTCTCCTCCAGGATACCGGTGACATAAATCGCTGTGCAGCATGGGATCTACCGGAGCTGCGTGCCTGGATTCCCGGTGACGGGCCTGCATGGGCTGCGTATTCTGGCCTCCCTTCCGGCGCCCTGCCTGCTTTATGAGAATTCCCATTCTGGGATGCTGGTTGATGGGATCCCCATGTTTTCTTTTTGTCTTTTGTTTTGTTTTTTTGGGACTTCCTTGCTGTTTCCATGTTGGGGTGCCCCAGCTGGGGACATTTTTTGATTACCAGAGACGCTTTTTTGATGATTCTTATGGGACCCTGTGAGGGCAATTTTTTAAAATTTATTTTCTTTTAATTTTTCAATGCCCTTTGCTGTCCTATTTTATGTGGATCTGTTTGGTTTATTATTTTAATGTTCTTGTGCTTACAAAGATGACTTCTTATCTGGCCCTGCGCAGCAACTACTCACCGCTTGTTTTTCTTTGCTGTCTATGCTAAAATTCTAAAATAAAGAACTAACAAAAAAAAATTGGTTACATTCATACAGATCAGGGGCATCATTTGTATTCATTCATTTGTTTTGTTTTCATTGCAGTCAAACCCCCAATCATATGATTATCATTCACCAATCAAGGACTATGTCATGTTTTTAGCCCTGCCCCAGTGATGAGAGCGATCTGGGCCAGCTCTTACCTTGTCTGGGCTATCCATTCCTCCCTCTCTACTCCTGGATTCCCCTGTAGCCCATCTGGCCTGAGATCACATGCTCTGCCCCACTCCCTATATATATTCAGTCTCTCCCAATGCTCAGGGCTTTTGCATGGGTCATTGTTCACTGAAGTTCTGTTGGTAATATTCTATGCTCTGTAATTTCTTGTGTATGACTCTGGCCTGGTTATCTGACTATTCTATTGTCTTATCCCTATGTTTTGTGATCTCCTGTGTACCGCCTCCTATCTTGTATGGCAACCCGTTTGGTTTCTGACTTCAGCTAATGTTTACTTCTACATCTCTGGAATTGTCCCTAGTGTCCTGTCTCTGGTTCGGTGTGTCACCCAGCACTGAGGTCTCCTTCCCTTAGATTAGATTAGATAGCCATACTTAGGACCGTATCCAGATCAGGGTTCCCGTTAGTGTGCTGCTGGGTGCCAGTCTGTTATTATCTTCTTCCTTAACTCCTGCCTTTCCTGTTATTCTGTTTTCTGTATTTTGTGGTCTGGTTCTGTTAATATGCAGCTAGCAGCAATCCTGCCTAAAGGGCTAATTATCCTGCATAAAAGGTCCACCTTGGCTCACGCCAGGTGCCCCCATGACAGACTAACTCATCATTGCTTGTCAATTCTGGGTATGTCTCCATGGTTACTCGCATGCGTGCCCAATTTGTTCTTTCTTTGTTGATACTGGAGACATGTAATAAATACATTTCTGTCGATATCCACCTACTGGTGTAAACGTGTCTGGCGCTGAAATATTAGTACAACTTTAAAAATAAACCAATTGGTGAATAGGGATGAGCCGAACACCCCCCGAGTTCGGTTCGGGCCCGAACCTGAACTTCCAAAATGTTCGGTTCCGAACCCGAACTCGAACTTAATACAAGTCAATGGGGCTGAAAATTCGGTTTTTAGAGTGCCCTCCAAAATGGCATATATGCTAGATATTTGCCATAAAAGGTGTATGGGGGTCCAGGTAGTGCCCTGGGGGACAGGAAACAAGGTCAAAAAGTAAAAAAAAAAGTTTTTAAAGGGACAGTGAGTTTTCCATGAAATAAGGGTTAAAAATAAAAACGAAAAATTCCTTAAAATATCGTGCCTAGGAGGTCCCCATAACCTGCCCGTGAAGTGGTGGATTTCTAGGATGTATAGAAACACTAAAAAACAAAAAAATGATGTTTCAAATGACGGTAAATGCTTTTCCTTTAATCTTTCCATAAACAACTGCTTGGGGCGGCAGTCTGTATGAAAAGAGGAGACATTTTCGTACACGCAGAAAAAGTTTACTGATTTTTTTGGCTAAATTATTGTGAAACTTATGCAGGCTTTGGATGAAAGTAACAATAGGTGCTTCAAAATTGGTCCTTTAGCGTCCCCAACAGTGCCGTCACACCGTAACCCCCCCCTGAGGATATGAATCTGATACAGGCGTCAGTGGCAGTGCACCCAAATATTGTGCTTTTGGTGCCAGGCCTGCAAGTACTGTCATACAGTAACCCCTCTGTGGTATTGTGGAAGAATGCAGGGGTGAACCTTGCCTTGCGGTCCTATATTGAAAACTTTTTTATCTGGTAATGGGCGTCAGTGCACCCAGATATTGTGCCTTTGGTGCCAGGCCAGCAAGTATCATCATACAGTAACCCCTCTGTGGTATTGTGGAAGAGTGCAGGGGTGGACCATGTGGTCCTATATTGAAAAGATATGATTCTGGTCAAGGCGTCAGTGCACCCAGATATTGTGCCTTTGGTGCCAGGCCAGCAAGTATCATCATACAGTAACCCCTCTGTGGTATTGTGGAAGAGTGCAGGGGTGGACCATGTGGTCCTATATTGAAAAGATATGATTCTGGTCAAAGGGCGTCAGTGCACCCAGATATTGTGCCTTTGGTGCCAGGCCAGCAAGTATCATCATACAGTAACCCCTCTGTGGTATTGTGGAAGAGTGCAGGGTTGGACCCTGCTGTTCAAAAAATTAAAATGATATAAATCTGGCACAGGCGTCAGTGCAGCCAAATATTGTGCCTTTCATGGCAGCAAGTGCATTCACACCGTAACCCTTTTGTGGTATTGTGGAAGAGTTCAGTGCTGGAGTTTTGTGCATGCAGAAGACATCCCCAATCTATTCCGTTACGTCAGCATCAGGGGATTGATAACTGCTGATCCAGGACTGATCCATTTTTATAAATGTCAGCCAGTCTACAAGCGGTGGACAGACGCACTCTTTTGTCTGTGACAAAACCTCCAGCAGCACTGAACGTCCTTTCGGAAAGCACGCTAGATGAAGGGCAACCTAGTAGCTGCATAGCATATTGGCTAAGTTCTGGCCAGTGATCCAATCTCAACACCCAGTAAGCCAGTGGATCATCTGCTGGAAAGGTATCCAGGTCTGCCCTTGCCCCTAGGTAGTCCTGCACCATATGGTGAAGACGCTGGCAATGGGTGCCTACATTTGACGTCCCTGGGCGTCGAGGACTAAAAAAATTAAAAAATGCATCAGTCAAGCGGCCCTGGCCTTCACCACTATACCTCTGATCACCCGCAGCCTCAGAAGCACGTGTGTCAGCACTTGGTAATCTACCAGTGCCTGGAAAGGTGTTACACAAGTGTCGCTTTAGAGCGTCCTCAAGTTTTTTCATCCTGTGCTCCCTCTGTGCAGGCAGGATGAGCTCTGCAACTTCCCCTTGTATCGTGGATCAAGAAGGGTTGCCAACCAGTAATGATCCCTCTCCTTGATAGCACGAATCCTGGGGTCCTTTAGCAGGCTTTGCATCATTAGGGAGCCCATGCAGCGTAGGTTGGAGGTGGCATTAGCTTCCGAGTCTTCCTGGTCAATGAGGATGACCGTATCGTGCACTTCCTCCTCCCAGCCACGCACTAGACCTTGTGTTTCTGGGCACACGAAAGCCTCCCTTGAGGAATCCCCACCTTCAATGCCCCCACTACTTAAATATTCTGCCTCCTCCTCCTCCTCCTCATCCTCCTCCTGTCTGATCTGAGTAGGACCCGCTGGAATGCTGTCTGCGGAAAGACTGGGGCCTTGAGAGCTAGGGAAGGCCTCCTCTTCCTCCCGCTGCTCTGCCTCTAGAGCCACATCTATAATTCCCCGCAGAGTGTGCTGCAGCAGGAACACTAAAGGAATTGTGTCACTGATGCATGCACTGTCCCTGCTCACCATCCTCGTTGCCTCCTCAAATGGTGACAGTACAGTGCATGCATCCTTGATCATCAGCCACTGCGGGGGGGGGGGGAAAACCAAGTTGACCTGAACCTGTCCTTGTGCCATACTCACACAGGTACTCGTTAATGGCCCTCTGCTGTTGTGCAGATGCTGCAGCATTGCTAATGTCAAGTTCCACCTGGTGGGCATGTCACAGATCAGACGGTTTGTGGGAAGGTGGAATTCTCTTTGAATTTCTGCCAGGCAAACGCTTGCTGGGAATGACCGTCTGAAGTGGCTGCAGACTTTTCTGGCCTGGATGAAAAGCTCTGGCAGCCCTGGGTACTTGGTTAGGAAACGCTGTACCACCAGATTTAGGACGCGTGGTAGGCATAGTACATGCGTCAATTTACCCTTGCGTAGGGCGGAGAGAAGGTTGCTGCCATTATCGCAGATGCTCATTCCCAGCTCAAGCTGGCGTGGTGTTAACCATCTCTGCACCTGCCCCTGCAGAGCTGACAGAATTTCTGGCCCGGTGTGGCTCCTGTGCCCTAAACAAACCAGCTCAAGCACAGTTTGGCATCTTTTTGCTTGAGCCATTGCCTAGACTCTGTCAGGCGTCGGTTTAACTGCCACTTCACCAGAGACCGAGAAGGAGGAGGAGGAAGAGGGAGAGGTGGTGGAGCAGACAGACCTCATACAAGCAGCTTTCTGTAGGCGTGGTGGATGAACAAGCTCCAGCACAGAGCCCCGTCTTGGATCCCTCCCAGCTGCGATCAGAGTTACCCAGTGCGCCGTGAAGGAAATGTAACGACCCTGTCCATGCTTGCTGGACCACGTGTCTAAAGTCACATGCACCTTGTTGCTGACTGCCTTTCCCAATGACTGGATAACATTGTCTTCCACGTGCTGGTATAGTGCTGGAATGGCCTTGCGTGAAAAGTAATGGCGTTTTGGAACCTGCCACTGTGGTACAGCACATTCAGCAAATTCACGGAAGGGAGCAGAGTCCACCAGCTGGAAAGGCAGCAGCTGCAATGCGAATAAATTTGCTAAGCTGGCATTTAGATGCTGTGCTTGGGGATGGTTGGGAATATATTTTTTCTTTCGCTGCAGCAGCTGCGGCAACGTAATCTGACTGCGTAAATCTTCAGCTGCTGGGATGATGTCACATTGTGAGGAAGGAGCTGGTACATCCATTACTGTAGCATCATCCCTGTCGGTGGAGGTTGTAGGCAATGACATGGCAGGACATACAGTGGGGGTAGAGACAGATGAGGAGGAGGACCTACGCAAAGTTTTGCGCCAACGGGATGTGTGGCAGTTGTTCATATGTCGCCTCAAGCACGTGGTACCCAAGTGTCTGGTATCTTTCCCACGCTTAAGCCTCAGCTGACATAGATTACAAATAGCAATGCTGCGCTCTACTGCACATTTCTTAAAGAACTCCCAGACAACAGAGTTCCTGCGTGTGTTCTTTGAGACAACAGCGCTCTGCACCGGAGCAGCTCTGACATGTGATGCCTTGGATTGGTTAGTGCTACGGTTGGTCACAGAGGATGTTGTGCCTCGTGTTTTCTGTGCCTCGTGTTTGCTGTGCCTCCTCCTCCCCCTCTTCCTCACTTAATTCCTCTGTTCGATCAGGCACCCAGGTGGAGTCCGTGACCTCATCATCATTGTCATCATCAGCCCCTATCTCCTCGTCACTGGAGCCAACTGGAGCCAACATGCTGCAGCTGCTGGGGCAACATGAGTGCCAGTTATTTGTGTGTCATCACTGGCACCCCCTTCCTCTAGGTTGATTATACTCCCTTGCTCAACCTCAGAGATTGAATCAGAGCACTGTACTTGCTGCGCATCCTCAAGCAGCATGTCACTCTCATTGTAGTCAAACAATTCAGCTGACTCCTCCGTGTGTGATAGCGAGGCTACGGCAGGAGTAGCTGTGGACATGGAGGCTGCATTAGATGCTTTGGCAGCTGAGGTGGACTGTAAAGCACTAGAAGCCTGGCTGGCAGAGGAATCGGAGGATGAGGATGGCCTGGTTAGCCAATCCACCAAGTCCTCTGTATGTTGCTGCTGCTTAAGACGGCCAGCACCAGTTAGAAAGGACAAGCGTGCCCTGCAGAGGATGCACCACGTCCACCACGACCAGAGGCACAGCCTTCCGACACAGGGGCTGCTTGCCCTCTTATCTGTGTCTGGGAGCGTCTGCCTGTACTTTTTGTTCTTTCAGACATGGTGAGTGATATATAGATTAATATATACAGAACTCTGATTCAACTCTGGTATAAAGATTTAAAGAACTCTGGTGTAACTCAGTGAGACACACTGATAGCTGGCAGCCAGTGACAAGAGACAGATCACCTCAATTCACAAATGTTTTAAAGAAATTAGTGAGCCCCAAAATAATGCGTGGTACTGGTTGTGTGACAAGACACGGATCACCTCAATTCACAAATGTTTTAAAGAAATTAGTGAGCCACAAAAAGATTTGCTGGCACAGTGACAAGACACAGAAGATCACCTCAATTCACAAATGTTTTAAAGAAAGTTGTAAACCCCAAAAATACTTGCTGGCACAGTGACATGACACACATCACCTAAATTCCCTGATATTTGGTAGAAAGTGTGGCAGACCGGCAGTAACAACACACAACTATCTCCTTTGAAATCTCCTCTGAAATGCGTGCAGAATCAGCGCGTGGAAACGTTATATAGTGTGCTGCGGGACTTAGCTCTGTGAGCCCATGATTGGGCAAAATTTGCCCAATCAGGACTCTGAGCCGTGATTTGCATAGTGTTGAACCTGTCTTGCACCAGACCTGTGGTCAGGTGCAAGGCTGTAGCCAATTACGAGGTTCAGGCCAGTGGGAAAATGCATTGTGGTCCATTGTGGTCGAACATGCGGCGAACACCCAGAAATGTTCGGTGTTCGCGATCTAATCGAACAGGCTAAGTTCGGGCCGAACTCTGAACTGTCCGAACTGAACAGCTCATCCCTATTGGTGAATTATCTTAACATGCAGCTCACCACAGGGTGTGTCCCTCACCAAATTCAACATAGAAGATACAAACTAGTTTGTCGGGAGCGCACAAAAATAATGTTATGTATGGTCGATTGGTAATTTCTCTTCTGTAATGGGGAAACCTCCAGACCAGGTTAAGAATGCATAGGTGTACTTGCTATTAAAGTTCCTATAATACAGAGATAAAAGCACTGATTGCGCATTATTGTTGTACTTAGTATGAGCATCCAATATTATACATTCATATGAAGAGACACTCACAAATAGAGAGCCTATAGGCGCATATTGAATGATTCCGACTGATGAAGCTTGCAGTTAAGCAAGCGAAACGTTTTTCGGTATAGCCCCCTACTTATTTTTTCGATATAACCCATGTTTTTACTTTTTGTTTTTTCTTGATCTTGTTTTTATATGTTTTGACCCAATAAATTTTAACTATTACTATGCATCCCATTGGGAACCCCTCTGGTATTTCCATTCTGGAAGTGGAATAGCAGATTCCTATATCAACATAGGGGTAGGAACCCACATGGATGGAAAGTGGTCCAAACTATGCTACCGAGCCACTCATATTGGGAGGCTCAGGAATACGTGAGTAAGCCATTTTATGGGGAAAAATTATTAACACTGTCTATCAGGTATTGTGCTATATACACCCTTTTTATTCCAAGGTAATTGAGAATCAGGACAAGGAGATTACACCATATCCACTGGCATTTTCCATTGATGGGAGGAGCCCCAATAGAGGCTCAGAAGTGTTCAATATGAGCCTATAGGCTCTCTATTTGTGAGTGTCTCTCTTCATATGAATCTATAATATTGGATGCTCATACTAAGTACAACAATATTGCGCGATCAGTGGTTTTATCTCTGTATTTTAGGAACTTTAATAGCAAGTACACCGGATGCATTCTTAACCTGGTCTGAAGGTTTCCCCATTACAGAAGAGAAATTACCAATCGACCATACATACCATTATTTTTGTGCACTTGCGACAAACTAGTTTGTATCTTTGTTAAAATAAGTTTATGTGACATAGTGCATGGATGGGTCTGTGTATCCCCCCAGTATTTTTGTTTAAAGGTGTAGGCATTAACCCCCAGGAGGAAATGTTTTGTTTGGTTCTTGGTGCATATGTCTCACCTGACAATTATGCAGGATAAATAGCTCCTGCTTGAGGGAGGGGAAGATTAGATTTTGAGACACAGAGAGATTGAGACACACAGGATGGTGCTACTCCTGAGGTGGGAGAGTCTGCTGTGGGTGCAGGATATAAAACAAAGGTTGGTGTAAATTTTGTGTAAGGTCCCTGCTAGAGAGAGAGGGACATTAAGTGAGTTAGTTACTGTTCAAGTGACAAGGATTTTTGTGTTATGATTTATTTGATGCTTAAAATCCAAAAAAGTGTGGAAGATTTCACCTTTAAAGAGACTATGTGTGCCATATTTGCCCTAGAGGATCGTGCTACAGTGCCCATGTGACGTGCAGGATTATATTTCCTTGATATCTAAACTCCAGCGCTATTACAGCAATAGCTCTCATGGCAGACGGCTATATTTATTTTGGGTCAGGGAGATCTATTCCATTCATTCGTCTCCTTTGGTTTCGGCCAGGCTTCAGTCAGGTGGTCTCCAATCCCCAATCAAAAAGCATTCTAGCCTACACTGTTGGCGTAGGTCCTGACCACTTGATCAGGCATAGCCAATAGTTCTTACTGTACCTGTATCTGTGCTCGCCAACCCCTCATATCCATTCAGTGCTTATGGCTCCAATATTATATGTCCCGACTAGACATACTGCTTCCTAATATTATCACTTAGCCAATATCTCATCAATACGTCCTGGCAAATTCAAATTATCCAGGGCGCCAGTGCTTAAAAGATTCCTGCAATACAAATCACCATGGTTACCCACATATGTAGTCGTCAGTAGTTATTACATGTCGCTAAGACCCTAATTAAGATATTCCTCTGGTATCAGGATCATATCCTCATTAATAACATTATACACCTTAGTGGTTGGTACGTGTATGCCTGATCGAAGCTCATTATGGGCCATATTACAGACTTGGTGCTAACTTAACCAGAGCAGTTGTAAACTTAAAACCATATTACAAAGTTGGTGCTAACTTAACCAGAGCTGTTGTAAACTTTCCAGAGCCATTATAGCCTATGGAGGTTTTAAGTTTACAACAGCTCTGGTTAAGTTTGCACCAAGTATGTAATATGGCCCATTGTCAGGTATTTTCATAGGAAAACAAAATGGATGCCTGTAGCCATTTTGTGTAAGCTACGTATAATCCATTCTTTCTTATAATATCAACATTTCTCTTGAATTACCTTTCACCTACTTTCAAGACTGAAGTCATATTCTTTTTATAAAAAAAGAGAGACGAGTTCATACCAAGTGTAAAACTCATTAGTAGATAGGAGAAAGAGTTATGTGTGTTTTTAAATGACTATAATCATAGACATGAAGACGCTATACATAAAGTGTTTTTATATATGTAGTAGATAACTGCTAGAGATGTCAAGGAAATTTATAGCCATATGTTTGCTGGCCTTGAATAAAATATATTTTACTAAGGTTTCTAAACACACATCTATGCAGAAATATATCTACATATATATTGAATACATTATATATATATATATGTACAAGAATAGAATAAATGCTTCTATATTTTATAAGTGTATAACTATGATGATAGATAAGTAAAATATTTAGAAATACTCTGTAGTTTAAAAGTTAAGGAATGTTTATATGTTAACTGATAAGAATAATTGAGAAGAAACTTTGAGAAATTAGTAGGATAGAGATGGTCTTAAATATTAATTTGACAACCAGAGACACTATCAGGGTTATCCAAAGAGATTCGAAAAGTCACCGCACGTTCGGTGACTTTTCGTTCTCTTCAATTCGGTTCCTTTTGCCGATTGCATTTCGGTGACCCTGCGGTGTATTCAGCAAACAGCACAGGGTCCCCGAATTGCAGGGAAAAGCTGCCGAAAACCTGACGAAAACTAACCGAATGCACGCTGAAAACAAGCAAAAACATCTGGATTAACCTTCGAAAAACCCGAACAGGAGCCGAACAGGAGCCGAATCACACAGAGCCGAAGCAGCTGTGACGTAGAGGAGGCAGTGAATAAATTAGCTAAACCATTTGTATGAATCTGGGAAAATGAAACGCTGTTTGCAAAGAAGCTACTGAGCGAAAATGTCTGAAATTTTCACAGGAGGTCCAGGGAATGATAATAAAGAGGGCTGTTACAAAAAAAATAAGTAAACTGAAAAAAAATCAAAAACAAATCGGACTTTTAGAAAAAAAAAAAATAAGAAAAATGCTTAAAGTATCCTAAAAAATCTATAAATAAAGAGACTTTTTGCTGCAGAATTTTATAATGAACGGTTTATTAGATATTGAATTAAAACGGGAATATTTTTAACATTGAAGCCTATGGGATTCTCCTGAATAAACTTCCCGAATTAAACCACCGAATGGCAGGGCATTAGGGGAACCTTTCACTGCTGGTTTGTGTTCTCTGAATAGCCGAAGCAGTGCTTTTTCATGGGGATTTCACTGCCCTCAAACAGGCACCGAACATGCACCGTATGTTCAGGCAATTCGCCAGGATTTGGCGAATTGCCTGCTCTCTGGATAGCCGAATGGCCAGGAAAGGTAACCGAACACTGATTTTCAGCGTTCGGTTACCTTTCTCAAGCAATTCGGATCTCTTTGGATAACCCTGTATGTCTTGAGAGACCGTGAAGAGTTCTTTGTTTAACTAGATAAGAATAGATTGATCTATGACCTATGATAAAGAAATAAAAATTAAATCTTGCTATTTAATTTTAAATCAACACTGCCATCTAGTGTTGTATTATGAGTGCGACAGGTCTCTTTGGGGAACGTTGAAAAAATATTTTATGCTAAATAGGAGTACGTGATAAGTGACGTAAATTACTCTATATCTGTGTAGTACAGAGCATATAGAGACACTTCAGCTACACTTCAACTTCACTTCAACACACTTCAGCATTCACTTCTCCCTCTCGGGACTTCAAGTTCAATTCTTTTCTCTCATGCATTCTCACTCATCTCTCTCTCACACATCCTAAGAATCATGCTCACAAAGAGACAAAGAAATTTATAACATCTTATAAGATTCTCACAAATTCTCACACACTCTCCATTTCAATCATTTTATATTCACTGAGATTGCTGCTGTAACCAAGGAGTTCACAGGAACAGGTAAAGTATGGAAGCAATTTAAGTGGAATTAATGCAGAGATATATATGTATAAGTGTATATTGCAATGGATATAGACTGAGATTTATCTCAGATT
Source organism: Leptobrachium leishanense (assembly GCA_009667805.1). Lineage (NCBI taxonomy): Eukaryota > Metazoa > Chordata > Amphibia > Anura > Megophryidae > Leptobrachium > Leptobrachium leishanense. The sequence goes on from CM019072.1 coordinate 43,494,762, forward strand.
ATCGCTATATTGGAGTCTTTGAAATATTTCTAACCTGCAGTATAGAAATATGAGAAGCGTCTGATATAAAAGGATATAAAATTGTCTTAAAGTATTTATTGCGGTATATCCACATATATATATATTGAAATTGGAAGAGCTATTGTGATTGAATTACTAAACAGGGATTATATAACCTACAATATAAAAAGCAAAAGATTAGAAGTTTATTTCTCGTTATTAGTGGAGGATTCACTAAATACGTTTTTCTTACTTATTCTAAATAGAAAGTGATAGCTTCATCTTTCTGTTGATCCAGGTAGCACAGATATATATATGTGTATACATATACTGTATGCATATACATACAGGATTACTAGCTTGTTTGAATATTTAACAGAAAAAGGGGTGAAGCGCCCACTGGAAACGAGTGTCTCACCCACTCGCTATATATTGTGTACGGAGGTTTCTCTAAACACCTAGAAAATTGAGCAAAAAGATTACAACATAGCGCTCAAAAGACCAAGGTCCATGAGAAAGTAAGAGAGACACACTGTATGTCCACAGACAGTTCTTATCTTCAAGCGAAAATCTTCTCTGTTGTGTAAATGAAAAGACACGCACTGCAGGAAAAAGCAGAAAGAAAGGGCCACAATTGCGCAGTACATCAACACCCAATGGAATGAAATTTCGTTTGTATTTGACTCACATTCTGGGGAGACCACAACCGGCTCCCGGGAATATAGCGGGTAGGGACTTGTATCGGGTGCCCATGAACCCCTCAATCTGCTCCTTCGGTGTCACAAAAAGTGGTACTGCAGAAAATAGACAAGGCAAAAAGGGAGCACCTCTTGGTGCGACAAATCACCTTAATGATTAAGAAAAGCCAAATTTGCACTTACAAACAAAGAGCCTCTATTGGCTCCGTCATAACTCGCACAGGGAATCATACAGGGGTTCCCCAAACCTTCTTTTCTTTTTCAGGATCAAAAAAGGCAAGCAGCAATCAAAAATAAAATAAAAACATTTATTGTAAGAAAATCATCATATCTACCAGGACGCGTTTCGCCATTAATGGCTTCCTCAGCTGGAGATTACAAAACTGTACTTGCTGCTGCCTTTTTATACAATGTATGTCAGAAAATGGAGTGATTAGACTCTTGGAAATCAATTAAAATACAATTAAAACACAATTGCTATCAGCTGCATAGTGTGCAGCACCCACCATTTTGCACATGGTTGTTAACCCTAAAACGCAGGAGAAAGGGGAAGAAAGAAGTAAACTTTTTTATTATTCATTAAGTGTTACCAATGTTGCGCCTGCCATTTTGCGCATACGCACTGGCCTTGCATCCCACCTTGGAACGCGGAAATTCTATAAGGAAGGATGATCTGCAGCGGCAATCGTCCATTTCCTCGTTCCAAGGTGGGATGCAAGGCCAGTGCGTATGCGCAAAATGGCAGGCGCAACATTGGTAACACTTAATGAATAATAAAAAAGTTTTCTTCTTTCTTCCCCTTTCTCCTGCATTTTAGGGTTAACAACCATGTGCAAAATGGTGGGTGCTGCACACTATGCAGCTGATAGCAATTGTGTTTTAATTGTATTTTAATTGATTTCCAAGGGTCTAATCACTCCATTTTCTGACATACATTGTATAAAAAGGCAGCAGCAAGTACAGTTTTGTAATCTCCAGCTGAGAAAGCCATTAATGGCGAAACGCGTCCTGGTAGATATGATGATTTTCTTACAATAAATGTTTTTATTTTATTTTTGATTGCTGCTTGCCTTTTTTGATCTTGAAAAAGAAAAGAAGGTTTGGGGAACCCCTGTATGATTCCCTGTGCGAGTTATGACGGAGCCAATAGAGGCTCTTTGTTTGTAAGTGCAAATTTGGCTTTTCTTAATCATTAAGGTGATTTGTGATTTACCGCACCAAGAGGTGCTCCCTTTTTGCCTTGTCTATTTTCTGCAGTACCACTTTTTGTGACACCGAAGGAGCGGATTGAGGGGTTCATGGGCACCCGATACAAGTCCCTACCCGCTATATTCCCGGGAGCCGGTTGTGGGCTCCCCAGAATGTGAGTCAAATACAAACGAAATTTCATTCCATTGGGTGTTGATGTACTGCGCAATTGTGGCCCTTTCTTTCTGCTTTTTCCTGCAGTGCGTGTCTTTTCATCTACACAACAGAGAAGATTCTCGCTTGAAGATAAGAACTGTCTGTGGACATACAGTGTGTCTCTCTTACTTTCTCATGGACCTTGGTCTTTTGAGCGCTATGTTGTAATCTTTTTGTTTGAATATTTGTTTGCTGGGAATTAAGTCGTATTAACCATATGTGTTTAGTCACTAACTTAATCAAAGTAAATCGTACTAACTATTTATGTAGTTACTAATAATTCTAAAAGCTAGAAATCTGTGTGTGCTGATGGATGTTGTGTTTATAAATCCTTGATTTTTATTGTGAGAATAAATCAATTTTGTATACGTAATAAATATATATATTTTTATCTAGTTGGTTGTGGTTATATTTTTGTAAACAAAACGCACATGTTGAAAACAAACTTAGGATTAATTTCTGAGAAATATTAATAGCTTATATCTTGTATAAATTTCTTATTGAATATATATCCTGACAATATACACACTGGGGATTGGGGAATAATCCCATCTATAGTCACAAGTATGTTTACATTTAGTTTATAGTCGCCTAGCCTACCTCAGCCGGATACAATCCAATGAACTTCTCCCGTGTTAGTCACTTTTATAACCCCACAGTGGTCCATTTTTCAGACAGAAATTTGACAAATCTATATACATGTTTAATACTTTCATTCCATGGCTTGGGCACGCCATACTGTGAAGGTTAGATTAACCTAATACAACACTTTGTATGTTGCAAACAGTGACTGGGAGCAAATTTAAACAGTGTATCAAAACTGATACCTATGTTTCTCACAGAACAAATTAAATAAAGGCGCCAAGACGGCTACCAGTGTATATATAGTGACTATAGAATATGGGTCCGAATTCCTCACTGTACCATCTCGCGGACTAGACATATAGTTCTATAAAGCTTTGTCAACACTTCTACAATGACATATCACAGAGCATGATACAGTCTCTTGCTGGGAGGTGATATCTTAATTCATAAGCTATATGCAACTTACTTAACTTATTCACTAAAAGGTGAAACTCAGAAGAATTGGCAGGAGAAGAGAACAATCTAGACCAAATAGCCAATTTAGAAAGTGAGATACTTGGGAGAATTTTTCTGGTTGGCTAGAATATTCACTTCTCCCGCAGTTCTCCTGAATTCCAGTTTTTATGTGAAAAGACCTGTAAGAGTGGTTATAGCCAAGACACTTTAAGGACCTGATTTGTATTTTTCACTTCATGACTATCATCAACCTCCAAGCTTCTAATTCAGATGAACTACCTTAATGTGTTAAAATCACAATAATCTAAAATCTATCTTGAATACAAGTACTTGGATGATGATGCCAGGAGCGTGAGCAGTCTCAACTCAAGCTGGGGTAAATTTGATTAATAAATGATTTCAGGAACATGTGCACTCACAATTCAATTCTTCTACCAATAGGGATTTGACAGTAATAAGTAACTAACACTCACACATGTAATAACTAAAGTCTTTAAATCTATTTATCGAAAAAACTGTTTAGATTTCATTGCATGTAGTTTTCCTTTTCAATGATTAATCAGGTCCATAAAGGATGCAGTGGAAGATTAATGCTCATTAGAGTGTATTTCAAATGAAAATATGGTTAATTATCCAAGGTGGGTTAAATGAAAGGGGTGTAATTGAAGTCTTCATTTAGTTCCTTTGGATATAGCATTTGTAGTGTATAAATCCAAAAGGAAGAAAAAGCGCAATTAAGTCAAACAATCACTGAGAATACAATCATTAATTTGTCTATGTTCCAATTAAAACCAGAACACATAAGCCTACTTCAGAAGGGTCTGTCTTTTGTTCCAACACTAATACCAAATCAATAGATTTAAATCTTTTTGCTCGCAAATTAGCATTATATGTATCTTTTAGAAAACAAAAAGGGAAAGGGAAACAGTTAATCGGAGGGATTCAAGAAAAGAAAGATGGGAAGAAAGGGATAAGGGGATTGGAATCTCTAATCGGTTCCAAACACTAACCAATTTGAATGATGAAGTGGTTTTTCAGAAGGGCCAACACAGAGAGAGGGAAACATTACAGGAACCCAGAGAATTGGATATAAGACTACAAAGACAGGGTTTAAGAAAAAGGTCTTGGGAGGAGCCAGAAGAGGAAAGAGATCAGGAAGAAGAGTTAAACAGGGGCAAAAAAGAGAGAAGATAGATCAAACGGGAATTTTTAATTTAAGTAATAAAACACTTACTAATTCGGAAGTAAAACTCCTTAAGAGAGGTTTGAAATTCACCCCAAATAAAGGGATGGATAGATTCAACACATATGTAGACCTACAAAGGTTTAAGAGGGGACTATGTCTAAAAAAAAATTTCTCCAAATCTCCTAATGAAAGAAATATGATTGTTACTGAAGATAAATATATTCATACGAATCTTAAACCAAAATCGAATTTTTTTTCCGAGAGATCATATCCCGGATGAAATGAGAATGTTTGAAAAATTGGTGATGAAAGATTTGGAAAAATTCCCTAACAAAAAAGTAAAACCCAATTTAACATCAATGGAATACGAGTCATTAAGGAATTTAAGTAAAGATGAAAATATTATGATATGACCAGCAAACAAGGGGGGGGGGATTGTCATCTTGTCAAAAGAAAATTATGAGAAGGAAGTCCAGTATATATTAAATAATACGGATACTTATGAAAAAATATATGGAGATCCCACACACAAAATTAAGGAAACTATTATAAACTATTATCTTTAGGTAGAGAACAACAAATCATAACAGATAAGGAGTTTGAATATCTAGATACTAAATTTTTCCGAGGATACCCCATTTTTTCATTCTACCCAAGATACACAAAAATCGAGAAGCACCACCAGGTAGACCAATAGTGGCAGGGATTAAATCCCTGACCAGTAACCTGTCGGAGTATGTTGATGTATTACTCCAACCAATAGTAAAAAATACTAAATCCTACCTTAAAGATATGATTACTATGTTACAGATCCTAGATAAGATACAGTGGAAAGAAAGTTATATCTTAGTAACATGCTATGTGAAGATGTTATATAGTAGTATACCTCACACTAAAGGTATGGAGGCAGTTAAGCATCAATTGGTGGAAAATAGTACTATGAAAATGGAACAAATAGATTACATTATAAAAAGTATATCTTTTATATTGAATAATAATTATTTCAAATATGATCGACAATTCTATATACAAAAAAATGGTACGGCCATGGGCACCAAATTTGCTCCCAGCTATGCGAACCTATTTATGATGGACTGGGAAACCAGGTTCGTCTACGGTTCGCATAGCTGGGCGCTAGGTAAAATACCCATTTTTGTTAGATATATTGGCTACATCTTTCTAATTTGGGATGGTGAAGAACAAGAACTAGTCTCCTTCTTAAGAGAGTTGGAAAATCCAGAATGGGGAATAAGTCTAGAAAGTAATTGGAGTAAAGCGATAGTTTCCTTTTTGGACCTTAACATTTTCATAGAGGAAAATAGTATTAAAATAAATACGCACTTTAAGGAGGTAAATACCAACACATATATAGAGAAGAATAGTTGCCATAATCCTGTAAGGCTCGATAGTATACCGAAAAGCCAATTCCTCAGAATAAAAAGAAACTGTTCTGACGTAGAGACTTTTAATGAACAGGCTGAATTATTAAAGATAAATTTCATAGAAAAAGGGTATAATGTGTTAGAGTTGGAAAAAACAATAGACAACATAAGAAAAAAAGATCGAAAAACATTATTGAAGTATAAAGTAAAAAAAAATAAAATTATCTAACACAAGTACCCTTTATATGTGACTATAATACGGAAGCTAATAGGATTAAAAAAAGTATTAAAAAACATTGGCACATCCTTAGAGGGGATGGAGAGTTGAAGGACATTTTGGATGTCCAGCCCAAAATAATATTTAGAGGTTGTCAAAGTCTAAAAACAAAATTGGTTAAGAATAGAAGTCAAGATAAAACCAATAAAAACATGTTTAATTTAGAGAACGTTTTTTACGCCTGTCGACAATGTTTGGCCTGTCGATCAGTAGGTAGGAAGAAATCTTTAACAAAAAAATATTTTAATAAGAAAAATGGAAAGGATTATGTTATTAATGAAGTTTTAACATGCTGTTCTAAAAATCTAGTTTATATCTTAGAGTGCCCTTGTGGCCTACAATATATAGGCAGGACTAGTAGAGCACTAAATGTACGCATTTCAGAGCACGTAAGAAATATTAAAAATAAATTTGAGAAGCATTCAGTTCCGGAACATTTTAATGATAAACATGATAGTTGTCCGAAAGGACTAAAGTTCACCGTCCTTAAAAGGATTGTGAATAACAACAAAGGGGAAAGTATAATTACGTTATTAGGTAAAGAGGAAATGCGGTTTATCTACGAGTGGGGCACTATGACACCGGGTGGTTTGAACACTGACTTTGAAATTATTCACTTTATATAGACTACCATGGAGATCTGTGCAATATGGGGTATCGTTATGATATAGGGGAGGGGGGAGTAAATAAATAGGGAGGAGAGAGGCACATTAAAGGATAATAAGGGAGTGTTTCAAGAGGGTAATGTCACTTCTAAATATATTATATAAAAAAAAAAACACTTGGATATAGCACATATGATACCAGTACGGTACTTATTAGAATCACTGTATACACATAATAATGAACAGACAATTTATACTGAGCATTAATGAAGTTAATTCACTTTGAAATAACACATTTTTATTGATTCATACGTAATGTTTGCCACCGGAGAATATATGTAATTGTATTGCATACATGTGAACACACCACGAAGTATATGATATTTAAACAAAGATTTAAGGATAGAGTATTTACAGTAATATATGGGTTAGAGCAGGGGTCTCAAAGTACCGGCCCGCGGGCCATTAGTGGCCCGCAGACTGGTTACAAATGGCCCGCAGCAGAGTGGTGCAGCTGAGGAAAGCCCAGCTCTCTGCCTCTTCTGATTGGCTCCTGCTGTGTCACATGATGCCTCCGCCCACCAGCTGCAGGAGATCGGGCAGCTTCCCTCCTCCTGAGCTCGGTCTCTGCTGCTGGTTCCCCAGCAGTGTCTTGTAAATACCCTGGCTACTCTCAGGGCAGATGCTGCTTCCCTTATCTTTATTTTTTTCCCTTTATGCTTCCATGTGTTGATCTGCCCCCCCCCCTGCTCTCTGCCAGTCTGAAAATCAGATCACCCTGTCCCAAGACATCACAGCAGCCATGAGGTGTCAGAGCTCAGGTGGACATCAGGCAGCACAGCAAGTGCTAGCATGCACTGCAGGCAAGAGGCTCTGAACCTGCAGTGAATAAATGGCCCAAACCAGTGTGTGCAGAGCCCCCCTGGATACAGAAGTGTGTGTGCAGAGCCCCCCTGGATACAGAAGTGTGTGTGCAGAGCCCCCTGGATACAGAAGTGTGTGTGCAGAGCCCCCCTGGATACAGAAGTGTGTGTGTGCAGAGCCCCCCTGGATACAGAAGTGTGTGTGTGCAGAGCCCCCCTGGATACAGAAGTGTGTGTGTGTGCAGAGCCCCCTGGATACAGAAGTGTGTGTGTGTGTGTGTGCAGAGCCCCCCTGGATACAGAAGTGTGTGTGCAGAGCCCCCCTGGATACAGAAGTGTGTGTGTGGTGTGTGTTGCAGAGCCCCCTGGATACAGAAGTGTGTGTGTGTGCAGAGCCCCCCTGGATACAGAAGTTGTGTGTGTGTGTGTGTGTGTGCAGAGCCCCCCTGGATACAGAAGTGTGTGTGCAGAGCCCCCTGGATACAGAAGTGTTGTGTGTGTGTGTGTTGCAGAGCCCCCCTGGATACAGAAGTGTGTGTACAGAGCCCCCTGGATACAGAAGTGTGTGTGTGTGTGCAGAGCCCCCCTGGATACAGAAGTGTGTGTGGTTGCAGAGCCCCCTGGTTACAGAAGTGTGTGTGTGTGTGTGCAGAGCCCCCCTGGATACAGAAGTGTGTGTGTGTGCAGAGCCCCCTGGATACAGAAGTGTGTGTGTGTGTGCAGAGCCCCCTGGATACAGAAGTGTGTGTGTGTGTGTGTGCAGAGCCCCCCTGGATACAGAAGTGTGTGTGTGTGTGTGCAGAGCCCCCTGGATACAGAAGTGTGTGTGTGTGCAGAGCCCCCTGGATACAGAAGTGTGTGTGTGCAGAGCCCCCTGGATACAGAAGTGTGTGTGCAGAGCCCCCTGGATACAGAAGTGTGTGTGTGTGTGTGCAGAGCCCCCCTGGATACAGAAGTGTGTGTGTGCAGAGCCCCCCTGGATACAGAAGTGTGTGGTGTGTGCAGAGCCCCCCTGGATACAGAAGTGTGTGTGTGTGCAGAGCCCCCCTGGATACAGAAGTGTGTGTGTGTGTGCAGAGCCCCCTGGATACAGAAGTGTGTGTGTGTGCAGAGCCCCCTGGATACAGAAGTGTGTGTGTGTGTGCAGAGCCCCCCTGGATACAGAAGTGTGTGTGTGTGTGTGTAGAGCCCCCCTGGATACAGAAGTGTGTGTGTGTGTGTGCAGAGCCCCCCTGGATACAGAAGTGTGTGTGTGCAGAGCCCCCTGGATACAGAAGTGTGTGTGTGTGTGTGCAGAGCCCCCTGGATACAGAAGGTGTGTGCAGAGCCCCCTGGATACAGAAGTGTGTGTGCAGAGCCCCCCTGGATACAGAAGTGTGTGTGTGCAGAGCCCCCCTGGATACAGAAGTGTGTGTGTGCAGAGCCCCCCTGGATACAGAAGTGTGTGTGTGTGCAGAGCCCCCCTGGATACAGAAGTGTGTGTGTGTGTGTGTGCAGAGCCCCCCTGGATACAGAAGTGTGTGTGCAGAGCCCCCCTGGATACAGAAGTGTGTGTGTGTGTGTGTGTGCAGAGCCCCCCTGGATACAGAAGTGTGTGTGTGTGCAGAGCCCCCCTGGATACAGAAGTGTGTGGTGTGGTGTGTGGTGTGCAGAGCCCCCCTGGATACAGAAGTGTGTGTGCAGAGCCCCCTGGATACAGAAGTGTGTGTGTGTGTGTGTGTGCAGAGCCCCCCTGGATACAGAAGTGTGTGTACAGAGCCCCCCTGGATACAGAAGTGTGTGTGTGTGTGCAGAGCCCCCCTGGATACAGAAGTGTGTGTGGTTGCAGAGCCCCCTGGTTACAGAAGTGTGTGTGTGTGTGTGTGCAGAGCCCCCCTGGATACAGAAGTGTGTGTGTGTGCAGAGCCCCCTGGATACAGAAGTGTGTGTGTGTGTGCAGAGCCCCCTGGATACAGAAGTGTGTGTGTGTGTGTGCAGAGCCCCCCTGGATACAGAAGTGTGTGTGTGTGTGTGCAGAGCCCCCCTGGATACAGAAGTGTGTGTGTGTGCAGAGCCCCCTGGATACAGAAGTGTGTGTGTGCAGAGCCCCCCTGGATACAGAAGTGTGTGTGCAGAGCCCCCTGGATACAGAAGTGTGTGTGTGTGTGTGCAGAGCCCCCCTGGATACAGAAGTGTGTGTGCAGAGCCCCCCTGGATACAGAAGTGTGTGTGTGTGCAGAGCCCCCCTGGATACAGAAGTGTGTGTGTGTGCAGAGCCCCCCTGGATACAGAAGTGTGTGTGTGTGTGCAGAGCCCCCCTGGATACAGAAGTGTGTGTGTGTGCAGAGCCCCCTGGATACAGAAGTGTGTGTGTGTGTGCAGAGCCCCCCTGGATACAGAAGTGTGTGTGTGTGTGTGCAGAGCCCCCCTGGATACAGAAGTGTGTGTGTGTGTGTGCAGAGCCCCCCTGGATACAGAAGTGTGTGTGTGCAGAGCCCCCCTGGATACAGAAGTGTGTGTGTGTGTGCAGAGCCCCCTGGATACAGAAGTGTGTGTGTGTGTGCAGAGCCCCCCTGGATACAGAAGTGTGTGTGTGCAGAGCCCCCCTGGATACAGAAGTGTGTGTGTGTGCAGAGCCCACCTGTACACAAAAAAGTGTTACAAAATAATTTTAAAAATCCCAAAAATAAGGTAAATCATATACATTTTCCTGTTGTTTACCTATATTTTGAAACCAGAAAAACACACCAGTGGTGCACATAAGTACAATGTAAATCCAATACACAATAAGGTTGTTAGCAAAGCAGTCCGCAGTATGCTAATAAAACGTAAGATAATATTGCTTAGCATGTTGTGACTGCGCCAACACATTCCGCAGCGTTCTATAAGATGTGTGAACAAGGGATGTTTCTGAAATAGTGCTGTGAACTGTTTATTTCTGTGGCGCATCTCCCATACTGGCCTTACAACTGGAGCAGGGAAACCTGACAGGTGTGATGTATGTGGATTATAAGAGATCTCCCATCACACCAGTCAGATTTCCCTGCTCCAGTTGTAAGGCCAGTATGGGAGATGCGCCACAGAAATAAACAGCTAACAGAGCTGTCTAAAAAAACAAAACATGCTACTCAGAAGGGGAATGATTTTTGGCCATCCACTGGGTCCATATTCCAGCGACCGACTTGGTCGTCTGATTATCGACGACCGAGGTTGCAGAAATGTCCGACTAGGATCATCCACTGCAAGTGACTATGGACGGAACTCCGCTATTTTTCTAATAGACATTTAAACCAGTAAAAATGTATTAAAATGTGTCCAACACCAGGGGTTTAGTCGGGCTGATCGGGTATGGCGGGACTGAGGAGGGTGGCGGGGGTTGTGGGGTGCCCGGGTGAGAGGGAGATTGCCCTCATCTGTGTCTGAGTTGATGTATATGTGTGTGCCGTTCGTAGGGCTTCCCCCCCCTCCTCCTCCCGTTTCCTTATCACTTTGGCCTCCCTCTTCCCCTTATCTCATTTTCTTTTGCTGTTTTCTCCTATTCCTACTCTTTCCCCACCTTTTTCTAGTCCTGCCACCATGGGCTCAAGGCTGTTGACACCCCATTTTTGTTTTTTGAGCACTGAGAAATGATACGCTCCATGGGTTTTTGCACGAAGGGGGATTTTCCATTCGAGAGGATGGGCTCATAGACCTAGCCTGCCCTGTTCTACGATATTAACAATGAACGGAAAGGATAGAGGTGGCAATTATGGGTTGGGCACTCCTGTCCTGTATCAAGATCATCCACCCCCCCCTTTCAACGGGCCTCTGGTTGTAGGAGACTGACTTCTTTTCTATGTACTTTCTATGTATTTTCTTTTATTATACCTGTATACTTGTCTTTATTTTATGTAATTTGTCTTCTAAGTTTGTTTTTACAATAAAATTTGAATTTTAAAAAAAATAAAATGTGTCCAAACATTAAAATGGGTCCTTTTTATTTAAAAAAAATTAAAAAGGTCTGTTACAGAATTTAAATAGCCTTTAAAAAAAAAATTAGGAATCTCATTGTCAGAAAAATACCAAGAATACAAAAAGATGTGCAGAATTTGAATAGACTTTTTGTTGTAAATGAAAAGAATAAACTGTTTAATAAAAAACAGTTGCAAATTTTGCATGCGGCCCCCCATGGGATGTGAAAACCTGTCCGGTGGCCCTCAGGTAATTTGAGTTTGAGACCCCTAGGTTAGAGTAATGGTTAAAATTGGCTAGCACTTATTAATGTATAGGTAAAATTAATATGGGTAAAATCCATTTATATTATGTGAATTTAGGGACATTTGTACCCATATCAAAGGATCACCATGATAGACTATGAAGGGGTTCTCTTGATGTTAATAAAATAACCGGTTAACATATTGTATGGTTATGTCCCTATGTCGAGGGGAGTAAAAAGAAGAGCGAAGGCGTTCGAAAACCGCGTAAAACAAAACAAGATTTCCCCGTTGTGGACTGGGAGGGGAGAACGCGTGTGTGGAGTCACATAATCGGCACAACAAGTAGAGGCGTTCCAGGGTGAGGCGCATGAAATGCGCATGCGCAGAAGAAAATTCCGTGCGTTTCATGGTGGAACGTGGTTGTATATGGATATGTGGGGTTTAGAACTCTACGAACCCGGAAGAAACACTAATTAAGTGGACTTGCACATGTGCACACTATTTGGACTAATAAGAAGACTATATAAGCAGCAGGGGATGGGGATATTCATTTATAAGTATTGTTCCAGCTGATGAAGTTGGTCTATAATGACGAAACGCGTCCTGGATTAACATTGTTTTAATAAAATCCTTTTTTATCCATCCTGTTTTTCCGGTGTCGTTGTGGAGAGGTTTTTTGAGTTTTCCCTAAATAACTCATAGGTGAATACTCCAAGATCCTGGAGGCTCCGATAAGAGGGAGTACAAAATTGGCGAATTTCTGTATATAAAGACCAGTTTTACAGTATCACACTAGGCTCGATTTGGGTCTTTGTTTTTCTTCTCTCACCTACTTATGTAAGAGATTGGGAGAAGAGAAATTTCATCGGGTTCCTGTGAATATTGGAAGAAATACTGACAAAATCCAATATACTTAAGCCTGGATAAAGCCCACAGAATTGGGCTTGGTTATTACCATGTATGGTGTGTGGAGATGAAGAAACCACAATAACAAGAACTCTAAAGTGTATGTTTTTTTTATTTACCCAAAATCTTGAGTGCGCTGTACCCTTTCCTTATACTGCGATTTTTTTTGACTTTGTCAAATTTGTTTTTTTGGGGAAACCAGCATTGGGGTACGTGGCGACTGATATCGCAAGGTGTTAAGGGAATATTCTGGTGTGGCGCTCCACTGATTCTGGCTAAAGGGAGACTAAGAGTCTGAGAGTAGTGATAGGCCGAACACCCCCGCGTTCGGTTCGCATTCGAAAATGAACATTTGAAAAAGTTGGAATTCGAACGCGAACACGATTGTAACTCAATGCAAGTCAATGGGACTCGAACGTTCGAATTTTAGAGTGCCCTCCAAGAGGGCATATATGCAAGCTATTTGCCATTAAAAGGTGTATGGGGGTCCGGATAGTGCCCTGGGGGACAGGAAACAAGGAAAAGTTTAAAACAAGTTTTTAAAGGAACAGTGATTTTTCCATGACATAAAGATTAAGAATAAAAATGAAAAATTCCTTCAAATATCATGCCTAGGAGGTCCCCATAACCTGCCCGTGAAGTGGCGGATTTGTAGGATGTATAGAAACATCTAAAAAGAAAAAAATGACATTTCAAATGACGGTAAATGGTTTTCCTTTAATCTATTCATAAACAACTGCTTGGGGTGGCAGCCTGTATGAAAAGAAGAGACATTTTGGAATACGCAGAACAAGTTTAGTGATTTTTTTGGCTAAATTATGGTGAAACTTATGCAGGCTTTGGATGAAAGTAACAACAGGTGCATTAAAACTGGACCTTTGGTGCCAGCTAGTGCCTTCACACCATAAACCCTCTGAGGTATTGTGGAAGAGTGCAGGGGTGGAACCTGCCATCAAATATTAAAATGATATGAATCTGGTACACGCGTCAGTGCACCCAAATATTGGGCATTTGGTGCCAGCTAGTGCCTTCACACCGTAACCCCTCTGAGGTATTGTGGAAGAGTGCAGGGGTAGACCCTGATGTCAAATATTAAAATTATATGAATCTGGTACACGCGTCAGTGGCAGTGCACTCAAATATTTGGCCTTTGGTGCCAGCTAGTGCCTTTACAACGTAACCCCTCTGAGGTATTGTGGAAGAGTGCAGTGGTGGAGGTTTTGGGAATGCAGAAGAGATCCCCGATCTATTCAGTTACATCAGCATCAGGGGAGTGATAGCTGCTGATCCAGGACTGATTAATTTTTATAAATGTCAGCTGGTCTACAGAGTTGGTGGACAGATGAACTCTTTTGTCTGTGACAAAACCTCCAGCGGCACTGAACGTCCTTTCAGAAAGCACGCTGGATGAAGGGCAACCTAGTAGCTCCATAGTAAATTCTGGCCAGTGATCCAATCTCAACACCCGGTAAGCCAGTGGATCATATGCTGTAAAGGTATCCAGGTCTGACCTTGCCCCTAGGTAGTCCTGCACCATATGGTGAAGACGCTTGCAATTGGTGCCTACATTTGACTTCCCTGAGCGTCGTGGACTAAAAAAATTGGAAAAGGCATCAGTCAAGCGGCCCCCTTCACCGCTCTTCCTCTGATCAACCTCAGCCTCAGAAGCACCTGTGTCATCACTTGGTAACCTACCAGTGCCTGGAAAGGTGTTACACAAGTGTCGCTTTAGAGTGTCCTCAAGTTGTTTCATCCTGTCCTCCCTCTGTGAGGACAGGATGAGCTCTGCAACCTTACCCTTATATCGTGGATCAAGAAGGGTTGCCAACCAGTAATGATCCCTCTCCTTAGATAGCACGAATCCTGGTGTCCTTTAGCAGGCTTTGCAGGATAAGGGAGCCCATGCAGCGTAGGCTGGAGGTGGCATTAGGTTAACGAGTGTTCCTGGTCGCTGAGGATGACCCTATCGTGCACTACCTCCTCCCAGCCACGTACTTGTCCTTGGGTTTCTGGGGACAAAAAACCCTCCCTTGAGGAATCCCCACCTTCAATGCCTCCACAACTTAAATATTCCTCCTCCTCCTCCTCATCCTCCTGTCTGATCTGAGGACCCGCAGGAATGCTGTCTGCGGAAAGACTGGGGCCTTGAGAGCTAAGGAAGTCCTCCTCTTCCTCCCGCTGCTCTGCCTCTAGTGCCACATCTATAATTCCCCACAGAGTGCGCTCCAGCAGGAACACTAAAGGAATTGTGTCACTGATGCATGCACTGTCCCTGCTCACCATCCTCGTTGCCTCCTCAAATGGTGACAGTACAGTGCATGCATCCTTGATCATCAGCCACTGCGGGGGGAAAAAAAAAAAAAAGTTGACCTGAACCTGTCCTTGTGCCATACTCACACAGGTACTCATTGATGGCCCTCTGCTGCTTGTGCAGATGCTGCAGCATTGCCAATGTCAAGTTCCACCTGGTGGGCATGTCACAGATCAGACGGTTTGTGGGAAGGTGGAATTCTCTTTGAATTTCTGCCAGGCGAACACTTGCTGGGAATGACCATCTGAAGTGGCTGCAGACTTTACTGGTCTGGCTGAGAAGCTCTGCCAGCCCTGGGTACCTGGTTAGGAAACGCTGTACCACCAGATTTAGGACGTGTGCTAGGCATGGTACATGCGTCAACTTACACAGGCGTAGGGCGGAGAGAAGGTTGCTGCCATTATCACAGACAACCATTCCCAGCTCAAGCTGGCATGGTGTTAACCATCTCTGCACCTGCCCCTGCAGAGCTGACAGAATTTCTGGCCCAGTGTGGCTCCTGTCCCCTAAACAAACCAGCTCAAGCACAGTATGGCATCTTTTTGCTTGAGCCATTGCGTAGTCCCTGCCACGCGTCATTTTAACTGCCACTTTGCCAGAGACAGAGAAAAAGGAGGAGGAAGAGGAAGAGGTGGTGGAGCAGACAGACCTCATATAAGCAGCTTTCTGGAGGCGTGGTGGATGAACAAGCTCCAGCACAAAGCCCCGTCCTGGATCCCTCCCAGCTGCAAGCAGAGTTACCCAGTGTGCCATGAAGGAAATGTAACGGCCCTGTCCATGCTTGCTGGACCATGTGTCTAAAGTCATGTGCACCTTGCTGCTGACTGCCTTTCCCAATGACTCCATAAATTGTCTTCCACATGCTGGTATAGTGCTGGAATGGCCTTCCGTGAAAAGAACTGGCATTTTGGAACCTGCCACTGTGGTACAGCACATTCGGCAAATTTACTGAAAAAGGCAGAGTCCACCAGCTGGAAAGGCAGCAGCTGTAATGCGAGTAATTTTGCCAAGCTGGCATTTAGACACTGTGCAAGGGGATGGTTGGGACTATATTTTTTCTTACTCTGCAGCAGCTGGGGCAATGAAATCTGACTGCGTAAATCTGCAGCTGATGGGATGCTGTCACATTCTGAGGAAGGACCTGGTACACCCATTACTATAACATCATCCCTGTCAGTGGAGGTTGTAGACATGGCATAACATATAGTGTGGGTAGAGACAGATGAGGACCGATGGGAAGTGTTGTGCCAACGGGATGCATGACAAGTGGTCATATGTCACTTCAAGCATGTGGTACCCAAGCGGCTGATGTTTCTCCCACGCTTGATCCTCTTCAGACATAGCTTACAAATAGCAACGCTGCGGTCTGCTGCACATGTCGTGATGAACTCCCAGACAGTAGAGTTCCTGGATGTGTGCTTTGAGACAACAGCGCTCTGCACCTGAACAGATCTGACATCTGATGCCTTGGACTGGCTATGGATGCTTATAGAGGACGTTGTGCCTCGTTTTTGTTGTGCCTCCTCTTCCTCCTCACTTGACTCCTCTGTTCTATCAGGCACCCAGGTGGAGTCAGTGACCTCATCATCATCATCATCACCCCCTAACTCCTTGTCACTGGAGCCAACTTGGCAGTATGCTGCAGTTTCTGGGGGAACATGAGTGCCAGTTCTTTGTGTGTCACTGGCACCCCCTCCCTCTAGGCTGATTTTGCTCCTTTCCTCAACCTCAGAGTTTGAATCAGAGCACTGGAGTTGCTGCGCATCCTCAAGCAGCAAGTCACTGTCATTGTAGTCAAACAATTCAGCTGACTCCTCCGTGTATGATGGTGAGGCTACGGCAGGAGTAGCTGTGGACATGGAGGCTGAATTAGATGTTTTGGCAGCTGAGGTGGACTGTAAACCACTACAAGCCTGGCTGGCAGAGGACTCGGAGGACTCGGATGGCCTGGTTAGCCAATCCTGCAAATCCTCTGTATGTTGTTGCTGCTTAAGATGGCCAGCACCAGTTAGAAAGGACAAGCGTGCCCCTGCAGAGGATGCACCACGTCCACGACGACCAGGTGCACAGCCTTCCGACACAGAGGCTGCTTGCCCTCTTATCTGTGTCTGGGAGCGTCTGCCTGTCCCTTTTGGTCTTTCTGACATGGCGAGTGATATATAGATTAAAGATATACAGAACTCTGATTCAACTCTGGTATTAAGATTGGAGATATACAGAACTCTGATTCAACTCTGGTATAAAGATTGAAGATATGCAAAACTCTGATTCAACTGTGTTATCTAGATTAAATATATTCAGAACTCTGCTATAAATCAGTGATTTCACTGATATTTTCCCTGCAAGGCTGCCAATGTCCTCTACTCTCTCTCTGATTCACTTCCTCTCCTGCAGGCTGCAACACCCTGATGGCTGGCAAAACCCAGATTAAACTCTGAATAGATAAAGATACAGATTAAAGATACAGATGAACTCTAATTCAACTGTGGTATTCTATGGTATCTAGAATAAAAGATATACAGCTTTTCCAGAACTCTGGTATAACTCAGTGATACACCCTGGTAGCTGGCAGTAGCTGGCAGTGCCAGCACACAGATTCAAATTCCCAGAACTCTGGTATAACTCAGTGATACACCCTGATAGCTGGCAGTAGCTGGCAGTGAAAACACACAGTTTCAGATTCCCAGAACTCTGGTATAACTCAGTGATACACCCTGATAGCTGGCAGTGCCAGACACAGATTAAAATTCCCAGAACTCGGGTATAACTCAGTGACACACCCCGATAACTGGCAGTGACAAGACACAGATTAAAATTCCCAGAACTCTGGTATAACTCAGTGATACACCCTGATATGCAACAATCTCCTCTCCTCTCTGATTCACTACTGCAACAAACACACGCTGGGGCTGCGGGGAAGCCTTATATAGTGTGCTGCGGGATTTAGCTCTGTGAGCCCATGATTGGGCAAAATTTGCCCAATCAGGACTCTGAGCCCTGATTGGCATAGTCTTGCACCTGACCTGAGGTCAGGTGCAAGGCTGTAGCCAATTACAAGCTTCAGGCCAGTGGAAAAGTGCATTGTGGTCCATCGTGGTGCATTATGGCGAACACGCGGCGAACACGTGGAAATGTTCGCTGTTCGACGAACGGTTGAACGGCCAATGTTCGATGCGAACTCATGTTCGCATCGAACCGCCAGCCCATCCCTATTTGTAATCATATAGAGTAAAACAGCTCTTTTGTATAGCACAGGGCAGGGCTTTAATGGGAAAATGTCAGGAAGGAAAGAGCAAAGCCTGTGCTAATCCTATGCTTGATCTGTGCATGTGGAAGTTGCAGAGGATGTTACATGCCGTGTTTATTTATATGTGTTTTACCCAGGTATGATTGATTTGTTTTATTCTCATTTTTATGTTTTATTTTTATTTTATTTTTGTATATATATGTATATATTTATTTAATTGTATTGTAATGCGACTATATCACCCAGCATCCTTAGAGCACGAGGAGCTGCGTGGAGGTGGAAGTTGCAGAGAATGTTTCATGCCGTGTTATTTATATGTGTTTTACCCAGATTAAAATCGCATGTTCCCAGCGATCCAGTTGCCGGTCTCATTTTTGATGCTCAACAACACACAAAACACAACGCAGAGTCTTATATGAATGGGCAGCGAGGGTGTAGGCCGGTTACAGAAGCGATGGAGGGGATTCTGTGATGAGTATGCTTGAATGCTTGATTCAGGGCAGCAGAGGGAAGCGATGGAGGTGATTCTGTGATGAGTATGCTTGAATGCTTGGTTCAGGGCAGCAGAGGGAAGCAATGGAGGTGATTGTGTAGCTGTGTTCGTCTCTTGCAGTGTGTTTAGTTGTAATGCCCTGCTCCGCGGCCCGAACCGCCATGCTGGGACAGACACTGGACTCACCTGAGGTCCCTCGTGGCGCGCTGCTCCATGCTTCAGGTCGGCAAGATGGAGGAGAGGACTTCTGAACCACATCACGCCACCGATCGCCGCCAACGGCTGAGATACGAAGCATGCACGGACGCGCGAATCGTTCGTTTCCTTAAGAAGCAAGACTCCTGGTACTCTGACGCACTCTGCTGGCCGATTGTGCTTACTACATGACGCCTGTTCAGGAGATCCTCGCCTTCCTCCCTTTGATCTATCAGGAACCAGGTATCCCGGTTCCACCCACGAGTCCCAGGTGAAGGGTGTTTCTATGATTCCTTGTGCCCTATTTAAACCTGCCGCCTTTCTCAGTTCAGTACCAGGTTATCCTGTTGCCCTTCCGCTTCAGTTTCCTAGTGTTCCCGTGTTCCTGCTTTTCTCCGTACTTCTGACCACCGACCCGGATTGCCACATCGACCACGCTGCCTTCTTCTGAGTCCACCGACCCAGATTGCCACATCGACCACGCTGCCTTCTCTGCCCATCGACCTGGATTGCCACATCGACCGCGCTGCCTTCTCTGCCCATCGACCCGGATTGCCACATCGACCACGCTGCCTTCTCTGCCCATCGACCTGGATTGCCACATTGACCATGCGGCCTTCTCTACCCATCGACCTGGATTGCCAAATCGACCACGCTGCCTTCTTCTGCACTCCGACCCGGATCGCTTCATCGACCACGCCACCTTCTTCTGCCACCTTAGTTGCCCTTTGTTGTTTGGAACTTTTTCATTACTTGCTTTCACCCCTTGCTATTCATCCAGAACCCTTGATACTCGAGAAGACCACCTTTGTTAAAACCTGTTGTTCTGGACTTTTTTGTTGCATTTCTATTTTGCATTTCTATTTTTGTTACACTAAACCTTGTTTATCGCTACGTGGTCTCCTGGTCTCCTTGCTTCCACGGCTTGCCATCGGTTTCCGTACTTATCCACTATACAGGGACTCCAAACCCTGCATTACATTAGTGGAGTAACTAACTGTATTTTTTTGTTTTCACTGTTGGGGGGCTTTTTATTGAAATAATTTTGCATGTCCGGACATGTAAGCCGCTTTCAGTTCTTCAGCAGCTGCTGAACTGCTGCAGCACAGCAATTCAGTTTGTTGCAGCAGTGTCACTGAACGCTTTGGATGCGAATTTCGAAGCAAAATAGCTGACGATTTCTTAATGAAAGCTGTAGTTTCATATGACTCAGACAACAGTTGGGGTAAGGTAATAATATATAAAGAAAAGCATTCAGCACAATTCCGTTTTGTATGCACACACCACAAATGATAGTTTTTATTGAATAAACATTGGGCCATATTACAATGTTGGTGCTAACTTAACCAGAGCTGTTGTAAACTGAAAACCTCCATAGGCTATAATGGCTCTGGGAAGTTAGCACCAGCTTTGTAATATAGCCCATAATGTTTACTTCTGAAACAAAATATAATTGAACTGTGCAGGGGTAAATAATAAATAAATATTTTGTGCTTTGGTGAACAAAAACATCAAAATTAACATTGCCGTACTGAATTGTCACTTGCTCCATGGCAGCGGCCATCTTTAATATGTCACACTCAGCTGCTTGCAGCACCTCTCTGGTGCTGAGCGCTGAGCGGCAGAACGGCGTTCAGTGGCAATTTGTTAACTTAGCACTTGCAGCGGCTGAGCAACTGAACGCACCTCTGGGGTACAGTCTTTGCAAAAAAACTTACAGGGTTATTCAGAGAGCACCGAAACGTCTCCAACATTTCGGTGCCATTTTTTCCCTGCACTTCGGGGCGATTTGGCAATTCTAGTTTGCTGACCCTGCAGTGTATTCAGTATGCACTGTAGGTGTTAGATTTAAATTTTATGTATGAATATAAAGTTCCTGTGATTGAAATACGTACCATATTTCAATATGCATTAGTGTGAAAAGCCTGTTCTGATAAAAAGGGGGTCACAGCCCATTTTTAGTGTCAATTCTGTATGTAGACAGTCTTTTCTTACATAGGATGTTAGCCTGCGGAATTTAGCTGCATTTCCCGTAAAGTATTTGTTATATGAAGTGTAGAAATGTATCTGCTCTGATTGGCTGTTATATCACATTTCTATGTGGGGTGGATAGGAACCTCTTTTCTACAACAAACGTTTCTATTGGGTGTTGACATAATAAACTGGTCTGACTAATGACGAGATATTCAGACATGACCTGAACCTACATTGCGTGTGTGGCTGATTTTGGTGTCTCCGCCATGGCGTAGCGCAGCATCTTGCTTCATTTTGATATAGAAGAAAGAAATGACAGACTTTTTGGGATTCCTTTTATGGTAATTATAATAGGAAAATTGTTTTTGTATGTTTATGGTTAT
This sequence comes from Leptobrachium leishanense, assembly GCA_009667805.1. Lineage (NCBI taxonomy): Eukaryota > Metazoa > Chordata > Amphibia > Anura > Megophryidae > Leptobrachium > Leptobrachium leishanense. The sequence goes on from CM019072.1 coordinate 43,515,902, forward strand.
AATTTAAAAGTTGATGTCAGAAACGAGATCTAATCATTTGTCTGATATGATTTTTTTAAGTCATACAGTCGCTTATATAGAAAAAGAGACTTTTTTCCTCTTGGCTTGGCTTCTTTGTGGTTTTTTCTGAAGTCTTAAGGCTCTGATTGAGAGCTTGTTTGTGTTTTTTGTTGCAAGGATGGACACTCTCTTTGTCTTGGTTTGTTTTTGTTATTTTGTGTTTGTAGTACTGGAAATCATTTGATTCCCCGCAGAGAGAATCACGTGTGTAGCTCGCCCGTTTAAGGCTCCGGTCGTAAGAGTCTAAAGTGCTTGAAAATATGTTTATTTAGCTCCCCCAGTAAATATGTCCCCGCAGCTCATTTCAGCTCCCCAGCCCATTTCAGTTCCCTCAGTTAGCTTCTTCCCAGTACATTTATCCCCCCCCACACACATCACCCCTGCTTGTTCTATACTTAGAATCCCTGGCTCTCTCCTGGGTTCTGGCTGGTCTCTCTCCACTCCCCCTCACTGCACATGCTGGACACTTCCAGAACAGCAGGGGTGTCTCTGCTTCACGCAGTTGTTGTGAGGTGGAATGGGTGGGGCCAGCATGTTCCCATGTGAGCTGCTGGGCTGGCAGCCTCGTCTTCCTCTTTCCCCAGGTGGGGCCTTTTTATTTCCGGCACAACATGTGGGAGTTTGATCCCACATGCTGCCAATCAGAAGGGAGACCCTGTGCCGAATCCTGCCTTGATTGCAGGGGCAAGCAAGGCCAATTTGGACTCCCCATCCGGGCCCTCGGTCTGCACCCAAGAGCCCGATGGGTCAGTCCGCCCCTGGCTAGAAGCTTTATTTCTACAGTTTTGGCTTCCCTTATTCTTGGTGATTCTGGTCATTAAGGACCAGATGTGCTTTCCTTCTAGTGAGTAGATATACTTGGTGAATGATACCATTTTTATTGTTTTCAGATTGGTTGCTTGTATTTGTTACCTGACATTAACTGAGGAAAAAAAGGGATAGTTTTACAATATTCATGTATTCAGTTTTTACTGTTAAAGCTTAAATCTTCAATTTCAGGCAGTTTGGTTTTTATTAATTCTGTAGCTGTTCTGTTGTTCTTCTAGTATATATCCAATGAAATGGTCCTCATTGTACCTGATTCCTGAGTAGGGATGGGCTGCCGGTTCGATTCGAACAGGAGTTTGAATCGAACATCGGCCGTTCGAAAGTTCGGCGAACTTCGAACTTTTTGCGATGTTCGCGAAAAGTTTGACCGTTAGTGAAACGCTGTTTGCAAAAAAACTACTGAACTAGCATGTCTGGAATTTACACATAACATCCAATGAATGAATGATAATAAAAAAGACTGTTACAGAAAAAGGAAAAAACGATTTAAAAAAATAAATTTGCAAAAAATGCTTAAAAGATCCTAAAGAATCTAAAAATAAAGAGACTCTTTAATGCAGAATATAATAATAAACAGTTTATTAAATATTGTATTAAAACGGGAATATTTTTAACATTGAAGCCTATGGGATTCTCCTGAATAACCCTGCCGAATGAAACCACCGAACAGCAGGGCATTTCGGCAACTTTTCACTGCTGGTTTTTGTTCTCTGAATAGACGAAGCATTGCTTCTCTATGGGGATTTCACTGCCCTCGAACAGGCACCAACCAGGCACCGTATGTGCAGGCAATTCGCCATCATTTGGCGAACTGCCTGCTCTCTGAATACCCGAATGGCCAGGAAAGGTAACCGTACGCTGAATTTCAGTGTTCGGTTACCTTTTGGCCACAATTCGGATCTCTTTGAATAACCCTGTTAGATTCTCGGTGTCGTGCACCACCGACTAAGACACAATTTTTCTGCACTTGAATGTGACAGATGCATATCATTTCAATATTTGACCGCAGGGTCCAAACCTGCACTTTTCCACAATACCTCAGAGGGGTTATGGTGTGAAGGCACTAGCTGGCACCAAAGACCCAATATTTGGGTGCACTGACCTGTGTACCGGATGCATACAGGGCAGCCATCAGAAATGATTGGCCCCTTACTGAACCTCACAATGGGGCCCCCCATAAACTTCCTCAACCCATAACAGCTTTTTGCCCCCTTCCAAAACAAAAAAGGACATAAAACAGTTCCACAGCAATAAAACTCACAGTAATGTGTGTTGTGTATGAGCGTATCTGTCACGTCTGGGGCTCATAGGGGGCCCCGGCACCCGGCGGTGCCATCGACAAGCCGGGTGCCAGGGGTTGTGCCAGCTTCCTGAGCTCGCAGGGCTGGTCAGGAGGCGGGGCGCGCAGGGCCGGATTTGCACCTCAGGAGCCTGTAGGCACAGAAATGTGGAGCGCCCCTACCCCCCCCCCCCCAAACAAAAAAAAAGGAACATTCCAAAATTACTATTTCAATTTTCATTTTCAGGCTAAGAAAACTAAAAAAAATACATTTTAAAAAGCTGAAAACCTGTTTTTCTCTACGCTCAAATCAAAAAAAGAGGCAGAATCTGTTGCCTTAGTTGAATTAGTTACAGTTACAATCATTTTTAAAGCGCCAACAAATTCCTTAGCGCTGTACAATGGGAGAAACAGAAAAACAAACATATATGTGGACCCTGCTCGAGAGCTTACACTCTAAGAGGAGAGGGGTGACACATTAGGTGAAGGCAAATAGGGTATTTGAAGTAGCGCGGTGCATGAGGGCTGAATGGGAAAATGGAGCAAGAAATGTGCAGTGGGGGATCATGGAGTGAGCTGATAGAAAATGCATTACTATAGAGAAGCCTGAGACTTCTTGAAGGACTGGAGAGACGGGCGAGTCTGATGTTGTGGGGGAGGGAGTTCCATAGAAAGGGGGCAGCTCAAGTGAAGTCCTGAATGTGATAGTTGGGAGTGCGGGTACGAGGAACTGATAGCATCAGATCATTGGCCGAGCAAAGTGGTCGGGATGGGATGTACCTGCTAATAAGGGAGGAGATGTAGGCAGGGGCGCGGTTATGGAGAGTTTTGTACATGAGCTCCATTATAATGAATGAGTCAGAATCTGGGATCTCTTAAGGCCAGAGAGAAAAAGGTTACAGTAGTCAAGGTGGGATATAATAAGAGCTTGGATGAGCATTTTAGTAGAGTCTGGATTAAGAAAGGGACGGATGCCTGCAATGTTTTTTAGGTGGAAGTAGCAAGATTTGGTTAGAGGACTGAATGTGAGGAATTTTACTAGATTGATTATCATAGATTGGAGTCCAAGAGGACCCTGAGGCAACGAGCCCGAGAGGTAGAAGTAATGGTGGCCATTCACCCGAAGAGAAATTGGCGCAGGAATGGAGGTTTTAGAGGGAAGGAAGATGAGAAGTTCAGTTTTCGAGAGGTTGAGATTTAGGAAATGGGAAGTCATCCAGTCGGAGACAGTTGACAGGCAGGCTGTAACATGGTCCAACACCGAAGGAGAGAGATCAAGATAGGAAAGGTAGATTTGGGTGTCATCATCATAGAGGTGATATTGGAATCCATAGGAAGAGATGAGGTTGTCCAAAGAGGCAGCATAGATCGAGAAGAGTAGGGGACCAGAACAGACCCTTGAGGTACCCCAACTGAAAGAGGAACTGGTGGTGAAGAAACTCCAGCGAAGTGGACACTGAAGGAGCGAAAAGAGAGGTAGGAAGAGGACCAGGAGCGAGCGATGTTAATGAGGCCAAGTTGATGCAGCGTAAGGAGCAGGAGAGGGTGATCCACAGTGTCGAATGCAGCGGAAAGGTCAAGAAGAATAAGGAGGGAGAAATTACCTTTGGTTTCAGTGGCAGCTAAATCATTAGTCATCTTGGACAGAGCCGTCTCAGTAGATTGATGGGAGCGAAAGACAGACTGGTGCGGATCAGACTGGTGCGGAGAGTTAGCAGCAAGAAAACTGGTGAGCTGGTTATAGACCAGACGTTCTAAGATTTTGGAGGCAAAGGGGAGCAGAGAGATGGGACAGTAGTTCAAGAGGGAGGTAGGATCAAGAGATGGCTTTTTTAGAATGGGGGTGATCAAAGCGCATTTGAATACAGAGGGGAAAATTCCAGAGGAGAGGGAAAAAGGTTAAAAATATGAGTCAAAGCAGGGACAGTAACTGGTAGGAAAGGCTGAATAAGGTGTGAGAGGATAGCATCAAGTGGACAGGTGGTTAGGTAGGAGGACGTGAGAAGTTCTGTTACATCCTCCTCCGAGACTGGAGAAAAGGACGACATAGTAGAAGTACACCCGTCGAACACCCCCCGAACACTCACCGAAACCCTGCAGAAACCGCCGCAAAAAACACGCCAAACATGTTGGAAAAAGCCACTAAGCCGCCGATCACAGCGCAGACCAGCCGCCGGAAAAAGTTGACGAACAGGGTAAAAAAAACAATACGCTTGAAAGTGTCAAAATGGAATCGCTGTTTGCAAAAAACTACTGAACAAGAATGTCTGGAATTTACATATAAGATCCAATGAATAATAATAAAAAGCTCTGTTACAGAAAAAAGAAAAAACACTTATTTTTTAATAAAAGGAAAAAATATTTTGCCTAAAAAAATGCCAAAAAATTTCCTAAAAAAAATCTATAAATAAAGAGACTTTTTACTGCAGGCTAAAATAATAAATAGTTTTTTCGATATTGAATTAAAACAGGAATATTTTTAACATTGAAGCCTATGGGGTTTGCCCGAATAAACCTGCCAAATGTAAACACCGAACAGCAGGGCACTTCAGCAACTTTTCACTGCTGTTCAGTGTTCTCTGAATAGATTAACCATTGCTTCTCTATGGGGGATTTTGCTGCCTTCGATCAGGCACCGTACTTGCTGACAGTTCGCCAAAATTTGGTAAACTGCCTGCTCACTGAATAGCCGAATGGCCCCGAAATGTCACCGTACAGGGAAATTTCCTGTTCGGTGACATTTCAGGGCCAGAACAGGTCTCTCTGAATAATCCTGTATGATTAGTGACTCATTTTTATGTCCCCATATAGAGATTTTTATATTCTACTGGTATTTTTGGAAGCTGCATTGCTGAAAACTAATTCTGAGCGCTACAAATTTAATTGTCTATGGTATTTACTGTATTTGAGACGAGCCATTTCTGCTAATAATGCAGACCCCGTTCAAATTGTGCAATATAAGGGACAACATTGAGAGTTTATCATTTTTCAAACCAGTAATAAAAGGAAAAACGGCGTCTAAGGAAAGGGAAACCAGTTAAATAATTCCAGATGGAGGAGAGCAACACTTTGTTGAATAACCTATCCATTGCTTTTGCAGTGAAGTTGATAATAGTAATTTGATAGAAGAAAACGGAGAACAAAAACTTCCATATCCGTAAGGCCAAAAATGTTTAATTTTACTACTAAAAACAATAATACAGCAGCATATAAATATATATAAATGAGTTTATGGGAATATGTGTATATGAAAAACAAAAATATACTGTATGGCATAATCCCGCAAGTCTCAAGTGCAACAGTGACCTGGTGAATTTCCCGGCATTGATACTTGCAGCTAGGAAAAAGACTCACTCAGGCTACTTTTGTCAATATTTCAGATACTAATATGGTAAAAGTTGACGACAATTCCTCATTAAAGTACGACATTTCTTCAACTTACCTTTTTATAAAGTTGGCTGAGTGTTTCCCTCTTCTTGCTGTCTGTATGTATGTGTATTTATAGTTGTATATACACACACTCAATTGTTCTCACCCCAAGATATATATATAAATACATATGTGTACTTAAAGTCATGCACATGTATTACTGTGCCTAGGCATTCAGTATTGTTTATGATATAGTATCTACACTCGCAGTGGTTCCCTTTCCTTTTTTTTTTTTTTTTACAATTTATATTGACAATTACAGAGCTCTGTGTAAATTTACAGGGAAAGTGTAAGTAAGTACAGAACTATTTCCTAAAACTATACATGTAACAAGATAATAAGATAAATAAGAGCAATAAACTCTCAGTTGATTTTTATCACAATGAAATATGATCTATTATACATACAGTATAAAATACACTTTTTACCCCCGTGTTTCACTATTCTTTTCTAGATCTTAAAGGTTATCAAGCTGTGGTATAGTGTACACTGCATCTTCCAGCTGCTGTGATCCTTTTTCTTAGGCTTAAACCGTTGTGCAAGTTAAGTATATCACCTTTGAAATCAGTAATGATGCTTTGTACTATTACTTGATAACAGTCTTTTTACTTTTCTTTTCCTTAAACCGCCTGGCATCAATAATTTTGTGTTTTAGATCTCTTTTGGTGTCCTTTAAGTCTTTTCCTACCAATGTTTATGTATTATCCTCTTTCTATTGCAGACCATAGTTTACTGGTTTCACCCAAACTTTCTGCATTGTTGATCTGTAGAAATTTCAGCTCAATTTGGTTGAAGGCAGGTGATGGTCTCAGTGATAGCAGTCAAGCTATCTCTTCCTCTGTGGATTACAGATAAGAGGGTGTCGAGACTTAATAAATCCATGATTACATTCACACCAGAAAGATCCCGTTGTATTTATACATCTGCTGTTTCTGCACAGAGGTCCTCGAGGGTTCTTTTGCCTGCACTCATCTAAATCTGTTGGAAAGAATATAAATGCAAAGACATAAAGGTATGAATCTAGTGGTTTATATCACATGTATGCAGTATGATCATATACATAAAAAATAAACATTATTTATTAATTTATAAAGTATTTTACCAGGAAGGATTTCTCTCGTTTTTAAGTATGTCCTGGGTTCAAGAACATTGCATTTTTATGGTAGGGTACAGAAATACAAAGTAATAAAATGCAAGATATTAAAAACACAGTAAATAAATATGTAAGAAATATACTCACTATGTTACATGTTTACAGGTGCATTCTGTATGGAGGTATATTAATAGAGATCTCTTAAGTAACTTTAGACTGGGGGAAGATTTGATGGTGTCTGGGAGGTTATTCCATATTTGCAGTGCTTTGTAGTGTGGTAGGGCCGCTCAGAAAAGCACAGGATTTGGAGGTGTACCTCTTTTATTGAACGCCACAAAACGAAGTCTCTTTAAACACCGGGTACACTTGTATTACCAAACAAAATTAAACGCAAACAAATTGGCCTACTCCTTCCTTTAGGAGACTAACTAAACAAATTTGTCCCCTCACTACGGGATACTGGGGCAGCTATTCTGCCCCCAGTATAAACAAAAACTCTGTCCCTTTTTACATACGTGCCAGCAAGCCTGGAGTTCTGTGCATTCCACACCTCACTCTTTCAAACACAATCTTTTTCTGCCTTCCTCTGTGCTGGGAACTGCTATATTGGCTTGTTAAGGAGTTGCAGCTGTGGCTGCTGCCAGGGAAGGTGTAACCCCTTACTGACCAGGATATACTGCATCATTCAGCCTCCTGCTAACATACACAGATTCCCATACTCTGTCACACATCCCCCTCCCCAGCGTAACACAGGTATGTGAAGCGGCCACCTCAGCCAGCCCATGCACTCGAGACAGAGCATCGGCATTGCCATGAAGGAGACCTGCCCTATGTCGTACCACAAAGCTGAATGGCTGCAAGGACAGAAACCACCTAGTGATCCTAGAGTTCTTCTCCGTATTGGTATGCATCCACTTCAACGGAGCATGGTCAGTGATAAGGGTGAAGCGCCTGCCCAATAAGTAATAGCGGAGCGTTTCCAAGGCCCATTTGATCGCTAAGCACTCTTTTTCTACCGTAGCATAGTGTTGTTCCCGAGGCAGCAGTTTCCGACTCAGATACAAAACTGGATGTTCCTCGTCGCCAACATACTGAGACAAAACTGCACCCAGACCAACCTCAGAGGCATCTGTCTAAAGGAAGAACTCTTGGGTAAAATCCGGTGCCACGAGAACAAGTTGAGTACAAAGGACTACACGCAGGTCAGAAAAGGCCTCCTCAGCCTTGCTGTCCCATCTTACAGTGTCAGGACTCCTCGCTTTCGTAAGATTTGTGAGCGGAGCAGCCCTTGTGGCAAAATAAGGAATGAACCTCCGATAGTAGTCTACAATACCCAAAAAGGCTCGGACCTGTTTCTTTCTCAGTGGTCTGGGCCAGCTTTGTATGGCTTCTATCTTAACTGTTTGGGGCCTCACTATTCCCCTGCCGATCACATAGCCCAAGTATTTGGCCTCAGCCAAACCTATAGTACTTTTAGCTGGGTTGACGGTCAGGCCGGCTCCTCTAAAGGTATTCAATACTACTTGTACCTTCCCTAGATGGGTCTCCCAATCGGGACTATGGATAACCACGTCATCCAGATAAGCTGCCGCATACTCTGTATGAGGTCTCAACAACTTATACATCAATCTTTGAAAGGTGGCTGGAGCACCATGCAGGCCAAAAGGCATTATTCTATACTGAAATAGTCCATCGGGAGTGGAGAATGCGGTTTTCTCCCTGGCCCGCTTAGTTAATGGTATCTGCCAGTAACCCTTCGTCAGGTCTAAAACCGTGAAAAATCTGGCCTTTGCTAGTCGCTCCACCAACTCATCAACGCGGGGCATGGGATAGGCGTCAAACTTAGAGACCTCATTCAGTTTCCTGAAGTCATTGCAAAACCTAATTGATCCATCAGGTTTTGGCACTAGAACGATCGGACTGGACCAGTTACTTTGAGACTCCTCTATCACTCCGAGGTCAAGCATTTTCTTGATTTCGGCTCTTATGGATTCCCTTTTTGCATGAGGGATTCTATAAGACTTAACCCTTATGGTAACCCCTGGTTCCATCTCAATATCATGGGCAATGTCTTGGGTTCTGCCTGGCAGCGATGAAAAGACATCCTCGTTCCTCTCCACCAGGCTTCTAGCCTCCTCTGCCTGCTCTGGTGTTAGATCAGAAGATATCTTCACCGGTTGTTCCGGGGGCTGCCAACTAACCATTGGGTCACCCACAGCGACCACACATGCTTCTCTATACCTCCAACGCTTAAGGAGGTTTATGTGCAGTATTGCCTCTTTCTTACGACGGTTAGGCTTGTCGTGGAAATTTTATTATGTGGACATTATATTCTAGGATGTGCGTGTTTTATAAGTTGTCATCTGTCTCCCTGTGTTGGATTTGAATGTGGTTTTAAATCCAAACCAGCGGCAAAACCGTCAGTATGAAAACCTTCTTTTGGGTTTAGAGACATACCTGCTTTTAAGACATTTAAGCCTTGTCTCAACACTGGTACCGTGTTGAGATAATAACTGTATTTGTCCCCTGCAGATATGTCAATAACCCGTAGGAACAAGTAGATTGAGCAGTATCTGAATGGGGTCCATATTGACGAGTGACGGGGGATGGGGACAAACATGGCTGACGGGGATCATGGAGATGGCGTCGCCTGAAACAAGCGGCATTAGATGCAGATATGGAAGTTGGTCCTGATGTGCCAACCTACGGAGGTAAGTTAACCGCTATTCACCTCCTACTAAGAGCCAAATTCTTAGAAGGCATCCATACGAAAATTCGAGACCGGTTATTGTTAGCCAGACCCGAATTTAGTGAAATGACAATACCTGCCATTCTATCCACTCTCTCCGCTATAGAGAGAGAGAGGTGGATAGGAAGAAACAGGATAAAACATCCAAAGTCCTTGTGTCACAAGCCCCCGATGCAGAACAAACGTACCAAGATCGTGGGAAAAAGACACAACGCTGGAAAACCAGGACTTGTCACATCTGCAAAAAGGAGGGACATTTAAAGCGTGACTGTCCTAACAGACCCAAGGGTAAGTGGCAGTTCATTCCAGACGATACAACGACTTCGGTCGTGGGGATGGCCAGCCAGGGCTATGATTCTTCATAGCACATTGGCAAACCGGTGTCAGGCCATATAAACCTGTTTATCAAGGAATTAAAATATCCCCTCCCTTGCCTCATTGACACCGGTGCAGCCCGAACTGTTCTGAGATCCAGAGATCTCAGAGGCAAGGTTCCCCTCTCTGGGGAGACTATACCCACTGTGGGTCTCACAGGTCAGACAGTGTCTCTACAGACCACCAAACCACTCCATTGTAGACTAGGGCAGCACACGGAAGCCATCAGGTCTGTACTGGTATCGGATGAATGTTCCCATTAACCCCTTAGTGACCGGGCGGTTTTACACAAATCCGTCTTTTAGTGACCGCTGCTGTTTTTACGTTTCTGCGCTGTTAGTGTTTAGGACAATTTTTCCTCTTACTCGTTTATTCGACCCACACAAATTATACACCCTTTTTCCCGCCATTAAATGGACTTTCTAGAAATACCATTATTTCCATCATCGAATAATTTACTATAAAAAAAAAATGAAATATGAGGAAAAAAATGGTAAAAACACACTTTTTCGTAATTTAATCCCCAAAATCTACAACCACCCAAAAAGACCCTGGCTAAATAGGTTCAAAATTTTGTCCCGAGACTAGAAATACCCAATTTTAACATGCGTTTGCTTTTTAACCCCTTCACTGCTGAGACAGTTCACCTATGTGCGCTGCGCTCATTCTGACCATTTTGTGCTAATTATTTTTAGATGACAGCCTAGGTCCTATTTAATTAAACTCCCCCCAGACAAAAAAACTTTAAAAAAAAAAAAAAAAATATTTTATTTAATTATTATTATTTTTTTTTATTTAATTATTTTTTTAAAATTTTATTTTAAAACCAAACCTGGTCATGTTTGGTATCATTTGAAAGGCCATAATCAGGCCTTTTAAATGATGGCAAATATGACCATCCAGCTGCCATGGATCGGGAGATAAAGGGATCCTTAGGATCCCCTTATCTCTACATGGCAGCTAGAGGGTTAACTGGCCCACTGACATCCTCACACATATGGTGAGGTTGTCAGTGGGTGGGGGGGGGACCTGGAGGCTTGGCTGACATCCAAGATGTCAGCCCCCCTCCAGGTTTGAATCGCGTTTTGGCGCCAATTGGCGCCGAAAAGCGATCCGGCGGCGAAACTGTTAATGCCATACACCGCTGGAAAGGGGAGGCTCTCCCCTCTCCAGCGGTGCAAACAGCTTCAATGGTTGGGGAGATAGAGGGCTCCGAAGGAGCCCCCCCCTCCCCTCCATTGAAACACATGGGGGCACCTTCTGATGACGTCACCACGCAGCGTGGCGACGTCATCAGCCTCGCCTGCCCATGTAAATCACATCGGCAGGCTTCCTCCCTGCCAGATCACCGTGGGATCCGACGAGGGAGGTGAGTATCGGGCGGGAGGGGGATTTGGCGCCGCTGACGTACCCTAAGGGAGACCCGAGGACAGGACGTACAGGGTACGTCAGGGGTCATTAAGGGGTTAATTTGTTGGGAGCGGATATTTTATCAGAAATACAGGCGATTATTGAGTACACTCCAGCTGGCATTGTGGTAAGTAGCGCACTATCAGAAGAACGATTATGTGCTATGGTAGCATTACCATATCTAACAGAACCAACCTGTTTCCTGGAGTTGGATATACTGGCAGAGGTAAATTCCAAAATTTGGGCACCAGATAAGTACGAAGTGGCTCTCCTAACACCCACTAAACTGACCCAAAAACGATGCACCATTTTGAACCCAGCGTCTCTTCTTCCTGTTATGAAGGAGGAAGAGAAGGGGGGAGATAATGGTGTGAATAAACGAAAATTTTCCAACTTTTACTAACCATTCTAACCTCAACTTCTAATCAATTTTCCAACCTAGTAGGGAAACACTTTGAGGACCATCATGATTGCTTTTTCCTTGATGAGCTCCAAAAAGTCCACCGGGTCCAGGAGTCTCTCCCGGACCCAAACCCAATAACCAGTGTCCATTCTATTCAACCAGGTGATTGGGTCGTGCTAAAGAAACATCCGAGGACGGGACCAGAGACGAGATATCTTGGTCCATTCCAAGTGCAGCTGACGACGCCAACCTCTCTGAAGCTCGAAGAACGAGACAACTGGGTCCACGCCACACTGCAAGAAGCTGTTCAACTACATCAAAGAATGAGAAGTGTCATTTTTGTTTACTTGTTTAGCTTAATTTATTTTAGCGAGGGAAATGCACCTAAGACTAACAAGGGCCACAAGGAGACATTTGTAATAGTAACTCTGGCTCCTGCCGTTCGCTTGTTTAAATTCTTGTGCGGTGTTGTAGTGAGGGAGATCACCAATGAACAACGACAGTAGAGCGTCAAAAGGGGGGGATTTAGCAGGGCAGAGCCAGAGCTATAGCCAGTGAGGGTTGGAATCCTTTTGAAGGTTTGGGAAGCTTCGGGGATTTCTTGTTTTCCATTGGATCCTGGATAAAGGAAATGGGAGTATATATACTTATGGTTTTTCTGTTTCTATTCCTTCTATATGCCGGAGTGAAATGTTCCTGTTGTCTAATCGACCGAGTTACCAAAGCCAGAGTAGATGACTACGTTTTCGTTGCCGAGATGAGACGCCCTGAAGACCAACCCATGGACCGGACACAGAGGATTTCAGACCGACCAACAATCGACGCAACCCACCACCTCATGTCCTCCCTCTGAGTCACCTCCCCTAAAGCAGATTCTACGTGTCAAGTTCCACGTGTCAAGATTTGTTTTTAGACTTGCTTTATGATCCACGTGTCAAGATTTGTTTTTAGACTTGCTTTATGATCCACGTGTCAAGATTTGTTTTTAGACTTGCTTTATGATCCACGTGTCAAGATTTGTTTTAAGACTTGCGTTAAGATTCTACATGTCAAGATGGACTGTCTGTTGTTTTCTATCATCTGTTTGGTCTTTTTACATTCAGAACTTTACAAGAGGAACTGTTTCTTTCCAAGGAAGATCTAGATTCATCGAGGGACACTGGGGAGCAAATGACAAAGAGGAGGGACTGTCGTGGAAATTTTATTATGTGGACATTATATTCTAGGATGTGCGTGTTTTATAAGTTGTCATCTGTCTCCTTGTGTTGGATTTGAATGTGGTTTTAAATCCAAACCAGTGGCAAAACCGTCAGTATGAAAACTTTCTTTTGGGTTTAGAGACATACCTGCTTTTAAGACATTTAAGCCTTGTCTCAACACTGGTACCGTGTTGAGATAATAACTGTATTTGTCCCCGCAGATATGTCAATAACCTGTAGGAACAAGTAGATTGATCTTCACTCAGATACTGATCACTCTGAGCAGTATCTGAATGGGGTCCATATTGACGAGTGACGGGGGATGGGGACAAACATGGCTGATGGGGATCATGGAGATGGCACAGGGATGAGTCATCTCCAGGAGGCCGGTCGGTCATTCTGGTCCACGCCCCTGTCCTTTTGATATGTAAATGTAATTACTGAGCAACCTGGCTTTCTGTTGTACAGCCAGGGGGCTACTGGGTGTGTGCGATTGTCTAATAAATTAAAAAATCCAGGAGCCACAGCTCACTTGGCCACAGGATTTTCCAGCTTGAAGCAGCGTGTTTGTCTGATTCCTCCTGGGATAGAGAAGTACTTCGTTCTTATACAGAAAGAGCTAGATATAGCGTGTATTTTTATAGTGACGGATTTGTTTGTACTGGGCGCACTTTAATACTGAAGTGTACCTTTTTAGTGCACCAGGACTTTATGCGCAAACACCAAACTTTCCATAACAGGCTGACTAACCCTATAATTTACTGGACTTACTTTATCCAGAATTTTGTAGGGTCCCTGCAACTGAGCTAGTAGCTTACTCTCAGTCGTGGGAACCAGCAACATTACTCTGTCTCCCTTGTTGAACTCTCCTTGCTACTGCCTTTTTGTCATAGTGAAGTTTCTGGGCATCCTGGGGTTGTTTCATGTGCTCGTGAACAAGCGGAGCAATCCGAGCCATACGCTCCCTCATTTGTTCCACATGTTGAACTAAATTCGTGCCTTGGGCCACCTGCTCTTCCCAGGTTTCCCTCAATATATCTAATATACCCCTGGGGGGTCGACCATACAGAATCTCAAATGGGGAGAAACCAGTGGAGCTTTGCGGAACCTCTCTTACAGCAAACAATAAGTAGGGAAGCAGCAGGTCCCAATCTCTCCCATCTCTACTAACCACTTTTCTTAACATCCCCTTCAGGGTACGATTGAAGCGTTCTACCAACCCATCTGTCTGGGGGTGGTATACTGATGTTTTCAAAGCATGTATGTTAAACAGTTGACATAACTCCTTCATAATATGGGAAATAAAAGGTGTACCCTGGTCCATAAGGATTTCTCTGGGTATGCCAACCCGTGAGAAAACCTGAACCAATGCCTTTGCTATATTTTTAGCATTAGCCTTGCGCAGTGGAATGGCCTCCGGATATCTGCTGGTTTAATCGACAATCACCAGGATATACTGGTGACCCCTGGCCGATTTCTCTAGGGGACTCAGTAGATCCATTCCTATTCTTTCAAAGGGTACTTCGATTATCGGGAGAGGTATGAGCGGGGCCCTTAGCTTAGGTCTAACTGATGACAACTGGCACTCTGGGCAAGAAGCACAATACCTCTTAATTTCCTCATATACCCCTGGCCAGAAGAACCGTCTGAGAACCCTTTGTTTGTGTTTTCTCCACCCCCAAGTGTCCACCCAGTAAATGAGCGTGGGAGAAGTCAAACACCTTCCGATTATAGGAGGATGGCACCACCAGTTGCTCAACCTCCTGACCTTCGTCTGAGGTTAGCCTGTAAAGGAGATAATTTTTTAGGATAAAACATGGATACGTGTCCCTCATACAACCCTCCACGGGTACACCATTTACCTCTACCACTCTACTTCTGGCATTCTGTAACAATGGATCATTTGCCTGGTCTCACCCAAAATTACCAGTGGACATATAAATTGTTTCTGGGTTTTCCATCTCAACCTCATAATCTGGTTCTGTAGCAGGTTCTGTTTGTTCAACCTCTACCTCATTTTCACCACATTGTGTTGCAACACCTTTATTAGCCCGCTTCCCCTGCTCATTCAACAATGCTTCATTCACGGCTCTGTTAAACCTCAATTTGCTTTCCCTGCACTCTCTCTTGGTTTTTCTTCTTTTTGGGTTACCAACATACAAATCAGGGTGAGCAAAGGGAAAAAGTTCATCTAAACCACAAACTTGTCGTTCATCCCTAAGTGACCCTTGTTTGGTTACCACCAGGGGTTCCAAGAGGGTGTGGAACTCCGGGAAGTTCCTTCCTATGACTAGGGGATAGGGTAGTCGAGGAATCACTACCGCTGATATCCTTACCAGTTTTCCTTGTACAAAAACCTCTATATCGCTTGTAGGATACCGTACAGTACATCCATGAATACAAAGTATTGATTAGGCCACCTGCTACCAGAGTTAAGGCACTACCAGAGTCAACAAGGGCTCCTGTCTCACGACCATTTAACTTTACAGTCACTCTAAATGTATGTGCACCCTCTACCAGACCTGCTAGACATATCAGTCCACAAAAGTTTAAGGGGTTCTCACCCAAGCCACATTGCATCGGCTCTGGGAGGTTAGAGCACCTTGCCCTGACATGTCCTCTTCCGCCGCATTCAAAGCAGATTATAGAGTTTCTTCTCAATAGGTCTTTTGTGGGAGTACGGTCCTCAGAGTCTGTTTCGCGCAGATGTATTCCCGTTCCAGAATTGGGTTCTAGTCCACCTTTCCGGGGTCTTGGTCTCTGGGGCAAACAAAACGAATTAGTAGGAGATCTCTCCAAGTCCTTTGCAGACAGGTATCTTTCTACTTGTGCGACCATGCTGTCATAGGTTCTGGGGTCTGCTTGACTGATCCATTCACGGAGGCTCTGGGGAAGCTCTCTCAGGTATCGGTCTAGCAGCAGGGTTTCCACGATCTGAGCAGGGGTTTGACTCTCCGGTTTGAGCCACTTCCGGGCTAGATGAATTAAATCAAACATCTGTGAACGGGGTGCCTTATCTCCCTTAAACTGCCATTTGTAGAAGCGTTGGGCTCTCACATTGGTTGTCACACCCATCCGGGCCAGGATCTCTGCTTTTAGTTGGGGACAACTTGCAGAGGCCTCTTCGTCCAGATCATAATAGGCCTTTTGTGCTTCACCAAGGAGAAAAGGGGCAATAATTCCGGCCCACTGACCAGGCTTCACGTATAGCTGTTCGCTCAAACGCCAGAAGGTAGGATTCCATGTCATCCTCTGGGGTCATCTTCTGTAGGCAGCTGCTTGCCTGTATCCTGCTTACACCCTCTGCTGGTGCAGTCACCCCCAGGGTACTGATGCGGTCCAAGAGCTCTTTGAACATGGCACGGCCCATCCTTTGAGCTTCGCCCAAGGCTTCAACCTGCAAGACCAGGAGCTTGTTAGTCTCTTGCTGAGCTGCAGCTGAGGTTGCAGCAGAGGCTGCAGTAAGCCTGTTGGTCTCCTGTTGGGTTGCTGAAGCTTGCACTAGGGCTTTTACAACATCCTCCAGTATCGTGGGTTCTGTACCTTTAAGGCTTCTGTGAAAGCGGAGCTGGCACAGCAAATATCCCACCGCTGCCGCCACTTGTGGTAGGGCCGCTCATAGAAGCACAGGATTTGGAGGTGTACCTCTTTTATTGAACGCCACAAAACAAAGTCTCTTTAAACACCAGGTACACTTGTATTACCAAACAAAATTAAACACAAACAAATTGGCCTACTCCTTCCTTTAGGAGACTAACTAAACAAATTTGTCCTCTCACTACGGGATAATGGGGCAGCTATTCTGCCCCCAGTATAAACGAAAACTCTGTCCCTTTTTACGTACGTGCCAGCAAGCCTGGAGTTCTGTGCATTCCACACCTCACTCTTTCAAACGCAATCTTTTTCTGCCTTGTTCTGTGCTGGGAACTGCTATATTGGCTTGTTAAGGAGTTGCAGCTGTGGCTGCTGCCAGGGAAGGTGTAACCCCTTACTGACCAGGATATACTGCATCATTCAGCCTCCTGCTAACATACACAGATTCCCATACTCTGTCACAGTAGGAAAATGAGGATTGAGACACTTTCTTTTTGCATTGTGGTTTTGCAAGTAAGGTGCAGGATTTGAATCGGAGGTTATAGGATGAGGGAACTGCTGGGGGAAGCAGTCTATTCAGGTACGGAGGTAGCTTCTCAGAAAAGCTCTTAGTGCCCCTAGTGTTTATCACCTGTGTGAGCTAACCCTACCGTCAGCATGTCTCTGCGTTAGTGCCAGGTAAATTCAGTCTAGCGCGGACCAACAGATTGTTTGCCTCTCACTACAGATGGCGAAAATCACTTAGTGTGCGTTAATTTGAGATTCGGAGCGCGAGCTTACTGTACTTACCGCGTCCTATACTTAACTTGGGGTGCGCTAGAGATCACTTGCGCTATTGTAACCAACACATTGTTTGGTCCCGGTGCCAATTTCTAGACGTAATTAAAAAAAATTACCTACAGCTCAACCCTGGTGTTAACTGACGGAAAAGGAGAAAAAAAAAGGAAAAAAAGTCATAGGTCCCTGCCCAAAATTAACAGGTAATTGAAAGGAATGCATCACAGGTATTCTCTTGGCTCTCTGGATGTAGTTTACATGAAAAAGATGCATTGTATAGGAAAACCGTCATGTGCGAAGCCCCTAGGATTCAATGTAAAAAAAAATATTTTTTTTATTCAACCGTTTATTTTTTTTAATCCGCAGCAAAGAGCTTTTATTTATTGAATTTTTAGAATTTATTAGATATTTTTCTGGATTCTTTAGGCAAAAGTTGGGGTTCTGATATTTTTTTAACAAAAACAAGGTTTTTTTCTTCTGGAACTCGTCTTTTTCCTTTCTCTCCTTGGCCGTCTGCAGGTGTATATTAATAAACCTGAAACCTTCACTTCTCATATGTTGGCATAATGGCTCAATAGACTAATGCATTGTGTTAATGACAGAGGTCTTAGGATCAATTCCCTACAGAGCCATTTATAATTCCTTTTCTTTTTTTAACATTTTCCTAATGCCGCTATTATTATTATTATTATTATAAGATTGTATAATGAATAATAGTAGCATTATAATATTATTATGATTATTAAGCAAATAAAATAATGCTTGTTAAATTTATTTAAGAATCATAATATTATTATTATTATTATGCTATTATTCATAATATGATCGTATAATAATAATAAGATCAGCGTTATAAATATATAATATATAATGCATAGGAAGATGTTAAAAAAAGAAAAGAAAAAAAATTACAAACCGCCCTGTTAGGAATCTCAACCCTGACATCGGTTTCATACTAACATGGTGGCGGTGCATTAGCTCATTCAGCTGTTGTGCCGACACATGAGGAGTGCAGGTTTCAGGCTTCTTATCATATACCTGCAGCTGGCCAAGGAGAGTTTTTTTTCCTCCTGACACCAGCGGAGCTCCATACTGGAGCATGACGGATTTCCTATACAATGCATCTTTCACATGTGCGTTGCAATTTAACTGTACAATGCATCTTTTCACGTTTCCCCAAAGCACGGCGGTTTTACTATTAAATGCGCTGGTTCTCAGCCTGGGACTTAGTGTTTCCCTAGCGTGTGCTAATGAATCTTGTACATGGACTACCGCGGACAAGGTGATCTGTTGGTGGGTTGTCAGGCGCTACCTTTTAGCGACTCGCGCTAGAATTTTTAGTGTAGCGTTGGCATTTTAGCCTAGACCAGGTGATCGGGCCCCAGGTTGGAAAGGTGAAGGGCGCGTCTAGATTCCAGCGACGGCCAGTTTAGCTCTTTTTTTTTTTGTAATTCAAAATTTTTCATTGTGGAGTAAAGTCAGCATGACACACATAAAGAAAAGGCCTCGCAGGGCCAAAACAAGTCATCGAAGAAAATGGCAAACATCTTCCTCCGAGGAGCCAAAATCCGGGGGGGGGGGAGTGTTAAAGAGGGATCTAGGCTTCCAGTGAGTCGTCTACCCCCTCAATGACTCTTGAATGTCCCTTTGGTGGGGGCCTCCTGACCCTTCATGCCGTTGTTGCGAATTTTTGCTCATCATCCGGGCCCAGGTAAGCCTCACGCGACCCGAAATTACTTCCACGGCAATCCGTAAGAAACTCGCCGGCTCCACCATGCAGATTAGGCCGCACTATGTCCGAAACTCACCAGGCTACGTAATACACCGGCGGCCGCACAGCAAACTCCACCGCGGGCACCCCAAGTGGAGGGAAGGCACCAGCACCACCAGACAGTCCAGATAGGGCACACAAACCCTGCTATAGTCAGCTTTAAATACAAATTGCTGGTGGAGCTCCAGGAAATGCATCTGCTCAGTGTCTCAGCTAGCTCCGCCCCAGTTTAGCTGCATACACTACATCTCCGTATTCGATGACCGACATAAGCACTTGTTGTACAAACTGCTTTCTTACTGCAGGGCTCAGGCAGGATTTTTTTCTGTACAGGGCTCCTAGTTTGGGGTAGAGTTTAGATGAGAGTTTTTCGATGTGGGGGCCAAAAGATAGCTTTGGATCTAACCACATGCCTAGATATTTGAGAGAACTGACAGTGGTCAGCGTGCCATTTGATTTTGTCCTGATGCATAGATCGGAAGGATGTAATTTATGTAGTTTAGGTACTGTTCCAAAGAGCATTGTGACAGTTTTGTCAGTATTTAGAAACAGTTTGTTATCTGAGATCCACTTTTCTACCTCTTTGAATTGTTATTGCAGCTGCAGATTTGGTTTGCTGGTATAGATTATGGTGTCGTCTGTGTACATGTCTACAGTTGAGGCTTGGCAAACGGTAGGCAGATCATTTATGAATATCGTGAATGGCAGGGGGCAGAGTATCGAGCCTTGGGGTATGCCACATATGACTGGAAGAGGATAGGAAGCACCTTCAGAAACAGACACATATTGCGATAGATCCAATACATATGACTGAAACCAGGTTAGTGTATGATCACCAATACCTGAGTCTTACATTTTTTGTAATAGGATGCCATGGTCTACTTAGGGATGAGCTGTTCAGTAAGAAATTTTGAAAAAAAGTATAAAAAATGCTTAAAAAATGCTTAAAAATATCTAGAAATAAAGAGACTCTTTATTGCAGAATATTATAAGCAACGGTTTATTAGATATTGAATTAAAAACTAATGTGTACGTGCAAAGATTCTCACCTCTAAATGACTTGTGTTTTTCAAACAGCATAACAACAGGTGTTTTTAGTCTGGTGTAATGAATTTGATACATTGTATGTATGTATGTATGTATGTAGACTATACTGAGGGGTGGGGTGGTGTCTGCGTTCTGAGTGAGAAGTGTTAATTTCCCTCCTAAAACTTCTAATATGCTGCATTTCACCTCTGTGCGCTCAGCTCATTTCTACCGCTTTCGCTCATCATGTTTAAATGCGAATTTGAAGCCATCTTATACGGACAGAAGTACTGACGGAAGATACTGTAGACACCACACAGTCCGTTTTTTTTATTTATTTTTTTGAGAAAGGATTTTACCAGGAAGGATACATTGAGATTTCTCTCGTTTTCAAGTATGTCCTGGGTGGCGAGTATGTACCATTAGGTGTCTTGCCCAAGGACACTTACTGGAGAGGTGCTCGTCAGGATCGAACCCATCACTCCACAGGCTCTCTCCATGCAGAGTGGTGATGTTACCTCTACTCCACCCAGACGGTTTTTTGACGGAAGTAGAAAAAAAGGGAATTATGGGAAACAAAATTAATCTGAAAAATTATAAAAATTGGAAAATGATATGGAAAGCCATTTTGTGCGTCAAGGTGCTGGACGTCGCAAATGCGCTCCGTCTGACTTTGTGTCATCATGCACACAGAACGCTATGCAGACATGGCGCACTCTGCGCGTCCGTCTAGCGGTTTTACGTTCTTGAATAAATTGCGTCCGTTTGCCACGTCCGTTGTGTGTGCGCAGTTTGGTGCTCACGTACTTCGTGTGTGGGTCTCTATTGATCATGATTCTATGCTACGACGGACGTTAAACTGTGCGCCGACACGGACGTGATCACTGCGTTCATCTGACGCCGGCCTAAGTGGAGACCTCTCCATTTTTTTTCCATACTTTTTCATATTTTTCCATACCAGACATTTGATTTGGTTTTGCCGGAGAAATGTTTATCATTAGAATGTTTGTATGTTTAATGGGCAGTAGGTAATTTTACAGTTTTTTTCCTTAAAAGCATTTGATTTCAGGAGGTTTAATATCAGAATGTTAACAGAATACAGCGATAACACAGCTTTCTTTAGAAATATATCTTAACAAGTTCTAAGTAGAGCAGTAAGTGTAGTAGTACAGTATAAAATTGCTAATTGTTAATGAAAACCATAACACATTTTGAATAGTACATATACATAAATTGTCAGCCTGCATACTATCAATTTTACCTTCATCAATCCTTAGAAAACTATCCACTTTTACTCACCAATGCATCGTGTCCGAGTGATGTCAAGCTGAAATCCTCCTTGACACTCACATAAGACGCCATGTGGCCCTCTTGTACATCTACCATTGACACAAGGACACTCATCAGAAACTTCCTCTGAGCTATCCCCATCTGAAAGGAGAAAATATTCTCTTTAATCTAGGCTGACCAGAAAGGAAGCAATATTTTTATACTTATGTGTTATAAAATCAGGAAAAAAAATTACCTCTTCGTGTCTTTTTTACATGGAGGGCACTGGACTCCCAGAATGAGTTAGCCTCACTGTGTGAGACAGAACAGACTTGAGCTGAAAAATGGAAGAACGGAAACTTATCAGTTATCAGGTACATATAAACAGACAGTACCTATGTGTTCACTGGGCAGGGTAGATGATACTGGACGCAATGGACATTTTCCTTTTCTGTGAATTTATTAAAGGGACACTAACACTGGCACTTACATAAACTGTAACTAGATTACTTGTGCATTACAAATAAAACACCTTATAAATCGCATGCTGCTGTGTTTTTTGACAAATTATATATTGTTCTTTCCAGCAGACTCGACAGATTCATAATATATCATTATTATATGTATACGTCATGTCTTGCCTGAATATTATAACAAAAAATGCAATAAAATTAGAATTTTCAATCATCTTCAGTGTTTAAAGTGTTTTTTTTCACTTTTTATCATGTGAGGTTATATTTTCTATGGGGTAAGCTTGTGAAAAAGGGTAGAAATGGGAAGAAATGGGTTACATTTTTTTGAAGAGAAATTACATGATTTTTGGCAAACGCCCCCCATAGAAAAAATCGTTAGTGCAGTATCATTGTTCACATTATAACTGAAAGGGGAACAATATTATGCATTAATAAAAAAAACACTGTTTTTTTATTTTTATAAATTTTTTTAATTGTTTTATTTTTTTTAAATTTTATTTCTTTACATTTAACATGGTCATGTTTGTTATCATTGGAAAGGCCATGCTCTGGCTGTTCCAATGATATCAAACATTAACCCATAGCTGCCACGGATCGGTAGATAGGGGGTTCATTGGAACCATAGGTGGCAGCTAGGGGTTAACTCCTGAACTGACGTCATTGTGCTATGCATGATGATGCCAGTCGGCAGGGGGAGATCCTGGAAATTTGGCCAACATCCAAGATGTCGGCCAGCTCCTGTTGGAGCCGAATCGCGATCCAGCCCCCAAGGGGTTAAAGGCAGCCACCACTTGGAAGGGCAGGCTGTGCCCTTCCAAGCGGTGCCTGCCTTTTGTGCATGCCCCTTACGTATGGGGAAGAGAGAGGTCCAAAGGACCTACCCCCTCCCCTTCAGACACCTTCCCCACACTGGCAGGGGAGTGCCTGGAATAGACGCCATCGCGCTCAGCGCAATGACGTCTATTCGTGTGGCCGGGGCCCCGGGGGGCTGCAGCGATCGGCCGGAATCCCGGCGGCTGCAATGGGCTGCATCGCGCAGCCAAGACCACGCATGGCTGGGCGCATCTGCCACAGCGAAGGTTAACAGTTTAATGAGATGGAGGAGGGAATGTTTAGATAAGGCACCAGGGGGTGTATTGTGGGGTGTAGGCTACCTGAGGAAAGAGATGGCAGCTGAAGGAGTTAAAACAGGGAGCTTAAAATATTTATAATCTACCCATGGAGATGTCCTTTGATTACATACCACACAATACAATGAGATTTAAAACAGTGATCGACGCATAGACTCCATTATATGGCCATTACCAGAGAGTGAAGAGCAGGTAATGAAAATATACTGTGTGTGTGTGTGGGGGGGCAGTTTACAACATAAAATACCACAAAAAGGATGCACCCAGTGACATATTTTCTATAGATCAGGACTTTGGATAGTAACAAGTTGTTACTATCCAAAGTCCTGATCTGTAGAAAATAGACGGCTGATGTGGCTAACGGCAGACTTACTCTATCCAAGGTCCCAATGTGAAAATAAATAAATAGATGAAGTGTTTTACCCAGTGGCGTCACTAGGGTTGGTGTCACCCGGTGCGGTAACTTATGGTGTCATCCCCCCCAAGTTTTACGGATTTTTTTTAACTACTCTTACTCCTAAATCAGTACTCCCATATAACAATGAATGCTCATACACACAGCGCACATTACTGTGAGGTTTATTGCTGTGGAGCTCTCTCATATGCTCACACAAATTTTTGCCAACTGCCAGCAAGTACAATGCCTGTTCGAAGGCAGTGAAAGCACACATGGATATATATTGCCCCCAGCAGCTCTGGATATATTGCCCCCAGCAGCTCACCCATGGATATATATTGCCCCCAGCTCACATATGGATATATTGCCCCAGTTCACAATTATATATTGCCCCCAGCAGCTCACCCATGGATATATTGCGCCTCAGCTCACATATGGATATATTGCGCCTCAGCTCACACATGGATATATTGCCCCAGACCAGCTCACACATGGATATATTGCCCCAGACCAGCTCACACATGGATATTGCCCCTGCTCTCATGGATATGCCCCCAGCACACATGGATACTGCCCCAAGCACACATGGATACTGCCCCCAGCTCACATGGATATGCCCCAGCAGCTCTCATGGATATTGCCCCAGCTCCTCTCGTGGATAATGCCCCAGCTCCTCTCATGGATAATGCCCCAGCTCCTCTCGTGGCTATGCCCCCAGCTCCTCTCATTGATATTGCCCCAGCTCATGGATAATTCCCCAGCTCATGGATAATGCCCCAGCTCATGGATACTGCCCCAGCTCATGGGATATTGCCCCAGCTCATGGACAATGCTCCAAGCTCATGGATATGCCCCAGCTCATGGATATGCCCCAGCTCATGGATAATGCCCCCAGCTCATGGATACTGCCCTAGCACATGTATATGCCCCAGCTCATGGATATGCCCCAGCACATGGATATGCCCCAGCACATGGATATACCCCAGCACATGGATATGCCCCAGCACATGGATATACCCCAGCTCATGGATATGCCCCAGCAGCTCATGGATAATGGCCCCAGGCCCCCAGCTCATGGATAATGGCCCCAGCTTGTGGATACTGCCCCAGCTCATGGATATGCCCCAGCTCATGGATATGCCCCAGCTCATGGATATTGCCCAAGCAGCTCATGGATTTGCCCCAGCAGCTCATGGATATGCCCCAGCAGCTCATGGATATGTCCCAGCAGCTCATGGATTTGCCCCAGGAGCTCATGGATATGCCCCAGGCCCCAGCAGCTCATGGA
Source organism: Leptobrachium leishanense (assembly GCA_009667805.1). Lineage (NCBI taxonomy): Eukaryota > Metazoa > Chordata > Amphibia > Anura > Megophryidae > Leptobrachium > Leptobrachium leishanense. Next base: position 43,540,452 of record CM019072.1, read on the forward strand.
TGTGCCCCAGCAGCTCATGGATATGCCCCAGCTCATGGATAATGGCCCCAGCTCACCTCCTGCACCGCGTGTTCGCTCCCTCTGAGCGTCCGGCGGCGTGCAGCTTGGGCGCTCGCCTGGGTGAGCAGATCGCGGCTGGTCACGTGTTTCCCCAAGGCGAGTGCCGAAGCTGCATAGCTTCGGACGCTCGCAGGGAGCGAACACACGGCGCAGAGTGAGACACCCGCCCTTAAGGTGATGGTGTCACCCTAAAGGCGGGTGTCACCTGGTGCGGGCCTCACCCCCCGCCCCACGTTACGACGCCCCTGGTTTTACCATCGACTACTGTCCAGGGTGCAGATTCTGAACATTGGATCGTCACCGATAGTGAAACATTTAATCAGACTATTTCAGCAAAGAAAAAAACAGACCTCGTTATTACATTTAAATAGTTAGAAATCCAAAAGATTAACCCAAAAATTCCTGAAAATGCCCAAAAAATCCTAAAAAATTTATTTAAAAAATGGCATATTGCTGCAGATGAAAATAAAAATGCTTTAAGAGATATTTAATAAAAAGTTAAAATCACAACTATATTTTTATTTTTTACATTGAAAAGTATGGAGGAATAAAGCCTAGTTTTGTTTAAAATTAGTTAGAAACCCTAAAGATTAACCCAAAAATTCCTGGAAAATGACCAAAAAATCCTAAAAAAATTTATTTAAAAAAATGGCATATTGCTGCAGATGAAACTAAAATTGTTTTAAGAGATATTTAATAAAAAGTTAAAAACGCAAATAGTTTTTTAAATTGAAAAAACTATGCTGCATTAATTATACTGCAGAGAAGAGAAGTGCTGCCCAGCAGTGTGCAGATTCTAATGCTGCATTAATTATAGTGTAGAGGTGCTGCCCTGCAATGTGCGGATTCATATGCTGCATTAATTATAGTGTAGAGGTGCTCCCCTGCAGTGTGAGGATTCATATGCTTCATTAATTATAATGTAAAGGTACTGCCCGGCAGTGTGCGGATTCATATGCTGCATTAATTATAGTGTAGAGGTGCCGCCCTGCAGTGTGCGGATTCATATGCTGCATTAATTATAGTGTAGAGGTGCTGCCCTGCAGTGTGCGGCTTCATATGCTGCATTAATTATGGTGTAGAGGTTCTGCCCTGCAGTGTGCGAATTCATATGCTGCAACTATCGAATTTGAAATAAATTATCAAATGGATCAACTATCGAATTTGAAATGAACTATCAAATGGATATCGAGAAACTATCGAATTGATCGAAACGATACGAAATTACGGAATCAGCAATGGAACCGAAAAATACGATGTCCGAAATGACCGAAATGGAACCGAAATCAAGAAAGGAACGAAAATGACTGGCGATTTTTACAAATTTCATGTTTATACGAAATACCGAAATGATTTTGTTTCGGATTGGGAAAAAATTTCGGATGCTGTGTATTTCGAATCCGATCCGATTCGGAACATTGGACGAATCCGAAGCACCGAATCGGCCCGATTCGTGAAAAAAACAAATTGGTCCGAATCGAAACACACATCCCTAATTATTATTATTATTAATATTATTATTATTGTCGGCATTTATATAGCGCCAACAGTTTCCGCAGCACTTTACAATAACCAAAGGGAGCGAGATACATATAAACGGACATATAATGGAAGCAAGAGGCGTAGAGGACCCTGCTCATAGGAACTTACAGTCTAGAGGTATTGGGTTTGAGGAAAACAAGAGGAATTTTGTTAGATAGCAGGATCATTAGTGCCAGTGGTTTGGGAACGGTGGGGCAGGGCCGTAGGGAGGGCGAGGCGAGTGTGGCACTCGCCTCAGGCACAGCTGCAATGGGCCTTGGCCAGCAAAACATCCCTGAAAGACGTTATTTACCCCCCTCCCCTGGCTGGAAATAAAAATACTTTATTTGCCCTCAGAATAATTTTTTTTTTAAAAAAAAATCATTAATTTTCCCTAGCTGGAAGGCAAATTAATGATTTTTTAAATTTTATTCTGGGGGGGGGAAGAAATATTTTTTTTTATGGGTGGCCAAATAAAGTATTTTTCTTTCTAGGGGAGGGGAGCAAATAAGGTAAAAATAACAGAAACAGGATTTGCCCACAAGAGCGTTTCACAGAGCTCCACACAGCTAATAAACTCACAGTAATATGTGTTGTGTGTGTATAAGCATATCACAGAGCTACATAGCAGTAATGTGCGGTGCGTGTGTGTGTGTGTGTACACAGTATAAGTATCACAGAGCTGCATAGCAGTATACTCGCAGTAATGTGCAGTGTGTACAGTATAAGACTATCACAGAACTGCACAGCAGTAAACGTGCAGTAATGTGCGGTGTGTATCAGAGCTGCCATGCAATAAAACTCACAGTAATGTGGGGGCGCACAATTTTCTGTTCTTGCCTCGGGTGCAGAAAGAGCTAGCTACGGCTCTGCGGTGGGGCCACAAAAGCAGCTTCAATAATGTGTGAGTAGGTGAGCAGAGGGAGGAGTTGCATCAGTGATGTGGTACGCTATCCTGAAGAGATAGGATTTGAGGGATGTCTTAAAGGCCTGAAGGTCAGGGGAGAGTTTGATAGGGCGAGGAAAGTCATTCCACAGGACCGTTGTTGCCCTTGAGAAGTCTTGGAGGCGAGAGTTGGCCCGTGCATGTGTAGCCCGATGACCATATAATAATAAGGGTGATAAATCAACTCCCCAGAAAGTATTGTGGGATTTAAATAAAGTTGTCTGAGACCCGGGTCTGTTAACTACAAGGACCTTCAGCCACACCGAGCAAAAGGTGGAAAAGAAAAAAAAGGGGGTGGGGTAGGGAGGAAGAGGGTGGGAGAGAGACAGTGAGAAGAAGGGGATGGGTGGGGAGTGGAAAAACAGGAAGGAAAAAAAGCAGCGCCACTTCGTCCTGAAGCACTGCAATGTGAGATGACAAAGTGCCTCTGAAAAGATCCACCCCTACAGTTCAACAGTTATTCTGTCTTTCTTTCTGTCTTCCAAGAGAGGAATGTTCTCGAAGAAGAAACAACATCTACAAAACATATAGTTTTGTCACTACTAGTAGTAGTTGTCACTACTGACAATAGTAGTTGTCACTACTGTTTTGAGAACTTACTAACCCACCCACTCTCAGTATATGTTATACCCAGGGCCGGTGCTAGACTATTTTGCGCCCTAGGCAAGACCAGCTACTTGCGCCCCCACCCCCTAATAAACCACTGCACATTACTGTGGAGCTCTGTGATACCCTCATAAACACCACACATTACTGCAGAGCTCTGATACCCTCATAAACACTGCACATTACTGTGGAGCTCTGTGACACAATCATAAACAACGCACATTTCTGTGGAGCTCTGTGATACCCTCATAAACACCGCACATTACTGCCCCCAGCTCACATGGGTATATTGCCCCCAGCTCACATGGGTACATATTGCCCCTAACTCATGGGTATATATTGCCCCTAACTCACATGGGTATATATTGCCCCTAACTCACATGGGTATATATTGCCCCCAGCTCACATGGGTATATATATATATATATATTTATTTTGACAAAGGATTTTGCCAGGAAGGATACATTGAGATTTCTCTTGTTTTCAAGTATATCCTGGGTGGCAAGTATGTACTAGACATGTGCATTCGTTTTAGTACTAAAGCGATTTAGTCCGAATTTTGGGATAATTTAGTTTTAGTATGACTCAAGAGAAACGAAACTGCTCAGTACAAAAAACGAAAGAAACTAAAATAAAATGCACTACATTTTAGTTTCAGTCCTCTTTGTGATATTATATTGATGAGTGAAGGAGACCAGCAATGAAGAGCGCAACATCGCAACATCCGAAGTTCTGCACCCTCCACATGCCAATGCAGGAAGATGTTCTATACAGAGAGGGAAATTAATTCAGGAGGATGTTCTATATATTATACAGAGAGGGGTATTAATTAATGCAGGTGGATGTTGTATACATTATACAGAGAGGGGTATTAATTAATGCAGGAGGATGTTCTAAACATTATACAGAGAGGAGCCTTTTTTTTTTAGCCCTTTAAATCCAGTGGCTGTGAGCGCGGAGATCGGCTGCTTGTTACATTATCTCTCAGTACAATGTATCAGGCTCAGCTGTTACAGTAACTGACTGCTGCTCATCACAGCGCTCAGAGTTTCAGTAAAACAAGAAAATAATATTGTTCTAACGTCTTATATATAAAAATATTATTTACTAGTTTTACTGAAACTCTGAGCGCTGTGATGAGCAGCAGTCAGTTACTGTAACAGCTTTGCCTGACACGGGGCAGTATTGCAATGTTGGTGCTAACTTAACCAGAGCTGTTGTAACTGAAAACCTCCATAGGCTATAATAGCTCTGGGAAGTTTACAACAGCTCTGGTTATGTTAGCACCAGCTATATAATATGGCCCACATTGTGCTGAGAGTGAGAGATACTGTAACAAGCAGCGATCTCAGCCCTCTGAGGAGCCACTACAATAGTAATTGTATCCACTGGTTTTCGGATGTGAATGAAATTAGTTTTCATACTAAAGAACTGAAAACGAATTTCTTTAGCAACTAAATAAATTGCATTTTAGTACTAATGCATTAGTTCAAAACGAAATTTTGCGCTGTGCACATGTCTAGTATGTACCGTTCGGTGTCTTGCCCAAGGACACTTACTGACCAGGTTGTTCGCTGGGATCGAACCCATGGCTCCACAGGCTCTCTCCATGCAGAGCAGTGATGTTACCTCTACTCCACCCAGCTGGTACTCGTATATTGCCCCCGGCACACATGGATATATATATTGCCTAGTGATGCACCGAAATGACATTTCTTTACTGAAACCGAAAATACAGTATTCGATTGGCCAAAAACTGATACCGAAACAGATTTTTTTTCTTCAAATTTATTTTGTAGAATTGTGTGTATTTATATTAAATTATAAAAGGGTAAAGTTATACATCTTATTAATTAAAAAATTAATGAAAAAAATAAAAGTCTAATTAAAAAAAAAGTGTTATTTTTTTAAGTAACGCTCTGAGCTGGCGTTCTGCACAGCTTCAACAACTAAATTAGCAGGACAAAAATATAATAGCAAATAATTTTTATTACTAATAGAATTCACTTGTTAATCTGCTGATCAGCAATTAATTTTAAAATAAACAGACAGGCAGCCTTGTGCCTACAGCAGCAACACAGCTGCCTGTGATGAGACAGAGCTGATGCTGGGACCAGTTCACTGAATTTTTTCTCCCTCTGGCACACAGAAGGTTAAGGCTGCCCTGCACACACACTGGTGGCCAGAGGATGGGGGGGACAGCCAGTTTCTAAGAAGCAGCCAGGTTCCCTGCTCTGCAAATGGTCCCGACAGAGTCTCACATCGGGAGGGGATTTCAGGCAGGTTTTCTGTCCCCCTAGAATCCCCCTCCCCACTGCCATTAACCCCTGCAGCTGCTGAAAGCAGACTTAATGCTTTAATTTACACAGTGCAGTCTACAATCGAGCACAGACTGCACTGTGCAAATGAAGGGTTAATGGCAGTGGGGGGGTTCTAGGGGGACAGAAAACCTGCCTGAAATACCCTCCCAATGTGAGACTCTGCCGGGACCATTTGCAGAGCAGGGACTGGGAGCAGTGGGAGGGAGTGCAGAGGGGATCCCAGCGGCGGCCAGTGAGTGGGTGGGTGATTTTGTGCCCCTCCCCAACGTAAATCACCAGCCTCTCCTGCTTGCCCGGAAGCGCTGGCTCCCGGGCTGCAGAGAGACATGCTGGCTTTGCGCGGACACAATGATCGGACAGATCGGGAGAGCTGCAGCGCCGCGCGGATACAATGATTTCTTCGGTGGTCGGGCCCGGCTACGCCCTAGGTGGGCACTGTGCTCTAGGCGACCGCCTAGCTCGCCTAGCGGCAGCGCCGGCCCTGGTTATACCCTTATTGAACAATTTATTCAATCCTATCTGGCAGATCCCTCGCACTTGGCATGCCCTGCAGTATTATACCCCTTTTCCTGATTGACTCAAGCGTGTTTGCTGATTCATCTCATATTGAAGTATTAGTATACAGGCTGCACTGACAAGACATTCTGAGAATGAATGTTCATATTGCTAAGGAGAACCCAGCCCTCTGTGAAGTAAATTACACAAGAAGTAGAAAGCAATTACATTGTTACAAAGGCTCAAAAAAGACATGCGTCCATCGGGTTCAGCCTCTCACACATCACCTACTGCTGTTTCTCCAAAAGAAGGCAAAAAACCCAGTATGAAGCGCTCGCCAATATGCAACACACTGGGAAAAAATTTCTGCTTGACCCCAGAATGGCAGTCAGATTTCTCCTTGGATCAAGAAGCTTAACCACATATCATATATTATAAACCCTTAATATCCTGTTTCTGCAGGAAGTCATCCAGTCATTTTTTAAAAGTCTGTACAGACTCTGACCCAACCACCTCAACAGACAGAGAATTCCACAGCTTTATTGTTCTCACTGTAAAATAACCCTTCCTATGCTTTAGGCTGAATTTCCTTTCGTCCAGTCTAAATGGGTGACCTTGTGTCCTTTGTATAGTCCTGTTAATGAATAGGTTTCCAGACAATGGATTATAATGACCTCGTATATATTTATATAAGGTTATCAGATGCCCTCTAAGGCACCGTTTCTCTAAACTAAACAAGTTTAAACTTGTTAGCCTTTCCTCGTAATTTAAACCTTCCATTCCCCTTATTAATTTAGTCACCCGTCTCTGCACTTTTTCTAGCGCTATAATATCCCTTCTTAAGACAGATGCCCAAAATTGCACGGCATATTCAAGGTGCAGTCTTACCATTGATTTATACAGAGGCAAAATTATGTTTTTATCCCGAGAGTGAATTCCCCTTTTAATGCATGCCAATACCTTGCTGGCCTAGGCGGCTGCTGTTTGACATTGCACATTGTTACTTAGTTTGAAGTCTATGATTATTCCCAAATCCTCCTTCTGCTTTAATTTCCCTAACTCCGTACCATTTAGGGTATAAGTTGCTTGTGTGTTCTTCACTCCAAAGTGCATAACTTTGCACTTATCTACATTAAATTTCATCTATCTAAATCCCTCTGCAGCGAAGTAACATTCTGTTCACTTACTTTTCCTAGTTTTGTGTCATCTGCAAACACTGATACATGACTTTCAATACCTATGTCATGTCCCATGATTTATTGTATATTTTTCTGTTTTGTGTTGAATCTGCCTTTGCTGCTTACATGCTATTGATTTCATAGCTATTTTGTCCCTTCTGGGTTTCCCTAGCTTTCTGTATCCAGTTAGTTCCCACCCCTCTGCTCAGTGTCTTGTTGTTAGTTACTTCCTGGTCACATAGCAGCTATTCTGTGCTCCCTGCTGGACAAATCTAATGTCTTTTTACCTGCAATGCTGTACACTATTCAAGATTGTCAGTCTGATCATTAAACTCTTCAACTGGATTCATCTTTCTACGTGTCAGTTTTGCTGAGTTGAAGCTATCTGCTGAACTTCATCGTGTGAGTACTGGTCAAATACAGATGTAGCTAGTCTAAAGCACCCACGCCTCACAGCTTTGCTTAGGGAAGCAGAATAGCCTTTTATAAATAAATTGAATAGAATTGGTCCTATAACAGACCCCTGAGGGACACCACTTACCACTGATGTCCATCTTGAAAATGTACCATTTATCACCACTCTCTGTACCCTATCTTTTATCCAGTTTTCTATCCAAGAACAAGAATTAAATTTCAAGTTAGTCATTTCATGAACATATACAGGGTTATTCAAAGAGAATCGAAAAGTCACCGCATGTTCGGTGACTTTTCTTTCTCTTCAATTCGGGCCGATTCGGCAATCCCATTTCGGTGACCCTGCAGTGTATTCAGCAAGCACCACAGGGCCGTCGAAGTGCAGGGAAAAGCTGCCGCAAACCCGACGAAACGTCACCGCAAAAACCCGGCGAATGCACGTCGAAACCCACAAAAACATCTGGATTAACCCGCCGAAGATGCCGGAAAAACCCGAGCAGGAGCCGATCACACGCAGCGAAGCCTCCGGAAAAAGCCGACACCGCAGACGAGTGAAGTGAATAAATTAGGAAAACAGTTTGCTTGAATGTTTGAAAAGTGAAACGATGTTTGCAAATAAACTACTGAGCGAAATTGTCTGAAATTTACATATGAGGTCCAAGGAATGATAATAAAAAGGGCTGTTCCAGAAAAAATAAGTAAACTTAAATTTTTGTTTTAAAAAATTGGACTTTAAAAAAAAAAAGAAAGAATTAAGAAAAATGCTTAAAATATCCAAAAAAATCTATAAATAAAGAGACTTTTTACTGCAGATTTTTATAATGAACAGTTTATTAAATATTGAATTAAAATGGGAATATTTTTAACGTTGAAGCCTATGGGATTCTCCTGAATAAACCTGTCGAATGAAACCACCGAATGGCAGGGCATTTCGGGAACCTTTTACTGCTGGTTTGTGTTCTCTGAATAGCCGAAGCAGTGCTTTTTTATGGGGATTTCACTGCCCTCGAACAGGCACCGAATGTGCAGGCAATTCGCCAGGATTTGGCGTATTGTCTGCTCTCTGGATAGCCGAATGGCCGAGAAAGGTAACCGAACGCTGACTTTCAACGTTCGGTTACCTTTCTCCAGCCATTCGGATCTCTTTGAATAACCGTGATAGTCAGTATACGTGCTGACCACCCTGTATTCTGGGCACTGCTACCATATGTAAATCAAAGTGCCCTCCAACACCTCCAACATTTGTTGTGCACCTCATGCACTGGAAAGTGAACGGACCTCAGAGTCACATACCAACCTGATAGTAATTTGTATGAGGTTTCCGGACACACTGCTTTTCTCAATAATAGAATACATCTGGCACATTCCCTTTTAGAGTTTGATATATTGAAGAGTGAAGAGTGAGAATTAGCGGAGTGAAGGGGAAGGTTAGTGTGTGGAATCCAAATAAATACAAGATACAATCTAGACGTCATGTGCAGCACTGTGTGGGGAGAATTACACAGTGATTTATACTGCGCTGGAGATCTGCCACGTTTGTGCTGAGAAATCTGCTAATATAGCTGTCTAATGTGAGTTCTGTAATAGTCAAGGTATCTCCAGGGCAAACCAATCTTCCTGGCTGGTTACATCTCTCTATAAAGTCTGTATAGACCTGCTTTCAGTTGCATGACAAATGGCCAGGGTCAAGCCCAAGAAAGGATCATGCCAAAGCAAAACTGTAAAGGGCGCTATAACGCTCACACTGGAGTAGCGTAGTTGGGATCGTAATGGACAGATTTTTCTGATAGCAGGTTACAAAGCAAAACTTATTATTAGACCAGATCTCCCAAGCCAGGGAGTTAATGAACAAGCCAGAGCAGCACCTTAGCTCAAATGGTTTCTAGACCAAAAGACCGCTTAGTGCAAACCCATGAACTTTAGTCAACAATAAACATAACTTGGATACCTGAGTATATTTATTTTCGCATAGGTTTTCAAGCAGAGTATTGTGGCGATTGATGAATTGAGCAGGTTGCAGGGCAGTCACATAATCGGTAGACTTAGTTGTTCTGTTGAAACCAAACCTGGCAGACAGCAGACCGTTATAACAATAATATGATATGAACCGTGCAGGCTTCAGGTTGGTCGCAACCTTGGTACACTTTGTGTTTATGTAGCAACCAGACAAGGCAGAAAGTACACCGTTATCATAACCCAGTACTCTCACAGCTCGGCAGATATTCATATAATCAGATGCCTTGTGATTAGGGCTTAGACCAGATAATGTAACCAACAGCGACCAAGTGCGAGATGTGAATTTGCCAAGGTGGCGGGCAGAACCCCAACCAACACACATGCGGTAAAACATTATAACCGCTGATCAGAACAGCCACTGGAAGTAAGCAATAGAATGGTCTAATAACAAGCCGGGTTGAAAACGTGAGAAGGATCCTCAGACAGAAATGGGTTGGCAACTGGATAATCAAAGCGCAATAATAGTAAACAGGCGATGCGGGAACTTGACTCCACGTCATGGCACTGAGCAATCTCTCGCGCCCTGCTTTAAACCCGGCGGCTCCTTGTGACCACGCCAGGTCCCGCCCCCTCAGACGCCTATCGGCCATCATGAAGTGCTGGCACCTGGCCAGCCAGTGACACAGAACCATGCCCAGACCCCCCAGGCAGCGCTGTTGGGGCTGAGGACGTAACAAAAACTCTCAAATGATGAGAAGCTTCACCCTTTCTAGTAACATTCAACATTATCCTTACTAATCACCACAATAACTTACCATGCCTTGGTGGACATGCAAGACACCTAAGTCCCCAGCCTCTTCCTTGGCGGCAGCAGCAATCAGCCAGTGTTACCTGGGGACCATTCATGACATGTGAGCAAATGCCATCTGCTCCTCGCATCCTCCAGCAGATATCAAGTGTTTCCCGGTCTGTATTAAAACGATAATCTAAATTAAATAATTTCATGTTTTATATCTGTGTTTTGCCTATAGTTCTCAGATTTATGTACTCATGTAAACTATCAATGAGAATTTAATAGCATTGTTTTAAGAGCTTGGCTAAGGGTGCTGTCTGTCCCCTTCACTACAGAGAACGAGATATCTCGGGCTTCAAAGGCTCCATCTGGTACCCCGATATCGAGATATCTCGATCGGCAGATCTGCAGCCCAAAAGCAAATGAAATTAGTTTGCTGAAAACAAATTTCATTAGCTTTTGGGCTGCAGAAGGAGCCCCCAAAGTTTCAGTCCCGTGGGCTTAATACCTAAAGAGCTAAAACTGTGTAAAATCGCCTGATGAATTCTTAACATCGGGCATTCAGCAGTCGAGGCAGGGGAAAAAAAAAATCAAGATGCAGTTGTAATGGCTGTAACTCAATTTGGCAGTAGATGACACCATCCACTGGCCAAATAGGTTATTTACAGTAACAATTAAAATGGGAATGTGCCCAAATATCTCTTACTGTATAATTACTTAAAAATTATTTTAAAAAAAAACACACTGGTTTCTGACAATGTTCTTTAGGAAAAATTGGTAGTGAAGGGGTTAAGGCAAATTAACAAATGTTTATATTGTTTGTTTTAGTTCATAGTTTCCTATGTTGTACAGACAAAAGCTTTTTTGTATTTATCTTTTCTAGTATAGTGTCACCTGATTGTATTTCAGGAGGGTTGCAATGTCTTCCAAGTGGGTCCAAGGTCCAGGGAGATGTACACTTGCAAAAGAATGATCCCACAGTGTTCACACAACGCCCATTGCGGCATATTCTTGGATCTTGGCATTCATCAACATCTAAGAAAAGTGAGCACAAATGTAAACAGGACGCTCTAAAATACATTTATGCTATGAGAATTTAAGCATAGAAGACATAATTTACTAAATATTCCTAAATATTTAACCACTTTGTTGCTATGGATGCACGTGTCCATGATATTCCCCCTACTGTGCGGAGGACTCGTTCGACGCGTCCAATCATCTCGGCACGAAAGCGACATTGTGGTTCCGATCCCTAGCAGCAAACAGTGATGGCCAACATCCGGGATTACGTCTGGATTACCCTGTATACTTGTAAGAAAAAAAGAGGTTTGTGAGGATCCTGAGGACGAGCAACGGCACTAGTGGCCTGCTCTATGGTGGGGACCACTCAGGTCTCACAGGGTTTTTGCTAGATAGTGCCATTACAGGGACAAATGCTCCATATGCAAATCAGCCTGCTCTCACCCAGAAAGGGTGGCCAGTACTGATTGCCAAGAACATCATCCCTGCACGAGAGATGAAGCAACCCCCGACGATCGTTTCAGCCTTGTTAGGCCTCGCCAGGAGGGTATAGCTGACACCCCTCTAGGCACATCAAGCCTTCCTTCTATACGTTTACAGGGTTAAACAGACGTGGACCCCTTGCTTGATGTGCCTAGAGGGGTGTCAGCTATACCCTCCTGATGATGAGGCCTAATAAGGCTTAAACGATCGTCGGGGGTTGCTGCACCTCTCGTGCAGGGATGATGTTCTTGGCAATCAGTACTGGCCACCCTCATTGGGTGAGAGCAGGCTAATTTGCATATGGAGCATTCAACCCTGTAATAGCACAAGCAAGCTAAAACCTTGTGAGACCTGGGCGAGCACCCACCGTAGAGCAGGCCAATAGTGCTGTTGCTCGTTCTCAGGACTATCACAAATCCCACTTTTCCTCACTATTTTTTAATAATGCAGCATTATTGTTCACATTTCAATTATAATGTGAACAATGATGCAGCACTAATGATTTTTGTTTTTTTTTAGCTAAAAATCACGTAATTTCTCATAAAAATAAAAGTAATGGTTTCCCAGTTCTAATTTTTTTAACAAGCGTAACCCATAGAATAAATAACCGCAAAGGCTCGGATGATAAAATGTGAAAAATTATTTTACACAATTTTTTTAATTTTTTGTTATAGCAATCTGGCAGGGCATGACGTACAGTTGTGTTCAAAATTATTCAACCCCCAATGCTGTAAAAGGTTTTAGGGAATTTAGTGTACATTTGTAATTGTATTCAGAATGAAATCCTACAAGGACTTTTTAAAGAACCATATGCAACTAAAATGACATCAATTGGTTTTGTAATACAGTAGTAAATGTTTCTTTTGTGAATTCTTCATTGACACAATTATTCAACCCCTTAAAGACTACCACTCTGAAGAACAGAGGTTCATTCAAGTGTTTTCAATCAGGTATTGAAAACACCTGTGGATGTCACGGAGCAGCAATAAAGCATAATAAGCACCAATTAGGCAGCTTTAAAATGACTGTGATACTCAGCTCCTTCTAGACATTTACTGGTGTGGTTACAAACATGGTGAAGTCAAGAGAATGGTCCAGGAAGACAAGAGAAGAGGTGATTACTCTTCACAGGAAGGGCAATGGCTATAAGAAGATTGCAAAGATGTTAAACATACCAAGAGAGACCATAGGAAGCATCAGTCGCAAATTCAAGGCAAAGGGCACTGTTGAAACGCTACCTGGTCATGGCAGAAAGGAGATGCTGACTTCGACTGCTGTGCGCTACCTGAAGTGTAGAGTGGAGAAAAGTCCCCGTGTGACTGCTGAGGAACTGAGAAAAGATTTGTCAGATGTGGGTACTGAAGTTTCAGCTCAGACAATACGGCGCACACTGCGTAATGAAGGCCTCCATGCCAGAACTCCCAGGCGCACCCCCTTGCTGTCTCCAAAGAATAAGAAGAGTCGACTGCAGTATGCCAAAAGTCATGTGGACAAACCACAGAAGTTTTGGGATAGTGTTCTGTGGACTGATGAAACAAAATTAGAACTGTTTGGGCCCATGGATCAACGCTATGTTTGGAGGAGGAAGAACAAGGCCTATGAAGAAAAGAACACCTTGCCTACTGTGAAGCATGGCGGGGGGTCAATCATGCTTTGGGGCTGGTTTGCTTCTGCAGGTACAGGGAAGCTTCAGCGTGTGCAAGGTACCATGAATTCTCTTCAGTACCAGGAGATATTGGATGACAATGTGATGCAGTCCGTCACAAACCTGAGGCTTGGGAGACGTTGGACCTTTCAACAGGACAATGATCCCAAGCATACCTCCAAGTCCACTAGAGCATGGTTACAGATTAAAGGCTGGAACATTTTGGAGTGGCCATCGCAGTCACCTGACTTAAATCCGATTGAGAACCTCTGGTGGGACTTAAAGAAAGCAGTTGCAGTGCACAAGCCTAAGAATGTGACTGAACTGGAGGCTTTTGCCCATGACGAATGGGCGAAGATACCCGTAGATCGCTGCAAGACACTTCTGTCAAACTATGTTTCACGTTTAAAAGCTGTTATAACTGTAAAAGGATGTTGTACTAAGTACTAAGATTGAATGTCACTTGGGGGTTGAATAAAACTGATAATGATGTGAGCACAGAAAAGACATTTGTGGTTATTTCATTATAAATGTTATGTTATATTTGTCTGACCTACACGTGCCTCTCTGATTTAATTGTAAGCAAGATGACTGAATGATCAAAATCAATGTCAAACTGGCCAAAACACTCAATTTCAGTGGGGGTTGAATAATTTTGAACACAACTGTATATGAGTATATGTATACTAATGATAAATCATGAATCTGCCGAAAAAAAGTTATATAATTTGTCCAGGTAGTATAATAAAACATGACTTCAAATCGCGTTTAAACATGAGCAAAAACTGTAAAAATAAGCTCAGCACACAGAGGTGAAAAGGCTCAGCAGCGAAAAGGTTAAAATTCTTAATGTAAACATGTGATTTTATATAATTATATATATATATGTATGTAAGAGAAGCTGGGAGAAAACACTTATATTTTGCTTATACTGTTAACATATTACTTTAAAATAGTAAACTTTAAAACTTCAAATAAATATCTTATTTTATACACTTTTGTATGAAGAGAAGCTATTAAAAATTCACTAAAATGTAACATTTAGAGGGTTATTCAAAGAGCAACGAAATTTAAGTGCTCTTTCATTCGGTGCGCTTCAGCGATTTTCAGTTCGCCGATCCTGTGGGGAATTGGCTATTCACCGCAGGATCCCCGAAGTGCGCAGAAAAGACCACCGAACGCCACCACCGCTCTCCGATCAGCCAGCTGAAAACCGCCGAACTGTAGAAAAAAGCTAAAAGGTATTTAAAACAATATAAATGGGGTGTGTCTTGACCTCATGATAAGATGGCCGCTTGACTGGGAAGCTCCTCGGACCCCTCAGACATTTTCAGCTTCCCATGCATCTTGAGGGCATGGGACGACGCAAGAAGCTGGCACCTGAACCCCAGACACCTGATCGCAGTTCTGCTCTTCCAGCAGTACCGCTAGACAAATTTTTACAGCCGTTGTTGCCACCTATGCAGACCGCGGCCTGCTCTAAGATGGCCCACCAGCCTCCTTGCCCACGCCGGAACCCCTGGCGGCAATCGCTCGCCTCAAATGCCTGGTCTCGGTCTTCCTGACATGGCAGGACTTGACAGCTGTGGTGCCGGACATCAAGGAGGCATTTGGCCTGTAGATCCGGGAGGTACACTCAGAGGTTTCAGGGCTGTCTGACTGCAACGATTGCCTGGAGGAGGGAGTGACGGCCCAGCAACCATGCCAGTAGACCGCAAGCTCTCATACCTCCGCTGCCAGGTTGATGACCTTTGTAACCGAAGCTGCAGACACATCGTTCGTGTCCGCAGACTGAAGGAGTCAGAGGGGCAAACTGACCTGTATGCACTATTACGCGAGTTGTTTAATTTTATTTTACAACGCGTTCAAAACGCTCCTGTTGCCTTGGACCGTGCACATAGAGCCCTCCTCCCACGACCTCCAGATGACGCGCCTCCACGGGAAGTCATCTGCCATTTAACTGAACAACTTCTGTTGAGGGCCCGCAGATCAAACTTTTGGGAATTTGGTGGCCAGCGTGGAAACGTTTTCATAATTTTACCCTGTTTACCATGCAGGCATGGCGCTCTCTCCGTCTGCTTATGTCCACGCTCAGTCAACCCGGCTTGGCCTACAAATGGTCGTTTGCCTTTGCCTGCAGGTCCTCAATGGCGCGGATTCGTAGGCGCTTCGCAGGCCAGTGGATATTCTGGCTTTCCTACAAGGCCTACAGCTGCCAGAGATGTCTATCGAGGATTTGGAGACTGACCCATCGTTATTGACCCGCCCTGACGCAGCTCTGCGTACCCAATGCCGCCCGAGACGCAACCGCTCCTTGCGTGGACCTCATCGACCCTGCTCCTCAAGTCAGTCAGAGGGGTGATAGCCAGGCCTACAATGTTCTCCACTTGAATTCATTTCCACCCTACCTCGAATGATTCGGCGACGTGCTGGTTCACTACCTTTAACTGTCCCCCGGAGACAGACTGCTGCCTGGCAGAAGGGCCCCCCGTTGCTGCCCAGGGGCCAGTACTCCCTTCTTATGCTGTTGTGCCCATGGGCTCTTACCCTGCATTTTTTCGGCGGGCACTGTATAACCCAATTTATTTGGCCTTCCATACTGGTGGGCCTCCCCTCCTGGTTTTGGATTTTTCACTTACTGTCCTGCCGGCACATTGTGACCTACAAGGGGGGGGGTTATTGGGGTTTGTTTTTTTTCCTTTTCTCTGCCTGCTATGGTCCACGTTTGATCCAATTTTTCTGGTGTGCCTCCGAGCGCACTATATGTGTTAGATGTTTTTGGCAATAGTTCTGGACCTATTACATTGATTTTCAAGAATAGAGATTGTTGATGATTGGGGGAGGGAGGCCCGGGGAACGATGTGATTGACTATCTTGACCCCGGAGGAGGGGAGATGTTGAGGGGTCCAGTTATTTTTCATATTTGGCTGCTGGTGGTTCTCCTTATGTCTGGGTATCTGATTATTTGCAGGCTCCCTTCCATAGCCGTGGGTTGTGCCAGAAACCCCCTTTTGATTCAACTTTATTCACTGTAGTTGCTTACAGGCCATGTTCAGCCTAATTTATACGGTGTGCCCTTTGGGCACAGTACCTTTTTCTGATACCTGTACCTATGGTGGATATGAGCTGCCCTCGTAGTTGGACCCCGGATGGTATAGAGGGATTGGTGGGTGAGCCTGGGAACATCCTGTGTTGTCTTCCCTGTGCTATTACCTGCACTGTTCGCCCTGTTTTTTTGTTTCCTTGGGACCACGGTTTCTGGGCGGGGGGGGGGGGTTATTTGATGTGGGTGGTGGGTGGGATTGTACCTTATATGGACGGTTTTTGGAATTTTATCGTGCCCATGTGTTAATATTCTATATCTGGATAACACCAAACTGGCGCATGTATTTTTCTGTGAGAAATATAGCAGTGTAGTGATGTGATTCGCAGGTGCTTCAGGAACCTGATCCCAAGGTGGCCTGTAAGTGGCGTTATTTATTTATTTATAAAGTATTTTAACAGGAAGGATACATTATGAATCAAGGCAGCCGCTTGTGGTTGCCAGGTGTTAGGCAGTCGAGCATGGACAGGTGTTGGCAATTCTTTCCGGGGTTATCAGCCAGCGGTAGCAGTGGGGGCAAAAGCAGGAAAGCTGATAAGTGGTGATAGACAAGTCCCAGGCCCGCAAAGTGGCTGTGATCAGTGGGTGTGCACGACACAAGCGTGGCCTCTGAGCCCGGGCAATCCAGGGTAAGGCCCAGAGACGGATGGAAGATTGTGAATTCTCCACATCCAACCAAAGGGCCCCTTTGCCTCCCATGGGTGCCAGACAAAATCCCTTCAACCAGGTGTCCTAATGCCAACATCCCAACAGCCAACTTCTTGTCCTTCTGATGAGTGTTGCAGGGACGCCGAACTAAAAAACAGTGGGGGGTATTTGTTTCTGGACCAGTAAGTCAGCAAAGCAATAAAGAGAGATAATTTGAGAAACTAAACGTATGTAAAAGTATCGTTGCTCCCCTCCATAGATACAGAAGCAGTTACGATGAGGCTAGGCAAATTAGGTACGTAAAACAAAGTTAGAAATACAGAACTTCCCAACCCCTCTACCCACCATAAGCACCTCCAAAGATCTGAGCCAGGTCATCCTATAAACCCACTTTCAGTCCCCTCCCCTCCCAATCCACGACATCGCCCTACCCCTCCCAACACGCCCCCCACATGGGTACAGAATGACCCCCAGAACACAGACCAACCAAACATTAGATAAATACGGACCGAGAGATGTATTTTCAGAAGCACCTGGCAACATACAAGTTACACACAAATAAATGAGCAGTGGAAGTGCTGAGCAACACAAGTACAGACTAGATCAGGAATCCCCACTGGATTCAGGCATTGATGGTGGTGTGAACTGTGCATGTCGTCACTTTTCCCTGTTTGTTTTTCCTTTATTTTTGTCCCTCTTTCCCTTCAGTCCCCCCTTCTTTCCCCCCTCCCCCTTATCCCCCAATCTTTTAACTCTAGGTTCCTGGATCGCTAACGATGTTTCCCAAGTATCATTCCCCTCTACCCCCAGAAGTCTGACCATCCCTACACTATTACAATGTGTTTATCAGTGTAGCGCTGCTTTAAAAACACTGTATTCTGGTGCATTGAACTATTGCTGCCACCAGAGGGAGACAGAGACATTGTGGACTATGCTGGACAAAACCGAACTACATGTACCATCACCCTTTGCGTGAGGACAGGAAGGAGGTGGTACAAGGAAGAGGAAAGAGATCAGCACCCTCGTGCAAGGCATGGGCAGAGTGAGCGGAGCAGTGAAAGGTTGAGGACGCATGTTGGAGCTGTCAGGGATCACAACCAGGCCAGAGTACAGATGCTGTCTTACTGGTGCTGGAGATCGGGACAGTGATCGTGTTGAGACCTACCTACACAGCGCTGAGAGGTCTGGAGGACAAGCTGGTTCCGGCAGGACCCCGAGTTAGGAGACCGCGCCGATCGATTGGGAGTGCAGGCGGCGGATCGTTGTTCCAGTTGCGGAGATTTGGCAAGCGGAGAGCAGATTCAGTGGCACAGAGTCCCAGTACACAGCGGAGAAGATCCTTTGGTCGAGGCATCGAGTGCTGGACAGTTTCGTTCATCGGATGGGTGAGAGGCCTCCAGGCCACAGTTCCAAAACAGAAACGCACGCTGCAATATTGTTTAAATTCACAGGGCCCCAATGGTGACTGGTCGAAGATTGCTCTTTTCGTTCACTGGCCAGTTGAACATAGTACCTGGGTACCCTAGACAACCCACACATATATTTTTGAGCTATTTTAAACCGGGTTAACCGGTTTCTTTTACTGCCGCGTGTTTTTCCCGCGTTACGAATTCTTGTTACTCAAATACCGTATATGCGTATTATATGCTGCTTTATTGGGATCAGTAAAGAATATAATATAGAAAATCCACAACAGTGCTGGTGTATAGTTATTTCCTAGTGCTGTGAGAACTATCCTGAGGTTTATTCAGCGGCTCCTTCATCGGTGAGCGCTACACGTGGGGGCTCGTCCAGGAAATGGTGTGAGGAGCACAATAGCCAGATAGGGTTAAGCATAGTCATGGACATTCCTGCAGACACTTGGGCCGAAGATCAGATTCGCCGGGCCGTGGCCGCGCTGACACCAGATCAACGGGGGTTAATTCTGGACATTAAAGCGAACCCAGATACTTCTCACACATATGTTCTTTTTGAGTAAGAAAGGGTGTTCCAGTGTGTTTTCAGGGCGCGAGTGTGAAGCTGACCGATGATGTGAAAGTTCAACTGATTCAGCCAAGTGCGCCACGTGGCAATCCCGCAAACGTTCCCGCGCCCAGTCCGCTGGCCATGATCGGGCCTGAGTTCATCGTGGCTATCGGAGATTTGCTGGCTAAATGTCAAAGAACAAGTCCTCCTCACACTAACTTTGGTTACTGACGGTTGAGAAATTTTCAGGAAACGCGCCAACTCCGGCAGGAGAAGAAACCTTTGAAGAATGGGTGGAACAGGCGATGCAGGCTCTGGATGAGTGGGACGTCCCTGAAGCGCAGAAAAAGCAAAGGATTACTGAGAGCCTAAAGGGACCTGCATCAGAGGCTGTCAGAAACCTGAAGTTGAGTAAGCAAGACTGTACTGCTTTAGATTACCTAAATATATTACAGGAAGTTTTTGGGCAAACAGAAAAGGCTGCTGAACTCATGTACCAGTATGAACACACCTACCAGTGAAAGGGTGAGAACATGACTCAATAATGAGGCGCCTGGATAAGAGTCTGCACCAGATACTTCTTAAGAAAGGGGCCGAACCTGCCACAGTAGATAAAATCAGAATGCAGCAGATATTGAGGGGCGCTCAACCTCTAGATCCTGTGATGTTACAGCTGAAAACCAGAGAAGGTAACCGAGAATTGAAATACCTGGAACTGATTCGAGCTGTTAGAGAGGAAGAGGCTCTGCTGGAAGAAAAATCCTTAAGAAGAGGAGAAAGAGCTTACGCACAACCCGTGAGACATAACGAATATTCGCCGACTGAAGATGATTCGTTGGATGCCTATGGGTCCGAAGTTGACAGACAAGAGCAGCTGGTTGTTCCTATATCAACAGAGAGTGCTGAAAAAGAGTCCGGCATATAGGGAGATACAAAAGACCGTTAAGAAGGTGCAAGAAGCTCAAGCTGAACTGGAACAGGCACACACGGACCTATGCCGGGTAATTTTGAAGGTGGCAGAGACACAGATCGATATGCAGAAGTTCCTCACCGATATGCGGACAACAGGAGTTGCTGTGGTGTCTGGCCAGGGTCCTTTAAACGAATCACCACGAGCAAGTGCGCCTCCGTCTTCAAAGAAGAGATGCTTCAGTTGTGGAGAGATGGGTCATTTCAGAGCACAGTGTAAAAACCAAAGGCCTGAAGGAAAAAGAGTTGAAGAGTTCTTAAAGGCCTTAGAAGGGCTGCTATCTACCTCACAGGCAGGAAACGCCAGAGGGCCCAATTGAGGGAGAAAACTAGGTGCCCAACAGTCGATAACCGCTCCAAATTTCAAACCAGAACTGAAAGGCCGAGAGGGTCCGGATCCTTACCAAATGCTGGGCCTACCAGGACTGAATGAGTTACTCCCTTAGTATCCGGTCCTATGTGGTGGGAAAGCAATGCACACCCAAAACCTCCACGAGTCAGGAAGAAGGCTAGAGTACAGCGAACTGGGTCTATATCTCCTGCTGCTACGAGCAAGTTTCCTGACCAGTTGATAGGTCCTTCTCCCATCATTCCAATCCAAGTAGAGGGAGTCTACACTAAAGCTCTGTTAGACTCCGGTGCTCAAGTGACGTTGATATATCGACACTTCTACGAGAAG
This sequence comes from Leptobrachium leishanense, assembly GCA_009667805.1. NCBI lineage: Eukaryota > Metazoa > Chordata > Amphibia > Anura > Megophryidae > Leptobrachium > Leptobrachium leishanense. The sequence continues at coordinate 43,561,254 of CM019072.1, forward strand.
CACTTGAAGCACATACCTTTAAAGAAATTAAAGGACCTTGAGATCTGGGGTATCGGAACTGAGAAGCTTCCCTATGATGGATATCTACAGGTGAAGTTAGAAATTGGATCCGAAGTCGTCGAACAGTCTGGAGGTTGTGATGCATTGACCATTGTGTGTCCTCGCCCTTCAGGGGCCAGCAGAAGTTCTATGATAGTGGGGACGAATACTGATCTGGTGAAACGTCTTCTGACTCCCATAGTAATGGAAGAAGGTTCCACCAAAGGAGTACATCCGATGTTATGTCCGGTCTATCAACGAATGGTCAAAGAACAGAGGGCACCTGCCGAAGTGGGGCATCTGTGGAGATTGGGAGGAACAGAGAAGGTTCTGCAATCAGGAGAAGTGTCGAGCTTCCGGGCTTCAGTCAAGTTGAACAGATCACAACCGGGTCCTTATGTGGTACTGGAAACTGATCTCAGTCATGGGAGTGAGGCCGGAGTAGAAGTAATCCCTGAGATAATCTCTACAAGAGCTTTGAAACGGACACGAGGAAGAGTTTCAGTTAGTGTGTGTAATGTATCTGATTCTCCAGTGGTCCTGAAAGCATGAATTGGAAAGTGAAGCAGGTGGAAGAACAGCGCTCCTCCACAAGGCAAAAAAAACTTTCCCTAGTTGTCAGCACCTAGGTATATAGAATAAAACATCAAATATCTTATGTTTATACAGTACAGATGGATTTATTCTTTTCCAGTAGTTCAATCTCCACAATTTGAAAAATCACAAATTGACCTCACAAGAGCGAAGCACAGCAGAGGTATAAACCAGTGTGGCAGTATGTAGATATATTCAAAATACAGCACACTCACAGTTTATAAGAGCTTTATAGCTCTATATTAGACGTGTCACAGGTTGTTGTGGACCAGCCCATCAGGCAGACTTTTGTTGGTGAAGATTTCTTTCCTTCTTATACAGCTCATAGAAAAAGAGAGATTTTCATGGCATAGTATCGTCTTAATTTTGTCAGTACAAAATAAGGGGGAGAAAAACACACTCACACTTTCTAGAGCTTAACCTTGCTCTAGGTGTTCAGCGTATCCAAATTGTTTGGCACAATTAGAGAAAGCCTCTTTCTGACCAGGTATTTAGGCAGGACAGCAGAAATAATGAAAAAATAGGAATTTTATTTCCAAAAAGTACCATAAGTACACATAAAAAGACCTGCCAGATGCGTTTCGCGCTACAAGCGCTTCATCAGTGGCAAAATACAGAAGATTTGCACCCTAATGTGTGTCTATTATATATATACCCCCCTGCAGAGCTCCACTTCCGGTTTCCATCCAAGCATTACGTCTGCAGAGCTCCACTTCCGGTTCCCGTCCAAGCGGTACAACTGCAGAGCTCCACTTCCGGTTTCCGGCCAAGCGTTACATCTGCAGAGCTCCACTTCTGGTTTCCGGTTCCGGATAAACACAGCTTTTCCCTGATCTCTGTGCATGTGTATCAACATGTTGTCATTTCCAGTTTCGTTTTCTTGGTGTACCAAGTCTCAACAAAGTCTGGGGTACATCCCTCTTTTTACTTTCAAGTTTCATTGGAGGTGGCAGCACATCAAAGCCCCAGCAGAATAGAAACAAAGAGGAATTTTATAGTAAAAACGATCTCTCTTATAAAAAAAATAAATAATTAAATAAATAAATAAATAATAATTAAAAAAAATTATTAAAGTCTCTAAAACATAATGCTTCAAAAGTATAAAAACTATATAGTATAGTTGCTGCGCTTGCTAATCTCTGTGTTGTCTTTATAGTTTGTACCATCTCTAAAAATAGATATTAAATTAACCATGTGCGGGTTATCCCAAATTGTAACCCCAAGAAGAAGGAAAGAGGTGGGGGGGGGTCCTAAAAATTCAATTAGAGACAGTCCTTTTTATAAAAAAAACTTTTATACCAAAAGCATAGAACCAGAGTTGCAAAATGCAACTCACTACGCTTAACTAAACACTAAATTATCTTTAATGGTAACACTATCTATTCGGAAAGATATTAATTACACTAATAGCGGGGTTATCCCGTATTACTATTCCCACACGGGGTCCTAAAAAAATACCTAATCACATCAAACTCCAAGGAGAATAAAAACAAAAGGCTATTATAAGCTATTATAGCGATCTATCCAATAGTTCTAAGCGCCATTCTCACCAACCAATCTTCTATTCCTGAAAGCATGAATGCCCATCGGACAAGTAGCTTCTGTTACACCTCTCTCCCCTACCGATTTAGGGGGGGGGTGAATAAAGAGATTCCAGCTGAACGGTTCAATCCTACAGATGCTCCCATCTCGCCTGAATGGAAGAAACGACTTCAGTTCCAGATTCTAAAATGAAGGGACTTGTTCTCGAACAATGAGTTCGACGTGGGATTAGCTAAGAGTACTGAACATCGCATTCGACTACAAGAGGATAAGCCGTTTCGAGAAAGGTCAAGACGAGTTCCGCTGGGAGACTTGGATGATCTACGAGAACAGCTAAATGAACTAGGAGTCCTTATGCCTCTCCAATAGTGATGGTTCGAAAGAAGAATGGTTCTATCCGTTTATGTATAGACTATCGCATGCTAAATCAGAGGACCATTCCTGACCAATTCCTGATTTAGTGTACTAGACCTGCGAAGTGGGTATCATCAGATACCAATGCATCCTGAGGACAAAGAGAAGACTGCGTTCATCTGCCCACTGGGGTTCTTTGAGTTCAACAGAATGCCTCAAGGCCTCACAGGGGCTCCCGCCACGTTCCAACGGTTAATGGAGAAGACAGTCGGGGATATGAACTTGATAGAAGTGTTGGTGTATCTAGATGATATTATTGTGTTCGGGAAGACTTTGGAAGAACATGAGCAACGGTTGGAGAAGGTCTTGAAGCGGCTCCATAAAGAGGGGTTGAAACTGTCCCTGGAGAAGTGTCAATTTTGTCTACCTTCCGTTACGTACCTGGGACATGTTGTTTCGGCAGAAGGTGTTTCGACGGATCCTCGAAAGTTGGAAGCCGTAGCTTCCTGGCCTAGACCCCGGAATGTTACCGAACTTAGATCTTTCTTGGGGTTCTGCTCATATTACCGAAGATTCGTAGGAGGATTTGCTAAGATAACTCAACCTTTGAATAAGCTCTTACGGAAAGAAGAAGTGGGAGAAGGCCCCAAGGCCTCTGATCGAAAGTTCGTCGGCTCAAGGGCCAAGGAAGGCTCGAGAATCCATCGAAGAAGAATGGACTAATCAATGTGAAAGTGCCTTTATGAAGATGAAAGAGCCGGACTCGAGCTCCCGTCCTGGCTTATGCTGACCCTCATAATTACGAATTGCATGTGGATGCCAGCAGAGAAGGTCTAGGAGGAGTCTTTTATCAAGAATATGATGGATTGTTGAGGCCTGTAGCGTATGTAAGCCGAAGCCTTACGCCTTCAGAGAAGAACTACCCTACCCACAAACTAGAGTTCTTAGCTTTGAAGTGGGCGGTAGTAGACAAGCTAAAAGATTATCTGTATGGGGCTGAATTTGTGATAAAGACTAACAACAATCCTCTTACGTACGTCCTTACTTCTGCAAAACTGGATGCAACAGGACATCGGTGGTTGGGCGCTCTGTCAGGGTTTCGGTTCAGTCTTAAGTATCACCCTGGAGTGAATAATCGAGATGCAGATGCTTTTGTCAAGAAGGCCCTACAATACAGAATGGACTCAGCTGACTCCAGATGGGGTGCAAGCCTTATGTCAGGGGGCAGAGCGCCGGGTCAAGGGAGCAGTTGAAGCAGAAGCTATAGGAGTTATGGCTGCGGGCGTTCCAGAGCTTTATTGTAATCCTACACAGCTGAGGGGTGAAAGCCTACCTACTCTCTCGAAGCAGGGCCTGAGAGCATATCAGGCTGGAGATCCTCTGATCGCTTTGACAATGAAAGCTATGAACGCGGGTCAAAGGGAATTTCTAATGACTAATTCCCCCAAAGGGGCCCGATTGGTATACAAGGAATGGGAGCGGCTGAAGATGCTGGATGGGGTGGTCTACCGAAGGGGCCCTTCGAACAATGCTGAAGAAACGCCACAGTTGTTCCTCCCCTCCAAGCACAGAGAAGGTGTGTTGAGAGCATTGCAGGATGTCCCAGTACACAGCGGAGAAGATCCTTTGGTCGAGGCATCGAGTGCTGGACAGTTTTGTTCATCGGATGGGTGAGAGGCCTCCAGGCCACAGTTCCAAAACAGAAACGCACGCTGCAATATTGTTTAAATTCACAGGGCCCCAATGGTGACTGGTCGAAGATTGCTCTTTTCGTTCACTGGCCAGTTGAACATAGTACCCGGGTACCCTAGACAACACACCTATATATTTTTGAGCTATTTTTCACGGGGCTTACACTCCAGGACTGAGGGGGTTAACCGGTTTCTTTTACTGCCGCGTGTTTTTCCTGCGTTACGAATTCTTGTTACTCAAATATCGTATATGCGTATTATATACTCCTTTATTGGGATCAGTAAAGAATATAATATAGAAAATCCACAACAGTGCTGGTGTATAGTTATTTCCTAGTGCGGTGAGACTATCCCGAGGTTTATTCAGCGGCTCCTTCGGGGGTGAGCGCTACATCAGTATTCGAGATATGATCGGTCCCCTTTCCCCCCCAGCAGGCATGACATCCGGACAGGAGCAGTAGTACAAAATAGTACGGGCAGTTCAGAGTTAACAGTCCGTGAGTTTGGGACAAATAAGCCAAAGGGCAAACCGTAAAAAGCAATAGTGAACAGTAAAAATATAAATAAATAAAAATAATTTAAAAAAATAGGGCATCCGGGTGTCGCGTGGGCAGACGGCAACGGAAGCCCATGCAGTAAAAAGGGAAAAGAGGTCTGGAGAGTCCCAGGCAACCCACCAGCCGAGAAAGGAATGAGGCCATCCGCAGCGTAAGCCAGGAGTGAGTAGTTCTAGGTCACAGTCCCAAGGGGGGGGGAGCAGTGCCGGCAGACGCCTGTGGACAGAGACGAACATGAGAGGCTACTGAAAATTACGGGGAGGGCGCTGTGGACGGGCCTCAACACCAGTCAGCAGACCCACCGGGCCCCCAGATTCCCAATCCGAAACAGGTGTGGGATCTTGAGGTCTTCGGATCACGGCTTTAGTGGAATTGCAGAGAAAAGGGGACGCCCCATCTGTAGGCCATCTGATTCTGGCGCAGTAGGAGAGTAACAGGCCGCAGGACATTCCTGTCCCTGTACACAGAGCCCTATCTACCCTTCCGATCCTTGAATGGTCAGTCATTCTAGCTACCTTCAGGGACTCAAATCCTTTAGATACAACAAGGGTTAACATGCCACACAACAGAAACCCAAAGGAGGCCCAAACCTTATAGATCTTAATATCAAGAAAGAGGGTAACCCTTATGGACCCCCTCAAACAATATAGATCTTAATATCAAGAAAGAGGGTAACCCTTATGGAGCGTGGTTCTCAGGCAAAGCCGGGTCAGTATATGGAGCGTGGTTCTCAGACAAAGCCGGGTCAGTATATGGAGCGTGATTCTAAGACAAAGCCCGGTCAGTATATGAAGCGTGGTTCTCAGACAAAACTGGGTCAGTATATGGAACGTGGTTCTCAGAAAAAGCAGGGTCAGTATTAGGAGCATGGTTCTCAGACAAAACAGGGTCAGTATTAGCCATAAATAACAGTACAGCGCCGGGGAAGTAACTAGATGTCAGGGCAACGAGCATACTGGCTTTCAAACCTTGCAACTCCGCGTCATCGGGCCACGTCCCGCATTCCAGCTAGTCATGTGATCACTAGGAGCTGGCATATCTCTCGGGACCCGGCCAGCGAGCAGCGAGGACGGCGCTGCCAGGTGCCAAGCAGCACCAGGGGCATGGGACGTGACAGTTACTGCTGACAAGGTAAAGGGGGAGAGGTCCTGATAGAGTTCCAACTGGTAGCCATCAACCTCCTAGAGCTTGCGGGTACGAGCGACAGACATCAGATGTTTTTTGAGGGAGAAGCTGATGACCTTGCAGATCATGTTTCTAGGTGGAGCCCCATGCGGAGGGCATGATGGGCTCGATCTAGAGGGACCAAGAGTAGAGCACCGCCGGGTCGTCCAAGATGCGAAGGAAGATGTTGCCCACACAATTCCTCAGTGTTTCTGGGGGTATGGCCTCAGGAAGCCCCCTGATCCGAACATTGTGGCTTCGGCCCTGATTGTCCAGGTCATATAGCTGTCGCTTGATGTCCAAAAGATCTTCATCGAGGGATGGGGGCAAGAGCGGTGGCACGTTTGCCCTCTGTTCCAGCGTGTCATTGTGGCCAGTCAGTCCCTTGATGTTGAACGTACCTCCTTGAAGTCAGCCTGTATGCCTGCTCTAAAGTCCTTCATCATGGCCGGTATATCCGTCCTGGTAGGAAGTGCCGTCACCATCTGTGACGAAAAGCTTCCTAATGGTGTTTGGAAGCCCCAATATATATGTATATCTGTGTGTTCCCCAATATCTATATATCTATATACCTCAGTGTCTCTATGTATAGATCCCCTCCCTTTTGTTAGCTTCCCTGCCCCCCATAGCTTTCCAGTTGAAACCCAGATCTGACCAGAGCAATTGGTGTGAATAAATTTTGCATGACACATCCGGCTGTAGCCAGGTTTCCTGTGGAGTCACCATGGAAACCCAGGTATAGAGGTTGCTGCATTTTTTATTAGGGTGTGCCTTAATGTCACGCTTTTAATTCCCCTCCAGGACCGACCTTCAATGTGTTAGCGATGGCTCAGGGTACACACAATGAGGGGAATTGCTAGGGCACGGTCTTCCCAGATTCAAGACTTTGGAGTCACTTCTTGTTGGAAACACAGGTGGAGCTTGCATTTAATATCCATGAACTGGCAGGTGATTCAAAGTCTGTGCTGACACTAAACCGATAGGAGTTTATAAGTGGAACCAATTTCATTCTCAGGGTACTGTGATTCATCACTGTACAAACAGTGTACATGGGGATGAAAACACATTCGTTATGGTGTTGGAGGGAATCCCCGTTCTAGACATTCAAGTATTTTTGGACAAAGGCTTGTCCTGTAAGCCACAATGCCAAAATGCCAACACCCAATGGTCTGTTAAATTCTGACACTTTAAGTCAGTCAATGCCACCAAGCCCCAAAGAAAACCCATCACCAGTATAGGAAGTGGATACCCTATCAGCTACGTATGGGGATATAAATATGTTGCAGGCTGATGTTCTCCTGCTGTACCATCAAGACTTGCAGAAGGTACATGACGATGAGAATGCACTTGGGGCTTGGGTTACTACCATTCATACAGGGGATCCTGGAGTTTGAACGTGAGCAAACTTGCTGCACTGGAAGGATTACTGCACTTCAGTGCTAGGTGGATCTTCTGTCCTAAATAGCATTTGGCCTCAATTTTTTTTTTTTTTTTTACAGCCTTACCGAGTGATAGAAGTGAGATCTCACCAAGAATTTGTTTTCCCCAAAAGGTGTCTATTTTTTTATTGAAAAGTTATACAAAAGGGTTTTTAAAGCTAATTTTTGATTTTCATTGCATTACAAGGCAAAATCGAATATACACGCTTTGGTAGTGAAAGGATTAATCTTGATTATTATGTCTTTTCTGACAATCATATAACATGCTGTGACCGGCATTGACCTTGTAGAAATTTCTAGAGATCTGAGATTGTGACTATTGCTATCACTCTTCTTAATATCTTTTGATGTCTTAACCTTTTCTTTTTGTTCTCTGAATACATCGTCTGATGTCATGGAATGTTTTGTAAAATCATAAGCATAAGACTCCCCATCAAGCTAGGTTCGCTGTCTTGGCTCTTGGCACTTGACTCTGATATTTCCTTCATCCCCCACATTCAGTCTCTTTCCTCCTCCTGCCGGTGCCAACTAGGCAATATTTCCAGAATTCGGCTATTTCTTACCACTGACACCACAAAGCAACTCATCCACGCCCTTGTAATCTCCCGATTTAACCATTGTAGAAATCTTATAGCTGGCCTCCCTCTCTCCCAATTTACCTCACCTACAATCCATTCTAAATGCCTCTGCCAGGCTCATCCACCTCACCTGCTGTTCTATCTCTGCCACTCCTCTCTGCAAATCCCTTCACTAGCTCCTCATCCACTGCAGAATTAAATTCAAAATCCTTATCCTGACCTACAACGCTCTCACTAACTCAGCTCCCCACTACCTGTCCTCACTAATCACCAAATACACCCCAGCCCACTCCCTAAGATCAAACAGTGACCTGCGCCTAGCTTCTCCCCGTATCACCTCTTCCCATGATAGACTGCAGGATTTCTCATGCGCAGCCCCCATCCTTTGTAATGCTCTACCTCGTACGGTCAGACTTTCCCCTAGTTTCCCTTTCTTCAAACGCTCTAAGACTTTCCTATTTAGGGAAGCCTACCACCGACTCACTGATGCAACCAGTAGATCGCTCCCACCAGTCCATCACTCTCAACTTGCAGTCCTCTTTTCCTGTTTCCACCCCCCAACCCTTCTAGATTGTAAATTCCCTTGGGAATAGTGCCTTTGTTTTCTCCTGTACTGTTTGTCAAAATGTTGTTCAATGTATTGTAACCCTGTCTATATTGTGCCCATTGTACAGCGCTGCGGAATATGCTGGCGCTTTATAAATAAAATAAAAAAATAATAATAGAACTAAAAAGGTAAAAAATTGCATCTTTCAAACTGAACTAAAGTTTGCTTTTGATGTCAAGAGTACACATGAAGAATGCTTCCGTGTTGAAGAACATTACATCAACAGTCTTATTTCTTTATGACACCATCACTGATCTTTTGGATTGTAGGGATTTTGGACACATGTAGTAAAATTCAGGCCAGTCTTTACAAAACATTTCAGTATTTCAATTGCTTTTAACAAAGCCACACGCAACAGGACCGGGTCCTCATGACCACCATGAGATGGTACATCACACCTGTAACATTGTGCTAAATGAGGAATTCCCCTGCATATTTCATTTTTCTGGATATTGTGTGGTTTTGTCCAAAGGAGCCTAGAGTTTGGAAGAAGGTAGCAGATTTGAAGGGAGGAATTCTGAAAATGCTCATCCTACTTGAAAAGCCTTAGGGCCCTATTACATTCTTCGCGCACAATTTTGCGCGTGCGCAAAAACGCATTAACGCGAGGGGTAAAACCCTTTGCGCTAAACGACATATTACGATGTTCGCTCACAAAATGCGCGTTACCGTCTAACGCGAGTGACCCTGCGCGAACCCTTTGCGAGCGCAATTTAGTGCGCACATCCTATACTTAACATTGTAAGTGCAAATGTGTTTGTGCGCTGGTACGCTCATGGTATTACAATCTTAGCGCAAAATTTAACGGACAACATTTGCGCGCATAATTTTAACGTCTTTGAAAAGCTGGTGGTAACGGCAAATTGTAACAACCTGACCGTACCAAACTGCGGATTCACAACGGAGAACGTCGATGCGCAGGTTTTTATTTACTAGATCCGTCAAAAATGACGGCCACTACCTTGTCTTCTGTCAGAAACGTACGTCTGTTGTGCGCAGTCCGCACAAAATGCGTTCGTCTGAGGCTGGGGTCAGACCAGCGCACTTTTAACGTGCGTTCTGGCGCACATAATCACGGCCGCACTAGCAGCAAATGACGGGCAATGACAGCCAATATACGAAGTACGGTCGCACGAAAGTCCGGCCGCGCAACGCAAGTGGAAAATGAACGCATTTTTTCGAGAACGCAGAACCGCTAGTACGGACGTACAGAGTGCGCTGCGCCCGCTAGCGGCGTGTGTGTGTGATTTGGAGACGTCAGACCCTGCTCATGTCCGGCCAACATAACGTCCAGACGCAAAAAGTTTCCTGGTTTGGATTCGTAAAACATCACGCACGAACATGCGCATCGTATGACCGTTTTTGCATATTCCGTGAAAAAATACATCAATGCGTTCGGACGCACTTTTTTACGTTCGCGTGTAAAAATGCTTTCGTTTGACCCTAGCCTTACGACTCGCGTTAAAAATGACATTGCGCTCACTGATTTCTGCGCGCATCTGTACTTTGCGCGCATCTGTACTTTGCGTCGGTTTTTCCGAGCGCAATTTCCCGACGGATGAAAAAATGCACGAGGAATGTAATTCCAGCGAGGATTTTCGTGCGTTAACGTATAACGCTTTGCGCAAAAAACACGCGTTTTGCGTGCGTTTTTGCGTTAAGTATGTAATAGGGTCCTTAATGTTATTGAAATTTTGTTTATTCAGTGCATCATCGTCTTATGCCAATATCTTTCAGAGAAGGAATAAACAAGGAACTCTACCATGATGGAGGAATGGAGTTGGGTACAGCAGTAAATGTGAAGAACAACGATAAGGATGTAAAATTGTCTTAAAGAGGTTCTGATTTTTTGTTTTTTATAGAAATAAAAAATCATTGGAGGCTTTGATTGAAAAAAGGAAAAGCAGAATTATCACTGATCTAATAGTTAAAATATTTGATCCATTGAGAAATATTATTAAAATGATAGGGCAAAGACGAATTATCTCGCTTTTTTTGTTGCAGAGCTGGAAATAGCTTCATTTGCGGTTCTGTCAACATTTAGGATCTGCAGGTATAACAGTGATAATGAATGATGAACCAGGTTCTTTTCCCATCCTACAGTATCTCGCAAAAGTGAGTACGCCCCTCACATTTTTATAAATATTTTGCTAGCGGTTTAGACATTAATGGCTGTGTGTTGAGTTATTTTGAGGGGACAGCAAATTCACACTGTTATACAAGCTGTACACTCACTACTTTACATTGTAACAAAGTGTCATTTCTTCAGTGTTGTCACATGAAAAGATATAATAAAATATTTACAAAAATGTGAGGGGTTTACTCACTTCTAGGAGATACTGTATATCTATATGTATCTACTACTGTAATATATCCAAGGATATTACGTTAAAAAACAAATTATTACCAGACATAATTTTACAGAAGCAAACATTTTAAAACATGTCTTTTGTAACTTACCTAGCTCAGCATTAGGAACACAGTGCTTGTGCTCAACATGATATTGCATAAGTGGAGGACATCGGCAGTGAAACGAACCTCTGGTGTTGATACATTGTCCATTGATGCAGTTTGACTCATCTACACATTCATTAACATCTGTGGGACAGTATCAGCATGGGTAAGAAACATTTCAAGTGCTCTTTCAAGACCTACACAAAGTACTGCACAAATAAGGAAATTTGAGCTAGAAATTGAACACTCCGGCTGGATGGAGTAGAGGTAATGTCACCGCTCTGCATGGAGACAGCCTGTGGAGTCATGGGTTCGATCCCAGCGAGCACCTCTCCAGTAAGTGTCCTTGGCACGACACCCAACGGTACATACTCGCCACCCAGGACATACTTGAATACGAGAGAAATCTCAATGTATCCTTCCTGGTAAAATCCTTTCACAAAAAAAAAAAAAACACTCAAGGGATTATTCAGAGAGCACCAAAATTTCAGTGAGCTTTCAGTGCTCTCTTCTTCGGCGCACTTCGGCACCCTTAATTCACCGACCCTGCGGTGAATTCAGCGTTCACCGCAGGGTCCCCGAAGTGCGTGGAATTGATGCACTGAAGCCACCGATAATTCTGCCAAACGCAGCCGCAAAACGCTGAAAAACCGCTGAATCGATCCAAGAAAAACATTTAAGCGATTCGAAAAAACGCTGAATGCATCTTCAAACCGCCGAATCGATCCGATAACCTGCCGAGCATACCGCCGAATGCACCTGAAAAAAGTCGACCAGCCATCGAACAGGGGTAAAAAAAAACAACCTGCAACTTTGAAAGGGGTTTTAAAAAAGCTAGTGCATGAAAATGGCTGGAAATAATATATAGGGTCCTATGAATAAAAATAAAAAAAGGTCTGTTACAGAATTAAAAAAAAATGCCATGCAAAAAAAAATCTGAATCCAAAATTTCACCAAAAAAATGCCTAAAATACAAATGAATAAAGAGTTTTTTTGCTGCAAATGAAAAGAATAAACGATTGAATAAATATTTAAGGAAAACGGGGATTTTTTTTAAATTGAAACCTATGAGATTCGTCTGCTTAAACCTGTCGAATGAAACCACCGAAAATCAGGGCATTTCGACAACTTTTCACAGCTGTTCAGCATTCTCTAAATAGATTAACCATTAGTTCTCTATGGGGAATGTCACTGCCTCCGAAGGTCACTGTATTTCGCTGGCAATTCGCCAATATTCAGCGAATCGCCAGCTTTTTGAATAGCCGAATGGCAACGAAATTGCACCGGTTGGGGAAAATAACCATTCGGTGCAATTCAGTGGCCAATTCGGTGCTCTCTGAATTACCCCTTTATTAATTTTTCATAAAATTTCATTAAAATATGATGAAAATGAGCATAAGATGATTTTGGAAGAAGAAAAGGGATAGGGTAAAGGCGCAATAAATGAATTAGTGGTTCGAAGAGGATAAGGAAGCAAAATAAGTAAACACGATCGCCAATACCTCCACATGTGTCGTCCCTATTAGCGACACCATACATGGAGGGTGTGGCGCTTCCCAGTGTTTTTAGAGGCACACAGAGTGTTTTCAACTTAGCTTTTCAGTTCGGTTTATAAGCAACTCTGTGTGTTCTTCAACAAGAATTACACCTTAGTATAAAACATAATAGACATAGCGTAATACAGTCAAAACTTTTATATATATTAAAAATGGTGGACTATAGAACTCACACTCTAAAGAGCCCAGCCTGGCTCTAGTATATAAGCATATGGGTTGATTTCAGACGGAACTGCCGTTTGCGGCCAGTGGGTGGGCCATATGAAATCAACCCATATGCTTATATACTAGAGCCAGGCTGGGCTCTTTAGAGTGCGAGTTCTATAATCCATCATTTTTGATTTATATATATCAAAAATGGTGGACTATAGAACTCACACTCTAAAGAGCCCAGCCTGGCTCTAGTATATAAGCATATGGGTTGATTTCATATGGCCCACCCACTGGCCGCAAACGGCAGTTCCGTCTGAAATCAACCCATATGCTTATATACTAGAGCCAGGCTGGGCTCTTTAGAGTGTGGGTTCTATAGTCCACCATTTTTAATATATATAAAAGTTTTGACTGTATTACGCAATGTCTATTATGTTTATACTAAGGTGTAATTCTTGTTGAAGAACACAGAGTTGCTTATAAACCGAACTGAAAAGCTAAGTTGAAAACACTCTCTGTGCCTCTAAAAACACTGGGAAGCACCACACCCTCCCTTTTTTCCTTCACCCTAAAATATAAGATGATTTTGCATTCATGTACAATTTGAATGAATTGGCCCGCCTACGCAGCTGATGCGCATTGGCTGCAGGGGGAGGGCCTGAGTTTAAGTCATCCCGCAGTAGCCAACGGCGTGTGGCGACTGGTGGGTGGGGCGAAGGAGGCCAATTGAAGTCAGCGGGATGTACTACGCCACCCTGTAGCTTTAAGGCTCACCCGCTGCAGGGACAGCATAGTACGCCCTGCGACGGGGAAGGGTTAATATGAAATATGGATACATTGATTTCTCAAGGGCTAATCTTATGTATTGCTCCACCACATAACATAATTTAGTTATCACTCATGGAAATTATTTTAAACGTTTGTTTCACTAACTCTCATCTTACTATCCACCCCAACTCAGTTACTTTTGTCTTTGCTGCACTTACCCATACATTGAAGAAGTCGCGTGTCGTAGTAATATCCATGTTTGCAGTAACATTCATAGCTAGGATGAGTATTCACACATATACCTTCCTTGCAGATCTCTTGTCCAAAGAGTTGGCACTCATCAATATCTGTAGAACAGATTGTTTATTCAAAACATGTACCTTACTGATACATAATCATGTTGATAGATTAATAGGATATTTATTATGATGTTTTATGTCCAAATTAATTTTAGACACCAATCAATGATGTCTGGCCTTAAAGTTGGGTGTTATATTCTTACATCCAATATTTTTCCAATGGCTCTCTGTATGCTACATTTTTTTAAAAAGTTAACTGTTTCAGTTCATACTATATTTTCTTAAATATGCACTTCCTTGGCCGTAGTTACAGCTATATATACACACGATTAGACCTGCATATTAAATACACTTATCCTATGTCAGTCCTTATGCAATGGATGCTTATTATCTTCTTCATTAATAAACTTACAATGTTTGTAATGTAGGATTACGCTGCTCATTACAAGATAAAGTGATTACATTTCCACAAATAGATAAATCTAACCTCTGTAAGTGGGAAGTCCATAACTCATGATGCCTAGATCAAGGATGAATCCAACACCATCTGGACAGAGTGTCAGGAACTCAGCTTTAAAGAAACAGAAAATAGCAGGCGATAAACAATTTATTGATGTGCTCACTTAAACCACATTAAAGGCCATATTACATACTTCACACTAAAACGGGGACACTAAGGGCCCTATTACATTCTTAATGCAAAAACGCACGATAAACGCGTGTTAACGCCCGAAAATCACCGCTTGAATTACATTCCTCGCGCATTTTTTCATCCGTCGGGAAATTGCGCTCGTAAATCCGACGAGCAAAAAAGCGCGCAAAGTACAGTTGCGCTCAGAAATCAGTGAGCGCAATGTAATTTTTAACGCAAGTCCGTCAGACGAACGCATTTTTGTGCAGACTGCACACAACAGATGTACGTTCTGACGGAAGACAAGGTAGAGGCCGTCACTTTTGACGGATCTAGTAAAAAAAACGTGCGCATCGACGTTCTCCATTGTGAATCCGCAGTTTGGTACGGTCAGGTTGTTACAATTTGCCGTTACCACCAGCTTTTCAAAGATGTTATAATTATGCGCGCAAACGTTGTCTGTTAAATTTTGCGCCAAGATTGTAATACCATGCGCGCACCAGTGCACAAACGCATTTGCGCTCACAATGTTAAGTATAGGATGCGCACTAAATTGCACTCGCAAAGGGTTCGCGCAGGGTCACTCGCGTTAGACGTTAACATGCATTTTGTGCGCGAATGTTGTAATACGACGTTCAGCGCAAAGGGTTTTGCCCCTCGCGTTAATGTGTTTTTGCGCGCACGCACAATTGTGCGTGAAGAATATAATAGGGCCCTAAGGAGGAAAACCTGTGCCTGCAGGTTTCTCCTTAGTGTCACCATTTTAGCGTGATATTACAGTGTAGGTGCTAATCCAGCAGCCTGTCCCTTAACCTGGCGCTAAGCCTCGGGATGCCGTGAGCATCCCCTCCGTGGATGTCATAGGACTCCAATGAGGCAGTCCACTGCTGGTCTCACGTGACCTGCAGGATCCCACCTCGCAAGATCCGGCAGGTTGGCGGAGTGCTTCACAGAGGTAGACTGGGGGACTTTTTTCCCCCAGTCTCTCTCTGCTCCTGGTGGCAAAAAGAAACAGATCAAGCCACCATTCTCGCCGCGGGATGAGAGGTGAGTATCTGTTTTTTTGGGTTGTTTTTCAGCTGGTGCTGACTAATTATGCAGAACAGGAATCAGTTAGTACCAGCTCTTAGCTATGGTTAACTTTTCAGTTAACCACATCGGGACATAATTAGCGTTAGGACTTTGTAATCCTAACGCTAATTAACACTTTGCGCTCCCCATGTTAAGCATAGGGAGCGGCGAGTACAGAAAGCTCATGCTGAAATGCACAAGCTCCCAATCGCTAACGGGTTTTTTAACCAATCAGCGTTCGGAATGTATATTACATATTGGTCGGCCCGCGCTAGGGCCACTTATCCTAATGCACACACAGCTGAGCGCTGCCGTTAGCGTGAAGTATGTAATATGGCCCTAAGAGTCAAGCCAAATCATAAAAATTAAGTCAAGGTTACTTGACACCATGTAAATATCTTAAAGGGAAATTATAGTAAAACAATGTTTTACAGTTATAGTAAAACTCCATTTTGCTTTAATATGTTAAGTATAGGACGCGCAAAGTACAGTAAGGGTTCGTACAATTTCACCTGCGGTAGACGATTGCACGCGGTTGTTGCGCTATGTAATCTGGCATTCTACGCAAATGGTTTTACCCCTCGCGCCAATGTTTTTTTTGCGCCGGCGCAAACGTTTTCATGAAGATTGTAATTTAGCCCATTGTTTTTAGAATTACATGAACAGTTGAGCAAAATCTTTTTATTTTCTCTCATTAGTATAAAACTTTGTGGAGTCATTAGTTTCTTCCAATCTCATCAATGGTACTTTAATGACGACCGTATTACTTGTATTTGGAATCTGTGCTGCTTTCTATGTTTAGCCAATAATACTCATTGTGTGCACTCCTGGTGTGATTCTAAGCCCCATAGTGTTACAGAAAAAGATTTTTGATATAAAGTACCTGAGCTGTGCACAGGACAAGGATAAATCTCACAGTGGTCACCCCATCCAGCTCCTAAAGAACAGCAACACTGCTCCCGAGTAACGTTAACAGCAAGAACACTGTCGCAGAACAGAGAATCTTCAAGGTTTTGGAAACAGTCTTTGAGATCCAAACGGCGTGGAGCCTCTGAGTATAAAAAAAATGAATAAAATAAATTAATCTTTTTATCCCTTCACTACCATAATCGAGCACACTTGATTTTCATAAGCACATAGTGCCCCTAAAACAAGTATATTTGATCTGGTCTTATTCTGTAGCGGCCGCAGAGGCGTAACTAGAATCCTCAGGGCCCGGGTCCCGGAATCCAGGACGGGCCCCCACCCCACCATTCCAATTTTAATGCAATGTGCACTATGTACATCTCACAGAGCTCCACAGCGATAAAGCTCACAGTAATGTACGATGTGTATGATTATCACAGAGCTCCACAGCAATAAATCTCACAGTAATGTCCGTTGTGCATGAGTGTATCACAGAGCTCCACAGCAATAAAACTCATAGTAATGTGAAGTGTGTATGAGCATATCACAGAGCTCCACAGCAATAAAACTCACAGTACTGTGCAGTTTGTATGAGCGTATCACATAGCTCCAAAGTAAAACTCACAAATAAGTATAAAATAAAATATTATTAAAAAATATATTAAAATTGTATTTAAATAAACTAAATATTATTAAGATAAATATAAAACATTCTATTAACATAATTTATATAATTAAAAAAATATATACTTCTTACCTTTCCTAGCTTTTTTTGCTGGGCAGGGGCTGAATTCCTCTTCCACAGCCTGGACTTGGTGCTGCTAACGGATTCCACTGCTGCAGAATCCGTCAGCACCAGCAGTAACCGCCGCAAAATAAATCGTATACTCGCCTTCCTTCCAGCGGCAATGACCACGGCTCCAACCACCTCCTCTGTCTGCTGGGAAGCAGGGAGAGATTGGGGGGGGAAAGTCTCCCAGTCTCCCCCTGCAGATCACTATGCCAACCTGCCGGATCTCGCAAGTCGAGATCCGGCAGGTCATGTGACCAGCGCCATCTGCCTCAATGGAGTCCTATGGACTCCATGGTGGAGATGCGTGTGGAGGCGCTTAGCACTGCCACGCGCATCCCGGGGCTTAGCGGCTGTCAAATTCTATGATTTTCTGCACAATTTCCCCGCTTGAAAAGGAACTTCAAACATCATCGCCGGAAATAATAACTGGATTCCACTCTTCATTCACTTGCATTTAATTTTAATTTCAGTAAATTGGGTAGTAAATTAAGTAGCTGTAGATCGAGAAGTAACTGAATAGTTGATTAGGGGAATAGGTGAATAGATGAATAGATGATTAAGTGATTAGCTGAATAGCTGAATATTTGAAATAGCTTTACCAGAAAGAAATACAAAAATTGTAAAAATGCATTGCACATAAAGGGCTAAATTACAATCCCGCGTTAAAACGGGGATGGTAAGGAGAAAAAAACTGCGCCTGCAGTTTTCCCCCTATCGCCTCCATTTTAACGGGGGATTACAATGCTGGCGCAAAAAATGCTGCCTGCATTGGTAGCGGGTGCTACACCCCGGGATGCTCGCGGCAGCCGTTAACACCAAGTCCTGGTTCTGGTTAACTTTCCGCTAACCAGAGCCGGGCGTTAATCAGCTTTAGGACTTTGTAATCCTAACGCTGATTAACACTTTGCGCTCCCCATGTTAAGCACAGGGAGAGCAAAGTACAGTAACCTCGCACTGAGGTGAGTATCTGATTTATTGGGGGGGTTAGCTGGTGCAAACTGATTCTGCAAAAGTGGTATCAGTTAGCACCAGCTTCTGGGTGCTTGTGAAGAAATAAAATAAAATCGGTTAATGCATCGGTGCGGTAATTAGCGTTAGAAATATGTAATACCTTACTTATCCTAGCACTAATTATTGATTACGCTCCCTTTGTTAAGTATGGGATGCGCAAAGTACAGTAAGCTCGCTCAAGCTAGCGCAATGCACTAATGGATTTTTTCAGGGCCGGCCCGAACATGGTGCACTGTGGAGCAGCCGCTCCAAACGGCAGAATCTTGGGTGGGCAAGGGGTGGCGTATTTTTGACACCGCTGCACCTTTTTTCAGGGCGCATGTATAATTTTTGCACCTGGAAGCTGGTGCAGGACCGTGCCCCCACACACGTGAGCAGCAGGGGAAGAGTGTCAGAGAGAAGGAATCAAGGCACGCGTGGGCGGATCCAATTCCCTGCAGCTCACTCATCTCTCCTCTAGATCACAGCACGAGGTATGTGTGTGCAGCCGGCGCTCTACCACTGGAGCCCGGGACTGGGAGGAATGGATGTTACAGCAAAATTACTCTCTGTGGGTGTTTCTTTATGGTGTTGTGGCAATGCATGGTTTCTGGATACTAAGAGGCCCTGCAGAATTTGCTTCCTGTGTGTCCCCAATCCCCAAAGTATATGGTCGTCAGTGCCTGTAGTTTTAAATTGATGGGGGTTTGACCAGAGACATTCCACCCAAGAATCACATCTGTTTTTATTCATGTCAGCAGTAGCTGCCCTGTATAAAGCCACATTTGCTGTGTAAAATATAAAATGTCAGAATCGGCTCCCATCTTTACCATTCCTCTGCTGGTATTACAGCAAATGTGCCAATGTGCCAGACGTCTGTCCATCAGATGTATTTTAAAGTCTCTGATCTATTGATGTCAGCTGTTGAGCTGCCTGTTATTTCAAATCTGTGTCCATGTCCTGAGAGGCTCCTATTGGTTTAATAATCCTCAACATAACTACCGTATGGTTTGTTCTGTTCGGACAGAATTATCGCAGCCCCCATGCATCAAATACAGTCAATCGAGATATCATTGGAAAGGGCAGAGTCTGACCTTTTCAATGATATCCAACATGACCATATTCAGTGTAAAAATAATAAAGCTAAAAAACTATAAATAAAATAAAAACTTTACTTTTTTCTTTTCACAGGGTTGAAATGGCTCAGTAGTGAAGGGGTTAACAGTCAGACTATATCAGATTGTGTATTACTTTCATTATTACCTTGGTTTAGTTGTACGTTAAGGGTTAATGGGCAGGCTTCATCCCTCACAGTATACATTTTATTTTTTCCCCCTTGATTAATGGCATTTTAGGGGTTAATCAGTAGGCTACACACCGCACATTAGTGAGTTTTATTGCTGTGAAGCTCTGTGATACACTCATACACACCGTGCATTACTGTGAGCATATCACAGAGGACCACAGCAATAAAACGCTTTTACACCACACATTACTGTGAGGTTTATTGCTGTGGTGTTCTGTGATACACTCATACACACTGCACATTACTGTATCACAGAGCTCCACAGCAATAAAACTCACACTCATACACACCACACAATATTGTGAGTGCTGTTGCTGTGCTGCTCTGTGATACACTCATGCACACTGCGCACATTACTGTGAGATTTATTGCTGTGGTGCTCTGTGATACGCTCATACACACTGCGCACATTGCTGTGAGTTTTATTGTGTGGGTGTATTTTGGGGACGTAGTGGGGGGGCAGCATTTCAGCCTTCGCTCCAGGCAGCACAATGTCTTGGGCCGGCCCTGGATTTTTTTTACCTAATTAGCGTTAGGAAGGTAATATGGCAAGTGTTAAAGTCCCTTATCCTGACGATAACGCTTACTCACCCGAACACTACAGTTAGCATTCACTATGGAAAAGGGCCCAATGATTTTAAATATGCAAATGAATGTATCCTCTACATGCCTTAGTATATACATGCAGACCTTTAACTCACCCTCACATTTCGTGCTGTCTTCACTGAGTATATATCCTTCATTACATACACACTTGTAAGATCCAACCACATTTTCACAGGTCCCGTGTGGAGAGCACAGCCCAGGGTGGAGGGTGCACTCATCTATATCTGAATATTGAATTATTAGCATGGTCATTTAAGAAGCACAACCACATTTGGCAGCAAAAGTAACGGAAACAAAAGCAGGTAAAGTAGACACATAATGACAAGTGACAAATCATCCTGCGGAAACCTGTTTTCACTCTGGATAAAATGTATATTACCTCTCCAGAGTGAAAGTTGATTGCAATTAAGCTGTACTTATATATATCTGTGACCTGCAAACATTTGCCTTTTTGTTTCATAGCGTGTCATAATTTGAATATTCAATGTTGGTACAGAAGTAAAAAAATATTATCAGGGTAATTCAAAGAGAATCGAAAAGTCACTGCACGTTCGGTGACTTATCGTTCTCTTCAATTCGGTGCGATTCGGTGATCCCATTTTGGCGACCCTGCGGTGTATTAAGGAAGCATCACAGGGTCATCGTAGTGCAGGGACAAGCCGCCGCAAACCTGCCGAACACTAACCGCAAAACCCGGCAAACGCACACAGAAACCCGCAAAAACATCTGGATTAACCCCGCCGAACATGCCGGAGGAACCCGAGCAGCCGCCAATCACAGCGCAGAGCAGCCGCCGGGAAAAGCAGACACCGCAGACGAATGGAGTGGGAAAAAAAAACAGTACACTTGAATGTTTGAAAAGTGAAACGCTGTTTGCAAAGAAACTACAGAACGAAAATGTCTGAAATTTACTTATAAGGTACAATGAATAATAATAAAAAGGGCTGTTACAGAAAAAAGAAAAAACTTTTAAAACTTTTTAAAAAAAAATATAGGACAATTTTTTTGCTAAAAAAAAACGAAAAATGCTTAACAAATCCTAAAAAGTCTAAAAATAAATTAACATTTTACTGCAGAATATTCTAATAAACAGTTTATTAGATATCGAATTAAAACGGGAATATTTTTAACATTGAAGCCTATGGGATTCGCCTGAATAAACCGGTCAAATGAAGCCACCGAATGGTAGGGCATTTCGGCAATGTGTGGTGACTTTTCGATTCTCTTTGAATAACCCTGATAGTTTACAATTAATATACAAACTGAGAAATACTGTTACCTTGACATATATGCAAGTTTAGTTTGTAGCCTGGAGGACAAACACAGTGATATGATCCAAGCGTGTTTACACACTGTCCACCAACACATAGCTGGGGTAGTAAACATTCATTGATATCTGAAACATAAATACAAATGACATTTAGCATATACCTGTGTGTGTATGTATATTATAAATATATAATAGAAACATGATTCTGTTTAAAGTTTAATTTTTTTCAGTTAATTTCTCAAGATGTTTTAGAAATATTTAATCTAGTAGTTTTTATATAATGTGCCATGACCATAGGAGATGGCCAGCCTCATCCATACAGTGTGGATGGGGATGTCCTTTTTTGCACTGTCACACCCACCTCTTGTAATGCCCTGCACCTGTTCCTGCACCTGTTTTACACCCAAGTCTGTCCCTGCTCAGCTATAGCAATCCTTAGATACATCTCAGATTTCTATCTCCCTTTATACCACCAGGCCGTAGGATAGGCAGGGGGAATTGAAGTAGCTCCACAGGAGATGTACTGTATACAGGTGGAGACGATGTATAAATTACTAATGGAATGATTGTTAAACTGATACAGGGTTATTCAGAGAACGTGAAAAGCAGGAGAATGACTGGAGAATGAAAAATTCTAGGTCAAAATAGCCAAACCAGAAAAATTCTCCCTGTCATCTCACTTTCCAAATCGGCTATGTTGACCTAGAATTTTTCATTCTCCGGTCATTCTCCTGCTTTTTCACGCTCTCTGAATAACCCTGATAGTGTCAGAGTTTCACTTTTCAATTAAATACTGAACAGTTAATAAATTCAAACATAAACTGCTCCAAGATCTTTTGGAGAAATAAACAATGGCAGCAAGTTACATCATTGTTAAATTTGTTAATGGCATCCCTGGTGACATCACGTGGCATTATTTATGACACTTTAGAGGGAAACCTTTCAAGAGGGGCAGTTATATATTTTTTTCACTTTTTATTTAGCCACGTTTAAAGTTATGTTTTATTAATATTTTCAGGTAGAATCTGGGGTGCATCTGTTGCTTCAGGTGTACTTGTATGTAAACAAACCCTCGGGTTAACCCCGTATTCTCCTGTGAATGATGTAAAGAATACCAATTGTTTAAAACAAAGTTGCACACCATTACTATGCATGAGTCGTTGATTCAGGTCATTCCACAGGACCAGAGCTGCCCTTGAGAAGTCTTGGAGGTGAGAGATGGCTGTGCTTGTGGAAACAGAGGAAAGGCAGAGGTCGCTTGCTGACTAGAGTGATCCAGAAGGGATGTGCTTGTGGAGTAAGGAATACACAGGACAAAGAGGGGTGACATTATTGAGGGCTTTGGATGTCATCGTTATTATTTTATATTGTATCCTGAAAGGTACAGGAAGCCAATGAAGGGACTGGCAGAGGGGGGAGGTATGCGAGGAGTGGTGAGTGAGAAATGGCAGCTGCGTTCATTACAGATTGCAAGGGGGCAATGTGGGTGTTGGCGAGGCAAATAAGTAGTGAGATACAGTAGTCAAGTTGTGATAAAACACGCATGAACAAGCACCTTTGGAGTATCTTGTGTCAGAAAGGGCAACGTTTTCAAGTTGAGTTTAAGTTAATAGCAGGATTTGATCATTTTTTTGGATATAGGGAACTTAACATACGATTGGAGTCGAAAGTAACACCAAGGCAACGTCCTTGAGGTGGTGGGACTGATGTGCATTCCATCTAGGCCTACAGAGATAGGTGGCGTGGGTTTTATCCCGGGAGGAGGAATGACAAGAACTTCAATTTTGGCAAGATTTGGTTTAAGGAAGACATCCAGGACATCGAGTTAGAGACGATGGAGACACATTCAGTGTCACGATTCAGGACAGCAGGAGAGAGATCGGGGAAGAAAGGTATATTTGTGTCTTGTCAGCGTATATGTGGTACTGAAATCCAAAGGAGCTGATCAGTATGTTCAGAGAGGCAGTGTAGATCGAAAAGAGAAGAGGGCCAAGTACTTATCCTTGTGCTGTTAAACATTTGTACCACTATCTCCACTCCCAAGCTTTAACCCCTTGGCTCTGAGAAAAAAAATTAGGGCACAGATGTAGCAAATTGAATTCAGGGTAGTCATCTACAAAAATAATTAAATCCCTACAAATTTGCCTCTATGCATATTAGAAGAAAATGCATTATCCCTTTCCCCATCTGCTCCTCACCTTCACACAGTGGTGGGCCTGTGCTTCTCAGTTTGTAACCATTTTGACATACACATTTGTAATTTCCTGGAAAATTCAGGCAGCTGCGAGGATCTCCACACACTCCAGAACGCTGGCATTCATTAATATCTGGTATATAGAGCATGTAATGAATTACAGGACTTCAGCACAATATGACAAGTTAAATCCCAAACTCAATCAGGTGGTAATAAACTGATCAAGCATTTGCACTTTCAATTATCTTTTTTAATATTATGTCAATTATCTGATATGCAGAAAGTCTCATGAATTTTATAGAGAGCAGTTTTCTGGTTAATGCATTTTAAAACTACTTAGCCGATTGATAAATAAGTGGATTTTTATGGTGTATATGCAAATTTCACGTGTCCTATACAAGTATATGACAAATCTGAATACTTACATGTTTGTCACACTCACGGGTTGCATTTTGTTAATGTATATTAGATATAAGCTATGAGAAAGTTTGGTAGTATAAAAATATGTGGTGATTACTACAAACCTGTGCCCTGTTATTAAAGCTCATTCTAGTATAAGCTGCTAATCTGTATCGGAGTTACTTATCTGACATTAACAAAATCTTATTGCATATACGTTCTATATTATTTTTTGTAATAAAGAGTTTATTACAGGTTTTCAGATATAAGTACAATAAAAGACAAGGAAGAACAAATCATGTAAACAAATAACAAGGCATGACACGTCGCATAGGCTACATATGCGAGCATACATCAGAAACAAATCAATAACAAGTCCCGATGACCATCAGTAGCACATGGGAGAAGAAATAGCAGTGTAGGGGTTAAAGCCACCTTTTCAACATGAAAACAAACCTGCTGTTTTGAAATGGTGAACTTATAAAGCCTCGGCACCTCTGGGGTGCCAGGAGACCCCCTGGAATTTTTACCCCGGAAAACGATGCTGACAATGTAATTCTGATATGAAAAGGTTTTACTAAGCCAGAAAATCTCACTTAATGTTGGTACTGTCAGAACGTTATTCAAAATAGCAAACAATAGGCATATAATAGTGTCCTGCTATCAATAACAGGTTAGTATTAGCAGCGTTTCCTTCATGCTATTGCTTGCAGGTAAGGTTGCTAATATGAAATTACCGTAGATACTCGAGTATAGCGCGACCCGAATATAACACGACGAATAAAAATTTATTATGGAAATGAGAGAATACTCAAGACTTGAATATAACGAGAGGAACAAAATTTTACTGTACCGGTAAACAATTAAAATCCTTCCAGGTTCTCTTAACACAGTCAGGCTCCCCTCAGGCCAGGGTGTTATGCTCCAGAATGATTGCAGTTGTTACTAAGTATGAAGCCGCCGGCCACCCGTCTTCTTTACTAGCGATTAGATGGCCAGCGGAGGCGAGCGAGGTGAATGATTGGCTTAAACCGAGCGTGCCCTCTGGCCATGATAGATCCCACCTCTCCCAAATCCGGGAGTTCCTGAAGTGTTTGCAAGCATCAGGGAGTCTGCATTCACTTCAGCGAGACTACCGTAACTTCCGCGAGACTTGGGATCCAGAGCAAGGCATGTTTTTTTAATTAATTTTTTTACACGCGATGCAGATGTCTCGAATATAACGCGACCCCTCCAATTTTAAATTGTAAATTTTTGTCACCAAAATGTAGCGGTGTACTCGAGTATCTACAGTAATTAAGTTTAGAATGAGTGGACAAGGTCTAAAAAGAAAGATCCAGATACATCATGAGAAAGGAACTTGGGTACAACATAATAGTTTCATTAAGACTCCATTTTTCCCCCTTTCCAGGAAGCAAGTTTGACACGTTTTTATCATTCATCTGCTCTTTATGCGATGTATTATAGATTATTAACGCGGCAACTCCCAACTAGAGCTATTGAAGAAAGTTCATTCTCTTATCTTGACAATTGAGTGGCCACAGGGGATGTGTTGTGATTATAAAGGCTATTGGAGTAAAAATATTTGTCGAAAAGTGGGACCGGTTGCTATTGCCACTTCTGGTGAATTAGCGATTTGCAGTGACATTTCTCTTGGACGTTTTATTCTTCCTCAGAGTCATATGCAAACTAACAACAACTATCTACTCTGGACTATTTTGAATATTCATATTATTATTGGTTAACAAGGTGGAAAGCCTGCCCAGAGGGCAGTCTATTGTGGATATACTGCCCCAGCTCATGGATATGCTGCCCCAGCTCGTGGATATATGCCCCAGCTCGTGGATATACTGCCCCAGCACGTGGATATATGCCCCAGCACGTGGATATACTGCCCCAGCATGTGGATATATGCCCCAGCACGTGGATATACTGCCCCAGCTCGTGGATATACTGCCCCAGCTCGTGGATGCTGCCCCAGCACGTGGATATACTGCCCCAGCTCGTGGATATTGCCCCAGCTCGTGGATATTGCCCCAGCACGTGGATACTGCCCCAGCTCGTGGATACTGCCCCAGCACGTGGATACTGCCCCAGCGCATGGATATTTGGCCCCCACCTCTCATGGATATATGCCCCAGCTCATGGATATTTGCCCCCCACCTCTCGGATATTTGCCCCCCACCTCTCATGGCTATATGCCCCCCAGCTCAGACCCCAGACCAGACATGGGGCGGCTGTTCGAATGCTCTATCGGCATTCGGACAGCCGCCCCATGAGCTACTCATACTTACCTTCCCGAGTGGCGAAGTGAAAGCTTCCCCGCTTCCGGTCGTTGAAGGACCCAAGCCGCGGTCACGTGGGACTCCCACGTGACCGCGGCTTGGGTCCTTCAAAGAGCGGAAGCGAGGGAACTTTCCCTTCGCCGCTCGGGGGTTGGATGCGCGCGGCAGCCGGGTAGAGGCTGCGAGCGCAGCCTCTACCCGGCTGCTGTGTGCATCTTGTAACCGCCGCGGCGAGCGCACAGCCGGCTCATGCCGCGGCGGTTGCATGCGCGCGCAACCAACCACCGCTGGTTGCGCGCGCATGCGCAGAGTAAGGCTTGGCGACAGACACGACAAGCCTTACTCAATTATATTATAGATGTGCGTAAGTAGAGGTTGCTATTGACTTGTTTATGTTTTTTTAATGGTTGGTCTTTAGGATAGTTTTTGTATTTTTATCTTTTAATTATATATTTGTTTTTTCTTTTAGATGTTCACAATAAAAGTTACATTTTAATTAATAGGTCACCCTGGTCTTAGTCCTCTCTTGCGCTATTGTAAGGCAGCAAGACGTTTTCTCTTGAATTTACCATTTTTGAAAGGTAGCGGTTCAATGCATCACTTGGTGAAGCCTTAAGGCTGGGTTCACACCTCAGCATTTTTCAAATGTGCGTAAAATGCATGTTTTTGACGCGCGTATCGCGCAAACTTGAAAAACGCGTGAACGCGTATTGCAGCGCGTTCGTGGCTATGTCTATGGCCGTGAACGCTCTGCTATACGCCCCAAAGAAGCTCCCGTACTTCTTTGGGCATCGGACGTTTTACAGCGCTTTCCTGCGCACTGTAAAATGTCCAGGTGTGAACCAGCCCCATTGGAATTCGTGGGATTTCTGGGGTTGAGCGTTTTACAGCGCGCAGGAAAGCGCTGTAAAACGCTGAGGTGTGAACGGGGCCTTAATGAGACATTTGGGAAGTACTGATACTTGCTGCAAGTGTTAAAAAAAAGGTAATCAATTTATATAAATCCATTTTAGAATTGGTGCAGTAACAAAGGAAGCAGGTTTGGAATTACTAACAAAACAATGGGCAAATAGGCTGATGGAAGGCAGATAGCTGTAGGGTTTGATGTAAACCTAATTGTTTTTCTTTTCGCAGAAGAGTACACATTAAATTTGCGTAATATTCAAGTAAAAGTGAAGACCTATTTTAATCATGCCATAAAGATTGTAGGAGGCGTAGACAGCTATCCTAAATTAACCCTTTCGCTGCTGAGGCTTTTCCCGCCTCTGTGCTGAGGTCATTTTTACTGGTTTTGCTCATCATGTTTAAACGCGTTTTGAAGGCTTATTTTAGTATATGACCAAGACATATTATATATCGTTCTTTCCGTCAGACTCGGCAGATTAATAATATGTCATTATTATATGTATACGTCATGACCTGTCTGTATATTATAACAAAAAATGCAATAAAATATGAATTTTCAATAATTTACAATGTGTAAAGTGTTTTTTTTCCACATTTTAACATGCGAGCAATTGCGGTTATATTTTGTATGGGGTGCGCTTGTTAAAAAAATTAGAGATGGGGTCTCGTTACATTTTTTTTGGGGGAAAATTACATGATTTTTAACAAACGCACCGCATACAAAAATCGTTAGTGCAGCATCATTGTTCACATTATAATTGAAATGGGAACAATATTGCTGCATTAACAAACCAAAAAAGAGAAAAAAAAGTGTTTATTTTTTTTATAATTTTTTTAAAATATTTTTTTATTTTTATTTTATTTATTTATTTTTTTACAAACTTTTTTCACATTCGAGTTTGGTATCTTTGGAACGGCCATGCTCTGGCCGATCCAAAAATACCAAACGTTAACCCCTAGCTGCCACGGATCGGGAGATAGGGGGTTCATTGGAACTCCCTATCTCCACCGTTGGTGGCAGCTAGGGGTTAACTCCAGGACTGGCGTCATCGTGCTATGCACGATGATGCCAGTCCTCAGGGGGAGTTCCCGGAGGCTTGGCCGACATCGAAGATGTCGGCCAGCTCCGGGAAAGGATCACGAACCGGCGCTTTTCAGCGCCGATTCGTGATCCAGCTCCCCAGGGGTTAATGCCAGGTACCATTTGGAAGGGCAGGCTGTGCCCTTCCAAATGGTGCCTGGGTTAACCCCCGCAACGCCGCCGATCGGGAGGGAGAGAGGTCCGAAGGACCTCCCCCCCTCCCTTTCAGGCGCCTCCTCCGCACATGCGGGAGGGGCGCCTGAATTAGGTGTCATCGCGCCGCCGCGATGACACCTAATTTCACCGACGGCGGTTCCGGATGCTGGGCTGACATCGAGGATGTCAGCCCACACCGGGGGGCCAGCGATCGGCCGGAACTCGACCGAACGCTGACCCCAAAGTGAGGACGCGCTCAGCGCGTCCTCCGCATGCAACGTGACATGCGGTTGGATGCGCTGAGCGCGTCCTCCGCATCGAAGTGGTTAAAGAGCTCAAAAGAATGGTAAAAAATCAGTATATAGTTTTTATGTTTGCATTTTAGGGTACCAGCTTTAAAACAAAACCTTTACATAAGCAAAATTACTTCTTTCTCCTACCATTTACAATATTTTGCAATAAAGTCATCACCAGATGATTTATACCTTACATATGAAATTTTAATTATTCTGGTTGCTATATCCAATTATCCATTTTCTTTTAACACACGTAATGATGTACATGTGTATATACTTGCATAAACACAATGAAGAATCATCATTAGGCATCTAAAGCAGAGCTTATTCTCTCATGTGAAAAAACTGAGAATTAAGAAAGGTCAGTGAATCAGATTTGCTGAAAGTGAAGGTACTCACCAACACAAAATCTTTTCTCTTGTGTCACCTGCAATCTGTATCCATGAAGACAATGACAGTTAAATGACCCAGCCGTGTTCAGACACATACCCTTTCCAGGACCACAAGGGTCACCTTCACACTCGTCAATATCTATGGCATAAAGACAAACTATATCACAAAAAGCTGCCATAAATATTATTTACAATTGAAATTTATCTACCTATATAACATTAATTAATCAGTGTCTAAAATTCAGGAGGCAAGTAGAGGAAATTATCGGCATATATAATTACAAGCTGGATACCCGTGCTTCGTGATGAATCGGGCTATGCAGGAGATATTAGGTTCACAATCCGTTGGTTTAGTGGTGGTTGGTGATTGAAACACATAAGGGATGATGATAATAATAATAATAAACAATAAAATAGATCGCTTAAACCCTTTAATCCCATCAGCAACCCTGGAGTTTTTGTCTATGTAGCTGGGCTAATTACTTGCATAGAATAGACTTTCAATTTGTCCCTCAGATGAGTTGCCGCCTTGTAACCAACATTCCTGGTTTTACTCTCTGGCTAGAGGATAACCAGGCTGTCAGGTGAACTGACTATGGAGCACACCACATACAACTGGCCATGAGAGAAAAAGTCACTCGTCTGATGCACACCAGCCACTTTCAAAGTCTGTCTTATTGATGGTGATGGCGTAGCACACCTCAACAGGAAATTGTAGACGTTTGAACTCTAAGTGGTAGTCTGTTGAGATCAGAGGAATTCTTGGTAGTAAAACAGTTTCGCCCTGATTTACGCCTGTGAAAATTGTGGCTTTGATTACGTGTTTGTAAAGGGTCTTCACCTGTAGTCTGGTGCCATTGTACAGTTTCGGAGGGGTTAGATTGCATGATTTAACAGCATGATTGGAGCGCCAAACTTGAGGTAGAGGACATGAGATGGTAATCCTGATTGGTTGAGAGTGTGCAAGAACTCCACAAGGTAATGTACAGCATCCTCAATCTCCACAGGGTAATGTACAGCATTCTTTAATCCCACCAGCAACCCTGGCATAAAGTTTCACTCCTTCACCCCTCTGGCTCCAAGAGACGTCATTTGGAAGCATCCGTTATACTTCCGGGCAGCAGAAAGAAAGTGCTCTGCCATTGGATGCTGGTGGGTGAGAAGGCTGTGTAAGGATTATGGGTAGGGCTGAAGGGGAGGGAGTTGGACTTTCCCGCCACTGCAGAACATCCCGGGACTCTCATCTTGCCACTTCAGACATGGCACCAGGCACAAGGTAACCAAGGTCCGAGATCAACAACCATTTCCCTGGAGTAATCAATCTGAGGTTCATATTTAAAACCAGACAAATACTTATTAGTCCAGGACATTGATCTCATTTGCGACTCATCAACGTAGGGGTTATTAGATGCATACTTTATTACAGCTTTTCTACTGACTTGGGGATGAGTTTGACGATACTGTTTTCCAGTTTCCCTTACTTGTGTTTTCCTAATCGCATCTTTAAATCTTTTTCTGTGTTTTTTCCCTCTTTTCCCTTTAACTGTTGTTACAGTAGAAGGGACAGATCTGTCTGAACTGAGAAGATCAGTGTAAGAAGTGATTTGGTTCTAGGACACTATGCAGGAGAAATTTGGTTCACAATCCTTTGGCTCAGTGCTGGTGGGTGATTGAAACTCATAAGGGAATATATCCCCCGCCACCTTGACTTCAGAAGCAGTTCCATAGGTGGAAGGTGTGGACATGTTGGTGAGGTAGCAACGTTCAGTGCTGTAAGGATCCCCAGACGCTCCTGAGTGAAGGAGAGCAACGTCTGCCAGTTTGACCTGAGATAACGGCATGTGAGGTAAGTGGGAGTTGGAAAAGATTTATTTTCAGGTGGGAGGGGGGAGTATAACTCCTTAGCATCAGGGCATGTTAATAACTGATGCTCTGATGGTCATTTCGAAAAAATCCATTCTTAGTGAGCAGCTAAAAGCCGAGAGGAACATACATGCCGAATTTAAAGTTTGTAGGCTTTACGGTTCTGGAGATATCGTAATGTTGCGCGAGTGGCATTTCGCTTTTATATATATATATAGATACATTGGCCAGAAACTGCAAATATGAGCATATATCTGACATTTTCAGACTATCTAGCCAATAAAATTTTTAATTCACTGATAAATGTGATCGATACCATTGAAGATAAATAATGATATAAATGCAGTTTAACATGGAAGTATAGATTGCATGACAAGAAGAATATGTCTTGGAAATGCTGTTATAAAGGAGAGGAATGTTAGGTTTGTGAAATTAAAAAACATAACTTGTGCTTAGAATTAAAAATAGGAAAAATAATATTTAAATATGTAAAAAAAAAATAAGTAATGGAAGTAAAATATTCTATACCCCCTATCTACTAAGTTAGGTGACATTGTAAACAAAAAGAAAATGTGGTTCAGCGTTCCTAATTTTGATCAATGTGGATTTATTAAGTGAACATATTAAAGAGGAATGGTTTTCCATGAAGTTGTCTTTTTCAGCATTTGTAGATCATATTAACAAAATATAGATTTATGTAATGGTTTAAAATGCTAATATAAGTTATACTTATAAAGTCTTGATATGCTTTGATAACATCCGATTGGAGTGCCCTTATATTATTTTTATTGATTTTCTTACCTATACAGTATTTCCTCAGTGGGTCTGGCTGGTAGCCATTATAACAGCTGCATTCATATCCTGCTGGTGTAGATATGCATTCTCCATGACCACAAAGATTTCTCGTTAATTTGCACACATCGGTCGCTAGGAAAAAGTAATAACTATAGTAAATCTGAAGTGTAAAGAGTTCTATAGAAGATATTCAATAGGAAATACTATTGCAAACTCACCAGTTACTTGGATGGGTGCCATTTCTGCAGCACTTTTTGTGTGATACTCAGGAGGAATTTGTCGAAAAGCCATGGTTGTAGGCTGCATGATAATTTCTGTAAATAGATGTTGGCTTCTCATTACTGATACACAAAGGTGTTTAACCTCTTCACACCCAAAATCGAGTTATCTCAATTTTACATTTCAATGCATTGAAAAGCACTAATCAGCATATCAAAAGACAATTTTCATACCTTTGTAAAGCAGGATTTGTGTGTTCCCTGTGGAGAAACTAAATTCTTTGTTTCATGTCTCTCCAAGCACCCTGGAGAGACATAAAACCAGCTGCAAATAGCAGCCCTAAACCTCACTGTAACAAAACATTCAAATAGATTACTGCTGCCAGGGAGAGGGCAGAATACAGGGAGCACTCTGGAGTCACTCACTGCTGTACAGGGATAAGATTCAGGGGGTTATAATGACTGAAAATCCCGATACAGTACAGATACAAGGTGTTACTGTAATTTTCATATACAGGCATTAGGTCACAGATAATATTTTATATTCTATTGGTATGTTTTGTGGAAGATGAATTGATAATAATCTCATTATGATCACTACAAATCCAAATAAGCAAGAGATCTCAACATTTTTATTATTTATCTTTGTCACAGTTACTGTATCTAGCACAAAGGTCTTTTCTGCCTGTATGATAATAATGCAGATCCTGTTTGAAATTGTGTAAGATCTAGAGCTCAGAATCTTAAATTTCAACAATATTTCCGTAAAGGGTTAATGAATACATGAAAATGTAAAAATGAGCAAATTAACATTATTTAATTTTTTTAAACTATTTCTGTATGAAACTTCTATTTTACCATATATTTAATTCTTAACTTCACACCCCTTGTTTCAAATAACAATTATAATAAAAAAATCAACAAAATCACTTGGTAGTGAAGGGGTTAATACATAAGCTCCAAAGTGAATTCACAAATACCCACCTCCTATCGGGTGGGAGCTGTAAATACATTTTGGTTCACATCTCAGTTTTCCAGTTTACACATGTATTATGTCGTGCATCAAAATTAACATACACATTATATATGGACTTAAAGGGACGTTCTAGGTGTATTTTAAGGTAAGCGTTCATAATTCCAGCATGGTAGAAATAAACAAAGTTAAAAGTAATACGTTTTCTAAACAAGGAGCATTGTTCGCTTTTCAATTATAAAGCAAACAATGCTTCTGCAATAACTCCCTCTCATTTATCACTAAAAAACATTGCTTTGTGGGTTCTGCCAGGTGGCAACTGAGCAGCTGAGGACGACAGGCTGTTTGCATCAATGTTCTGGGGAGAGTAAGATGAACAAAGCCTGTGGTCCCGTATCCAGTCTGCCAGTCACTGTTACAGCAAACCAAAGACAAGCTCTTAGTCAAAATTGTCAGAGTGCGTCTCAAAAAATGTGGGTCTTAGGCTGGGGTCAGACCAGCGCACTTTTAACGTGCGTTCTGGCGCACATAATTACGGCCGCACTAGCAGCAGATGACGGGCAATGACGGCCAATATCCGATGTACGGCCGCACAAAAGTCCGGCAACGCAAGTGGAATTTGAACGCATTTTTTTGAGAACGCTGAACCGCTAGTACTGACGTACAG
This sequence comes from Leptobrachium leishanense, assembly GCA_009667805.1. NCBI lineage: Eukaryota > Metazoa > Chordata > Amphibia > Anura > Megophryidae > Leptobrachium > Leptobrachium leishanense. Next base: position 43,594,847 of record CM019072.1, read on the forward strand.
AGTGCGCAGCTGCGGCATAGCGGCGTGTTTGCGTGATTAGGAGATGTCAGACACTGCTAATGTCCAGCCTACATAACGTCCAGACGCAAAAAGAGTTTTATTGACGATCCGTACAAAATCACGCCTGGAAATGCACGTCGTCTGACCGTTTTTTGCGCATTCCGTGAAAAAGTACGTCAATGCGTTCGGACGCACTTTTTCACGTTCGCGGGGAAAAATGCTTTTGTCTGACCCTAGCCTAAATCTGCTCCCGGGGATATTGTTATACTTTCAGAAACCTGCTGCCTCTGCTTTGTGAACATTATTTTCTTCACAGCAGTGAATGATAACTTCTGTAATATTTTTGTTCAGGGTTGAGGGGGAAGGGAATGATCTGGTTACAAAAGAGAGTTGGCAGCAAAAATGAAAAATTTAGGAGGTGGTAAAATGCCAATATTTGGCAAGTATGTTCAAAGAATCTTAATGCCTTTTGTTGATATGTTTGGGATACATAACATCTTTACTATTGCTAGAATGTATTTATCTTGCTATAAAACCTCGTACCTTGAGGTATTCTTAAAACTCTTAATGTAATACAGATTATAAATACATGAAAAGAAGATAATTCCAATAATAACATAACCTCATTCTCTGTAAGGTTGTTCATTAGGAGTTTATTACCTGGGTATGAAATCCGCTGTGTTGTTGCAAAGAGATCTGTGAGATCCACAGAGTCTTCCCCTATGTTGGTGCCATATGCTGGGAGCTGGGTTATCTGTGTATTACATTAGTTTGCAATTATAATATGACAATTTCACTCTACTGGAAGCAAAGGTTTATTGTACATCTTAGTAAAAAGATTGTCATCTGCACTCACCCCTGTAATTCCATGTGAAACAAAACACAATTATTGGTTTTAGTTTACTTGAAGGGCCATTAAAGTGTAAGCTCACCTGCCACGTCATGGCACCTCTGGTCAGGTGAGTCCTACCTAATGAAACCAAGAGCTGCTTTCTAAGCAAACCACATATGCTTATGCTGCTTTTCAGTCATGAGAGAGACTGGTGAGTTTTCATTTATACCCTCACCAGAAGTTCTGTGACGTAGCAGGTGAGCTTACACTTTAATGGTCATTGAAGTAAACTAAAACCTCTGATTGTGTTTTGTTTCACATGGAATTTCAGGGGTGAGCGCAGAAGACAATCTTTTTTTCTTGTTATGTTTTATACATGGAGTGGGCTGGATACATCTGGTTCATGCAACCACCCTTTTAGGTAATAGGCACAAAACCGTTTTTTTCTGCACGTATATATATTTTGTTGTATCCACAGCCAGGTCATCATTGCAGCTGCCCTTTTCCATGTTTTTCTTTTTAATCCAAAAGTGGAATTGCTTCTGGGGAGAGTATAAATGAAAACCTACCAGTCTCTCTCATGGCTGAAAAGCAGCATAAGCATATGTGGTTTGCTTAGAAAGCAGCTCTTGGTTTCATTAGGTCACCTGACCAGAGGTTAATGAGAAGTCTATCAGAGGTTATGTTTTATATATGGAGCCAGCTGGATACTTCTGGTTCACGCAGCCACCCTGTTAGGGAATAGGCGCAAAAACATTTTTTCTGCACTTATATATATGTTTTAGTGTACATCTTGCCTCACACCATGCCCTGTAGCCTCCTGGGCTTTTGATAATTATAGTCATGGGGTTCCTCAAACATAAATATAGAGGTATATTAACCAAAACAGGAATTATGGAAAACTGACAAGGGAATGTTCAGTTGTAAACCAAATTATACATTGTGTATTTTGCATCTTCCCCCTCTCCTATCTTTTCTTACGTTTGCCCCTCCCCATATTGCCTGCTACCTTCTTCACCTTCCCCCCAGAATGTTTTCCCCCTTCCCCTAGAGTGCTTACCCATTCTCATTCCCTCAGAGTGCTTTCCCTTTCTTGTCGTAAGCTTGCCTCTTTCTACACTTTCTCCTACCAGAGCAGGCCCGGACAAGGCCATCGGGAGCACTGGCATTTGCCTGGTGGGCCGATTGGCTGCAGGGCCGGTCAGCTGACAGACTGCTGTGCAGCAGTCCAGCAGCTGATTTGTCGGCTGTGCAGCAGAGAAGCAGGCCGGTTGTGCAAGCGGCCAGCCGGAGTCTGCATATGAGCAGGACTCTCAGTCCCCACAGGAGCCTCCATCCAAGCGACCCTGCTTCAAAAGAAGAGTGCTGCTGGATGCAGCTCTCCAGGAGGCGCTCAGGAAGTCCCTCATCATCATGTAAGAGGCAGCTGACTGAGAGACCAGATGGCTCTACCCCCTCCTTGCACAAGCCGGGAACATCCAGCTGCAGGAAACTGGTGAGGTGTGATGCATCTTCATGCAGTTATGAGGTCTTTTTGTGTATGTGTGCCAGGGGCGGATCCAGGGGGCAACGGGACAATTGCCCCCGAGAAAGTATTCCCAAGTGCTTCTCACTGTGCGAGCGGCCGACGGCATCAAGCTTGGCCGCTCGCCTGGGAACCACCAGAGCCAGAGATAACTTCCGGGATCTTGCAAGAGCACGGCATGTGCGTGTTTCGCATGCATGTGAGAGGCAGAGCTTGATGCCGGCGGCCACTCGCACAGTGAGAGGCACTCAGGGCCTGGCCTGGCACAGCAGACGGCAGGAAACCGATTGGGACCACGTGAGCTGGGAGCAATATACACTATTTTGCCAAAATTATTCGCTCACCCATCCATATGTGCTGGGCACTATATATATCCATGTGAGCTGGGCACTATATATCCATGCGAGCTGGGGCAGTATATATGCATGTGAGATGGGCACTATATATATCCATGTGAACTGGGCCTATACATATCCATGTGAGCTGGGCACTATATATCCATGTGAGCTGGGCACTATATATATTCCCATGTGAGCTGGGCACCATATATATCCATGTGGGCTGGGTACTATATATCCATGTGAGCTGGGCACTATATATATATATATATCTCCATGTGAGCTGGGTACTATATCCATGTGAGCTGGGCACTATATATATCCATGTGAGCTGGGCACTATATGTATCCATGTGAGCTGGGCCTATATATACCCATGTGAGCTGGGCACTATATATATCCACGTGAGCTGGGCACTAGACATGTGCACAGCACAAAATTTCGTTTTGAACTAATGGATTAGTCCTAAAATGCAATTTATTTAGTTGTTAAAGAAATTTGTTTTCAGTTCTTTAGTATGAAAACTAATTTCATTCATCCGAAAACCAGTAGATACAATTACTATTGTAGTGGCTCCTCAGAGGGCTGAGATCGCCGCTTGTTACAGTATCTCTCACTCTCAGCACAATGTGTCAGGCAAAGCTGTTACAGTAACTGACTGCTGCTCATCACAGCGTTCAGAGTCTGAGTAAAACTAGTAAATAATATTTTTATATATAAGAGGTTAGAACAATATTATTTCCTTGTTTTACTGAAACTCTGAGCGCTGTTACAGTCAGCTACTGTAACAGCTGAGCCTGATACATTGTACTGAGAGATAATATAACAAGCTGCCGATCTCAGCGCTCACAGCCACTGGATTTAAAGGGCTAAAAAAAAAAAAGGCTCCTCTCTGTATAATGTATAGAACATCCTCCTGCATTAATTAATACCCCTCTCTGTATAATGTATAGAACATCCTCCTGAATTAATTAATGTCCCTCTCTGTATAGAACATCCTCCTCAATTTATACCTTTCTCTGTATAATGTATATAACATCATCCTGCATTAATACCCCTCTCTGTATAATGTATAGAACATCCTCCTGCATTAATTAATGCCCCTCTCTGTATAGAACATACTACTGCATTGGCATGTGGAGGGTGCAGAACTTCGGAATGCAATGCTTATCCAGCACAGGAGAGGGAACTTTTACTTAAACTGTGTATCTCTGTGGGGGAGACACAGGAATATAAAAGCAGGGGAGAGGGAAAATATTAACGTAAATCGGTCTGAAAGCTCAGAGAAGAGATGACTGGTGCAAATTTATTTTTATAATAAAATAAAGCACTGTAAATCCAAGGAAAACATTCAAATAAATCACACTGAAGGCTCATAATGACAGAGTAACTGTGAGAGCTGGATACTAAATGTATCAGACGTAAAAAAAAAAACCTTTAGAACAAGCAGCACTGGGAGATGAGAGGGACTTTATATAAAATGTGTATTATAGATGAGGAAAAGGGGATAGTGCTCCTGGATAATATAAAATGTATCAGACCTAAGCCCCTATTATGCAGAGCGGGAGGGGAGATAACACACGTTTTATAAAGTCCCTCTCTTCTCCCGGCGCTGCTTGTTATAAAGGGGCTTTTACTATCCAGCCCTCCTCTGTCATTAGCTTTCAGTGTGATTTATTTGAATGTTTTCCTTCTCCAGCTGCTTTTATCATCTTGTCTGCCTCACAGACATGCAAGGGTTAAGTAAAGGTTTCCTCTCCTGTGCTGGCTGTCTGCGCTGCGAGTGAGTATTCTGGAGCTCTATCACTGTCAGATTTTCGGGTAGGGGGTCGGGAAGGATTACACATACAAACCTTTTCTGTAGCTTTGCGATATTGCACTCTTCATTGCTGGTCTCCTTCAGTCAATGTAATATCACAAAAAGGACTGAAACTAAAATGTAGTGCATTTTATTTTAGTTTCTATCGTTTTTTGTACTGAGCAGTTTTGTATCTCTTGAGTCATACGAAAACTAAATTATCCCAAAATTCGGACTAAATCATTTTAGTACTAAAACGAATGCACATGTCTACTGGGCAGTATATATATCCATGTGAGCTGGAGCACTATATATCCATGTGAGGAGCTGGGGTACTATATATCCATGTGAGCTGGGGCAATATATATCCATATGAGCTAGGGCAATATATATCCATGTGAGCTGGGTACTATATATATATCCATGTGAGCTGGGCCTATATATCCATGTGAGCTGGGGCACCATATATCCATGTGAGGAGCTGGGGTACTATATATCCATGTGAGCTGGGATAATATATATCCATGTGTGAGCTGGGGCAATATATATCCATGTGTTAGCTGGGCTGGGGCAATATATAAAATGGGAGCTGGGGTAATATATCATGTGAGCTGGGGCAATATATCCATGTGAGCTGGGGCAAAACATTACATGTGAGCTGGGAGGGGGGTACCCTGGCCCCTGGCATGAAAAGGGTTCACAGGGCTGCACAGATGGGGGTGCCATGTGTGTCCTGCCAGCATGGCAAAGGGCAGCCCACACCTGGGTTACCCTACACTGCATAGCTTCAAGAGGTATGTGCTGGAAGGGGGGTACCCTGGGCCCCTTGTATGGAAAGGGATCCCAGGGCTCATGAGCCACATGAGGACAGACCCTGTGCAATGTTCTGGGGAGAGTGAGTGTTAAGAGCACAGCTTTCGATTAGGCGCGTCTCTGTCTGTCACTGCAAACCCAACATCAGCTCTTAACCAAAACTGGTAGAGTTCCCCCCCGAAACCTGTGTCTGGATCCGCCCCTGATGTGTGCTGTGTGTATCTGCATGTGTGTGTGTATCTGCATGTGTGTGTATCTGCCTGTGTGTGCTGTGAGTGATTTGCCTGTGTGTGCTGTGTATGATCTGCATGTGTGTACTGTGAGTGATCTGCCTGTGTGTGCTGTGTGTGTTGTGTGTGTGTTGTGTGTGATCTGCCTGCGTGTGCTGTGTGTGATCTGCCTGCGTGTGCTGTGAGTTATTTGCCTGTGTGTACTGTGAGTGATATGCCTGCGTGTGCTGTGTGTGAACTGCCTGCGTGTGGTTTGCTGTGTGTGATATGCCTGTGTGTGCTGTGTGTGATCTGCCTGTGTGTGCTGTGAGTGATCTGCCTGTGTGAGTGATATGCCTGTGTGAGTGATATGCCTGTGTGAGTGATATGCCTGTGTGAGTGATATGCCTGTGCGTGTTCTGTGTATGTGTGATATTCGTATGCAGGGGCGGACTGACAACTAATGGGGCCCCCCGGGCAATAGGAGGTCATGGGGCCCCCTTGTTCTGCACCCACAGGAGGCCACACCCATAAAAAAACCACCCCTACAACGCAACACCCACATGTACATTATTGTGTTGAAGAATTTATTTCTGAACTACTAAAAATAACCTTTTTTAAAATCCACTTGGACCCAGCAGCAAATTGTGCCCCCTCCATACTTACAGATAGCCACCGCACTGCTGAAGCAGCCATCACCCACTCATTGCAGCTAAGGCTACACCCTGGCAAAGAAAGTCCCTGTGGAAAATGTGGGAAACTGCCGATCACTTTAAAAGATACTGTACAATCCTGACACACTGCACATTACAGAGCACCACAGAAATAAAATGGTGTGTATGAGCGTATCACAGAATCCACAGCAATAAAACCCACGGTAATGTGCAGCTCACACATGGATATATATTGCCCTCAGCAGCTCACACATGGATATATATATTGCCCCAGCAGCTCACACATGGATATATATATTGCCCCCAGCAGCTCACACATGGGTATATATTGCCCCCAGCAGCTCACACATGGATATATATTGCCCCCGGCAACTCACACATGGATATATATTGCCCCAGCAGCTCACACATGGATATATATTGCCCCAGCAGCTCAAACATGGATATATATTGCCCCCAGCAACTCACATGGGTATATATCACCCCAGCAGCTCAAACATGGATATATATTGCCCCCAGCAACTCACACATGGGTATATATTGCCCCCAGCAGCTCACACATGGGTATATATTGCCCCCAGCAGCTCAAACATGGATACATATTGCCCCACCAGCTCAAACATGGATATATATTGCCCCAGCAGCTCAAACATGGATATATATTGCCCCCAGCAACTCACATGGGTATATATTGCCCCTAGCAGCTCAAACATGGGTATATATTGCCCCCAGCAACTCACACATGGGTATATATTGCCCCCAGCAGCTCACACATGGGTATATATTGCCCCCAGCAGTTCACACATGGATATATATTGCCCCAGCAGCTCAAACATGGATATATATTGCCCCACCAGCTCAAACATGGATATATATTGCCCCAGCAGTACAAACATGGATATATATTGCCCCCAGCAACTCACATAGGTATATATTGCCCCTAGCAGCTCAAACATGGGTATATATTGCCCCCAGCAACTCACACATGGGTATACTGTATATTGCCTCCCAGCAGCTCACACATGGATATATATTGCCCCAGCAGCTCAAACATGGATATATATTGCCCCCAGCAACTCACATGGGTATATATTGCCCCAAGCAGCTCAAACATGGGTATATATTGCCCCAGCAGCTGAAACATGGATAAATATTGCCCCAGCAACTCACACATGGGTTTATATTGCCCCCAGAAGCTCACATGTGGATATATATTGCCCCAGCAACTCGCACATGGGTGTATATTGCCCCCAGCTACTCACACGTGGATATATATTGTCCCAGCAGCTCAAACATGGGGATATATTGCCCTGTTGCTCACCGGCTCCTCGGCAGCACTGTCTGAGGGCCCACAGGTCGGTAGGGACCCGGTTTTGGGTGACACAGTGGGCCCCCGCCAGTTTCCCTCTGATGATCTTTCCCTCTGATGAACTTAACAGGCAGCCAGCGGCGCACTCTGAAAATGCCACTGTGGCACCTACAGCGTGCCTGCATCCCAGTCTAAAACTGGAGCAGACATGTTGCACTGGCACTGCCCCTCACGTGACATGTCACGTGAGGGGGGCAGCACAGGTGCCACCGCAGCATTTTCAGAGTGCGCCGCTGGCTGCCTGTTAAGTTCAGAGGGAAAGACCATTAGAGGGAAACCAGTGGTGGCCCACTGTGTCGCCCCAAACCGGTCCCCTACCGACACGCGATGGGTCAGTCCGCCCCTGTTCGTATGTGTGTGTTCTGGAATGTGTGCACAGAGGGAATATATGGTTTGTGAGTGTGTCTGTAAGTTTGTGTAACTGTATGGCTACGCATGTGTGTCTCAAAATTTTTTTTTTAAAAATGGGCTGCTGTGCTTTTAAATGCCCGGGCCTATTTTATGTCCCAGTCTGGCCCTGTACCAGAGTGTTTGCCTTGTTCTGGTCCCAGGTGCTTTCATCCTTCATCCCCTTTTCTCGCTTCTCTTCTGCAATGTGCCTGTTCTCCTCCCTTCTACTCTTCTTGTGAATGGCACAAAAACATTTGTTTTGTATGATCGATTCATCCAACAATATTACATGTTTGGTTCATCTGTTTTTCAGTTGTGCAGCAATCAATAAATATAAAAGACACCAACTGAAACCAATGTGGCTCAGCAGGAAGATAACCAAGGAAATGAAAAATAAAAGGAAGGTATTTAAAGCTTTTAAATCTGATAAATTTGAGGCCTCCTATAAAGCATACACTAGGGGCTGTATTACAATCCAAGCGTTAAAACGCGGGCGCAAGGGAGGAAAAACTGCTCCCGCAGCTTTCCCCCTTGCACCCCGCGTTTTAACGTTGGATTACAATGCAGGCGCAATAAATGCTGCCTGCATTGTTACCGCGCGTTAACCCCCTAAGCGGAGCTGCGAGCATCCACTCGATGGAGTCCATAAGACTCCATTGAGTTCGGCCCTGCCGGTCACATGACAAGCCGGATGTCGCCCCATGAGATCCGGCCGGTCGGCGTAGTGATATGCAGGGAGAGACTGGGGGGACTTTTTCCTCCAGTCTTTCCCTGCTCCCGCCGGCCGGAAGAGGCAGTTGGAGCCGCGGTCCTCGCTGCAGGACAGGAGGTGAGTATACGATTTATTTTATTATTTTTTTGGCTGGTGTTAACGGATTCTGCAGAAGCGGAATCCGTTAACACCAAGTCCTGGCTCTGGTTAACTTTCCACTAACCAGAGCCGGACGTTAATCAGCGTTAGGACTTTGTAATCCTAACGCTGATTAACACTTAGCGCTCCCTATACTTAACATGGGAGCGTAAAGTACAGTAACCTCGCGCTGAAAAGCGCAAGGTACCAAACGCAAACGGGTTACTTAACCTGTTAGCGTTTGGATTGTAATATGCAGTAGATACCGCAGTCAACGTTAATGCTCACGCAAGTGAGCGTTAACGTCAGAATGTAATGTGCCCCTAAGGGAAAATATTATTTGCTACCCTGCAGATTTTGTACATTTGCCCACGGACAAAGAAATGATCAGTCTATAATTTTAATGGTAGATTTATTCTAACCGAGAGACAAATCTGACTGCCATTCTGAGGTCAAGAAGGAATTTTTTCCCAGTATGTTGCATATTGGCAAGCATTTCAGACTGGGTTTTTTGCCTTCTTTTGGATCAACAGCAGTAGGTGATGTGGGAGAGGCTGAATCCGATGGACGCATGTCTTTTTTCAGACTATGTAACTATGTAACAAATAACAACATAAAAATCCAGGAAAACGCATTTCAAAAAAGTTATAAATTGATTTAAATTTTAATGAGTAAAATAAGTGTTTGAATTCTCAACAATCAGCAAGATTACTGGCTCCCAGGTGTCTTTTATACAGGTAACGAGCTGAGATTAGAAGCACTCTCTTAACCCCTTACCGCCCCAGGATGTGCAATGCCGTCCTGGCAGTGGAAGGGTTTTGAAGACACAGGGTGTACAGGTACATGGGGCCACCTCCAAACTCTCAGTCTCCACCATGGCCAAGACCAAAGAGCTGTCCAAGGATGTCAGGGAGAAGATTGAAGATCTACACAAGGCTGTAATGGCATACAAGACCATTTCCAAGCAGCTTGGTGAGAAGGTGGCAAAAGTTGGTGTGATTATTCACAAATGGAGAAACACAAAATAATTGTCAGTCTCACTCGGTCTGGGGCTCCATACAAGATCTCACCTCGTGGAGTTTCTATGATCAGGAGAACAGTGAGGAATCAGCCCAGAACTACACCGGAAGATCTTGTCAATTATCTCAAGGCAACTGGGACCATAGTCACCAAGAAAACAATTGGTAATACACTAAGCTGTAAAGGACTGAAATACTGCAGCACCCGCTAGGTCCCTTTGCTCAAGAAAGCACATGTACAGACCCATTTGAAGTTTGCCAGTGAACATCTGAATGATTCAGAGGAGAACTGGGTGAAAGTATTGTGGTCAGATGAGACTAAAATCAAACTCTTTGGCATCAATTCAACTTGCTGTTTTTGGAGGAGGAGGAATGCTGCCTATGACCCCAAAAACACCATTCCCACCGTCAAACATGGAGGTGGAAACATTATGCTTTGGGGGTTATTGTTGCTAAGGGGACAGGACAACATCATTGCATCAAAGGGACGATGGACAAGGTCATGCACCATCACATTTTGGGTGAGAACCTCCTTCCTGCAGCCAGGGCATTGAAAATGGGTTGTGTATGTGTATTCCGGCATGACAATGACCCAAAACACAGAGCCAAGGCAACATAGTAGTGGCTCAAGAAGAACCACATTAAGGTGCTGGAGTGGCCTAGCCAGTCTCCAGACCTTAATCCCATAAAAAAAATCTGTGGAGGGAGCCAAAGGTTCAAGTTGCCAAACGTCAGCTTCGAAACCGTAATGACTTGGAGAGGATCTGCAAAGAGGAGTGGGACAAATTCCCTCCTGAGATGTGTGCAAACCTGGTGACGAACTACAAAAAACGTCTGACCTCTGTGATTACAAACAGGTTTGTGACCAGTTTCCCACACCCAACTGCAGCTCAAAGTATAAGCAGGGCTGGCCCGACCATGGAGCAGTAGGGAGCAACTGCTCCAAGCGGCAAATCCAGGGGCCAGTGGGAGAGCGGCATATTTTTCAGCCGACCAGTGTTCCTGCTGGGCTGAGCACACGCACTCTTCGCGCGCACCAGCTCCTCCGACACGCTAATGTGATGCCGGCACCACGTCAGTCAAGCGGGAACCAGCAGGATGAGATGAGCGGTGTACACGAGGGCCACCATCACCTCACCCCTTGACTTTCTTAGACAACCGGGCAGGTGGGTATGTTTGTCTGCGAGCATATCACCCTGTCCATGGCCGGCCCGCCCACTCAAATGCGGCAAAGTGAATTTCAGGCAGCTGCTGATATACAGCAGTCTGTGCAGGGCCCTGCCCCCGTCCCAGCTCGAGGCCGAGTCCCCGGCATTTCCTGCATGCCCAGCCGTGCGTTCTGTGGGTGCAGCAGCGCTGGGTGAGAGCGGCCCTAAGAATGCCTCCAAGCTCTGGGACACCCTACTGTGTACATGGTGGGGATCCGGTGGGGCCTGTACCCAGTGCAGGAGGAGGAGAGACTACGGCCCCGGTAGCACAATGAGGCCTGGGGATCCAGTCACCAGATGGCACACTGTGCCCAGGAGATCCAGTGCTGTCTCAGCTCTCTTGGATCAGGTGACTATATAGAGGGAAGAATGGGGGTTACTGTGTGGAGAGGAGAATGGGGGTTACTGTATGGGGGTGACTGTGTGGAGAGGAGAATGGGGGTTACTGTATGGGGGTGACTGTGTGGAGGGGAGAATGGGGGTTATTGTATGGAGAGGAGAATGGGGGTTACTGTATGGAGGGGAGAATGGGGGTTATTGTATGGGGTTACTGTATGGAGGGGAGAATGGGGGTTATTGTATGGAGGGGAGAATGAGGTTTATTGTATGGAGGGGAGAATGGGGGTTGTTGTATGGAGGGGAGAATGGGAGTTGTATGGAGGGGAGAATGGAGGTTATTGTATGGAGGGGAGAATGGGGGTTACTGTGTGGAGGGGCGAATGGGGGTTACTGTGTGTAGGGGAGAATTGGGGTTACTGTATGGGAGGCAATTGGGGTTACTGTATGGGGTTATTGTATGGAGGGGAGAATAGTGGTTACTGTATGGGCGTTGCTGTATGGAGGGGAGAATGGGGGATACTGTATGGGGGTTACTGTATGGAGGGGAGAATGGGGGTTACTGTATGGGGGTTACTGTATGGAGAGGAGAATGGGGTTATTGTATAGGGGGTATTGTAAGGAAGGGAGAATGGGGGTTACTGTGTGTGAACTGTGCACACTGCAGGGCAGCATTCTTCATGCCTTCCCCATGAATTATATTGCTCATTTCTGTATCAGACTCAGACCAGCTCGTCTCTGTGTATTTTGGGTGGCGTGGTTGGGGGGGGGCAGCATTTCATCTTGTGCTCCAGGCAGCACAATGTCTTGGGCCGGCCCTGAGTTTAAGGGCACCTTGAAGCCCTTTAGTATAAAAGTTCGCACAAAAATTTACAATGGCGCAATACCGTGCACATAAACAATCGATTTGCTTGATGTGAGCCCCTAGATACAGTTAGGGGGTCACAATAGTATCTTCCATTTTCTTTAGGTTCTCTGGAATAAAACACAAATGGAATTCCACCATAGTGTAGTATTGTAAGAAATCAACAGCATTTATTAAAATACATAAAACCACTCACAATTTAAAAAGCACATAACAAAATGTGCATATACTTAAGTGCCGCAGTGGCTCAGACCTCCCGATATGTGTCGGTGTGGTTCCTCCAAACACTTCTACCGCTCAGCCTCTAGTCCTCCGCTCACTGCTATAGCAGCCCGAATTTTCAAGCTCAACGCGTTTCATGAGTATACAGTTCTCATTTCCTCAGGAGCTAATAAATGCTGTTGATTTCTTACGATACTACACTATGGTGGGATTCCATTTGTGTTTTATTCCAGAGAACCTAAAGAAAATGGAAGATATTATTGTGACCGCCTAACTGTATCTAGGGGCTCACATTAAGCAAATCGATTGGTGTATGTGCACGGTATTGCGCCATTGTAAATTTTTGTGCGAACTCTGATTACCAACAAGGGTTTTGCCACCAAGTACTAAGTCATGTTTTGCAAAGGGATCAAATACTTATTTCACGTATTAAAATGCAAATCAATTTATACCTTTTTGGAAATCCATTTTTCTAGAATTTTTGTTGTTGTTCTGTCTCTCACTGTTATAATAAACCTACTATTAAAATTATAGACAAATTATTTCTTTGACATTGGGCAAACATACAAAATCAGCAGGGGATCAAATAATTTTTTCCTCACTGTATAAGGCAGTCAATAAAGCATGTAAAAAAGGGACTAGATTGCTAAACTAGAAAATGAAAAAGAGAGCAAGACCAACCCCAAAAGATTCTTTAAGTACATAAATTCTAAAGTATAGGTTCACTGAAGATGGAGTAAGGGGTATTATTAACTGAAGATCAAGATAAGGCAGGCATTTTAAATTATTATTTTTCTTCAGTATTTATCAAAGAGAAACTTCTAATAGGAGACATGCAAATCATTAACAAAATCTTACTAATAAAATGTGATTGGTTGACTCAAGAAAAGTGTGTTGCAGCAAATGGCAGATGCAGTTTAATGTAGATAAATGAGTGAAGAACACACAAGCCACTTCCATCCTATATCTTACAGAGTTAGGGAAATCAAAGCAGGAGAAGGATTTGTGAATAATCATAGACTGGCTCTAGTGAGCCTTGGCTCTTGTGACCTCCCCAAGTGGCATCCTAAGTGGACGTTCAGAGTTGATTTCCTGGAGTTTTATCCAAGATCCCCTATGCCATCCACCATCACGATCCCTAATTCCTGTGTCTCCTCTCTCCACAGGTAAGACATTATCACCCATTATCCACAGACACCCACATCTCAACTGATCCCCTGCATATTTTTGCTGGTAAGACATTATCACCCATTATCCACAGACACCCACATCTCAACTGATCCCCTGCATACTTTTGCTGGTAGGACCCCCATCACCCAGTATTCGCAGGCACCCACATTGTAACGTTACCTTGGTTTTTTTCTGTTTTTTTATTTATTTTTGTTTTTCTCCACCATTTGCTTTGCTAAGTAGCATGTGAATCTCCTGCCCTATTGACACAGCCCATCCAGCTTCAGGTGTTTACATTTTAACTGCCTGAATGCAATCAGTCTGCCCTATATAACCACTAAAAGTGGCATCCTAAGTGGACGTTCAGAGTTGATTTCCTGGAGTTCAGTGGCATCCTAATTGGACGTTCAGAGTTGATTTCCTGGAGTTCAGTGGCATCCTAAGTGGACGTTCAGAGTTGATTTCCTGGAGTTGCGGGACTGGAGGAAGGAACTGCAAGGCCCACTTTTTACTCCGATTAAACACACGTCTATATCATGCTTTCTCTCACGCTTCTACTCTTTACTATCTTTCTCCTTAAATGGAACTCCTGCCCCTCTACCACCGACCCCTACACTATCTACATCTCTCCCTCCTCCTCTCGTCCCACATGATGGCCTCGCATGAGCTCCTTTGTTTCCTCAGAACATGGTCTCCCTCTATCTCTCGTGCTGCCAATCACTCCCACAAATCCCATTCCCACCTTCTCTTTCTCACCCTCCTGCTGTTACTTAATTCAGGTGACATATCCCCTACCCTGGCCCCACAACACATCCAATACTTCCCTCTCATACTATCTCCATCGCACATAAATCACCTCCCTGCAAGCCCAGCAACCTCATTCCCATAATCCCCAGCGCCTGTCCTCTTTCTCCTGCGCCCTCTGGAACGCTCGCTCTGTGTGCAACAAACTCACAGCAATCCATGACCTCTTCCTTTCAAACTCCTTCAACCTCCTAGCTTTAACTGAAACCTGGCTAACTCCCTCTGACACGGCCTCCGTTGCTGCTCTCTCACATGGCGGTCTACACTTGAGCCATACCCCCAGACCGGTGAGAGAAATGGTGGCGGGGTCGGAATCCTGCTCTCTCCCACCTGCACCTACCAGCATCTCCCTCCACCCCCATCCCTCTCCTTCTCTTCCTTCGAGACACACTGCATCCGCCTGTTCTCTCCTCTGGCTCTCAGGGTGGCAGTCATCTACGCCCCACCGGGACCAACCTCCCAGTTCTTTGACCACTTTGCTACCTGGCTTTCTCACTTCCTGTCTTCTAATCTTCCATGCCTAATTCTCGGGGACTTCAACATTCCAATTGACAATCCTTCCACCCCTGCTGCCTCCAAACTTCTTTCACTCACGTCCTCCCTTGGACTCACACAATCCTCCCTCCTCCCTACCCACCGCGATGGTCACGCTATTGACCTTGTCTTTTCCAACCTCTGCTCCATTTCTGAGTTCAAATGTCGCCCTTTCCCCATCTCTGGCCAACACCTTCTCTCTTTCAACCTATCTGGACTTCCTAAACACCCTGCTCCCCCACCCCGCACACACACTCGCAGAAATCTACATGCTGTGGACCCCCATCAATTCTCCAACCTACTTCACCACCTCCCTCATACCTCATCCTTCACCTGCCCTGATGCTGCCACTAATCACTACAACACTACGCTTATCTCTGCTCTAGACACTCTTGCTCCTCTTCGACTCTGTAAGGCCCCACGCCGCCAGCTTCAGCCCTGGCACACCCTCTAGACTCGCTACCTGCAAAGATGCTCCCGCACCGCAGAGCGTGCCTGGAGGAAATCACGCTCTGAAGCTGATTTTGTTCACTTCAAGTTTATTCTCCGGTCATACACCTCTGCCCTCCACTTGGCCAAACATTCCTTCTTCTCATCTCTTATATCTACGCTGTCCTCCAACCCTAAACGGCTCTGGTCCACCTTCAACACCTCTCTACCCACCTGCACCTCCCCCACAGCTGCCTTCAGCGCTCAAGACCTGGCAGACTACTTCCTCAGTAAAACTTTAACTATCAGAAGCAACATCCCAACACAAGATAGTTATCTTCCACCTCCACTCCCAGAGGTCCCCTCTGCCACCCTCTGCCGCTTCCTCCCAGCCACTGAGGAGGAAGTCAATTCCTTATTGTCCTCACATCTCACCACGTGCCCGCTCGACCCCATTCCCTCACATCTAATTCTTCCCCTCTCCTCCTCCCTCACCCCTGCTCTCACACACATCTTCAACCTATCTCTCTCCACTGGCTCCTTTCCGTCCGCCTTCAAACACGCGCTAGTTACCCCGTTTACTAAAGAAACCATACCTAGATCCAACTCTCCATCCAACTACCGCCCTGTATCCCTGCTTCCCTTCACATCAAAGCTCTTAGAAAAACTAGTCTTCAACTGCCTCTCCCTCTCCTGTCCTCCAATTCCCTACTTGACCCCTGCAATCTGGCTTCCGTCCCCTACACTCAACTGAAACTGCCCTCACCAAAGTCACCAACGACCTCCTAACTGCTAAAAAACACGGCCACTATTCTATTCTCATCCTGCTTGACCTCTCGGCTGCTTTTGACACTGTTGACCACCCTCCTTCTACAGACCCTCAACTCTCTGGGTCTCGGTGACACTGCACTTGTTTGGGTTGACTCCTATTTATCCAACAGGTCCTTCTGTGTGTCCTTTGCTGGTAACTCCTCCTCCTCATTGCCTCTATCTGTTGGTGTACCTCAAGGCTCTGTCCTTGGTCCTCTGCTCTTTTCCATCTACAACTCCTCCCTGGGCAAAATCATCAACAGCTTTGGCTTTAATTACCACCTCTACGCTGATGACACTCAGATCTACCTCTCTACCCCTGATCTCTTTCCCCCTGTCCTTTCAAAAGTCAGTGACTGTTTATCTGGCATCTCCTCCTGGATGGCCTCCCACCACCTAAAGATCAACATGTCCAAAGACTGAACTCCTACTTATTACTCCCTCCAATGCCTCCCCACCTCCTGACTTCTCTATCACGGTGGAGGGTATCACCATCTCCCCATCAAACCAAGTTCGCTGTCTTGGAGTTACACTTGACTCTGCTCTTTCCTTCATCCCCCACATCAAGTCTCTTTCCTCCTCCTGCCGATACCAACTGCGTAATATTTCCAGAATTCGGCCATTTCTTACCGCTGTCACCACAAAACAACTCATACACGCCCTGGTAATCTCCCAACTCAACTATTGCAATAATCTCTTATCTGGCCTCCCTCTGTCCTGCCTCTCCCCCCTACAATCCATCCTGAATGCCTCCGCCAGGCTAATTCACCTCACCCGCCGCTCTGTCTCTGCCGCTCCCCTCTGCGAGTCCCTTCACTGGCTCTCCATCCACTGCAAAATTAAGTTCAAAATCCTTATCCTTACCTACAAAACCCTCACTAACTCAGCTCCCCACTACCTGTCCTCACTAATCACCAAATACACCCCAGCCCGCTCCCTAAGGTCAAACAGTGACCTACGCCTAGCTTCTCCCCGCATCACCTCTTCCCATGATAGACTGCAGGATTTCTCACGCGCAGCCCCCACTCTCTGGAACGCTCTCCCTCGTACTGTCAGACTTTCCCCTAACTTCTCTTCCTTCAAACGCTCCCTTAAAACATTCCTATTTAGGGAAGCCTACCACCCAACTCACTGACGCAACCATCAATCACTCTCACCTTACAGTCCTCTCCTCCTGTTTCCAACCCCAACCCTCCCAGATTGTGAGTTCCTATGGGAATTGGGCCCTCATCTCCTCCTGTACTGTTTGTCAAATGTTGTTCAATGTATTGTAACCCTGTCTGTACTGTGCTTATTGTACAGCGCCTGTGGAATATGCTGGCGCTTTATAAATAAAGAATAATAATAATAATAATAAGACGCCAAACTTGGCAGCAATGCCCAATGTCAAACAGCAGTTGCTAAGGACAGCATGGTATTGGCATGCAATAAAATGGGAATTCACTCTTGGGATAAAAACATAATATCACCTCTTTTATAATCAATGGTAAGACCCCACTTTGAATATGCCATGCAATTTTGAGCCCCTGTTTTTTTTTTAAAGATATTATGGCAGTAGAAAAAATTCAGAGACGAACAACTAAATTAATAAGGAAAATGGAAGATTTAAGTTAAGAGGAAAGGCTAGCAAGCTTAAACCTGTTTAGTTTAGAAAAACGGCGCCTTAGAGGTGATCTGATAACTTTATATAAATTTATAAAAGGCTATTAGAAACCATTGCCAGGAAACCTGTTCATTAATAGGACACAAGTTGACTCATTTAGACTGGATGAAAGGAAATTCAGTCTAAACCATATGAAGGGTTATTTTTCAGTGAGAGCAATAAAGCTCTCACTGTGGAATTCACTGCCTGTTGAGGTGGTTGGGTCAGAGTCTGTACAGACTTTTAACCTCCCTGGCAGTCCGATTCTGACATATTTTATATGTCAGAATCGGTCCAATCTATTCTGGCCCCCTAGCGGTATAAGTGTGGCTCGGGGGTTAACTTTCAATACTGAAAGCGGTATCCCCGAGCCACACACGGGCCGATACTTACATGTCCCTGCGCTCCCACGCTGTCCCCGCAGTCACACTGCAGCCGATCGCGATGTCACACTTCCTGGTTCACTCCTCGCGAGAAGGGAACCAGGCGGTGTGACGTTGCAAGTGGCTGGAGGAGACTGCGGGGATCAGCGAGGGAGCGGAGGACATGTAAGTATCCAGCCCGAGTGTAGCTCGGGGATAACGCTTTCGGTACAAAAATTTAACCCCGAGCCACACTCGGGAAACCCGCCAGGGAGGTTAAACACCGGCTGGATGACTTCCTGCAAAAACAGAATATTATGCGTTAGAATATTAAAATTGTGGGTAAAAGCTGCTTGATCCAGGAAGACATCTGACTGCCATTCTGGGGTCAAGAAGGATTGTTTTTCTTTTTATGCTGCAAATTGGTGAACTCCAGATTGGATTTTTTGCCTTCTTTTGGATCAACAGCAGTAGGTGATGTGGGAAAGGCTGAACTCGATGGACTATGTAACTTAACTATCAGGGTTATTCAAAGAGAGCCGATCTGGCACCGAAATGTAACCGGACACTGAAATTCAGCGTACGGTTTCATTTCCTGGCTATTCGGCAATAATGTTGGCGAATTGCCTGTACATACGGTGCCTGTTCGAGGGCAGTGAAATCCCACATAGAGAAGCAATGCTTTGTCTATTCAGAGAACACCGAACAGCAGTGAAAAGTTGCCGAAGTGCCCTGCTGTTTGGTGGTTTCATTCAACAGGTTTATTCAGGAGAATCCCATCGGCTTCAATGTTAAAAATATTCCAGTTTTAATTCAATATCTAATAAACCGTTTATTATTTTATTCTGCAGTAAAAAGTCTCTTTATTTTTAGATTTTTTAGGATCTTTTAGGCACTTTTTGGGACATTTTTGTCAAAACATATTGGGTTATTTTTTAAAGCGGTTTTTCATTTTTCTGTAACAGACCTTTTTATTATCATTCATTGGATCTTATATGTAAATTCCAGACTTTTTCGTTCAGTAGCTTTTTAGCAAACAGCGTTTGAAATTTCAAACTTTAAAGTGAACTGTATTTTTCTTTTTTTCACCCGTTCTTCTGCTAGTTGGCTTTTTCCGGCAGCTGCTCTGTGCTGTGATCGCCGGCTGCTCGGATTCTTCCGGCATGTTTGGCTTGGTTTTTGCGGCGGTTTCTGCGGGTTTTTGGTGAGTGTTCGGTGAGTATTTCGTGAGTGTTCAGCAAGTGTTCTGAGGGTTTGCGGCGAGTATGCCCTGCACTATGAGGGCCCTGTGGTGCTTGCTGAATACACTGCAGGGTCGGCGAACTAGGAATCACCGAATCGCCCCGAAGTGCGGGGAACGAAAAAGTCACCGAACGTTTCGTGACTTTTCAGATCTCTTTGAATAACCCTGTATGTAATTCAGTTCATCTGAATTTTGTCCAATTTTGGACTAATTTATTAGTGGGATGAAGTCTGCTAGCAACTGTCTCCCCCCCCCCCCATTTTATTATAGCCCAACACCCATCTGCAGGGACATAGGGTGTTACGGGAATCATTTTGACTGCCATATGCATTTTCTTAAATTTTATTTCTTTATTTTGATTGGTCTTGTTGATTGGGTGCCGCTAAATGTCACATGAACAAACAAATGATGGAATCAGTGGATAAAGTTACCCATTATGCAAAGCGTTCTTATTTCATTTAGCCATGTGGAATTGTTACTAATCCATGTAGGAACTGGCTTAAACCATGTAATCAAAGATAAAAATCATACCTTAATGGAATATTTCATAGAATGTTGTTTATCATTCCTCAAGGCTCAGTCCTAGGTCCTCTTCTCTATCTATACCTCCTCACTGGGTAACATCACCAGTGATGGCTTCAAGTATCACCTATATGCTGATGACACTCAGATCCAGGGCTTGAGTCCTGCGGGAACGCGTGGGAACGGCGTTCCTGCACTCCTCCCACAGCGGGAACACTGCGGGAACGCAGGTTCCCGCTGTGGCCCGAGCCCTAAATGATTCTGCTGGCTGCACATGGTCACGTGAAGTCCGTGATCTCGCGAGATCGCGGATGACTGTTGGATCCCAGGCGAGCGCTGCCAGCGAAACGGCCAGCGAAACGGGCCTGGCGAAGGAGAGGTGAGCTGGGGGCAAATACATCCATATGAGCTGGGGCTGGGGGCAAATACATCCATATGAGCTGGGGCCTGGGGCAAATACATCCATATGAGCTGGGGCAAATACATCCATATGAGCTGAGGGCAAATAAACCCATATGAACTGGCCTGGGGCAAATACAGCCATATGAGCTGGGGGCAAACATATCCATATGAGCTGGGGCCTGGGGGCAAATACATCCATATGAGCTGTGGCCTGGGGGCAAATACATTCATATGAGCTGGGGGCAACTATACCCATATGAGCTGGCCTGGGGCAAATACATCCATATGAGCTGGGGCAAACATATCCACATGAGCTGGCCTGGGGCAAATACATCCATATGAGCTGGGGCAAACATATCCATATGAGCTGGTCAGGGGGCAAATACAACCATATGAGCTGGGGCAAACATACCCATATGACATGGGGCAAACATATCCATATGAGCTGGCCTGGGGAAAATACATCCATATGAGCTGGGGCAAACATATCCATATGAGCTGGCCTGGGGCAAACATACCCATATGAGCTGGGGCAAACATATCCATATGATCTGGCCTGGGGCAAATATATCCATATGAGCTGGGGCAATATATCCAACCATGTGTTTGGGGGCAATATATCCATATGAGCTGGGGCAATATATCCATGTGTTTGGGGCAATATATCCATATGAGCTGGGGGCAATATATCCATGTGTTTGGGGGCAATATATCCATATGAGCTGGGGCAGTATATCAATACAAGCTGGGGCAGTATATCCATATGAGCTGGGGCAATATATCCATATGAGCTGGGGGCGGTATATCCATATGAGCTGGGGACAGTATATCCATGTGAGCTAGGGGCAGTATATCCATACAAGCTGGGGGACAGTATATCCATGTGAGCTGGGGGCAGTATATCCATACGAGCTGGGGGCGGTATATCCATGTGAGCTGGGGGCAGTATATCCATATAAGCTGGGGCAGTATATCCATGTGAGCTGGGGCAAATATATCCATGTGAGCTGGGGCAAATATATTCACGTGAGCTTGGGGAAAATATATCCATATAACCAGTGCTGTGCATATTATTCTGGGGGTCCATTGCTGTGCATATTATTCTGGGTGCTCAGTGCTGTGTATATTATTCTGGGGGTTCAGTGCTTTGTATATTATTCTGGGGGCTCAGTGCTGTGCATATTATTCTTGGGGCTCAGTGGTGTGCATATTGTTCTGGGGCTCAGTGCTGTGCATATTGTTCTGGGGGCTCAGTGCTGTGCATATTATTCTGGGGGCTCAGTGCTGTGCATATTGTTCTGGGGGCTCAGTGCTGTGTATATTAATCTGGGGGTCCAATGCCTGTGTATATAATTCTGGTGGGTCTGTGTATATAATTCTGGGGGTCTGTGCCTGGATATATATATGTGATATATATATTATATATAACGTGTTAGTCCAGTTGCCAAAATCACGAGTATACCTGTACGTAGTGATACCTTTCACTGATCAGTATAGTTTCCAGACCGGAAGAGGAGAGGTTACACTCTTGAAAGCTTGTCCTTTAAATGTAATGTTAACCCAATAAAAATGGTATCACCACATACTGCTATACTCGTGATATATATATATATTTTCTTCAGGTAATAGGGGTTGTGGAATTCGGGGGTGAGTTCCCTCACTTTTTTTCCCAGGACTTGACCCCTGCTCAGATCTAACTCTCCACTCCCGATCTCTCTCCCTCGGTTCTCACTCAGGTCAGTGATTGTCTGGAATCTCTGCCTGCATGGCCGCTCACTACCTGAAGATCAACATGTCCAAGACTGAGCTCCTTCTAATTAGAGATGTGCATTCATTTCGGATAAAATTGGAATTTGGAACGAAATTTGATAATTCGTATTTCGGAATTACTTCCGAATAACGAATCGATACGATACGAATCCGAAACGAAACGGTATATAACAAATTTATTTCGTTTTACACTGTGTCATCATCATAAAAGATGAATTTGAATAATTGATATCAACAACTATCGAATTTGAAATTAACTATCAAATGGATATCAAGAACTATCGAATTGATTCGAAATTTCAAATCAATCCGAAACGAAACAAAATTAGTTATGAAATTTTGAAAACAAAATTATTTAAAAACGTAATGAAACTAAAATAAACTAAACTAATTTTTCAGCCATGCACATCCCTACTTCTAATTCCCCCCTCTAACTCTACTCCAATTTCAGACTTCTCTATAATTGTTGACGGTATTACTTTCCTTCCTTCTGCCCAAGTCCGTTGCCTCGGAGTGACTCTTGACTTAAGTCTTTCCTTCAGTCCCTAGATCCAATCACTCTCCTCATCTTGCCACAATTACCTCCGCAATATCGCCAAAATTCGTCCATTTCTGACTACCAACACCACCAAGCAATTTATCCACTCGCCTGTTATCTCCTGCCTGGGCTACTGCAACAACCACCTGACTGGCCTTCCTATCTCCCGCCTCTCCCCCCTGCAGTCCCTCCTAAACAAATCAGCCCGCCTTATCCATATCACCCATCGCTCTGTCTCTGCCGCTCCTCTCTGTGAATCCCTATGCTGGCTCCCCATCCACAGCAGAATTAAATTCAAACTACTCACCCTGACCTACAAAACCCTCATTAACGCCGCTCCCAGTCCTCACTACCTGTCCGCACTAATCACCAAATACACCATAGCCTACTCCCTAAGGTCCAATAATGACCTGAGCCTGGCATCCTCCCTCATTACCACATCACATGCCAGACTGCGGGACTTTTCTCGTGCGGCGCCGACCTTATGGAATGCGCTCTCTCGCAATATCAGACTGTCCCCAATCTGGCTTCATTGTAGAATTGTCCTGTCTTTACTAGGGATGAGCCGAACACCCCCCGAGTTCGGTTCGAGCCCGAGCTTCCCATTTGTTCAGGACCGAACCCGAACCCGAACCCCATGCAAGTCAATGGGGCTGAAAATTCGGTTTTTTAGAGTGCCCTCCAAGAGGGCATATATGCTACATATTTGCCATAAAAGGTGTATGGGGGTCCGGGTAGTGCCCTGGGGGACAGGAAACAAGGACAAAAAGTTTAAAAAAAAGTTTTTAAAGGGACAGTGAGTTTTCCATGAAATAAGGGTTAAAAATAAAAACTAAAAATTGCTTCAAATATCGTGCCTAGGAGGTCCCCATAACCTGCCCGTAAAGTGGCAGATTTCTAGGTTGTATAGAAACACTTAAAAACAAAAAAATGACGTTTCATATGACGGTAAATGCTTTTCCTTTAATCTATCCATAAACAACTGCTTGGGGCGGCAGCCTGTATGAAAAGACATTTTAGGACGTGCAGAAAAAGTTTAGTGTTTTTTTCGGCTAAATTATTGTGAAACTAATGCAGGCTTTGGATGAAAGTAACAATAGGTGCTTTAAAATTGGGCTTTTAGCGTCGGCAACAGCCGACACACCGTAACCCCTCTGAGGATATGAATCTGATACAGGCGTCAATGGTAGTGCACCCAGATATTGTGCCTTTAGTGCCAGGCATGCAAGTACTATCATACAGTAACCCCTCTGTGGTATTGTGGAAGAGTGCAGGGGTGGACCATGCAGTCCTATATTAAAAAGATATGAATCTGGGAATGGGCGTCAGTGCACCCAGATATTCTGCCTTTGGTGCAAGACTGCCAGGCCAGCAAGTATCATCATACAGTAACCCCTCTGTGGTATGGTGGAAGAGTGCAGGGGTGGACCATGTGGTTCTATATTGAAAAGTTTTTGATCTGGTAATGGGCGTCAGTGCACCCAGATATTGTGCCTTTAATGCCAGGCCATCAAGTATCATCATACAGTAACCCCTCTGTGTTAGGTGGAAGAGTGCAGGGGTGGACAATGCGGTCCTATATTGAAAAGTTTTTGATCTGGTGGTAATGGGCGTCAGTGCACCCAGATATTGTGCCTTTAATGCCAGGCCATCAAGTATCATCATACAGTAACCCCTCTGTGGTATTGTGGAAGAGTGCAGGGGTGGACCATGCGGTCCTATATTGAAAAGTTTTTGATCTGGTGGTAATGGGCGACAGTGCACCCAGATATTGTGCCTTTAATGGCAGGCCATCAAGTATCATCATACAGTAACCCCTCTGTAGTATTGTGGAAGAGTTCAGGGGTGGACCATGTGGTTGGTCCTATATTGAATTTTTTTTTTTCTATCTGGTAATGGGCGTCAGTGCACCCAGATATTGTGCCTTTAATGCCAGGCCATCAAGTATCATCATACAGTAACCCCTCTGTGTTATGGTGGAAGAGTGCAGGGGTGGACCATGCGGTCCTATATTGAAACGTTTTTGATCTGGTGGTAATGGGCGTCAGTGCACCCAGATATTGTGCCTTTAATGCCAGGCCAGCAAGTATCATCATACAGTAACCCCTCTGTAGTATTGTGGAAGAGTGCAGGGGTGGACCATGCGTCCTATATTGAAAAGTTTTTGATCTGGTAATGGGCGTCAGTGCACCCAGATATTGTGCCTTTAATGCCAGGCCATCAAGTATCATCATACCCCTCTGTAGTATTGTGGAAGAGTGCAGGGGTGGACCATGTGGTCCTATATTGAAAAGTTTTAGATCTGGTAATGGGCGTCAGTGCACCCAGATATTGTGCCTTTAATGCCAGGCCAGCAAGTATCATCATACAGTAACCCCTCTGTAGTATTGTGGAAGAGTGCAGGGGTGGACCATGTGGTCCTATATTGAAAAGTTTTTGATCTAGTAATGGGCGTCAGTGCACCCAGATATTGTGCCTTTAATGCCAGGCCATCAAGTATCATCATACAGTAACCCCTCTGTGGTATTGTGGAAGAGTGCAGGGTTGGACCCTGCTGTTCAAAAAATTAAAATGATATAAATCTGGCACAGCTGTCAGTGCAGCCAAATATTGTGCCTTTCATGGCAGCAAGTGCATTCACACCGTAACCCTTTTGTGGTATTGTGGAAGAGTTCAGTGCTGGAGGTTTTGTGCATGCGGAAGACATACCCGATCTATTCCGTTACTTCGGCATCAGGGGATTGATAGCTGCTGATCCAGGACTGATTCATTTTTAAAGATGTCAGCCGGTCTACAGAGTCGGTGGACAGACGCACTCTTTTGTCTGTGACAAAACCTCCAGTGGCACTGAACGTCCTTTCGGAAAGCACGCTAGATGCAGGGCAACCTAGTAGCTGCATAGCATATTGGCTAAATTCTGGCCAGTGATCCAATCTCAACACCCAGTAAGCCAGTGGATCATCTGCTGGAAAGGTATCCAGGTCTGCCCTTGCCCCTAGGTAGTCCTGCACCATATGGTGAAGACGCTGGCAATGGGTGCCTACATTTGACGTCCCTGGGCGTCGAGGACTAAAAGAATTTAAAAATGCATCAGTCAAGCGGCCCTGGCCTTCACCGCTATTCCTCTGATCACCTGCAGCCTCAGAAGCACGTGTGTCAGCAGTAGCACTTGGTAATCTAACAGTGCCTGGAAAGGTGTTACACAAGTTTCGCTTTAGAGCGTCCTCAAGTTTTGTCATCATGTGCTCCCTCTGTGCGGGCAGGAGGAGCTCTTCAACTTTCCCCTTGTATCGTGGATCAAGAAGGGTTGCCAACCAGTAATGATCCCTCTCCTTGATAGCACAAATCCTGGGGTCCTTTAGCAGGCTTTGCATCATTAGGGAGCCCATGCAGCGTAGGTTGGAGGTGGCATTAGCTGCCGAGTCTTCCTGGTCAATGAGGATGACCGTATCGTGCACTTCCTCCTCCCAGCCACGCACAAGCCCTTCTGTTTCTGGGCACACAAAACCCTACCTTGAGGAATCCCCACCTTCAATGCCCCCACTACTTAAATAGTCCTCCTCATCCTCCTCCTGTCTGATCTGAGTAGGACTCGCTGGAATGCTGTCTGCGGAAAGACTGGGGTCTTGAGAGCTAGGGAAGGCCTCCTCTTCCTCCCGCTGCTCTGCCTCTAGAGCCACATCTATAATTCCCTGCAGAGTGTGCTCCAGCAGGAACACTAAAGGAATTGTGTCACTGATGCATGCACTGTCCCTGCTCACCATCCTCGTTGCCTCCTCAAATGGTGACAGTACAGTGCATGCATCCTTGATCATCAGCCACTGCGGGGGGGGGGAAAAAAACAAGTTGACCTGAACCTGTAATGTGCCATACTCACACAGGTACTCGTTGATGGCCCTCTGCTGCTTGTGCCGACGCTGCAGCATTGCTAATGTCGAGTTCCACCTGGTGGGCATGTCACAGATCAGACGGTTTGCGGGAAGGTGGAATTCTCTTTGAATTTCTGCCAGGCGAACGCTTGCTGGGAATGACCGTCTGAAGTGGCTGCAGACTTTTCTGGCCTGGATGAGAAGCTCTGGCAGCCCTGGGTACTTGGTTAGGAAACGCTGTACCACCAGATTTAGGACGTGTGCTAGGCATGGTACATGCGTCAATTTACCTTTGCGTAGGGCGGAGAGAAGGTTGCTGCCATTATCGCAGACGATCATTCCCAGCTCAAGCTGGCGTGGTGTAAACCATCTCTGCACCTGCCCCTGCAGAGCTGACAAAATTTCTGACCCGGTGTGGCTCCTGTCCCCTAAACAAACCAGCTCAAGCACAGTATGGCATCTTTTTGCTTGAGCCATTGCGTAGACCCTGTCAGGCGTGGGTTTAACTGCCACTTCGCCAGAGACAGAGAAGGAGGAGGAGGAGGAGGAAGAGGTGGTGGTGGTGGAGCAGACAGACCTCATACAAGCAGCTTTCTGGAGGCGTGGTGGATGAACATGCTCCAGCACAGAGCCCCATCTTGGATCCCTCCCAGCTGCAATCAGAATTACCCAGTGTGCTGTGAAGGAAATGTAACGACCCTGTCCATGCTTGCTGGAACACGTGTCTAAAGTGACATGCACCTTGCTGCTGACTGCCTTTCCCAATGACTGGATAACATTGTCTTCCACGTGCTGGTATAGTGCTGGAATGGCCTTGCGTGAAAAGTAATGGCGTTTTGGAACCTGCCACTGTGGTACAGCGCATTCAGCAAATTCACGGAAGGGAGCAGAGCCCACCAGCTGGAAAGGCAGCAGCTGCAATGCGAGTAATTTTGCTAAGCTGGCATTTAGACGCTGTGCTTGGGGATGGTTGGGACTATATTTTTTCTTTCGCTGCAGCAGCTGCGGCAACGTAATCTGACTGCGGAAATCTTCAGCTACTGGGATGATGTCACATTGTGAGGAAGGACCTGCTGGTACATCCATTACTGTAGCATCATCCCTGTCGGTGGAGGTTGTAGGCAATTGCATGGCAGGACATACAGTGTGGGTAGAGACA
Organism: Leptobrachium leishanense; assembly: GCA_009667805.1. Taxonomy (NCBI): domain Eukaryota; kingdom Metazoa; phylum Chordata; class Amphibia; order Anura; family Megophryidae; genus Leptobrachium; species Leptobrachium leishanense. Next base: position 43,622,548 of record CM019072.1, read on the forward strand.
GATGAGAAAGAGGAGGACCTACGCAAAGTTTTTCCCCAACGGGATGTGTGGCACTTGTTCATATGTCGCCTCAAGCACGTGGTACCCAAGTGTCCGATGTTTATCCCACGCTTCAGCCTCCTCTCACATAGATTACAAATAGCAACGGTGGGGTCTGCTGCACATTTCTTAAACAACTCCCAGACAGCAGAGTTCCTGCATGTGTTCCATGAGACAACAGCGCTCTGCACTGGAGCAGCTCTGACATGTGATGCCTTGGACTGGCTAGTGCTACGGTTGGTCACAGAGGATGTTGTGCCTCGTGTTTGCTGTGCCTCCTCCTCCTCCTCCCCCTCCTCCTCACTTGATTCCTCAGTTCGATCTGGCACCCAGGTGGAGTCAGTGACCTCATCATCATCAATGTCATCTTCACCCCCTATCTCCTCGTCACTGGAGCCAACTTGGCAGTATGCTGCAGCTGCTGGGGCAACATGAGTGCTAGTTATTTGTGTGTCATCACTGGTACCCCCTTCCTCTAGGTTGATTATACTCCCTTGCTCAACCTCAGAGATTGAATCAGAGCACTGTACTTGCTGCGCATCCTCAAGCAGCATGTCACTCTCATTGTAGTCAAACAATTCAGCTGACTCCTCCGTGTGTGATAGCGAGGCTACGGCAGGAGTAGCTGTGGACATGGAGGCTGCATTAGATGCTTTGGCAGCTCAGGTGGACTGTAAAGCACTAGAAGCCTGGCTGGCAGAGGACTCGGAGGACTCGGATGGCCTGGTTAGCCAATCCACCAAGTCCTCTGTATGTTGCTGCTGCTTAAGACGGCCAGCACCAGTTAGAAAGGACAAACGTGCCCCTGCAGAGAATGCACCACGTCCACCACGACCAGAGACACAGCCTCCCGACACAGGGGCTGCTTGCCCTCTTATCTGTGGCTGGGAGCGTCTGCCTGTCCTTTTTGTTCTTTCAGACATGGTGAGTGATATATAGATTAATATATACAGAACTCTGATTCAACTCTGGTATAAAGATTTAAATAACTCTGGTATAACTCAGTGAGACACACTGATAGATCACCTTAATTCACAAATGTTTTAAATAAATTAGTGAGCCCCAAAATACAGCGTGGTACCTTTTTTATTACGAGACACAGATCACCTTAATTCCCAAGTGTTTTACAGAAATTAGTGAGCCCCAAAAAAAATTGCTGGCTGTGTGACGAGACACAGAAGATCACCTTAATTCCCAAGTGTTTTAAAGAAATTAGTGAGCCCCAAAATACAGCGTGGTACTTTTTGTATGATGAGACACAGATCACCTTAATTCCCAAGTGTTTTAAAGAAATTAGTGAGCCCCAAAATACAGCGTGGTACTTTTTGTATGACGAGACACAGATCACCTTAATTCTCAAGTGTTTTAAAGAAATTAGTGAGCCCCAAAAAGAAATTGCTGGCTGTGTGACGAGACATAGAAGATCACCTTAATTCACAAGTGTTTTAAAGAAATTAGTGAGCCCCAAAATACAGCGTGGTACTTTTTGTATGACGAGACACAGATCACCTTAATTCACAAGTGTTTTAAAGAAATTAGTGAGCCCCAAAAAGATTTGCTGGCACAGTGAGAAGACCCAGAAAATCACCTCAATTCACAAATGTTTTAAATAAAGTTGTAAACCCCAAAAAAACTTGCTGGCACAGTGACAAGACACACATCACCTAAATTCCCTGATATTTGGTATAAATGAGACCCAAAAAGACTTGCTGGCACAGTGTGACAAGACCCAGAAAATCACCTCAATACACAAATGTTTTAAATAAACTTGTAAACCCCAAAAAAACTTGCTGGCACAGTGACAAGACACACATCACCCAAATTCCCTGATATTTGGACGAAATGAGACCCCCCAGACCCCCCAGTAGCGTGGCAGACCGGCAGTAACAACACACACAACTATCTTCTTTGAAATCTCTGAAATGCGTGCAGAATCGGCGCGTTGAAACTTTATATAGTGTGCTGCGGGACTTAGCTCTGTGAGCCCATGATTGGGCAAAATTTGCCCAGTCAGGACTCTGAGCGGTGATTGGCATAGTGTTCAACCAGTCTTGCACCAGACCTGTGGTCAGGTGCAAGGCTGTAGCCAATTACGAGCTTCAGGCAGTGGGAAAATGCATTGTGGTCCATTGTGGTCGAACATGCGGCGAACACCCGGAAATGTTCGGGGTTCGCGATCTGCTCGAACAGGCTAAGTTCGGGTCGAACCCCGATCCGTCCGAACCCGAAGAGCTCATTCCTAGTCTTTACCCATTGCACCTTGTACAGCGCTGCGGAATGTGTTTTTCGCTTAACAAATAATAATAATTATCATTTTATCAGGATCACTTTAAAATGCACTTTATGTAGTCTCATATTGCCTCTACTCATTTCATTCAGATTTATTGAAAAATAAATAAAAATAGGACTGAGACTTACCATAGCAGTAACATCTCCTGGAAAAGAGAAAAGATGCATAAGTTTTTAAAACTATACAATGCCATCATGTTTATACATAAAATATAGTTTAAAATATCAGAGTTATTCGAAGTACTGGCTGGGTGGAGTAGAGGTAACATCACTGCTCTGCAGAGCCTGTGGAGTCATGGGTTCGATCCTGACGAGCACCTCTCCAGTAAGTGTCCTTGGGCAAGACACCCAACGGTACATATTTGCCACCCAGGACATACTTGAAAACGAGAAAAATCTCAATGTATCCTTCCTGGTAAAATCCTTTCTCAAAAAAAAATAGTGCACCGAATTGCTCTGAAATTGCACCGAACAGTGAATTTCCCCTTACGGTGCAATTTTGTGGCCATTCAGCTATTCAAAAACCTGGCAATTCGCTAAATATTGGCGAAATAAGGTGACCTACAGCTGCAGTGAAAAGAAGTAACAGTTAGGCTGGGTTCACACCTCAGTGTTTTTGCAGCGCGTTCCTGCGCGCTGTAAAACGCCGAGACACGGAAATCCCATGATTTCCTATGGGACCTGTTCACACCTGGGCGTTTTACAGTGCGCCGGAACGCGCTGTAAAATGTCCTACGCCCAAAGAAGTACGGGAGCTTCTTTGGGGCATATTGCAGTTCGTTCTCTCTGCAGTCTATGGCTGTGAACGCGCTGCAATGCGCTTTCGCGTGTTTTTTACGTTTGCGCGATACGCACGTTAAAAAACGTGCGTATTGCATGCGTAAAAAAAAACGCGCAGATGTGAACCCAGCTTTAATCTATTCAGAGAACACCGAACTGCACCGAAATGTCAGTGAAATGCCCTAATTTTTGGTGGTTTCATTCGATAGGTTTAATCAGGCGAATACCATACGTTTCAATGTTAAAAAAATCGCTGTTTTTCTTAAATATTTATTCAACCGTTTATTTTTTTCATTTGCAGCAAAAAGTCTATTTTTTTGGCATTTTTCGGGATTTTTTTCTACCAATTTTTTTTCCTTGATTTTTATTAAAATGGCCTATTTTTTTCTGTAACAGACCTTTTTATTATTATTCATAGGACGTTATATATTATTTCCTTTATGTGGAAAACGCCTTTTAAATGTTGAATTTGTTTTTATCTTTTTACCCTGTTCAGCGGTTTGGTGGCTTTTTCTGGCGACTTTTTCCAGCGTCTGGTCGGGAGTCTGTTCGGCAGGTCGTCAGCTTTTTTCAGATTGATTTGGAAGTTTTGCGGCAGATCGTCGGATGCATTCAGCAGTTTTTCGGATCAATTTGGTGGTTTTGTCGTGGTTTTTGGGATCAATTTGGCAGTTATGCATCGGTTTTGTGATTCGTTCTGTGGGTCGATTCGCCACAATTCGTGGACCCTGCTGAATTCACTGCAGGGTGGGCAAATCGAACTCGCTGAAGTGTGGAGAACATGAGAGCACCGAAATGTCGGTAACATTTCGGTGCTCTCTGAATAACCCTGAATATGTGTATATCTCATATGGTAGAAGCAGTTGGACTGTGATGTAACTCGTTTTTTGAGTATGATATGCTATGGCTTAATAGGATAAATACACTTACTTTGTCCTTCAGGGGAATCCACATCAGAAACCTTTTGAGTTGGTGTCAGTTCAAACAGATTAGGAGGAAAGGCAAAATCTGGACTCCTTGGGAATGCAATCTGACTGTCACCTCCTTCAGGATGAAGATGAAGTGTGAAATCACTCTGACCTTGGATTGTGAGTGTTTGATGAGACATGAGAATATGGTAACCTTTGCCTGCTGGACAGATCTCTGAAAAGGATGCTGAAAAGAGACAAAGGAAAAAATTACAGTGAGGAAAATAAAGAAATGATGATAAAAAAGGAGAGAGTTGCATTAAGAATTTTGATTTCAATATTTGTAAACCCCAAATAAATAAATGGCAAAATTATGAAATAATACAATATTCTGTAACTTTTATCATAAAGTCTCCTTGTTTCCATCTTACCACTGCCATCTGCAGGGCAAGCTTCACATTGTGGACCCCATGCTTTCCCCACACTACAGCAGCACAGTTGTTTGGTCATTCTTTTTGTGAGTGCATGCTGGCACTGTCCTTCTGTACCAACCAGTAGATAGCAGTGACCAATCGCCTCAGACTTCTCTGCTGCATAACACAAAGTAAAGAAGAAACAAAACTATCAGTAATAATTTCATAACATAGTTATACAATGTCTGTTATGTGAGTGGACGTTTTGATATAGTATTTGCACATTAACAACATGAATTATTATTATTATTATTCATTATTTATAAAGCGCCAGCATATTCCGCAGCGCTGTACAATGAGCACAATATAGACAGGGTTACAATACATTGAACAACAATTGACAAACCAGTACAGCAGGAAACGAGGGCCCTATACCCGTGGGAACTCACAATCTAGAAGGGTTGGAGGTGGAAACAGGAGGAGAGGACTGCAAGGTGAGAGTGATGGACTGCAAGGTAAGAGTGATGGACTGGTTGCATCATTGAATTGGGTGGTAGGCTTCCCTAAACAGGAATGTCTTAATGGAGCGTTTGAAGGAAGAGAAACTAGGGGAAAGTCTGACCGTACGAGGGAGAGCGTTCCAGAGGATGTGGGCTACGCGTGAGAATTCCTGCAGTCTATCATGAGAAGAGGTGATGCGGGGAGAAGCTAGGCGCAGGTCACTGTTTGACCTTAGGGAGCGGGCTGGTGTGTATTTGGTGATTAGTGAGGACAGGTAGTGTGGAGCTGAGTTAGTGAGGGTTTTGTAGGTAAGGATAAGGATTTTGAATTTAATTCTGCAGTGGATGGGGAGCCAGTGAAGGGACTCGCAGAGAGGAGCGGCAGAGACAGAGCGGCGGGTGAAGTGGATGAGCCTGGCAGAGGCGTTCAGAAAGTATTGTAGGGGGGCGAGGCGGGAGAGAGGGAGACCAGCAAGAAGTTTATTACAATCGTCAAGTCGGGAGATTACAAGGCGTGTATGAGTTGCTTTGCGGTGTCAACAGTAAGAAATGGTAAGAAATATGAATGGGTACTTATGTTTTCAAGCACAACCTGTAAAGATTTTGCAGGTTCACTGACCACGACAAATATTGGTTAGTACCTACCAAAACTGGTGCAAGGAAGGACAATTGGTGATCCTGCGTCAGGGTCATTTGCACCCAAAACTCAGTGATACTCATGCCAGCAAAGGCTGAGCTGTCTGGTCCAAACACACTGAAAAGCTACTGTAGCTCAAACTGCTGAAAAACTCAATGCTGGCCATCATAGAAAAGTATCCATGCATAACAAGAAAAAAAGTGTCACCTGCGCTCATTTCTATACGACTCCATGTGAAACAAAACACAGAGATTTTGGTTTACTTGAATGGCCATTGAAGTGTAAGCTCGCCTGTTGCATCGAGCCACCTCTAGTGAGGTGAGAGTGACACTTTTTTCTTGTTATGTTTCATACATGAACTGGGTTGTTATTCCTGGCCATTGAAGCCGCCCTGGTGGGCATGGACGTGACACTACTTTTTCTGTATGTATAGAAACATAGAAACATAGAAAAATGTTGGCAGATAAGAACCTTTCGGCCCATCTAGTCTGCCCAATTACATGGATACTTTACCTGGATTTATCTTTTGTTTAGGATAGCCTTATGCCTATCCCATGCTTGCTTAAATTCAATTACTGTTTTGGCCTCTACCACTTCAACTGGAAGGCTGTTCCATGTATCCACCACCCTCTCAGTAAAATAATGCTTCCTGATGTTACTTTTAAACCTTTGCCCCTCTAATCTAAGACTATGTCTTATTTAAAAGGAAACAAAGTAGCAAAACAAGAGGACATAGTCTTAGATTAGAGGGGCAAAGGTTTAAAAGTAACATCAGAAAGCATTATTTTACTGAGAGGGTGGTGGATACATGGAACAGTCTTCCAGTTGAAGTAGTAGAGGCCAAAACAGTAACTGAATTTAAGCAAGCATGGGATAGGCATAAAACTATCCTAAACAAAAGATAAATCCAGGTAAAGTATCCATGTAATTGGGCAGACTAGATAGACCGAAAGGTTCTTATCTGCCGACATTTTTCTATGTTTCTATGTCCTCTTGTTTTGCTACTTTGTTTCCTTTGTGTACTTTGTATATTTTGTTGTAACACCAGTTAGGGTATTTTTACAGCTGTTCCTTTTTCCATGTTTTTGTTTTTAACCCCAAAGTGGAAGTATTTGGGGAGTGTATAAATAAAACCTGCCGTTTTGCCTCTTAGCTGAGAAGCAGCAATAGAGTGTGCAGTTGCTCAGAAGAGTGGCTTCTGGTTTCAGTAGGCAGGACTCACCTCACCAGAGGTGCCTCGACACAGCAGGTGAGCTTACAAACCAAAACCTCTGATTGTGTTTTGTTTCACATGGAGTTGTATACAAATAAGTGCAGATGACTCTTTTTTTGTTATGTTTTATACATGAACTGGGTTGTTACTCCTGGTCGTTGCAGCCAGCCTGGTGGGCATGGGCACGACACCGCTTCTTCTGTATGTAAGTATTCATGCATGACTATGGCTACATGCTGAAACATCATATTTTATTCTTTGTCTGTGCACCTAAATGGTTAAATAAATTCAGTGTGAGAAATTAATCTCTGCTTCTCATCATTTTTCTGTTTGAATATTGTTGGGGAAAGCAGACACATTCGTAGGAGCACTGAGTATCCTGGCTGAGGAATTGGAGTCTCTCCCTGCAGTGAATAGCACCACTCATCTTTGGTTCATGATAGAAAAGTGTCAGAACACACTTGGTATGCATTTACATAGCTAGAGATTGTGGTAGATTGCTTACACATCTTCATGGCCATGGTACTCCCTGGTGGCAGTGGACTCTTTCATCAGGATAATGCACCCTGCTACAAGGCATACATTGTTGAGGAATGGTTTGAGGAACATGACAAAGATTTCTAGATGTGGCCTTGGCCTCCAATTTCCCCTATCTCAATTCAATTGAGCATCTGTGAGATGCGCTGGAACAACAAATTTGATCCATCGATGCCCCACCCTGGACCAAGCAGGGCTTAAAGGATCTACTGCTAATATCTTGGTACTAGATGCCACGGGGCATGTTCAGAGTTCTTATGAAGGCCATGCCTGGATGCATCATAACTGTTTTGGTAGCATGAGGTGAATCTAAATGATAATAGGCAGGTGGTTTTATTGTTGTGCCTGATCAGTGTAAGCACAAATTGTTACAGATCAAAATGTTCACACTTACTCAATGGTTACTCCTCATGTACTAGATTTGTTATTATTTATGTAATTTTTGCATTTATTTTTATTTCACTACAAACTGAACGATCTCAACTAACAACTCACTCTACAGCGCCCTGGTTTATAAGATGTGGGATAATAAATAAATGGTTATATAACAAAACAGAAAACCTGAGGGTTAACTGGTTACGTTGTGATTTGCCGGTCACCCTCAGATCCAGGCTAGAAATGGCTATTAAAAGGACCACTTTTATTAAACGATTTGGTCCACAATTGATTACACAAAAAACATAAGTTACTTATAAAACCTGGGTCATATGAAATATTGAACCAATAAAACCACAAGTGTAGAATGTACATATATTCACTGCTGATACATATAATTATCTGACTGTATAGCTCCAATAAATGCACAGAGCTTGACACATAGTCTAATTGTTATCAGCAGTACACACGGAGTGCGGCACATAAGGGTCATTCACCACAAAGGAAACTGATATGCGACCTGCAGGTCCCTATATCTTGTATTGATTTCTATCCTTTCCCTATAAATGCCAGCTGGGTGGGGTGTACCGGCTGGGTGGAGTAGAGGTAATGTCACTGCTCTGCATGGAGAGAGCCTGTGGAGACATGGGTTCGATCCCAGCGAGCACCTCTCCAGTAAGTGTCATTGGCAAGACACCTAACGGTACATACTCACCACCCAGGACATACCTGAAACCAAGAGTAATCTCAATGTATCCTTCCTGGTAAAATACTTTCTCAAAAAAAAATAAAAAATGAAAATCTCCAATATTATCACATGTGCGCAACAGAGGGCAAGCTGTAAGTACTGCACCAAACTTTCAGTAGGCTTCAATAATCAAACAAACAACTGTTAAAAAATCATGGACAACTAAGTGTCCCTATGACATGCTCACCGTACATTTCGCTGTCTAATAACAGCTTCCTCAAGAGCTACTGATTGTGGACTGAATTGATTACATATCCATTAATAAAAGTGGTCCTTTTCTAGCCCGGATCTGAGGGTGACAGGCAAACCACGACGTAACTATCTGTTTTGTTATGTTCTTTTCATGAGGGTTTAATCCCGATTTATCCGGGCTATCCCCCAATACTGTGATGGAACGGTTCTATATTTAGACCATGTCGTCTGTTCTCTTTTTTTCAATAAATGGTTATATAGTGGGACTCCAGGAAAATGGTCCACTCACTTTTCTTACATAAATGTGTTGTAGGTGAGAGGTTAAGGGACTTTATCGCCCATCACGGAGCATATGGAATGGGATCTGGGGGCGAGGGCTGGAAGTACTGGAAGCCTACCCAGTCTTTTCTGAACATTCATTAATATTACTTCACACATTATTTGCATATGGATGATATTGTTTCTTTGTTTGTTTTTATTCCATCACTAGAGAGCAAAAAGACAATACATGATCGGAGACGTGAGATCTCTTTTTTTTTCACCTTTAACTATAAGAGCAAAGTTTGCTTACAATGCTTCCTTGCGCTTCTTGTTTGTTACAGACATATACCTACAGTACTCTTTTATATATTACTAACTAGAAAGATTATGTTTGTATTGTATATTTTGTAAAATAATGTCTCCCAAAACTGCCATCTATTGATGAGAATTTGTGTTTATTATCCCTCATCTCAACTGCAGGCGTAAGAAGAGCAGAAACGTTAGTAATTGATTGATTCGGTGTTAGATTCCTTTTGTTTTATTGTCTTCTGTTCATTTGAAATGGTTCAGTTTGGAATCTAGTTCATCAGGCACAGACTGAGTAAAAGATATGACTTTTTTGAGATATATAATATGTAATGTTAAGCTCTCTTTTTACATGTTAATCTGAAATTAATGGAATCAAGATGGGTTTGCTATTACAGAAATATTATCACTGGTTGTTGATTTTGGAGTGATGTGAATGTTTTTGTTCATACTTGTTACATTTGGAGAGACTGTTTGCTCCTAATAACAGAGAAATTGTTAATTTGATAAATACTCCAAATTCAGGATAATCATGAGATAGGGTTTAATGTTTAACCATTCTTGCGTCATTTAATTCTGATTGGTCGGTCCTTGTTCCCACTTAGCCGAACCAGGAAATGATTATGGTGGCCCCGCGGCGTTCAGCTTCTGCCTGTGGTAATATGGTTTCACACTGGCTTGCTTGTTATTAATGACACATGTGGTGACTTTTTTAGGATGATCGGATTTCCTATATATATGAAGGTGGGTCATGCTGGCACTTAACTTCAGACTAAGCCCTTGTGAGCGAAACGCTTTGAGCTGTGCGTGTTTTTGGTTTTTAACAATCAGCTTCTTTGGTGTGTATTCCTCACCCCGGCTTGCCTTATATGTTGCGCTATCCCCATTTTTGACTTAGGGAGGTCTGTAGGCAGCATGAACTGCCGAGGTGTTAGACAGTATTTTTCTGCTCACCTCTTCATTATACCCACCTCCCCTCTATAACTGATGCCATTGTGACTATCGATATAGTGGACTGCCTATTTATTACAGGTATATTGCCGTGGTTTGGACTCTGTCTAACTCCTTGTCTGTTTCGTGTGTGTTCTTTGTGCTATAAAGGATTATGTACTAAGCGGTACTATAGTTTGGTATATTCGTGCTGCACCTCAATGCTATTGTTTTGTTGTGTTACATACTCATTAACCAAGATTTACAGGGTTATTCAAAGAGTCGGTGCCGGTACATTGTAATAACTGCCCGAAATTTACAGTAGATAAACTTAAATAGTTGGGTATTGATTTAATTAAGAACGATCAGCGAGGTGGCGACCATTCCAGATTTTTAGCTAGAAAAGAAATGGAGTGGATATATAAATTGGGTACGCGGAGATTGGGTGGTTTAAATGTGGACCTGGATATCAAGAACTGTCTTTAAACGTTATATTGATGTTGTTCCATTATAATGCTTTACTGTATTGTTGTTTTTTTTTCTTCTATTTTTCTCACTATAATAACATCGCCAAATTCATCGGATGTGATGTGAAGTGTACCCCTATGAATTATTTAAGTTACATTAAGGACTGCTAAAACCTGTTGACTTTGAGGACTGTCTTTAAAGGCTATATTGGTGTTGCCCCATTATAATGTTTGACTGCATCGTTTTTGTTTTGTTTTACTTATTTTTTCCCTTTTTTTGAATTCTCCATAACATTATCGCCAAAATTCATCGGATGTGATGTGGAACGTACCCCTATGAACTATCCTAATCATATAAGTCACACTAAGGACTGCTGGAACCTGTGGACATCAGATCGGATCCACCGAGACAGAGTAGTTTCGCTTTCGAAATTTACCGAAGGAATAAGGAGCGGCGACACATCACTTCCGGAAAAAGAGGCGATACGTCACTTCCGGTGCGTTCCAAAGGTGGAACGCACGCCAAAGGGAGGGACCGGAAGTCGTTTTAACTGGCGCTCTGTGTGGAGAGTATAAAAAGAGACTATTTAAACATCAGTAATATACTGTTTGCATTTAATCTTTTATCCCTGAGGAAGTGCATTTATCGCACGAAACGCGTTGGATCCTTGTTTTATGTTATTTTATGTTTTATTTTGTACACCCTGAATAAATTTTCTGTTCTGACTCTGGATGGTGATTGGTGGTTCCTGCGGCGGCAAGGATTTCCAGACCGAATATTCCATGAGCGACAGATGTGGTGTGAAATCCCCGTTGAGACGATAAGTTTAAGGCTGGGGTCAGACCAGCGCACTTTTAACGTGCATTCTGGCGCACATAATTACGGCCGCACTAGCAGCAAATGACGGGCAATGACGGCCAATATACGAAGTACGGTCGCACGAAAGTCCGGCCGCGCAACGCAAGTGGAAAACGAATGCATTTTTTCGAGAACGCCGAACCGCTAGTACGGACGTACAGAGTGCGCAGCTGCGGCATAGCGGCGTGTTTGCGTGATTAGGAGACGTCAGACGCTGCTCATGTCCGGCCAACATAACGTCCAGACACCCAAAGTTTCCTGGTTTGGATCCGTGAAAAATCACGCACGAAAATGCGCATCGTATGACCGTTTTCGCGAATTCCGTGAAAAAATACGTCAATTCGTTCGGACGCACCTTTTTACGTTCGCGTGTAAAAATGCTTTCGTTTGACCCTAGCCTTTAAGATCTTTCATCTTGTGAGTGCTATCCTAGCAGGGGCATCTCTTGCACAATTTTCATATCTGTATGCGCTATGAGTCGTTGTTTTTTACCTCTACAGGTTCCCATTTTTCCATATCTTATTCAAAGAGATCCGAATTGCTTGAGAAAGGTAACCGAACGCTGATTTTCAGCGTTCGGTTACCTTTCCTGGCCATTCGGCTATCCAGAGAGCAGGCAATTCGCCAAATCCTGGCGAATTGCCTGAACATACGGTGCCTGTTCGGTGCCTGTTCGAGGGCAGTGAAATCCCAATGAAAACAATGCTTCGGCTATTCAGACAACACAAACCAGCAGTGAAAGGTTCCCATAATGCCCTGCCATTCGGTGGTTTAATTCGGCAAATATATTCAGGAGAATCTCATAGGCTTCAATGTTAAAAATATTCCCGTTTTAATTCAATATCTAATAAACCGTTCATTATAAAATTCTGCAGTAAAGAGTCTCTTTATTTATAGATTTTTTCGGATATTTTAAGCAGTTTTTTTTTTTTTTTTAAAAGTCCGATTTGTTTTTGATTTTATTTAAGTTTACTTCTTTTTTCTGTAACAGCCCTTTTATTATCATTCCCTGGACCTCATATGTAAATTTCAGATATTTTCGCTCAGTAGTTTCTTTGCAAACAGTGTGTCACTTTTCAATCATTCATACAAACTGTTTTCCTAATTTATTCACTGCCTCTTCTGCTGTGTCGAAGGCTGTAATCGGCTCCTGTTCGGGTTTTTCTGTGGGTTTCGGCAGGTTAATCCAGATGTTTTTGAGGGTTTTCGGCGTGCATTCGGTGGGTTTTGCGGTTAGTTTTCGTCGGGTTTGCGGCAGCTTTTCCCTGCAATTCGGTTGCCCTGTGGTGCTTGCTGAATACACCGCAGGGTCACCGAAATGGGATCGGCAAAAGGAACCGAATTGAAGAGAACGAAAAGTCACCGAACGTTCAATGACTTTTTCGAATCTCTTTGAATAACCCTGATAATTTCTCTGGATGCACCAAGCAAAAGCAAAAAAACAAAAGTGCAGCTGCTTCTGACAATATAACGAAATAATGTAGCCAGGCCAGATGAAAAGTAGAGCAAGGACACAATTCTTGGCAAGATGAACGTTTAAACAAATGTGGAATGTTGTTTTCATCCAGAGGGCATTTTTAGAATGTCTGCTTAAGCCTTATTCTTCAGAAGGAAAAAAATGTCCCACATCAGAAATATTGCCTGTAGAGCACCTGGAAAGCTGCATGAATATTTATAACACGCAACCCAAGGGCATTTAGTCATATACATACAGTACCTGCTCCAGTGAAACAAGTATTGTTCATTATCTTTTGAAAAAATGTAAAACTGATATTAATTAAACTGATTGCACAATTAGGGCCAATATCTGTTGAAAGTCAGTACATAAACCCCTTTAAAGAACTCAAATTACTAAGCAGTAGTGTTGAGTTGCATGAATAAAATTAAACTGGACGTATTTGAAAATATGTTGATGACCACAAAGCCAGTGCTCCCCTATGAGGAAAGCTTATTAATACATTGAAAATGCGGGACTATAGAGAAAATTAAGCAGCACCTCTCTTTTTGCAGACATAAAGGGCTCTATTACATTCTCTGCGCAAAAACGCTCACGCAGCGCTATTTTTTTGCGCGCAGCGTTAGACGTTAATGCGTGTAAATTAACGCTGGTATCACAATCCGAGTGCATTTTTTCATCCGTCAAAAAATAACGTGCGGAAAAAAGACACGCAAAACTAGCGCGCAGAAATCAGTGGGCAGACTGTTTTTTACGCGATTCAGCCAATCAGAATTAAGAACCACAATCGTCACCCGTTCAGTTTTTGCGCCTGTCAAAATCTATCTGAGTATATATGCTGCAGCAATAATAAAAACACGAGCAACGTATCAATTTTATTGTTTGGGTATGTGGAGAATGTGTAACTATACTATGCTGTATTTTTTTTTTTTTGGCTGGTGTATTTGGTTTCGGCCAGGACGTTCAGATTTGCAGTTACCAGCTTTTCAAAGACGTTAAAATTATGCACGCAAACGTTGTCCGTTAAATTTTGCGCATAGATTGTAATACCTTGCACGCACCAGCGCAGAAACACATTTGCGCTCACAATGTTAAGTATAGGACGCGCAAATTACATTACGCTCGCAAAGGGTTCGTGCAGGTCCACCCGCGTTAGGCGTTAACATGCATTTTTTGCGCGGACATTGTAATACGACGTTCTGCGCAAAGGGTTTTGCCCCTCGTGTAAATGCATTTTTGCAGACGCGTTAACATTTGCGCAAAGAATATAATCGAGCCCAATATCAGTTGGTCCTAGGCTTGTGCACCGATTTTTTTTTCGGTTCGATTCGATTCGATTTTTCGGATTTTCAAACTTTTCGATTCGGCTCATTTCGACCGATTTCTGTTTCGATTCGGTTCGGCTCGACTCATTTTTCGTGTACATTTTTTTTTCGGAATATCGACCATTTTTCGTATTTTCGTGTCACTTAGCTCGTTTTTTGTATCGACTTTTCGTGATTTCGGAAATTTTCGTTTTTTCGGGACGTCTGTTCTCCTCGTTTCAAAGCAATAAATTTCGATTACACACATTTCAAGTCCATTCGAAAATTCCAAAAATATTTCGTTTCGGCTCGGAAAACTTTTCGGATCTGCCGTTTTCGGATCTAAAAATTTTTGGAAAATCGTCCGCATCCGAAAACACGAATCGGGAAATTTCGTGAAAATTACGAAATTCCGAAGCCCGAATATGCACATCCCTAGTTGGTCCTGGAAATTCTCAGATATATTGCAGCCCTGAAGGACTTTTATTGTCCAGTAGGAGGACAGAGATGCTCTGCAGCAAAAAGGTGGTTTAGGGGAGTGCTCTCATGTGCTAGAATTCTTATTGTACAGTTGATTAACAGGGTTATTCAGAGAGCGGTGAAAAGCAGGAGAATAACTGGAGAATGGAAAATTCTAGGTCAAAATAGCTGATTTGGAAAGTGAGATGAATGGGAGAATTTTTCTGGTTTGGATACTTTGACCTAGAATTTTCCATTCTCCAGTCATTCTCCTGCTTTTCACCTCTCTTTGAATAACCCTGTAAGTAAATTGGTAGTTAGTGAGGGTTTAATTCTTTCTTTAGGAACTGGAATGATGCTGGGGGAAGGTTATTACATTTTCTACAATCAAAAGTGGCAAGTTTGTGTAATAGAAAATAGGCTTCACTTAAATAATTTTATTGCTGATATTTAAAAACATATCTTTTAACTTATCTGACATGCGAGATTACTCATTCCGTAGCGACTTGTGATGAATGAAAAACAGCATAGATTTAATGCAAATTAGCTGTACTGGAATAAACCTGTTTCTTCTGACTTTTACAACCATGGGAACAAATTTACTAACCATTTCCCAACATCATTTCATACCTGCTTGATTCTCTGAATGTTTGCTATCTCCACATTCCATATTTAGTATAGAAATTCTTTGCTAGAGGGCTCGCATAAATGCACACATGCTTCTCTTATACAGTATGTAAGATACTTCCAAGATATGTATGTTTGGAAAATTAGGCTATTATATTACGATATAATAAGCAAATATTCCCTTACATAATTTTTTTTTTAAATTTTGTTTTTAAATATAGACTTTTTATATAAATTAGACAACGTAAATGTAGACTTTCTTGAATATTCTCTCTTCTGTTTACATTTTTCTGTAGTTCAGAGATATATTGATAATATTATGCAATAGGAATCAGTTTTTGTCATGATGTTTTTATACGCTTTCAATTATAAAAACAGTAATAAAATAATAATTAAATTTGCATACAAAGAAGAATATAGACGGTATTCCCAGAATAGTATCATATCTGATATAAAACCACAAAAATTAGAATCCAGAGTAATGATAAAAAGTAACAGTAACCGTTAAGATTAATGTCATAAAATTGATGTCATAAAAAAGATGGCCTTATGCTTCTCAAAAATTAGGTGCTGGTGGGTGTGGGGGCAGTGCCTTGCCATGTGGGCACATTACCCTTCTCTCAATTGCTGTCCGCTTCACTGTCTTCTCTTCTTTATGCTGTCATCTATACCCCTCTCTCACCCATCCCCTAAATCCCCCTCGCCTTTTCTTTTTTCTCTCCTTCCGCCTAGCCTTTAGCCATTAGCAGGTTGTGAAATAGCGGGCAATGAATGGGAATTATCCTGTCTGCTTGACTAATTATTTCAGTCCACTTCTTTTGCCGTTCTGGGGCCAAATTACATTCCTAGTGGTAAAACTCCTGCGCCTGCAATTTTCCCCCTAGCGCGCCCGTATTACCGCTAGATTACAATGCAGGCGCTTAAAAACCTGCCTGCATTGTTACCGCGTGCAAAGCCCTGGGATGCGCGCAGCAGCGCTGAGTGCCGCCACAGCATCCACTCAGTGGAGTCCATAGGACTCCATTGAAGCAGATGCCGGCAGTCACATGACCTGCCGGATCTCACCTCGCAAGATCCGGCCTGTTAGCGTAGTGATAGGCAGGGAGAGACTTCCCCCAGTCTCTCCCTGCTCCCGCCGGACTGAGGAGGCAGACGGAGCCACGGTCCTCGCCGCAGAACAGGAGGTGAGTATATGAATTGTTTTTTTTTGTTTTTTGGCTGTTGTTAACACCAAGTCCTGGCTCTGGTTAACTTTTTGTTAACCACGGCCAGACGTTAATCAGCGTTAGGACTTTGTAATCCAGCGCTGATTAACACTTTGCGCTCCCCATGTTAAGTACAGGGAGCAGAAAGTACAGTAACCTCGTGCAGAGAAGCGCAAGATACCAAATGCAAATGAGTTACTTAACCCGTTAGCGTTTGGATTGTAATTTGCAGTAACTACTTGGACTGATGTTAACGCTCACGCAGGTGAGCGCTAACGTTAGCACCAAGTATGTAATTTGGCCCTGTTTTGCTCTGGTAATTTTTTTCCCCCTGCAAATTCCCTCTTTCTTAAATTTGTACTCTCTATCTGCTTGTACTACAGTGGAAATGAGATGAATTCGCTGTTGAATTACCTGCCACCAGAGTTCACCAGAGTTAATTTCTGCTTTATTACATTGTGCAGTTCTCAGCATAGGTTTCAATGGGCTTCTTACCTGTGTTTCCACCTCAATTACCACTCACAATCAACAGAGCATAAATGGACCCAGATGTAAGCTCTGTGGAATGTGAGTTGTAGTCTTATAATCTTGGCACTTACTTATTTTTCACTACGGCAGTCTGCACTATTATGCTTTGTCTTTTCTGTTTTTGAGAGTCAACGAAAGGACTAACAACAAGAGCGTACCATGCAACATTTTGAATATAAGTACTTTCTTTTATTTACGCTGGTATAACACTAGTTTTTTTGCACTTACACACATGCACCAATTATATACCACGGCTACACAGCTATATGTTACTATTTCTGTGCCATTTTTGGATGTGATTTGCTGGTTTTACGTTATTTAACATGTTTTTAGTGTGTTTTTATACATTTAGGCAGCAACTTACACTATTCACTGTGTTTGTAACACGTCCCGCCAACACACCTTTTTAATATTCCTGTTACGTTATAGCTTGTCTGCCTTGGAGTCTTACTGTAGCACGTATTTTTTAAGGAAAGGACTTCTTCCGATATTTTACTTAATTCTCAGTCAAGCAGAGCATTTTGATGACTCGAGGCCAGTTAGAGATAGAGAAACCTTTTCAATGAAACTTACAGGGTTATCCAAAGAGATTCGAATTGCTTGAGAAAGGTAACCGAACGCTGAAAATCAGCGTTCGGTTACCTTTCCTGGCCATTCGGCTATCCAGAGAGCAGGCAATTCGCCAAATCCTGGCGAATTGCCTGCACATACGGTGCCTGTTCGGTCCCTGTTCGAGGGCAGTGAAATCCCCATCAAAAAGCACTGCTTCGGCTATTCAGAGAACACAAACCAGCAGTGAAAGGTTCCCCTAATGCCCTGCCATTCGGTGGTTTAATTCGGCAAATTTATTCAAGAGAATCCCATAGACTTCAATGTTAAAAATATTCCCGTTTTAATTCAATATCTAATAAACCGTTCATTATAAAAATCTGCAGCAAAAAGTCTCTTTATTTATAGATTTTTTAGGATACTTTAAGCATTTTTCTGAATTTTTAAAAAACAAATTAAAAGTCCGATTTTTTTTTTTTTTTTTTTTTCAGTTTGCTTATTTTTTTTGTAACAGCCCTCTTTATTATCATTCCCTGGACCTCCTGTGAAAATTTCAGACATTTTCGCTCAGTAGTTTCTTTGCAAACAGCGTTTCTTTTTCCCAGATTCATACAAATGGTTTTTCTAATTTATTCACTGCCTCCTCTACGTCACAGCTGCTTCGGCTCTGTGTGATTCGGCTCATGTTCGGCTCCTGTTCGGCTCCTCTTCGAAGGTTAATCCAGATGTTTTTGCTTGTTTTTCAGCGTGCATTCGGTTAGTTTTCGGTGAGTTTACGGCAGGCTTTTCCCTGCAATTCGGGGACCCTGTGCTGTTTGCTGAATACACCGCAGGGTCACCGAAATGCAATCGGCAAAAGGAACCGAATTGAAGAGAACGAAAAGTCACCGAACGTGCGGTGACTTTTCGAATCTCTTTGGATAACCCTGTTAGCCTTTTGTCACTCCAAGTTCCCTCTCTGGATAGCTAAAATTCATAATGATTGCAGTAACTGTGAAGTTCTCGGTTTCCAAAAATGCTGCATATGAGCATCTGGTGGATAACCCCTGAGGTGTGTATCCGTTGCTTGTCTCTGTGCAGCAAAATCACATAAAAAGTTTGTCCAAATCTCATGAAGATATCACTATCTGGAAAATAAATTCTATAACAGAAAATAAAAGCCACACCGTTTTTCACTTACGTGCACAATGCATCTGGGATGAAATAAAGATGTATCCATGTTTACATGCACATCGGAAGCTACCATGTGTATTCAAGCAATCTCCATTTTGACACACACCCTGCATGCTGCATTCATTAATATCTGTTTGAGAGGAAAAAAGTGCATACAGAGATGTCAGTGATATATGAGGTCAACTTAAAGTTAATTTACCAATCACCAATTGTATGGCTTAAAATACAGCTGTCCAAATTTGAGCCTGTTGAATATATAGCTAGAAAATGGATACAATCAGTGCAAAGAACATTCACACGTTTAAGCACATAAGAGACTAGTTCTACCCTCTACTCCTTTATTACACTCCCTCAAATGGAGCATGGAATTATGGGTAAAACAAGCAGATGAGGTCCTCAATCTATCACTTTTCAGGTTTATTTGCCTTCATCAGCAGCAGACAGGTTTTGATGGTGACAGAATGATGCTGTCCAGGAGTGGATTTGTGTTGTTGCACCCCAAAACCTTTTCTTATCCCTCTAATCATTTAAGCTGAGTGTTACTGGTAACTGTAGCATTGTTTTTTTTTTTTTAGCCTTTTCTACAGTTCGAATTTCTTCCTAATGCTTTTGTACAATATAAAAATATTAATTGATACTAGTTAACCCCTTCGCTGCTGAGCCATTTCACGCCTGTGTGCTGAGCTCATTTGTACCGGTTTCGCTCATCATGTTTAACCACTTGGATGCTGAGGACGCGCTCAGCGCGTCCTCAGCATTCCCGCTGGTATGCGGAGGACGCGCTGAGCGCGTCCTCCCATTGGGGTCAGCGTTCGGCCGGGTTCCGGCCGATCGCTGGCCCCCCCGGTGCGGGCTGACATCCTGGATGTCAGCCGCGCATCCGGGACCACAGCCGCCGGAATTAGGTGTCATCGCGGCAGCGCAATGACACCTAATTCAGGCGCCCCCCCCCGCATGTGCGGAGGAGGCGCCTGAAAGGGAGGGGGGAGGTCCTTCGGACCTCTCTCCTCCCGATCGGCGGCTCTGCGGGGGTTAACCCAGGCATCATTTGGAAGGGCACAGCCTGCCCTTCCAAATGATGCCTGGCATTAACCCCTGGGGAGCTGGATCGCGAATCGGCGCTGAAAAGCGCCGGTTCGTGATCCTTTCCGGAGCTGGCCGACATCTTGGATGTCGGCCAAGCCTCCGGGAACTCCCCCTGAGGACTGGTGTCATCATGCGTAGCACGATGACGCCAGTCCTGGACTTAACCCTTAACTGCCACCAACGGTGGAGATAGGGAGTTCATTGGAACTCCTATCTCCCGATCCGTGGCAGTTAGGGGTTAAATTTTGGTATGGTTGGATCGGCCAGAGCATGGCCGTTCCAACGATACCAAACATGAAAGTGAAAAATGTTGTAAAAAAAAAAAAAATGAAAAATAAAAATAAAAAAAAATTAAAACAAAATTTTAAAAAAAAAATAAACACTTTTTTTTTTTTTTTTTTGGTTTGTTAATGCAGCAATATTGTTCCCATTTCAATTATAATGTGAACAATGATGCTGCACTAACGATTTTTGTATGCGGTGCGTTTGTTAAAAATAGTGTAATTTTCCCCAAAAAAAATGTAACGAGACCCCATCTCTAATTTTTTTAACAAGCGCACCCCATACAAAATATAACCGCAATTGCTCGCATGTTAAAATGTGAAAAAAAACACTTTACACATTGTAAATTATTGAAAATACATATTTTATTGCATTTTTTGTTATAATATACAGACATGACATAACGTATACATATAATAATGACATATTATAAATCTACCGAGTCTGACGGAAAGAACGATATATAATATGTCTGGGTCATATACTAAAATAAGCCTTCAAAACACGTTTAAACATGATGAGCAAAACCGGTAAAAATGACCTCAGCACAGGGGCGGGAAAAGCCTCAGCAGCGAAAGGGTTAAACGCGTTTTGAAGCCATATTTTATTATATGAACCTGATATATTATATATCGTTCTTTCCGGCAGACTTGGCAGATTGATAATATATCATTATTATATATATACGTCATGTCCTATCATTATATATATATACGTCATGTCCTATCATGCAATAAAATTTTAATTTTCAATCATTTACAAGATGTAAAGTGTTTTTTTTTCACATTTTAACAGGTGAGCCTTTGCGGTTATATTTTCTATGGGTTGCGTTGTTAAAAAAATTAGAACTGGGGACTCGTTACATTTTTTTGGGGGAAAATCACGCGATTTTTAACAAACGCACCCCATACAAATATCGTCAATGCAGCATCAATAGGTTGCTCCCAGCGCTCCATGTGATGCACGTGGAAGAGAGAGAGAAGGAGAGCACCGGCAGGGGCTCCCAGCCAGGACCAAGGAAGGTAATGCAACACTGGGGGGGATGTAATGAAAACGGAGGGGGGGGTGAAAACGGAGAGGGGGTGAAAATGGAGGGAGGGGGAATGAAATCAAACCAGAGGAGGGGGGGGTGAAAATGGAGGGAGGGGGAATGAAATCAAACCAGAGAGGGGGGGTGAAAACAGAGGAGGGGGAAAAGCAGAGGGGGGCATGAAATGAAAGCAGAGGGGGGAATGAAATGAAAACACAGGAGGTGGGTGAAAATGGAGGGAGGGAGAATGAAATTAAACCAGAGGGGGGGTGAAAATGGAGGGGGAATGAAATGAAACCAGAGATGGAGGGTGAAAACAGAGGAGGGTGAATGAAAGCAGGGGGGGGGGATGAAATGAAAGCAGGGGAGGGGGGAATGAAATGAAAACACAGGAGGGGGGTGAAAATGGAGGGAGGGAGAATGAAATGAAACCAGAGGGGGGGTGAAAATGGAGGGGGAATGAAATGAAACCAGAGGAGGGGTGAAAATGGAGGGGGAATGAAATGAAACCAGAGGAGGGGGTGAAACCTGAGGAGGGGGAATGAAATGAAAACAGGAGGGGGAATGAAAGCAGAGGGGGGATGAAGTGAAAATGCAGGAGGAGGGGGGAATGTAATGAAAACGCAGGAGAAGGGGGGAAGGAAATGAAAACAGAGGAGGGGGAAGGAAATGAAAACGCAGGAGGAGGGGGGAATGAAATGAAAACGCAGGAGGAGGGGGAAATGAAATGAAAAGGCAGGAGGAGGGGGGAATGAAATGAAAACAGAGGAGGGGAAGGAAATGAAAACGCAGGAGGAGGGGGGAATGAAATGAAAACGCAGGAGGAGGGGGAAATGAAAACGAAAACGCAGGAGGAGGGGGAAATGAAATGAAAAGGCAGGAGGAGGGGGGAATTAAATTAAAATGCAGGAGGAGGGGGGATGAAATTAAAACGCAGGAGGAGGGGGAATGAAAACGCAGGAGGAGGGGGGAAATGAAAACACAGGAGGAGGGGGAAATGAAAACGCAGGAGGAGAGGGGGGAAATGAAAACGCAGGAGGAGGGGGGAATGAAATGAAAATGCAGAAGGAGGGGGAATGAAATGAAAACGCAGGAGGGGGAATGAAATGAAAATGCAGGAGGAGGGGAAATGAAATGAACATGAGAACTAAGAGTGAGGTGAAATGGACTGAAAAGGGAGGTGGGGAGATGGACATGATAAAGGAGAGACCCCCTGCCTATACCTTTAAAAGTCTATTGCTGTGGATCCTGTGTACGTTCATACTCATTGCCTTTAACATTAGAGGTCTATTGCTGTGGATTCCTATGTACGTTCATACTCATTGCCTTTACCATTAGAGGTCTATTGCTGTGGATTCTGTGTACGTTCATACTCACTGCTTTTACCGTGTGAGTTCTATTGCTGTGGTGCTCTGATATGCTCATCTCAGTGTACATTATTGAGAGTTCTATTGCTGTGGTGCTCTGATATGCTCATCACAGTGCACATTACTGTTAGTTCTATTGCTGTAGTGCTCTGATATGCTTAGCCAGTGGAATAATATAATTATACTTTTATGCTACATTGTTTGCACTAATATACCTATTAGGTGATTTTAAGGTATTGGGAGCAACACTCTGTAATACGATCTTGATTCATATTATTTTTAATCACAATTTCATACTGTCTTAAATTATTTAAACCAGTTAGATACTTTTTTATGTTTGTTAAATTTGCTGTTGTGCGAACAATATGTGTGATTTTAAGATATTGGGACTAACACTCTGTAATCTGACCACGATTCACAGTAAATATTGATTTCCTATGGGAAGAAAAGATTGTGGGGGGGCCCAATCTGAGGGTCAGTAAGGGGCCCCAAAATTTCTGATGGCTGGCCTGTCCCCTCTTAGAAACATAGAAACATAGAAAATGTCGGCAGATAAGAACCTTTCGGCCCATCTAGCATATAAGCATATCACAGAATCCACTGCCATGAAACTCCCAGTAATGTGTGGTGCATATTTATTTATTAAGGATTTTACCAGGAAGGATACATTGAGATTTCTCTCGTTTTCAAGTATGTCCTGGGTTCAAGAACATTGAAACATAGAAACATAGAAAAATGTCGGCAGATAAGAACCTTTCGGCTCATCTAGTCTGCCCAATTACATGGATACTTTACCTGGATTTATCTTTTGTTTAGGATAGCCTTATGCCTATCCCATGCCTGCTTAAATTCAATCACTGTTTTGGCCTCTACCACTTCAACTGGAAGGCTGTTCCATGTATCCACCACCCTTTCAGTAAAATAATGCATCCTGATGTTACTTTTAAACCTTTGCCCCTCTAATCTAAGACTATGTCCTCTTGTTTTGCTACTTTGTTTCCTTTTAAATGTACTCCCTTCCTCTACCTTGTGGATTCCTTTTACGGTTTTAAATGTTTCTATCATATTTGCTCTGTCTCGTCTTTTTTCCAAGCTATACATGTTAAGATCATTAAGCCTTTCCTGGTAACTTTTCTCCTTCAAGCCGTACACCATTTTAGTAGCCCTTCTCTGAACTCTCTCTAAAATGTCTATATCCTTCTGGAGATACGGTCTCCAGTACTGCACACAGTACTCCAAGTGAGGTCTCACCAGTGCTCTGTACAGTGGCATGAGCACTTCCCTTTTCCTACTGCTAATACCTCTCCCTACAAAACCAAGAATTCTGCTAGCACTTCCTGCTGCTCTATTAAATTGACTACTTACCCTTAGATCCTCTGCAATAATAACCCCTAAATCCCTTTCCTCAGATGTTGAGGTTAGGACTGTATCAAATATTCTATATTCAGCCCTTGGGTGCATTATCTTTCACTTATCCAGGTGCATTATCTTGCACTTATCCACATTAAAACTCAATTCCCACAGCTCCGACCATTTTTTTAGTTTACCTAAATCATTTGTCATTTGGCTGATCCCCCCATGAACGTCAACCCTGTTGCAAATCTTTGTGTCATCAGCAAAAAGACATACTTTACCATTAATACCTTCTGCAATATCACTAATAAAAATATTAAAGAGAATGGGTCCAAGTACTGACCCCTGAGGTACCCCACTGGTACCAAGACCTTGCGCCGAATAAATTCCATTTACCACAACCCTCTGTTGCCTGTCACTCAGCCACTGCCTAATCCATTCAACAATTTTGGAATCCAAGCTCAAAGATTACAATTTATTGATAAGCCTTCTATGCGGAACAGTATCAAAAGCCTTACTGAAATCTAAATAAGCAATGTCTACTGCACCACCTTTGTCTATTATTTTTGTTACCCAATCAAAAAAATCAATACGATTAGTTTGGCATGATCTCCCTGAGGTAAACCCATGTTGTTTCTGAACTTGTAATCTATGTGTTTTTAGATGTTCAACAATTCTTTCCTTTAACATGGTTTCCATTAATTTCCCCAATACTGACGTAAGACTAACTGGCCTATAGTTCCCCGATTGCTCCCTACTACCCTTCTTGTAAATGGGCACAACATTTGCTAATTTCCAGTCTTCTGGGACGATTCCCGTTAACTAGGATTGGTTAAATAAATCTGTTAACGGTTTTGCTATTACACCACTGAGCTCTTTTAATAATTTAGGGTGGATCCCATCAGGCCCCATTGACTTATTTGTCTTTACTTTAGACAGCTGCTGTAGAACCTCCTCCTCTGTAAACTGATATGTAAATGTCTCTTTAGTGTTTCCTCCTAAATGAGGTCCCTTTTCTTCTGCAGAGACTGAACAAAAATATTCATTGAGGCAGTCAGCGAGACTTTTATCCTCTTCTACATACCTTCCTTCCTTTGTTTTTAATCTAACTAATCCATGTTTTACTTTTCTTTTCTTTTCTTGTTTATGTATCTAAAAAATGTTTTGTCCCCCTTATTTACTGACTGAGCTATTTTCTCTTCTGTGTGTGCTTTGGAAGCTCTTATATAAATTGCTTTGCCTCTTTCTGCCTAATCTTATAGGTTTGCCTATCTTCTTCACGCTGAGTTTTTTTATAATTATTAAATGCTATCTTTTTGTTCTTCACTATTTTGGCCACTTCTGTAGAGTACCACAGTGGTTTCTTCCCTTTTTTGTTTTTGCTAACAAGCCGAATGCAATTGCCTGTGGCCTTCAATAATGCCTCCTTTAAATAATTCCATTTCTCCTGGACTCCCTTTAAACTCCTCCAGTCTGATAATGACTCATTCACACAAAATCTCATTTTAGAAAAATCTGTTTTTTTTAAAGTCTAAAACTTTTGTTTTTGTGTGGTGCGGCCCCATCCCTGTTCTTACATTAAACCACGCTGACTGGTGATCACGACTAGATCCGAAATTTTCACCTACAACAACGTCTGATACCAAACCTCCATTTGTGAGTATTAAATCCAATATGGCCTCTTTACGGATCGGCTCCTCAACTGCTTGTGTTAGAGATAATCCCAGTAGGGAGTTTAGAATATTTGTACTCCTGGTGCACCCAGCTATTTTGTTTTTCCAGTTCACATCAGGAAGATTAAAGTCCCCCATGATAATAACTTCCCCCTTCATTGTCATTTTGGCTATTTCCTCAAACCGCAGATTATCTAGCTCTTTTACTTGTCCAGGGGGTCTATAGATCACACCTACACGAGCTACTGTATGATTGCCAAATGTTAGCGTAATCCAAACTGACTCTATGTTCACCTCGCTCACTTTTATTTGGTTCGTTTTTATGTTGTTTTTCACATACAGGGCCACTCCTCCTCCTTTCCTACCTTCTCTGTCTTTTCTATATAAAGAGTACCCCGGTATTGTTATGTCCCAGTTATTTTTCTCACTGAACCATGTCTCAGTAACCGCCACTAAATCTAATTTTTCAGCTGCCATCATTGCCTCCAGTTCATTGATTTTAGTGACTAAACTGCGAGCATTTATAGACACGACTCCGAGCTTGTCATTTTTTACCCCGCATGTTGCTTGCACCCTCAGATTTAGTTTTGGGGGACAATAGGGCAGATAGTTTTTACCCTTTTTTCCTCCCTCCTAGTTTAAATATTCCTTTGTGAAACCTTTGAACTTCTCACTGAGAACATATGTTCCCCTATGAGTAAGATGTAAACCATCTTTTTTATACAGTTCCTTTCTGCTCCAATTAGAGCTATCATGGGACACAAAGCCAAATCCTTGCTCCCGACACCATTCCCGAAGCCACAAATTAAATTCCCTAGTGCGCATTTGCCTATCCTGAATGTTTTGCACAGGCAGAACTTCAGAGAATGACACAGTGGACGCAATCTGCTGTATTTCACCTCCAAGAACACAAAAAACTTCCTTAATCTCAGAAACCTCACTGCTAGCCAAGTCATTTGTCCCTAGATGGACTAGAACGTCCACTTCCCCTTCCTGCTTTGCTTGTTAGACAATATTGAGAATATGTCTCCTGTCTCTACGAGCAGTAGCCCCAGGAAGACATCTCACCAAACCACTACTCTCCAGCTCAACACCTCTTATGAGAGAATCACCCAGCAGCAATTGCCTTCTATCAAGTCCCACCTTTTCCTTTTTGTCCTTGTTTGCAGTCTTGCATACCTTAGGCATAGGGGATGGTGGTTCCTCAACTTTGGTGTCTGAGCCTACTTCCGTCTTACCACTACACTCTGAAAGTGCCTCAAAAGAATTAAGAAGAGCCACAGACTGTGGGACATGCCTTCAACACAACTCTACGTCTACCAGATCCTACAGTAGTCCATCTGCCGCTTCTAGGAGGCCTCTGTGGCAGTGGCTTTGTAAATCATAGCCTGAGTTTTTCTAACAGATAATTTACAAATCTCAGACTTCAAACAGGCAATTTCCTGCTGCAATAAAGATAACTGCCTACATATCAGGCACCCTCCAAACCTCCAAAAATTGGATCTAAAAACAAATGCATGACAGCTATTACAATGGACCAAGCCTGCCATTATAAAATGAAAGAATGGATTTAAAACAAGCAAATCTTACCTTTTTGTAGGTTTTCTACCTCCTGTCTAACCTCAGACTACCTCCAGAGTATCTCCAGAATATCTCTAAGTGCCTCACTTGGAAGGATTGCACTTAGAAGGGTTCACAACCACATATCTGGTTTCCTTTAGTGGCTCCCTCCTATTACAAGTCGAGCCGCTAATATAGTGGTAATAGAGTTGGTATCAAGGAGCCATTAAGGATTTATCAGCTCCTGCCAATATTTCCCCTTTGTGGCTCCCTGTTTCCATCTATGTTAAAATAGGACCCTACATTATTTTTTTTCTAGCCACTGAGTTTATCACTGATCTGAAAACGCAAAAATTAATTTACCTTGGGTATTGAGTAGATGTGGAAATTTAGGAGGTTATTCAGAGAGGTCAACCTTCACATTTAGGTGCACTCTCGTTCCCTAAAATTCCTGCATTTCGGGGAATCAAATTTCCCCACCCTGTGGTGAATTCAGCATTCACCGCAGGGTCCCCGAAGTGCAGGGAATCTGCCACCGCAAACCCATCGCCTGCCACTGCCAACCCACCAAACATCTGCCGCAAACACACTGGAAGGCCGCCAAATGCAGCTGACGAACCGCCGAACACAACACAGCGCGGACCAGCTGTAGGAGAAAGCCGACAAGCCGTGGGCCTGGCAAAACCCCCCCAAGAAAGAATACAATTGAAAGTGTCAAAATTGAAACGCTGTTTGCAAAAAACCTAGTGAACGACGATGTCTGGAATTTACATATAAGGTCGTATGAATAATAATAAAAAGGTCTGTTACAGAAAAAAGAAAAAACGCTTAAAAAAATAAACAGAAAAAATGTTGCCAAAAAAATTCCGAAAAATTCCTAAAACATCCTAAAAAAATTCAATAAATAAAGAGACTTTTTACTACAGATTAAAATAATAAACGGTTTATTAGATATTGAATAAAAACAGGAATATTTTTAACATTGAAGCCTATGGGGTATGCCTGAATAAACCTGCCGAATGAAAGCACCGAACACCAGGGCACTTCGGCAACTTTTCACTGCTGTTCGGTGTTCTCTGAATGGATTAACCATTGCTTCTCTATGGGGAAATTCACTGCCCTCGAACAGGCACCGTACTTGCTGGCAGTTCGCCAAAATTTGGTGAACTGCCTGCTCTCTGAAAAGCCGAATGGCCTCAAAATGTCAACGTACAGGGAAATTCCCTGTTCAGTGCCATTTTGGGGCCAGATCAGCTCTCTCTAAATAACCCCTTTACTGTAGTTATTATATACTTTTTTGTATTTTTTTTAGATAACTTATAGCTTGGTGTGTAAACTACCAGAATTCTCCTTGTTTTATATAGAAGTTCAATTCCTGTCACGTTCCAAACACAATTGCTGGCTGACGATAATGGCTGTTAAAATCTTACATCCCCTGGAGAAGCACAAAATGCCTGTGTCTGTTTTATACTGCTGGCATGATTGCATCCCACGAGAATGAGATAATATTTTTTAAGAGCAGGAAGGCTGACATCATTGGAAGACAGAAAGAAAAAAAAAATATTTGTGATATAGTGATTCAACTTTGCCTTTATAGAAAAAATTGTGATCTAATTCCTTAAAAGCTTTGAAAATAAATCACTGTGGCAGAGAAGCTATATATATACAGTATATGTATATTTACAGTTGTGTTCAAAATTATTCAACCCCCAATGCTGTAAAGGGTTTTAGGGAATTTAGTGTACATTTGTAATTGTATTCAGAATGAAATCCTACAAGGACTTTTTAAAGAACCATACGCAACTAAAATGACATCAATTGGTTTTGTAATACAGTAGTAAATGTTTCTTTTGTGAATTCTTCATTGACACAATTATTCAACCTCTTAACCACTTGACTGCTATGGACGCGCTCAGCGCGTCCAGCCAAGTGGTTCTCCTGTGCTACGGACGCCGGATTCTGGCGGATTGCTGCGCCCCCCCGGTGCGGGCTGACATCTTGGATGTGAGCCCAGCACTCGGGAGCCCGGCGGGGACATTAGATGTCATCGCGGCTACGCTATGACATCTAATTCAGGCGCCCCCCCCGCATGCGCGGAGGAGGCGCCTGAAAGGGAGGGGGGGGGAGGTCCTTCGGACCTCTCTCCCTCCCGATCGCCGGGGAGCAGGGGGTTAAGACAGGCACCGCTTGGAAGGGCACAGCCTGCCCTTCCAAACGGTGGCTCTCATTAACCCCTGGGGAGCCGGATCACGAATCGGCGCTGAAAAGCGCCAGTTCGTGATCCTTTCCCGGAGCTGGCCGACATCTTCGATGTCGGCCAAGCCTCCGGGAACTCCCCTGAGGACTGGTGTCATCGTGCTATGCACGATGACGCCAGTCCTGGAGTTAACCCCTAGCTGCCACCAACGGTGGAGATAGGGGATTCCAATGAATCCCCTATCTCCCGATCCGTGGCAGCTAGGGGTTAATGTTTGGTACTGTTGGATCGGCCAGAGCATGGCCGTTCCAACGATACCAAACACCACTGTGAAAAAAGTTTAAAAAAAAATAAATAAAAATAAAAATAAAAAAATATTTTAAAAAAATTATAAAAAAAAAATAAAGTTTTTTTTTGGTTTTTTAATGCAGCAATATTGTTCCCATTTCAATTATAATGTGAACAATGATGCTGCACTAACGATTTTTGTATGCGGTGCGTTTGTTAAAAATCGCGTAATTTCCCCCAAAAAAAAATGTAACGAGACCCCATCTCTAATTTTTTTAACAAGCGCACCCCATACAAAATATAACCGCAATTGCTCGCATGTTAAAATGTGAAAAAAAATACACTTTACACGTTGTAAATTATTGAAAATTCATATTTTATTGCATTTTTTGTTATAATATACAGACAGGTCATGACGTATACATATAATAATGACATATTATTAATCTGCCGAGTCTGATGGAAAGAACGATATATAATATGTCTGGGTCATATACTAAAATAAGCCTTCAAAACACGTTTAAACATGATGAGCAAAATCGGTAAAAATGACCTCAGCACAGAGGCGTGAAACGCCTCAGCAGCGAAAGGGTTAAAGACTACCACTCTGAAGAACAGAGGTTCATTCAAGTGTTTTCAATCAGGTATTGAAAACACCTGTGGATGTCACGGAGCAGCAATAAAGCATAATAAGCACCAATTAGGCAGCTTTAAAATGACTGTGATACTCAGCTCCTTCTAGACATTTACTGGTGTGGTTACAAACATGGTGAAGTCAAGAGAATGGTCCAGGAAGACAAGAGAAGAGGTGATTACTCTTCACAGGAAGGGCAATGGCTATAAGAAGATTGCAAAAATGTTAAACATACCAAGAGAGACCATAGGAAGCATCATTCGCAAATTCAAGGCAAAGGGCACTGTTGAAACGCTACCTGGTCGTGGCAGAAAGAAGATGCTGACTTCGACTGCTGTGCGCTACCTGAAGCGTAGAGTGGAGAAAAGTCCCCGTGTGACTGCTGAGGAACTGAGAAAAGATTTGTCAGATGTGGGTACTGAAGTTTCAGCTCAGACAATACGGCGCACACTGCGTAATGAAGGCCTCCATGCCAGAACTCCCAGGTGCACCCCCTTGCTGTCTCCAAAGAATAAGAAGAGTCGACTGCAGTATGCCAAAAGTCATTTGGACAAACCACAGAAGTTTTGGGATAGTGTTCTGTGGACTGATGAAACAAAATTAGAACTGTTTGGGCCCATGGATCAACGCTATGTTTGGAGGAGGAAGAACAAGGCCTATGAAGAAAAGAACACCTTGCCTACTGTGAAGCATGGCGGGGGGTCAATCATGCTTTGGGGCTGTTTTGCTTCTGCAGGTACAGGGAAGCCTCAGCGTGTGCAAGGTACCATGAATTCTCTTCAGTACCAGGAGATATTGGATGACAATGTGATGCAGTCCGTCACAAACCTGAGGCTTGGGAGACGTTGGACCTTTCAACGGGACAATGATCCCAAGGATACCTCCAAGTCCACTAGAGCATGGTTGCAGATTAAAGGCTGGAACATTTTGGAGTGGCCATCGCAGTCACCTGACTTAATTCGATTGAGAACCTCTGGTGGGACTTAAAGAAAGCAGTTGCAGTGCGCAAGCCTAAGAATGTGACTGAACTGGAGGCTTTTGCCCATGACGAATGGGCGAAGATACCCTTAGATCGCTGCAAGACACTTGTGTCAAGCTATGCTTCACGTTTAAAAGCTGTTATAACTGTAAAAGGATGTTGTACTAAGATTGAATGTCACTTGGGGGTTGAATAAAACTGATAATGATGTGAGCACAGAAAAGACATTTGTGGTTATTTCATTATAAATGTTATGTTATATTTGTCTGACCTACACGTGCCTCTTTGATTTAATTGTAAGCAAGATGACTGAATGATCAAAATCAATGTCAAAATGGCCAAAACACTCAATTTCAGTGGGGGTTGAATAATTTTGAACACAACTGTATATACAGTATATACTGTATATGTATATTTTACACTTTCAAATAGTTAAGGATGGTCTGATATGAAAAATTAATGGGCTTACTTCACTCACATGAACCTCCTAGAGTCAATTAGTTTAGCACATGAACTATTGTATAGCTCCAAGTTTTGTATAGAAATACTTCTTATCAAGTCCAATGATATTTGCCTATTTATAGGAAGCAAACTGAAATATTGGCTGCTTCCCTAAGGAGAAAACAAATATGGAAAAACTGTTCGTTCTAGTGACTGGGAGTCCTTATCTGTCCAGCAAGGGATTATGGGAATCGTATTGTACCTCTATTTAAACAAACTGAATTACTAAAATTTATTTTCAATCCCTGATTCTTCAACATCGTCAGATCACAAGAACATCCAAAGGAGACTATGGGTGCTATTCCATGGTTGATGTTGTTGAAACTTACCAGAGACATTATACTCTATCGAGTTCTAAGGTTTACAGCAACTCTGGTTAAGTTTACACCAACCTTGGAATAGGGCCCTATGTTTTTTGTATTTCTTTAAACTTTAATGAAACTCAGACCCAACCATGGGCCCTATTCCATATTTGACGCTAAAATGGAGACAGTAAGCAGGAAATTGTGCATCTGCAGATTTTTCCTTACCGTCTCCAGTTTAACATGGTGGTCTGGGGTAGGCGCTATCTTGGCACTTCGCCACGGAACAAAGTGCAAAGCTCACAGATACCAGCACAGTGCCATCGCGAGTATCGGCTCGTTAAGTCCATGGGTGTCCAGCGGGGGGATCCCTGCATGCCGGGCGTCATGGTGGCAGGCTCCTGGTCCATTGGCCTTGTCCGGCAGCTCCTACATGCCAGTGACCTCATGGTGCTCGCAGCACTCCAGCACTCACTGGACATCTGGTCTGGATGCCTCTTCTGGCCTGGCTCATTGGAGAATCGTAGCACCCAGGGAAGGTACCAAACATGTTGGTGGCTGTTCGGACTCAGCGTGGTATTAGCCGTGGAACATTGCCTTTTCCTCTGTGGGTGTGCCTCCTTGTTAGGTTGGCCAGACAGAGATTGTCATGGCAATCAGGCACCCTTCGGGCAAATGGAGGTGTGGCTGGAGGCTGGAGTTCCTCCCCGCAGCGGGGGGTGCACCTTACTGGCTCCCTATTTAAACCCTTTTCTCTACTGGGAAGTTGCTTGGTTGTTTCACCTAGCTGTCTATCTTCCCATTCAGTCCTCCAGTGTTTCAGACCCATTGACTCTCCTCATAGACCTTGCTTGTATGCCGCCAGCCCAGAACTTTTGGCTTCCCCACAACCAGGCTTCTTTCAGACTTCCCTTGCTCTGGACTTTACCACTCCCTTTGCCTTATAGGCCATACCGTGCATACTGGTCTCTCAATGTGGTGGGCATGACAGAACAACCAAGCCAGGACCGGGGGCCACAGATATGGCCGCTTCACTAAACACCCTATCTCGCCGGGTT
Organism: Leptobrachium leishanense; assembly: GCA_009667805.1. Lineage (NCBI taxonomy): Eukaryota > Metazoa > Chordata > Amphibia > Anura > Megophryidae > Leptobrachium > Leptobrachium leishanense. The sequence continues at coordinate 43,655,613 of CM019072.1, forward strand.
GGGGCATTGGCACAAACCTATCAAGAACTTCAAGCAAGTAATACGCCTTTACTGGCACAAGTGTAAGAACAACGTACAGTTTCTTACAGCTACTCTACCCCTCCCCCTCATCCATGGCTCCTCGTGACTCTGGCATATTCCGATGGTTCTCCTAACCCCAAACTTAATGTTCCTTTGCCAGAGAGGTTTTTGGGTGATAAGAAATTCTAACGTGCCTTTGTGACTAGTTGTCAAATTCTGTTTTCTTTGTAACCACATGCATACTGTACAGAACAGTTAAAGGTCCAAACAGTTATCACCCTTTTATCAGGCAAACCACAAGCATGGACCCATCAACTCTTAGGTATTCATACTCCTTTTCTTTCCTCCTGGGGGGGTCTTTTGTGGCAGCCATGGATGCATTGTACGAAGATCCCTTTCGCTGCGACTCCGCACAACGTGAAATACTTGTGCTACACTAAGGGAGAAGCCCCGAGGAGGAATAAGTCCTGGAGTTATTATTATTATTGTGACAGAACACGCTGTCACTGTGCGACTTGGAGGGGGATGTGCGCTAGCCTCCTGCCCAGAGACTATGGCCCGTGAAAGAGACTATTGGGGAACTGGTGGACCTTTTAAATATATTGTGGTTTTCACTGTTTTATAGATATGCCAGTTAACTAAAGACTTCCGATGTCTGTGTGTTATTCCCTGTATAGTGTAGATCTCTGTATTAGTACCTGCTATTGTGTAAATTCTCTCAGTAAGAAATTCCTTTTGTTTACGTGCTTCTCCTTCCCCCATTCTCCATTGTTTGAAGGCCCTGGGTAGTTATCTGATCTGTGATGTTGTCTGTTTGATTGTATGCAAATGTACTGGTCCATGACTCTATCTGTCCTCTCTGTGAATAAACAGTCAGTTCTATTCTGACCAAGCTTGAAGTCACGACTCATGTTTTGGAGTACCAGGAATCTTCTGCCCGCTGTTCCAAGAAAAGGCTCCAGGTCTACAGCTTCGGCTTATTCCTGGGGGTGCTAGCCAGGCTCTCTACATACACCGGGCCTTGAGCTGCGGCTAAGGTACAAGAGAAAGGTGTGAGAGTCACAAGGAGAAACTGGGTGTCCAGCGAGGAAGCAGCATTTGGAAGATGTGACCCTGTCCGGGCACAGAGATCTGTTACCATTATTATTTATTAAGCACCAACACATTCTGCAGCGCTGTACAAAGGTGCAATGGGTAAAGACAGGACAATTCTACAATACATAAAGGAGGCAGGTCAGTATCCCGTCCAACAGATACAAGAGGACAGGAGGGCCCTATTCCCGTGTGATCTTAAAATCTAGATGGGTGAGAAACAGGAGGGGAGGACTGTAGTGATGAGATGTTAATGCAGGGATAGGTGAGGACCAGTATTGGGTAGGTCGGATGTCTTGTTACAGAGTTAGGTGGTAGGCGTCCCTAAACAGCAGGGTCTTTAGGGAGTGTTTAAATGAAGCCAGATTGGGGCAGAGTTTGATATTGCTTGGAAGTGCATTCCATAGGGCTGGCGCCATGTGAGAAAAGTCCTGCAGTCTGACATGTGAAGAGGAAGATGCCCGGAGCAGGTCATTGTTGGATCTTAGAGGGTAGGCAGGGGAGTATGTCACGGTGGGCGTCAACTTGAAACATCGTAGAAATGTGAAACAAGGAGGAGTTTAGCCCTTGAGGCAGGTTAGCTGCTGGTTTAGTACAAGATAGACAAATAATACAGATTCCGGGGCAAGAAAGGAACCAGACTGAAACACAAGGGAAAGGAGGGCAAAGAAGTAAACTAAAGGGATCCCTATCACTGGGGAAAAGATCCTTTAATGCTCTTTCTATCTATGGAAGCCTCACAAAGGATGACAGAGCCAGAGGAGGAGGAAGGGTGAGGGTTAACAAGACAGAACAGGAATCCTAAACTGGAGAGGACTTTCTGATGGCCGCTAATCAATACTGACTTAAAGAAACCAAACACATATAACATGAAATATATAGGAATAGCCAGGACTTGATACAGGGATATAGAGTCAGAGAAACGTAAGACAGGCAGAGGTTGGCAACAGATCAAAATTCAATATACAAGAAGCAGGCAGAAATGGATAGTCAGGAAAACAAGCCGAGGTCATAACCAGACAAACTATACATGAATGTAAAGCAGCAATGCGGGAAACAGGAACCAGGACAAGAACACACAGGACAGTAGCCACTATGAGAACTTATATCAGGTCACTGAACCTATGTGCTGCTGGCAATAATATAGGGAGCAGGTCTTTGTGATTGGACCAAGTGACTCCAGACCAGATCAGCACAGCAGAACCCTGGAGCAGCTTAAGGCAGCATAGCCAACTGCAGAAAGGAAAGACTTGACATGAATGCCTCTCGCCACCAGGGGGCATGGCAGAAAACAAAGGAAACGTGACAATGTATTTGGAGTTCAAACATGCCCTGGAAACTGAATGGACAAAACAGCACTGATAAACCAATTTTTGCTGTGGCCTGACACTCTTAAGGATGAACTCACACATGTAAGGGTCCCCAATTCCCAGAACTGTTGATAAAGTTCTGTATCTTGCTTGAAAGTAGGTTACTAGGAAAGACGTCAAGAAAGAAATGTTCTACAGCTCTGCAACCTTGTCGAACCCCTTTACCACCTATCTCCAGTGAACCCTCTAATGCAGTTGTGCCTTATACAGCTACTGGACCTAACGGTAAACTGATGCAGATTGGAGCCACTAATCGCCGACTTCCTTCTGAAGAAACTACCTGGTGAAGTGAGGTCTATGCCTCTACTGTGGTCATCCAGATCATCTTATATGCACATGCCCGGAAAGAAACTATTGTCACGTGTGGCACTGGGTGGGCATCGGCTGTGTGGGTTTGAATCCAGGATGCAGTGGTGCACGTCTACAGGTATGGCTGAAGAGCAGTGGGTTGCAGGAGGATTAACAGGCTGGCTGAGGGACAGGACAGAACATGTAGAGGGTTGACCTGGTTGAGAATGGTGGGAAATATGGACTTGCAGACAGGAACCAGAAGACATTTGGACACGAAACAGAGGATCTAGGGAACAACAGGATATTTGAAGGGATACCTTGGGGGTCATGCGGGATCCTGTACTGATACTGACATTGGCAAGAGCACTGTGGAAATCAAGGCAAAGTATCCAACAAGGGGCAATCCAGGGATCATAGTCAATAGGGATGCACCGATACCACTTTTTTTAAGACCGAGTACGAGTACCGATACGTTTGTTCAAGTACTCATCGATACCAAGTACCGATACTTTTATTTTATGTCATGTGATGCTTTCCAATAAGAACAGACCTCCTATAAAGCCCCCAGGTCTCATGGATATCCTGCCCCCCAGCTCATGGATAATTGCCCCCCAGTTCATGGATAATGCCCCCCAGCTCATGGATAATTGCCCCCCAGCTCATGGATAATTGCCCCCTGCTCATGGATAATTGCCCCCTGCTCATGGATATGCCCCCAGCTCATGGATAATTGCCCCACAGCTCATGGATATGCCCCCAGCTCATGGATAATTGCCCCCCAGCTCATGGATATCCTGCCCCCCAGCTCATGGATATGCCCCCTGCTCATGGATAATTGCCCCCCCAAGCTCATGGATAATTGCCCCCCAGCTCATGGATATGCCCCCTGCTCATGGATAACTGCCCCCCAGCTCACGGATATGCCCCCAGCTCACTGATAATGCCCCCCCCACACTCTCCGCTCATACTTACCTTCCTTCAGCGCCGCCGGGAAAGTCTTCCCGCGCGCTCCTTGGAAGGTCCCCAGCCGCGACCACATGGGACCATGTGATCGTGGCTGGGGTCCTTCCAACGAGCGCACGCGCGGAAACTTTCCCGGCGTCACTGAAGGAAGGTAAGTATGAGCGGAGAGCAGCTGCAGGGCCTGTCTGAATGCTCTATCTGCATTCGGACAGGCCCTGCAGCTGCTCACTTTGTTTATACATACCTTCCTTCAGCGACGCCGGGAAAGTTTCCGCGCGTGCGCTCGTTGGAAGGTCCCCAGCCGCGATCACATGGTCCCACGTGGTCGCGGCTGGGACCTTCCAAGGAGCACGCGCGCGCGCGAAGACTTTCCCGGCGGCGCCCAGGAAGGTAAGTATAAATAAAGTTAGGAGAGCAGCTGCAGGGCCTGTCCGAATGCCGATAGAGCATTCGGACAGCCGCCGCAGCCCCTAGGATACCGGCAAGCCGGCTCAATGCCAGCTTCCGGTATCGGAAAAAAATATCGGGGGTACTTCACGAGTACCAAGTACTCCTGCAGTACCCGGTATCGGCACCGATATCGATACTAGTATCGGTATCGGTGCAACCCTAATAGTCAGGAGGCAATCCGAGGTCCAGGGCAGGGGGGTAGCAGAACACAGGAGCAGTACAGAATATAGGTCTTGACTTAATAGAACAAGAGGTTGCAATGCTGAAGCACTGGCTGCTGGGAAGGGATTGACTTCTATTAGGAACAGCCACTGCTTAATTGGATAACCTGTGGGTGTGTATACTGCACAGGAACAATCAGGTTTAGAGTGCTGAGGGGAAGACAGGAATGGGACCACCAGAAGTCAGGGAACTGTTTTTTTGGCCTTCTTGCGGTGGCGCAAGGCATGACAACCGTAGATGAGGTAAGGCTGATCCTATGACTTGGATAGCAGCTCAGACATGTCGCCAAGTATCTCACCTCACCTCTCGATTCCTACTGTCTTACAGTGGTATAACCACAACATCCTGGTGCTGGCAATAATGGACCCCGGGTCAAGCGGCTGCTTCATTGACATCGATTTTGTCTGTCTTGTTGATTAATAAATCCTTTGAAATCTGGTCTGGTTCTCCATGAGACCATATCAATGCAGGTACCGTTTTTCCCCTTGTTCTAGGCCTGATTTGGCTAAGGATGCATGACCCTGTTATTCAATGGACTGATGGTACTTTATCACTCCCTTCTACACACTGCCTACAGAAATGCCTCAAACCTGCTCTCTCTGCTGTTATGCCCCTCAATTCCATCCTTGATATCCACATGAAACGGACTAACGTTGTCATGCTAGAAGAGTATCACGGCTTTCTGGATATCTTCAGCAAAAAAAGGTGGTAGAAACCCAACCACCCAAACGACCCTAAGATTATCCCATTGACCTACTACCTACAGCTCCCATTCCCTTTGGGCGTATCTATCCACTACCTGAACTGAATATGAAGATCCTAAAAGAATACCTAAAGGAAAACCTGAAGAAGGGTTTCAGATATTCCACATTCCCTGCTGCCACTAATCCCGTAGCTAATGGAACGACTACCAACAACTACCATTTACACTAAATTGGATTTACGATGGGCATACAATTTGCTTTACGGTCAAGAAAATGAGCGGAAGACTTCCTTCAGAATGAGATACGGTCATTTCTAATACCTGGTCACAGTGGCGTAGCGTGGGTTGTCAGCGCCCGGTGCCAGCCAAGAATTGTGCGCCCCCCAACCTGTGGACACGTTATCGATATTGCCCCAGCTCTCACATGGATTTGCCCCAGCTCATGGATTTGCCCCAGCTCATGGATATTGCCCCAGCTCATACATGGATTTGCCCCAGCTCATGGATATGCCCCAGCAGCTCACACATGGATTTGCCCCAGCTCTCACATGGATTTACCCCAGCTCACACATGAATTTGCCCCAGCTCACACATGGATATTGCCCCAGCTCACACATGGATATTGCCCCAGCTCACACATGGATATTGCCCCCAGCTCACACATGGATTTGCCCCAGCTCACACATGGATTTGCCCCAGCTCATACATGGATTTGCCACAGCTCATGGATATTGCCCCAGCTCACACATGGATATTGCCCCCAGCTCATACATGGATTTGCCCCAGCTCATGGATATTGCCCCAGCTCACACATGGATATTGCCCCAGCTCACACATGGATATTGCCCCCAGCTCATACATGGATTTGCCCCAGCTCATGGATATTGCCCCAGCTCACACATGGATATTGCCCCAGCTCACACATGGATATTGCCCCAGCTCATACATGGATTTGCCCCAGCTCATGGATATTGCCCCAGCTAACACATGGATATTGCCCCAGCTCACACATGGATATTGCCCCCAGCTCATACATGGATTTGCCCCAGCTCATGTATATTGCCCCAGCTCACACATGGATATTGCCCCAGCTCATACATGGATTTGCCCCAGCTCATACATGGATTTGCCCCAGCTCACACATGGATATTGCCCCAGCTCATACATGGATTTGCCCGAGCTCATACATGGATTTGCCCCAGCTCATACATGGATATTGCCCCAGCTCATACATGGATATTGCCCCAGCTCATACATGGATTTGCCCCAGCTCATGGATTTGCCCCAGCTCATGGATATTGCCCCAGCTCACACATGGATTTGCCCCAGCTCATGGATATTGCCCCAGCTCACACATGGCTTTGCCCCAGCTCATGGATATTGCCCCAGCTCACACATGGATTTGCCCCAGCTCACACATGGATTTTCCCCAGCTCATGGATTTGCCCCCCAGCTCACACATGGATTTGCCCCAGCCCAGCTCTCATCTGGATATTGCCCCAGCTTCGGATCCAGCAGGGGTTGGGGCCCAGATGCCGTGCAGCGGGAGTGCCTGCCCAGTCCTGAACAGCGTGCGAGTCCGTCCGTGTTGAAGGGGAGGCGGCTGCGTGCGTGCGCAGGTCACGCGGTCCGGCCAGTCAGGTGGTACAGAGACTCAGTACCACCTGATTAGCCGGACCACGTGACCTGCGCCTGCACGCAGCCGCCTCCCCTTCAACACGGATGGACTCACTGTTCAGGACCGGGCAGGCACTCCCGCTGCCCGGCATCTGGGTCCCCTCAACCCGCGGGCCCTTGGGCAGCGCCCGAGGGCCCGGCGGGTCAGTCCGGGCGTCATGTTTTAGGGGCGCAAATTTCTTTTGAAATTATGCGCCCCTAAGAAAACTGCGCCTGGGGCAACGGCCCCCCCAGCCCCCCCACGCTACGCCACTGCCTGGTCATGCCCTTTGGGTTATGCAATGCATCCGCTGCTTTCAAACACCTGGTCAATGACATTTTCTGCGTCATATTGGATCAATATGTGATTGTATACCTAGACGACATTCTGTTATACTCAGACTCCCTCTATGAACATCGAAAACACATGACAGAAGTATTGACTTGATTACACAAACATCATGTGTACACCAAGCCTGAGAAGTGTCTCATCGACACATCTTCTGTTGCTTTTCTAGGTTTGATTTTATCACCTGGAAAAACAGATCAAACCCGAAAAAGTAAAGGCTAGAAAATCCTGGCCCGTTCCTACCACTAGGCAAGAAACACAATGATTCATATGGTTCGCCAACTTCTATAGGAATTTCATCTGGTCTTCCTCCCGAGTGTTCCGCCCCTTTCACTGAGCTCACCTCGTACCAACGAGTGGATGGAACAGGCTATGAAAGGCTATTGCAAAATCATTTAACAACAGCTTTCAGGAGTTGTTAAAATTTGCCAGCACCTTGCAATACCTCACTTGTCAAGATGGTATGGTCACGTATGATTGTGTTCCCCATTTTTTTTTTTTTTAGAAAGGATTTTACCAGGAAGGATACATTGAGATTTCTCTCATTTTCAAGTATGTCCTGGGTGGCGAGTATGTACCGTTAGGTGTCTTGCCCAAGGACACTTACTGGAGAGGTTGCTCGCTGGGATCGAACCCATGACTCCACAGGCTCTCTCCATGCAGAGCAGTGATATTACCTCTACTCCACCCAGCTGGTTAAGTATAGGAGACGTTAAGTACAGTAAACTTGCGCAAGCATCGAAGCGCAAACTGATTTCACAACAGTTTAGCATCAAGTTTGGAATATCGATGTCAGATGTTAAATTTACTAATCCTAGCATTAGCAATCACATATTGAGATGCTACCATAACAACAACAGATCCGGCCCTGCCACTAGGCGAGCTAGGCGGCCGCTTCACAGGCAGGGCCAGCCCGTCCATGGAGCAGGCGGCTCTTTGTCAGTAGCGGCATTTTGCTGCCTTGTAGACCAGGCCCGAAGCCCGGGAAACCACCAGGCCCAGAGACCAGGCCGAAGCCTGTGAGACCAGGCCCAAAGCCAGGCCTCTTAACAAGCTTTTCAGCAAGGCCTCAACCAGGGCTGTGAGGGTAAGTTTAAGTTTATGTGTGTGTGTGGATTTGTGTGTGTGTGGATTTGTGTGTATGTGTGTGGATTTGTGTGTGTGTGGATTCGTGTGTGTGTGGATGGAGTGGATGTGTGTGACATTGGGTCAGGGTATGTGGACCTCTGTGATCCGCTCATACACACCGTCTGTTACTGTGAGTTTTATTGCTGTGGAGCTCTGTGATACGCTCATACACAATGAATGCACATTACTGTGAGTTTTATTGCTGTGGAGCATTGTGATACGCTCATACACACTGCACATTACTGTGTTTATTGCTGTGGAGCTCTGTGATACGCTCATACACAATGCACATTACTGTGAGTTTTTTTGCTGTGGAGCTCTGTGATATGATTATACACACTGCGCGTTACTGTGAGTTTTATTGCTGTGGCGCTCTGATACGCTCATACACATCTCCTGTTACTGTGAGTTTCATTGCTGTGAAGCTCTGTGATACGCTCATACATGTCACGTGTTTTTTTTTTTTTTTTTGGGGGGCAGCATTTCATTCATCACTCCAGGTAGCACAGTGGCTTGGGCCGGCCCTGTCCACAGGAGTTACATAGGTGTCCACACGCTCTCGGACACCAGTGTCCGTGAGCCGCGGCCTGTCGCCGGGATGTTCGTTTCCAGCTGTCTGGACTGAGGGGCAGCCAGCCACAGCCCAGAAGCATTCAGCTCCTCCTCCAGACTCGTCCTTGACACCAGCAGCTGACGTGGACACAGCGCGCCGGCGCGTGTGAAGTCAGTCGTTGGCAGTCAGTCTCGTATGAAGGAGCAGCCTGGACACCGATGTGAGCCGAAGCTGGAGCCGCGCCCTTGGTAATATAAATCATTAAACGCTCATTTAATACATAATACCACTCTCATTACATAAAACACAACGCTCTCATTCTTAGTGCCCAGTCTATAATGCTGCCATTTTCAGTGCCCAGTCTATAACGCTAATTTGGCCATACAACTTGGACTGCAGAACCCAGCGGCCGTCCCCCTGGGTGCCGATTAGTAAGCTTTTTCATTTGTGTTGCTTTCATTTTTTTGGGGGGGGGGGCGCAAGTAGCTGGTCTGGCCTAAGGTGCAAAATAGCCTAGCACCGGCCCTGCATAACAACAACTATGGAATATAACTCCATATTTGCATTTCTTTTTCTAAACTGGCAATTTCACTTTATAATTATACAAAATCAGTAGTTTTTTTCATTGCGGAGGTCCGTTCCACAACTAAATTACATTTTGGAATAGCCATATCTGTCCAATTATACAGATGCAAAATAAAATATTGTAGAATTTTGCAAAACCGTTACCCAGTCGGTGATGGCAATACGTCATTATTTTAATTTGCCAACTTTTTTACTATTTGGTAGTTTAGAATTTTATTTAAAGTAGCATTTGAGTCAATTAATGTTTCCCCATTCTGTCAGATCCAAATGACATGACATCACTTTCAACTATTACCTCACAGACTCATTCTGATCTCTGGAAAATGATGCCTGATTGCAAGTAAGAATGTTCTTTTAGATGGAACTAACACTACATACTATATGAGAAATCTGACTGCCATTATACAATCAAGACAAAATGTTTCCCCTCTTGTGCAGCGGCAGTGGGGCAGTATGGAATGTTGAGCTTGATGGATATTGGTCTTTTTTCAATCTACATTGCTATGTTATTATGTTATTTGATTGCAAAAGACATTTCAGGCAATTACCTTGGCAGTGAGAATTATTTAGTCTTTTGTAACCCTGTGGGCAATCGGATACCACTTCGCTTCGAACTGGAGCGGTTTTCTGTGTTCCGGAATCTGTAAGCAAAAAGAAAGTAGAGCGTTAGCTCTGAAAAGAAAGTAGAACGCTAGCTCTGAAAAGAAAGTAGAACGTTAGCTCTGAAAAGAAAGTAGAACGTTAGCTCTGAAAAGAAAGTAGAACGTTAGCTTTGAAAAGAAAGTAGAACGTTAGCTTTGAAAAGAAAGTAGAACGTTAGCTTTGAAAAGAAAGTAGAACGTTAGCTCTGAAAAGAAAGTAGAACGTTAGCTCTGAAAAGAAAGTAGAACGTTAGCTCTGAAAAGAAAGTAGAACGTTAGCTCTGGAAATGAAACAGTTACTACAGCTGTTTCCATCAAGTAAATGTAGCCCCCCTCCTGTCTTCCGCAGTTAAGCTGGCCTACCCCTTGCATCGTTTCTTGTATTTTTCTTTATTTCTCCATTTTTCCTCTTTCCTTTCTCCCATCCCCCTCTCTTTTGTCCTTAACTGTTTAAACACAAGCAGTTGTGGAAAATCTGAATATAAAATCTGCGATTGCTGAGGAGAAAAAGGGAGTGGAGCGCAGATGGGATATTAATATACAAGTATGCTTGGAAAGTGGTCAATGTTTTCTTGGCTATGGAATTGTGTGATTTTGTTTGTCTGTGTTTACATTTTTATTAACATTTTCTGCATAAAATATAATAGCCTTTTCTCTTTATTAAATAGAAGACAGTGGGAGAGGGTGAAACAAGCGAGAGACAGAAAGGGAGGAAACTTATTGGCAGCGAAATGCCAGGACAAACAAAGCTACAGAAAAGGCCTGGCCAAACCTATCCCAAGAGTATTAAGCAGTAGGCCCCGTTTCCTGGCTTAGCATTAGTTTAACAGTGAATCCAGGTTCACAGAATAGTTTTATTCACACATCATTTAGATTCAGTTCTTGGATGAAAGAGTAGGGGAAAGAAATTATTTGCTTGCACAACTCTTTCAAACCTGCAATGGGCTTCTCTGCCCTTTAGAACTAAAAGAGTTAAAAAGGACTCATCAAAAATTATTACGTGAAAATAATAGTGCTTGTAAGATGTTATGTCAGTGGCATAGATAGTTTACATTGATCCTCGGTTCATGGCTGTATAACTGCACTTAAAGGGACACGCTAAGCAACATGACCACCTAAGCTATTTTAGGTGGTCATGATGCCCGGAGTATTCCCTTGCCTGTCCCTCCTGCCTCCGCTCAGCAGAAAAGGCTGAAAACAGCTGAGAGAGGCGGAGGACTTTACTCCGCCCTCCCAGCTGTCAGTCAGCAGAGCGGGAATCATATTTCCCGCTTCTGCCGACTTTTGCCGAGTAGGTGACGTCATCGCGCTGTCAGCGCAATGACGTCTCCAACTCGCCGCAGTAGCTGGCGGCAGCGGCTGAGGGTTAGTGTTGCGCGCATCCTCTTGCGCGCAACACTAATCCTCAGAGGGAGCAGGGAGGAAGCCTGCCGATTGGCTGGCTTACGTGAGAGGCGCGCATGCGCGCTTCTCACATAAACCAGAAGGCAATTCCAAAGCAAGAAGGACGGGAGCGGAAGAGGAGGGAGGTGAGTATAAAAAAAAAAAAGACGCCGCTGGAAACAAGTGGATTTTAGGGTAAGTATTACAGTTACAAGAAAAAAAAATAAAGATTTATTAAGGGAATAGGGATAGGTTAGGATAAAAAAACGGGGGGGGGGGTGATTTTTGAGTAGAGTGTTCCTTTAAGTCAATCATTTATAATTTCAGGAAATGCATGTTGGAAAGAAAACATTGAAGCACCAAAACATGTTAGGCTCTTTTTTTGACTCACTCCCTTGACCTCTTAAAGTCAGGGCAGTGCTGGGAGGCATGCAGGTCTGAATGCTATGCTACCTTGCGGCTCTCTGGCAATGCCTCTGAACTGAGTCCCTTCCCTGCAGCCAATCACCACAATTGGCTGCAGGCATTGTCATCAAGGGGTTATTTTATATATCAGCATTTTTTTACTGACATATTTAATAGGGTCGTAACAAATTAAGTACATTTCAAACAACCCTCAAAAGGTAAGGGGCAAGGCAGAGCGAATAAAACGGGGAGATAGAAGAAAAGACATATAGGGGGTTATTCAGAGAGCACCGAAATGTCAACATTTCGGTGCTCTCTCCTGCCCCGCACTTCCCTGCACTTCAAGGAATCAAAGTTCCACACCCTGCGGTGATTTCAGCATTCACCACAAGGTCCCTGGAGTGCAGGGAAAACCGACCGCACACCTGCTGAAAACCAGCCAGAACCACTGCAAAAAACACACGGTGCACATCGGAAAAAGCAGACGAGCCGTCGATCACAGCACAGACCAGCAGCCGGAAAAAGCCGACAAGCTGACGTACGAGGTAAAAAAACCCATTAACAATTGAAAGTGTCAAAATTGAGACGGTGTTTGCAAAAAAACTACTGAACGAATATTCCTGGAATTTACATATACGGTCCTATGAATGATAATAAAAAGGTCTGTTACAGAAAAAAAGAAAAAACGCTTAAAAAAATGGAAATAAAAATTAAAAAATCCCAAAATGTGCCTAAATGATCCTAAAAATATCAATAAATATAGAGACTTGTTACTGCAGATTAAAATAATAGACAATTTATTACTGTAGATATTGAATAAAAATGGAAATATTATTAACATTGAAGCCTATGGGGTTCGCCTGAATAAACCTGCCAAATGAAAACACCGAACAGTAGGGAACTTTGGCAACTTTTCATTGCTGTACGATGTTCAATGAATAGATTAACCATTGTTTCTCTACGGGGGATTTCACTGCCTTCGAACAGGCACTGTACTTTCTGGCAGTTTGCCAAAATTTGGTGAACTGTCTGCTCTCTGAGTACCCGAATGGCCTCAAAATGGCACTGTATGGGGAAATTCCCTGTCCGGTGACATTTTGGGGCCAGATCGGCTCTCTCTGATTAACCCCTATAGAGAACCAAAATGGGAAGGTGAGAAACAGGATTGAAAGTAAGACAACAAGTGCTGTTCTGTGCTTTGGTTAGGATATGGGAGGTACTGAGACTCTAGAGAGGTTTCAGAGAATGAAAAATAGGACCCACAACTAGACATGTGCATTCGTTTTAGTACTAAAACGATTTAGTCCGAATTTTGGGATAATTTAGTTTTAGTATGACTCAAGAGATACGAAACTGCTCAGTACAAAAAACGAAAGAAACTAAAATAAAATGCACTACATTTTAGTTTCAGTCCTTTTTGTGATATTACACTGAGGAGTGAAGGAGACCAGCAATGAAGAGCGCAACATCCGAAGTTCTGCACCCTCCACATGCCAATGCAGTAGGATGTTCTATACAGGGAGGGGCATTAATTAATGCAGGAGGATGTTCTATACATTATACAGAGAAAGGTATAAATTGAGGAGGATGTTCTATACAGAGAGGGACATTAATTAATTCAGGAGGATGTTCTATATATTATACAGAGAGGGGTATTAATTAATGCAGGTGGATGTTGTATACATAATACAGAGAGGGGTATTAATTAATGCAGGTGGATGTTGTATACATTATACAGAGAGGGGTATTAATTAATGCAGGAGGATGTTATAAACATTATACAGAGAGGAGCGGTTTTTTTTAGCCCTTTAAATCCAGTTGCTGTGAGCGCTGAGATAAGCTGCTTGTTATATTATCTCAGTACAATGTATCAGGCTCAGATGTTACAGTAACTGACTGTAACAGCGCTCAGAGTTTCAGTAAAACAAGGAAATAATATTGTTATAACCTCTTATATATAGAAATATTATTTACTAGTTTTACTGAAACTCTGAGTGCTGTGATGAGCAGCAGTCAGTTACTGTAACAGCTTTGCCTGACACATTGTGCTGAGAGTGAGAGCTACTGTAACGAGCAGCGATCTCAGCCCTCTCAGGAGCCACCACAATAGTAATTGTATCCACTGGTTTTCGGATGAATGAAATTAGTTTTCATACTAAAGAACTGAAAACGAATTTCTTCAGCAACTAAATAAATTGCATTTTAGGACTAATCCATTAGTTCAAAACGAAATTTTGTGCTGTGCACATGTCTACCCACAACTAAGTATTACATGTATGCTAAATATGGTATGAGTCCATTTGTATCTCAGGAGTGGCCAACGTCGTGCCAATTTGACCTGCAGGAGAACACACTTCAGTGGATACAATCAGGCCACTGGCCCTTGCTGTAACTCTGACAAATACCAGCATTTCACAAAAATTTATAGGAGTGACAGGAGAAGCTACAAAGTGAAGCTGTTAGGCTCATCAGTAGAATGTGTTGTACTTACTGAAGGCAACACTATGGTCTCATATATCCCACTTCACATCAATTTCAGTACCTTCTTCATATACCACAATGTTTTTAAAACGTTGACATAAAATAATCAATAAAAGCCAAAAGAATCATAACAATCAATGACAAATAATATTAGAAGTAAAATAACACTTCTACTGCTAATTTTTTTGCACTACATGCGCCATTGATGAGCATCTTCCATGTGTACTCCTAAGCATGTGAGTTTCCTTTATATATGGTGATTCTGGCTATAAACTCCCTTGTGAATATTTGTCTTCGAGGTATACATGACCCAGACTTGTCAATGGTGGTGTGCTGCCACTGAAAAGCAGTAATTTATGAGTGATATTGATGAGTCTCTTCCACAAAGGCTACTGAGAAGTGAGTGTGCAAAAATCACTTCTCGTGATATAAATTGTGATTATACAGTAGCTACTGTCACGTACTTGCTTCTCTCCGGAAGGCACGTGAATAGGCAAAGTGAGTGAAGAGTTAAAGATCACTATTCATCTGCGCTAGACCCAAAATAATGACTAAGTAACCTACTATCCTGCACCCATTTTCTTTAATCATTACTGCCACCACAGGTCTTCTAATATATATGCCTAATATATGAAACAGTGCTGACCTGAAATGCCCTGTTCAGTTAAACGCACAAAAACACAGTTTAGCACACGACCCCACCAAACCCAAGTTAATAGATTGTCCAGAAACTCAAGGCTATTCTAACAATGTCTCTTCAGGTAACGTGATTCTTATATCAGACAAAGGCAGAGCTTAATAAATGAATATTTTATCATGACGATAAGAGTCACAGTGCATTTAACATATAAAAAGAAATTACAATTAACATTTACACTCACAAGCAGAAAAATAAACAGAATAAAAACAGAAACCTATACTTACAACTAGAGTACTCTGTCCCCAGGGGCTGGGTTGGAAAAGATGGCAGTTACTTCCACTGGCATGACCCAAAAAAGTAAGCCCCTTTTAGTAATTGGGTCTGAGACTTATACACTGATTCTTGGTCTCAGATTTCTGGGGCAGAACAGTAGGAGGGTCAAGATCTGCTCCTGGACCTCCCATGTCATCTTTTACCCACTTCGACTTTTAAGCATTGTATAGCCTCACTGAAACAACAAAGGCACACATGCCTAGGTGTCGATTTCCAGAGACCTACGTACAATAAATCATATTGTAGAATATGCACAGAGGAGGACAAATGAGTTACTTCTTTGATCCCAATCGTGAGTTATGATTAACTCTGGGAAAACCATCTCTGACATGCATTCTGGCTGTCCTTTAACAGAAGAAGCAAATTGGTAACAAAGTTACCATACATTGTGCTTAAAACAAAACCTGTATTGGATGCAAAAACATAAAAAGATTTAAAAACACACACTTTTATGGATGTTCCACTCTGGAAAGCCACAGTATTGCTAGGTACCTGATATGCACCTTGATATGTAGTACACCTACAACAAATTGGTATACAAAGATACATAAGTGCTGACTAACAAAGATAACCTCACTTAAAGCTATACCTCGGCAGTTCAAACCACCTACTATATGCCTATATATGTAGGCCTTACACCTACCACATCTACCCTATGTACCCTATGTACCCTTAATCTATGTACCCTTAAAGGGGTACCCTTAAAGGGATAAGAAAGCCATATTTTTGGTGAGTTTGACATTCTCTGGAAATGAAAGGAGTTTCAGGTATGATCCCCCCACTCCTCCTGATGAAGCCCCATGTGAGCAAGGGGTGAAACGCGTTGAGAGTGCTATGTGTTTATTTTAACAGTTGTTTTTTTGTACTCCTTTAGTTTGGGTGCTATTAGGGATGTTTTTGGGCATTGATGCCTCTTGTTAATTGGGGACCCTATTATATGGTTTGCAATTAAACTGATACATGGTACACTGGTATGGTTATGTATACTTATTCTGATTGTGCTTGATTTTTACCTCTTATACATATTGGCGTATAGTAGGCAGCTTGAACTGCCAAGGTATAGCTTTAAGTGAGGTTATCTTTGTTAGTCAGCACTTATGTATCTTTGTATACCAATTTGGTTGTAGGTGTACTACATACCAAGGTGCATATCAGGTACCTAGCAATACTGTGGCTTTCCAGACGGAGTGGAACATATATCCATATATTTGCATCCAATAAAGATTTTGTTTTGAGCACCCTGTATAGTAACTTTATTACCAATTTGCTCCTTCTATTTTTACGACTTTAGGGTTTAGTCACAATTTAAGGGTGTCTGTCGCTTTTTCTTTTCCATCTTTGTTTCTTTTCATTATGGCTGTCTTTTAACACCTTAATTTAATGAGCCCCTCCAGGTCTTCCTCTGTGACCAGATGTCTAGAGTACCCCTTTAATGAAACCTAGATGAGTCCCTTTCATATTTTTTTTGGGGGCCAAGTAACTGGTCTTGCCTACGGCGCAAAATAGTCTAGCACTGGCCTTGCCTGCTATATGTAAATGCTCACAAGATAAAGCTGTTATAAAGGCACATTGATAATACTCAGCCTCCTAGTTGCTGCTGTACAGTATATCCCCAATCTGCTGCACGCCACCACTTTCTATCTTATTTTTATTATAAGCTATAATTCAGTTAGCATTGTTAACCTATTTGTGTTATCCATTTTGTTGTGTTTGCCTGGTTTTGAGGTTACAAGTCACAGGGTTAGTATTGGCTGCTTTGTTGGGTAATATTTTTCGAGCTGTTCTTCACAGTTGATGATTTTTTTATTTTTTTTTGCTGTACTTTGAATAGTCATGTTGACTAAGAGTTCCTTTCAGTTACTACAGGGGTGGTATGGTGGTATGTGCACCTAGTGACACTGCATTTGGAGTGCAATGTAGTGAATAGATTTTATTCTCTATTCTTTTATGTATAATTACTTGTAAACAATGGTTTTTTTTGTCCTGAACTGAACTATTAATAATTTTGGAATGGGAATTACATAACGGCAAGTACATGGCTCCAATTTGCAGTTGATTTATCTATTTTGTCTTCAACTTCTATTGTGAGATGCAAAACTGTTAGAAATGTAGTAAAGTATAAACTACATTGTGAAACATAAATAATGTCAAAATATGCTGTCAGTGTTAGCAGAATTGCATTGTTTACAGTTTTGGTTCATGGTCCCTGATAATGCAGTTGTAATTGTAGTATTTCTAAGCGATCTACTGGTAGACATTTTTCGCATTTGTTATTTACAGCAGTCATCCCCTGCAGTTAAAGCAGTATCTTATAAATGCAGGCACCTGCTGCCTTCAAGAAGATTGTCTCAAATATTGATTAAATGGATGACACAAACATTCGACATAGCTCGCCTAAGCTCGGGAATAGACTTGCCTGCATATGTACATAACTCAAATTCCAATCTTCCTTTGCAGAAGTAACACCAATGGCCTATACTAGAATGCTTTTTCATTTTGATTGTATCTTTACATCCAAGTTATAGCGATTAATGGACCAACGTTCGCGCTCAGCCATGTGACCGTTAACGTTAGGTTAAGTGGCCCTAGCGCAGGCCGCCCATATTAAAATACGAATTCTAAAGGGTTAAATAAAGTTAGTGCCTCAGAAATTGAGCTGCTTCCGAGAGCTTACTGTACTTGCGCTCCCTATGCTTAACAGGGGAGCGCAAAGAGTATTTAGCATTAGGGTCACAAAGTCCTAACGCAAATTATGCCCCGCTGTGGTTAACTGCGAACAGCAGTGAAAAGTTGTCAAAGTGTCCATTATTATCCCATCAGCATTATTATGCTGGTACAAAATTAATGCCAATTACACCTGAGTCTCTTGCTTAAATTTCTTCTGAATCATTTGTAACCTCATTTAAATCAAATGTCATTATTGTGTTTCTGCAGTGTTTTATCGTTTGTATGTTGGTTATTACGGGTGTTGACAATGCCTTTGGTTGCTCCATCCAATGTGATACATCGATATCCATTTTAGCAGCTGTCTCTTCTTGTGCTTCAGTAAAGTCAGGTGCAGGAATAATAACTGTTTTTTTCTTGCACACTTTCATATTTAATGCCAGACTGGCCTTTTTGCCTCTTGTTCCTTCGTAGTTCAGTCATTTGATGCTTGCGTGGGTTTTCAGGCATGGTTGGCAAGCCTACTGATTATCTAGCAGATAGAATGTGGTAGTGCTTGGACAGCGCATTTCTCCTTGGGAAATAGAGTCACACTCACTACATGATGTCTGTCCTTTGAACCTTTAATTACAAATACTCCCAGTTGTGGAGAAAGGGTAAGTGACCCACTTGAAGTCACACTGACTGTCAGTACTGTATGACGAGCAGATTGTTGTTATTCATAGGAGTCTTCTCTAGGTGGGTGAGGGAGAATTCCGTCTTTAACAATCTTTAGTAAATGCTCCGGAGCACAGTACATTTTAGGAAATGCAACACCCTCAACACATTTCGACAAATTTATGTATTTTTTTATGGAAATGAAAGTTTTACCCAAATTAAATTCCTCTGGAAAAATGAGTGGACCATGAGAGACACGCATGCATGCAATGTTTAACTGTGTCTTCATCTGTACTGCACAGTCTTAGCGACACCTGTGAGATTTGCCAATTGGAGGGTGCCACCCCCATACTTTCCAGAAATGTGCAAATGTCTCAAAATCACCCCAAACTTAACCCCCATCTGTACAAAGACCTGTATCTGAAAAAATCAAACCGCAGCTCATTTATACAAACAGAAAATCAAACACCCCCAATCAGACTCCCCCCAACATCAAACACCCCCAGGTGTCACAGAATTTCACAGAAATTTTGGTGCTCTTTAGTTCGGCACACTTAGGTGAGAATCGGCGATTCAGGTTCACCGACGCTGCAGTAAATTCGGTATTCACCGCAGGGTCCCCGAAGTGCGCTGAAGTCACAACAGACTTCTGAGGTGGGGCAATTGCTGGCGAGTAACTCTTATGGCCTGGCTAGTAGCTTGGGGCTTGAAATTTTGAGCCCTGCTCTAAGGGATACATTTATATCTGTCTGGACAAAAATGAGGAAAAATTAACTGTAGAAAATGGGATGGACATATGTTAAAAGCATATGGCCTATAGGCCTCATGTAGCTATGTGAGCTGCCAGCATATATGTAGTTTACAAAACACTATGGGCCCTATTACATTCTTCGCGCATTTGTTTTGCGCGCGTGTGCAAAACCATTTGCGCAGAACGTCGTATTACGCATTACGATGTGCGTAATCGTCTACCGCGATTGACCCCTGAGCGAACGAATTTTCCTGCGCGCATCCTATACTTAACATTGTTAGCGCAAATGCGTTTGTGCGCTGGTACGTGGATGGTATTACAATCTTCGCAATGAAAGTTTGCGCGCATTTTCATTACGTCTTTGAAAAGCAGGTGGTAACTGTAAGGCTGGGGTCAGACGAACGTGATTTCTACGGACTGTACGTCCGTGCAGTACGGACATCGTCAGTACGGATGACGCAGTAGTGGTCACACAGTCCGTTTTTTCACTGAAGTTATTTTTGACGGATGTAGGAGGGAAAAATAAATTACAATGAAAAAACATTCTGTCCGTCAAAAATGCTGGACGTATAAATGCAGTCCGTCTGACCATGCTCCATCACTCACACACAAAGCTATGCAGACGTTGTGGACGCAGCGCACTCCGCACGTCCGTTCTAGCAGTATTACGTTCTTGCCTAACCTGCGTCCGTTTGCCGAGGCCGTTGTGCGTCCGCAGTTCAGTGCGGACGTACTTCATGTGTCGGGCTCCAATGGACTTTCTTTCATGCTATCACGGACGTACTTTTAGGCGCAATCACGGACGTGAACACTACGCTCGTCTGACACCAGCCTAAATGTGATCGTTCTGGGCGAAACAAAATACACCAGCACGAAAAAAAAAATACAGCACAGTACAGTTACACATTCTACACATACCCAAACATTAAAATTTATAAATTGTGTCATTGTTAATTTTTTATTTTTTTTGGCTGGTGGTTGTTAATTTTTTTTTCATTTTTTTTAGTTTGTAAATATTTTATTGAAAATGGGTGACTGATGTTGGCTGAATCCCGTGACAAATCCCGTGACAAAACAGTCTGCCGACAGATTCCTGCATGCAACGTTCATTTGTGAACAGCTTTGCGCGTCGGATTTGCGCCCGAAAAATTTTGGAGGAAGAAAAAATGCGCTCTGATAGTAATACCACGTTAATTTTCGTGCGATAACGCTGGACAATGCGCGCAAAAAAAATTGCGCTGCGCGAGCGTATTTGCGCAAAGAATGTAATAGGGCCCTATTTCAATCAACTGCAGCAAGCAATTTGAATAAAGGAAAAAGTGCAGGCTTTTTTCATGTAAAGAAATGCCTTCAAAGAAAACTTTCAAAAATTATATAAACAGCTCAAGGACATGTACTGAATTTACTAGGTTACTCTTTTGAGATCTGATAATATTCAACATGATGCCCAGAGGAGTACAGTAATCCCCCAGTCATTCGAGGTTCTGCGTTTGCGGACTCAGTGGTTCGCGGATTTTTTCCGCTTACCACATGGTAGTAGCACCCCGGTGTGTCATCTATGGTTCCTTATCGAATACTGTTCCAAGGAGCCCTCGGCAAAGAACGGAACTCCAACTCCCCAGGCTCCAACACATCAGCGCCTTCCAAACACACGCCTTTGTGCAGCCCCCTGATGTGTTGGAGCCTGGGGAGGTCGAGTTCCGTTCTTTGCCGAGGGCTCCTTGGAACAGTATTCGATAAGGAACCATATAGGACACAACACCTCGGCAGAGAAGCTGCTCCTGTGCCTCTCCGGGCGCACGATCGTAGCCAGGGCATTCCCTTCTCTCTGCATCATTACGAGAGAGGAGATGCCGAGGCTCCTGGGTCCCCGGACCACGTTTGCGGGGGTGCACAGGAGTCTCGGCATCTCCTCTCTCTGAACGATGCCGAGAGAGGAGAATGCCCTGGACGCGATCTTGAGTCTGGAGATGCACAGGAGCAGCCATTCTGCTAGGACGGCGGCTCCGGGGTCCTAATGCCGCATGGCTGTGCTTTTTTTAGCACAGCCACAATTCCCAGTTTATTCACAATTCGCGGGGGTTGTTGGAACGTAACCCCCACGAATTGCGGGGGATTACTGTAATATGATCAGATTTTCTGTCAATATTTTTTGACTGACCTTCCATGAAGTCAATATCATACACTCTATAGCGGGTGATAGCCATTTTACTGATTCATATTGTTCACTGTTACAGATTCTGCTTAAAAAGAAACAAAGAATGAAAACAAAAATACACATGTTGGGTTGTATATTAAGAGTTGACGTTATTAGTAGTAATATTTTGTATGTGTTTTCTTGTTTTCAGATCTTCACATGATCTTTAATATGTTCATTTGTGAGCACAGTTCCTTCTACGGTTTTATTATATTATTAGATGTAATGTTCAAATTAAAACTGTCATGGTATCAGGAACCAAGCCCAGGGGTACATAAGGGCAGTGGCGTAGCGTGGGTTGTCAGCACCCGGGGCCAGCCAAGAATTGTGCGCCCCCCCCAACCTGTGGACACGTTATCGATATTGCCCCAGCTCTCACATGGATATTGCCCCAGCTCATGGATTTGCCCCCAGCTCATGGATTTGCCCCAGCTCACACATGGATTTGCCCCAGCTCACACATGGATTTGCCCCCCAGCTCACTCATGGATTTGCCCCAGGTCATGGATTTGCCCCAGCTCACTCATGGATTTGCCCCCAGCTCATGGATTTGCCCCCCAGCTCACTCATGGATTTGCCCCCAGCTCATGGATTTGCCCCAGCTCATGGATTTGCCCCCAGCTCATGGATTTGCCCCAGCTCACTCATGGATTTGCCCCCAGCTCATGGATTTGCCCCAGCTCATGGATTTGCCCCAGCTCATGGATTTGCCCCAGCTCACTCATGGATTTGCCCCCAGCTCATGGATTTGCCCCAGCTCACTCATGGATTTGCCCCAGCTCACTCATGGATTTGCCCCCAGCTCATGGATTTGCCCCAGCTCATGGATTTGCCCCCAGCTCACATGGATTTGCCCCCAGCTCACTCATGGATTTGCCCCAGCTCATGGATTTGCCCCAGCTCACTCATGGATTTGCCCCCAGCTCATGGATTTGCCCCCCAGCTCACTCATGATTTGCCAGCTCATGGATTTGCCCCAGCTCACTCATGGATTTGCCCCAGCTCATGGATTTGCCCCAGCTCATGGATTTGCCCCAGCTCATGGATTTGCCCCAGCTCATGGATTTGCCCCAGCTCACTCATGGATTTGCCCCCAGCTCATGGATTTGCCCCAGCTCACTCATGGATTTGCCCCAGCACTCATGGATTTGCCCCCAGCTCATGGATTTGCCCCAGCTCACTCATGGATTTGCCCCAGCTCACACATGGATTTGCCCCCAGCTCACTCATGGATTTGCCCCAGCTCATGGATTTGCCCCAGCTCACTCATGGATTTGCCCCCAGCTCATGGATTTGCCCCCAGCTCACTCATGGATTTGCCCCAGCTCATGGATTTGCCCCAGCTCACTCATGATTTGCCCCAGCTCATGGATTTGCCCCAGCTCATGGATTTGCCCCCAGCTCATGGATTTGCCCCAGCTCACTCATGGATTTGCCCCCAGCTCATGGATTTGCCCCAGCTCACTCATGGATTTGCCCCAGCTCACTCATGGATTTGCCCCCAGCTCATGGATTTGCCCCAGCTCACTCATGGATTTGCCCCCAGCTCACTCATGGATTTGCCCCCAGCTCATGGATTTGCCCCCAGCTCATGGATTTGCCCCCCAGCTCATGGATTTCCCCCCAGCTCATGGATTTGCCCCAGCTCATGGATACTGCCCCCAGCTCATGGATTTGCCCCAGCTCATGGATTTGCCCCCAGCTCATGGATTTGCCCCAGCTCATGGATACTGCCCCCAGCTCATGGATTTGCCCCCAGCTCATGGATTTGCCCCCCAGCTCATGGATTTGCCCCAGCTCATGGATTTGCCCCCAGCTCATGGATTTGCCCCCAGCTCATGGATTTGCCCCAGCTCATGGATTTGCCCCCAGCTCATGGATTTGCCCCAGCTCATGGATTTGCCCCAGCTCACACATGGATTTGCCCCAGGTCACACATGGATTTGCCCCAGCTCATGGATTTGCCCCAGCTCTCACCTGGATTGTTGCCCCAGCTCCGGCAGGGGGTTGAGGGACCCAGATGCGGGCAGCGCGGGAGCGCCTGCCCGGTCTTGAACAGTCCGTCCTGTGAAGTGGATGCGGCTGTGTGCGTGCGCAGCCGGTCACGCGGTCCGGCCAGTCAGGTGGTCACCTGATTAGCCGGACCACGTGACCGGCTGCGCACGCACACAGCCGCATCCACTTCACAGGACGGATGTTCAAGACCGGGCAGGTGCTCCGCGCTGCCCGGCATCTGGGTCCCTCAACCCCCGGGCAGTTTTAGGGGCGCGAATGCGCCCCTAACAAAACTGCGCCCGGGGCCACGGCCCCCAGCCCCCCACGCTACGCCACTGCATAAGGGTCACAGAAATGCTCATGTCCACTCTAGTTCTTCCAAGATTTGCCAACTCTTAACCTGCCACTGCATGTTCCAGAAAATGCTTTTCAGGCAGATCCATCAGTTCGAAGCCACAGGTGCAGTCCTTTACATCCATGCAGGAGAACTTATTTGAGCATGCTGCCCATCACAACCTATGCTTTTGCATACCAGTTCATGGGGTGTCCTAAAGTCTCTTTGCCATGCTCCTCACACTGAGCTTTACTATGTTTCCCAAGCTTTCTCTTTTTCCTGTCATCCTCTTTGTGTTCTGTGAATCCCCTACAATTCTGCTTATGCCATAATTTCAGTTTCAGTTTGCCATACTAGTTTTTAATTTCGTAAAAAAAATATGGAGAAGGACACTCAGTATTTAGTCTTTGGTACGTTTTTGTTTACCATTTAATTAAACTATACTTATGTTGTCATCTGCACTCGTTTCTATGTGTTCCATGTACAACAAAACTGAGGTTTTTGTTTGTTTCATTGGCCATTGCAATGTAAGCTCACTCGCCACTTCACGGCACCTCTTTACAGAGTGAGTACCTAACATGTACCAAAAGGCCGCTCCACTGAAGTGGCGAGTGAGCTTACGTTGCAATGGCCATTGAAACAAACAAAAACCTCAGTTTTGTTGTACATCTAACACATAGAAACGAGCGCAGATGACACCTTTTTTCCTTGTTATGTTTTATACATTAACTGGGCTGTTACTTCTGGCAGTTGATGCCGCTCCGGTGAGTATGGGCGCGACGCCATTTTTTCTGTATTTATGTATATCATGCTTGTAACACCAGTCCGTCGTTCTGCAGCTGTTCCTCTTTCCATGTTTTTGTTTTTAATCCCAAATGGGAAGTGTTTGGTGCGTGTATAAATAAAACCCACCATCTCTGCCTCTCCTTGGCTGAAAAGCAGCAGGAGGGGCTTGGAGCTGCTCAGTAGAGCGGCCTTTTGGTACATGTTAGGTACTCACTCTGTAAAGAGGTCCCGTGAAGTGGCGAGTGAGCTTACGTTGCAAAGGCCATTGAAACAAACAAAAAACTCAGTTTTGTTGTACATGGAACACATAGAAACGAACGCAGATGACACCTTTTTCCTTGTTTTGTTTTATACATTAACTGGGCTGTTAATCCTGGCAGTTGCTGCCGCTCCGGTGAGTATGGGCGCGACGCCATTTTTTCTGTATTTATATACTTATGTTGTGCTAATAGTTTTTTTAATTTAGTGCAATTTTAAGGCTATATTTGTGGATCAGGGTGTTGGATTTGTACTTTTCACTCCACACAACAGATATGAGTGTCTAGCAACAAGTTGAAACACCTGATTAGTATAGCTGATCTGTGCCGCATTACAGGTGAGATTATTTAGTATGTTAATGTGTTCATTTGTAATAAGTCATTACTCGGTATAAAATAAAAAAAAGAGTTGTTTGAGGTTAATGTATTTTTCATGAAGAGACGGCCCACTTGGAATTTATAGTATGACAAGAAATCCATCTAGAGGGCAAGTTATTAAATATTTGCCATACCTTAGTACAGGTACCTGGAGGATATTAGATGACCAGAGACACAAAGGTCATATGGTAGATAAAATTAGCTGGATTGCAGAAATATAATAGTTCTAATGAATACAAATCCTCTGTATGCCTGTCTCATTTAATTAGATCATTCATTCTACATCACCACAAAATGCTCAAAAGCGTCTAAAATGTTACTAGCTCTATCCTATCCCTTTTGATTAAGTTATGTACTAACGACCTTCTTATCATAGATTTTAAAATAAGCCATTGGAATAAACATTTAAGGGTTTATTCACTAAAGGGTGAAGTCAGGAGAATTGGCAGGGGAAGAGAACAATCTAGACTAGCCGATTTGGAAATGGAGATAAATGGGAGAACTGTTCTGGTTTTGATATTTTGACCTAGATTGTTCTCTTCTCCTGCCAATGTTACATTCTGTTAGCATTCTGCAAAACATTATCAGGGTTATTCAGAGAGCATGAAAAGCAGGAGAATGACTGGAGAATGACTGGAGAATGAAAAATTCTAGGTCAAAATAGCCAAACCAGAAACATTCTCCCTTTCATCTCACTTTCCAAATTGGCTATTTTGACCTAGAATTTTTCATTCTCCAGTCATTCTCCAGTCATTCTCCTGCTTTTCACGCTCTCTTAATAACCCTGTATATGCATACAGTTTGAATATATATCCTTCACCATTTTCCCTCCATAACATTATTTTCACTTTTGAGACACTCACGTTGTGGACATTTATGGCACTTGTGCTGTCCCCATGCGGTCCCAACGCTGCCACAGCAATCTTCTTCTTTGGTAAGTCCTGGGAGAGGGTTTGTTCCACACTGTGTCAAAAATAAAATGTGTGTTCAGTCATATAGTATAACAAAGGCTCACAGATGGATATTGTCACAGGTAGATATACCTATCTGTATATCTATGCATACATATATAACTCTATGGCTATCTATGGATACCAGTGGCCATTTTGCGCAGCAGTAGTAATACCGGCTGGGTGGAGTAGAGGTAATGTCACTGCTCTGCGTGGTGAGAGCCTGTGGAGTCATGGGCTTGATCCCAGCGAGCAACCTCTCCAGTAAGTGTCCTTGGCAAGACACCTAACAGTACATACTTGCCACCCAGGACATACTTGAAAACGAGAGAAATCTCAATGTATCCTTCCTGGTAAAATCCTTTCTCAAAAAAAAAAGCCTGAGTTTCCAAGAAAGTAATTAAGATGTTTATCACTGAGCCCTGATGAAAGGATATCCCAGGTTTTTGCAGAATACCAGGGGAATGAGTCTTCTTTGATCTGCATGATAAGGAGGGGAAATTACCCCAGTTGATCTAATGGAATTCCCTTGGTCTCGTGCAAGCATTTCACACCTTGGACAAGTGGAAAAGGCACATCCCAGACCTAGCAGCAGCACTTGTAAGTGGTCACGTAGCTCAAAGATGCAATCACATCCTTTGATCACTAGGGGTGGTCTTTGGAGATGATTGATATACCTGGGAATTAAAATTAATGAAGGAGTGCACTGAGCGTGCCCAGGAGGGGGAATGCTGGGAATTGTAGTGCATGGGCTGTACTTTGAATGAACCGAAAACCCTATATATTCTGGAGCACGCCATGTGTCTGGGCTTTTTTCTGTGGGGTCACCTAAGAACGTGAGAAACTGTGCCAGTTCTTCAAATCTCCAGCCCCAGGGGGACACGTATGTCTTGTTAGCTTACTGACATGAGTAAGGGTCTGTGTTTTTAATCCGTTTTCTTTTATTTGCTGTGTTGTGTGTGTATTTGATTTATTGTATTAATTTTTATGTAACCCTAAATGCACTGTGATATACATAATTTGCTATATCATAAATAAAATCTACAATTTATTAAGCTCTGTTTCTGCTTGATATTCGATCCACGCTAACTGAAGGATTGGATTATCCTAGAGAGTTGCCTTTTGTTTTACACTCAAGTATATCTACTAAACAGTGAGTTGGGGTGCAGTCGCTGTACGGTTCCCCTATTTTGAGGTGCAGGACCAGAGTTTCAAACCGTCTCTGGGGTCTAAGAGTAAGCCTCTTGAATAAAAAGGTCGGTTTGTGGTGGCAGTGTAACGAATAGAATAAGAAAAGTGGGTACAGGGATTGTTGGAAACGTATTCGGTACTCCGTGTCGAGAGTAGACTGATACTGTGTTGCAATCCTGTGACCATTGCATTACGTTCTACGTGCCTGTTTCGAGCGAAGACATTGCTGGGACAGTTAGGCAAGTGCTCGCGGGGGATTGTTGTCCGCATAGTCATTATTTGGGTCTAGGATAGACAGATAGTGAGTTGCTTAACCCTGCGTCCTTCGTCGCGGTGCACGTTGTTTTCGTGACAGATATCTATTGTAGTCACAAGAAGAAAAAATATGAAATGTTCACTGCTGTGTATTTGGTCTGTTTACAGTGCAGACCATGATTAGCCCTAGTACCTACCCGTGATCTACACCGAGTAGTCACAGTGCCTAGAGATGCCATTTAAAAATAAGAAGAATTACAACTGGAGAACTGAACATATAATTGCAATGATAGGCACAAAAAACTAAATGTAGACGGTGTAAGTCAGTTCAACGGTGAGTGTCCACTTTGATTACTTTCTTACTTTCACATTTATGTGCATATTTTTCTTGTGGAATGCTATTTGTAAACCTACACACAGAAGTGTAGACCCATTATGCCTTGCAACACATGGAAATATGAAACCATCAGGCAAGCTTTGCTATAGACTGGCAAAGAATGCAATCATCTTACAAATATGTGCTTGAAATCATTGACAGAATCTACATTATGCTGTGCTGTATTGCTGTATGATTTTTATTATGTAAACATACTTTTGCAGTTCATAAACTAAGATAATGGTCATGTTTGGTGCATTGTTAGCAGGTTTAGGTCTTTATTACTATAGCCGAACAAATTATATAATAAAATGAATATTTATTTATTTATTTATTTATTTATTTATAAAGGATTTTACCAGGAAGGATACATTGAGATTTCTCTCGTTTTCAAGCATATCCTGGGTTCAAGAACATTGAAGTGTTACAGTTACAGAAATACAAAGTAATACAATGCAAGATATTAAAAAAAAAAAAAAAAATATACAGAATAATCCAAATCTAATGTAGTTTTCGGTAAAAGAACAACTTTAAGATATTAAAAAATCATAATGCCATATCATAAGAATATTTTTACTTTACCAATTGTCTTAAAGGAACATTCTAATACTTTTTAAAATAAGCCTTAATAAATGCATTCCAGGAAAAGAAGTGTCACAGGGTGAATCCAGGACAAATCATGCTGTTTGTAAGCAGCTCTTTCCCTACTGAATAGCAACATAGGCAAAGATCACATATTACCATATGTTATTAGTGTTCGTTGATTGCCGGTACAATTACTAAAATTCCATATACTTACATATTTATAATTTTAATTGGACTTTGCCTTGTAAAATTTTCTTTCTAGCGAGTTTACAGTGGGGGATAAGGCATGTAATTGAGTGAGAAGGAACTGCTTGAGTTGCAAGTAATAAACTGGGTGCATATTTAATGGAGCAATATGTTCCCTCAGAGCCGTGTAACAGTAAGGCAAACCAGACACTCCATCTATGTAATGATGTAAGTGACTAAAACCTCGCTGGGCCAGAGTTCGAAAAATGGGAGCGGGGGAGGCATTTTGCAAATGAGGGTTGTGGAGGATGGGGGACCAAAGGAACTGCCAGGATAAGTGAAGGCATTTGCGGACGTTGACCCAAGTCAATTTTGTAGTGGATAGCAGAAGATTGTTACACAGGAGAGGAGGGATGGTGGGTGAGTGTTGGTGGAGGAAATCTAGGAGGGAGGACAAGGGGAGTAACGCCTGTTCCAATTGCAAAGCCACAAAATGTGAAGTGTCATTTAACCAATCAGAAACGTAACGATACAGCGCCGCTAGATTATAATCTAATAAATTTGGATTTTTTTTACAATCAAATAATTTTTATTGAGAAAAGGAAAAGCAAGAACATAGCTTCTCATTACAGATAAATAACAAAATATTGCTGAAAACTTATATTCAGTAAAGACAGAGCACGTTACATTCCATCAAATTGCAATAGGAAAACTACATGTAGTGCATTCAAATAAGAACAGTAGCTGTCGAGCAACAGTAGCACAACTCTCCACAGTAGAGATTAACTACTTCATCTCTACCGGACCACAAGGTATGAGTTTGCGATTTGTTTGTTCAGCAGGTGTAAAGTCACCAAAAAGAAAAGCAGAAGGTGCGAGTTAGTGAGTAAAGTCAAGTGAGAGCGATAGAAAAAAACAAGAATGAGAAAGAAAGAGAAGGAAGGGGAAAGGGGGAGGAGAGGGAGAGAAAAAAAGGTGGGAGTGTGTGAGGTGAGTGGTTGGAGAGAGGGTCAAACCGGTTGAGGTCTAGGGTAAATATATGAACTAGTCAGGACGAATCTATAACGGAGAGGTGGCATGTGAGAGAGCTCTGGGCGTAGAGCCGCCTTCGTCGGTCTTTTCCACCGCCCTAGTCTGGGCACGGTTCCTCAAGCCAGCACCTAAAGGAAGAAGAGGATAGGAAGGTGCTCCAGTGGAACCACGTAGCATTATAAACGTACACCCACTTTTCTGGGGGTAAAGTTGCCGTTTCAATGGATTTAATTGATTAAATTTTCGTAACCAGGTCTCGGGGTGATGGCACCGTAGATGAGTTCCAATGAATCGGTATAAGCGTACGTGCAGCCATCAGGATCCTGAGTAGTACCGATTTCTTCAGTGATTTTACAGACAAGGCCATCTGGCCTAGAAGAAAGTAGTAGTATTTCTGATCAGAGTTCGTGCCGAGTGCCAGAATGGGATGAGGAGGGGGCAGTTCCACCAGATGTGGAGAAAAGTACCCTGAGCCCGAAGGCATCGCCAACGATGTGTGGGGCTGAAACAGGCAATCCAAAGTGGGGTAGTGTACCATGAAGACGCAATTTTAAAGGTCGTTTCCTTCAATCTAGAGAGGGTTGTACCATGATGGATCAGAGAAAAGGTCGTTGACCAATGAGTTTCAGGGATCGTTGTGCTAAGCAGATTATCCCATCACCACACGTATGTTGGCAGCTCTGGTTCTGAGGATTGGAGAGTACGGTATAATGTGGAGAGACTGTGGGATGGAACAACACCCAAAGCACAGAAATTCTCAAATGTTGCAGGTGGTCGAGTCAGATTGGTGCCATTAGGCAACGACTTCAGGAAGTGTTGGATCTGCAAGAGGTTGAACTTATCCAAATAGGTAGGCGGAGGGTCGTCATCTGATGCTGGAATCTGTCGAAACTGACTGTCCTCCAACACATTTATGGCCAGTAAACCCGGGTGAGCAGTAAGTTGTTTCCGCAGTGTAGGTCGAGCTCCTCCAGGAAAATCTGGGTTGTGTTTTATCGGTAACAAAGGTGCGGGGAAGGAGGACAGGGAGTGGCGGACCCTAAGTTTATGCCAGAGGCGAATAGTACAAGCTAACATAAGGACCGATCTACAGGGAGGAGGTAGGTGATCCGGGATCAACCACGGCAAAGCCCATAAGGGACTGGTCACGAGTTGAGCTTCCAGGTCCAGCCATTTCCTCGTTGGGATTGGAGTCATCCAGTCCAGTATTCTGGTGAGATGTCTGGCATGATAATATACGTGCACATCCGGCAAGGCTAGGCCTCCTTTAGAGGTGGGTCTGCACATCGTAGAAATATTCCGACGGGGCCGATTGCCAGTCCACACAAAGGAGAGAAAACAATGGCGGAGTGTTTGGAAGATGCCAGAAGAGATGGCAAGTGGGATCGTTTGCATTAGGTAAAGTATTCGGGGTAAGATATTCATTTTTAACACCCCTATCCTGCCAGCCAAGAAATGTGCTTGGTGGACCACGCCATAGTATCACGTCGTATTTCTGCCAATAGGGGTTCAAAGTTCAAGGAGGGGATGCGATGGACTTCCACGGATAATCAAATACCTAGATATTTCAGTTTCTCGGCACACCGCCGAAACCGAAATCACATCTTAAGCTGAAGCAACCCCTCCCGACACAACGATATATTCAAGATCTCAGATTTGTCCTCATTGATGGCCAACCCTGCGATCGCGCCATCTTGATGTAATTCCCGCACCACAGCTGGCAATGAGGTCATTGGAGTTGTCAGAAGAAACCAGAGGTCGTCAACGTATGCTGCGACCTTATGATGATGTCGCCGTCCCTTCAGTTCTGTGATATCTGGATTTGCCCGTATTTTACCCACCAGGGGCTCCAGTGACAAAGCAAAAAGTAGGGGAGATAATGGACAGTCTTGTCGCGGTCCGTTCAAAATGGGAAAACTTGCTGTCAGTGCCCCGTTCACCCGGACCCTGGCCGAGGGAAAAGCATAAAGAGAAGAAATCCATCTCAAGAACCCCACCCTAAGTCTAAATTTTCACAAGACTCGCATGAGATAGGGCCATAACACCCGGTCAAATGCTTTCTCAGAAACTGTAGACAACATTATGAACGGGGAATTGTCATGGTTGGCGAGCAGGATGGCGTTAATTACTCATGAGGTAGCGTCCCTCGCCTCCCGTCCCGGGACAAACCCCATCTGATCTGAGTCAATTAAGTAGGGGAGGTATTGCCGCAGACGGGTGGCCTGTACACGTGGCAAGAGTTTAAAGTCAGTATTGAGGAGCGAAATGGGGCGCTAGCTTGACGGAAGTAGCTGGTCTTTTCCCGGTTTCGGGATCAGGGTAATGGTTGCCGCAAGCGATGAAGGATGGAACGCCCCGTCAGAAATCCTTACGATCGTGGAAAACCGGTGCTGCTTCACCGCGAAGATGCGTCTCCTGAAGAAAAGCCATCATCGCTCTCCTTGCCCAGAGCTCTCGCAGACTCTTAGATCTCTTTTCAGAGGTATTCAAGCCTCAGACATTGTAGGAAATCAGTTGAAGTGACCCCGGAGAAAATAGGGTAGCCATTAGAATGACCCCTCCTCAAACCCACCTCAAAAGAGGGAGAGAAAAAGGAATAGAAAGGGATTTTAAATTTGAGGGGGGGAGGAGACGAGGGAAGAAAAAAGAGAGAGAGAGAGAGAAAGAAAGTAGCGCCAACAAGAGCAGAAGATGTCGGCCAATGAGGCAAACGGCGTATCTGGGGAAACAAAGACAGAGGGAGGAGCAAGGCCTCCTCTGCAAAGTCCCCAGGGAAAACTACACCAAGCCTCTCTGGGGTTGACGGCTCAACACACAGCGCCGCCAGAAAATGAAAGGGTGTTTGAGGTTAGTGATGGAAATATCAAAAAATAACAACAAATGTAAAATGGCATTGTCGAGCAGTGAGTGAACCCAGTTGAGTCAAAGGTACAAAAGCAAAAAATGTATGCCCGAATGGGAGGAACAAATAGTGAGATCTACCATAATATAATTTACGCAGACTTAATATACATATTGTGCAGTAATATACGGTTATGTAAGCAATGGTCTGAACATAACAATGATAACAACGCAGAACAGTCTTCAGAATGAAATGACATCATCCTCCCCGATTCCACCCACCAACTGCCACCTTCCACACCAGGGTTGTTGTCGTACAAAGCCTTAATGCCACCCCCCTTTTTATTTATTTTTGTTTCCTCCCTTTTTTCTATTTCCCCTGTCGTTTATTCCACCCCAACCTACAGTTGTGTTCAAAATTATTCAACCCCCACTGAAATTGAGTGTTTTGGCCAGTTTGACATTGATTTTGATCATTCAGTCATCTTGCTTACAATTAAATCAAAGAGGCACGTGTAGGTCAGGTTATTATAACATAACATGTATAATGAAATAACCACAAATGTCTTTTCTGTGCTCACATCATTATCAGTTTTATTCAACCCCCAAGTGACATTCAATCTTAGTACTTAGTACAACATCTTTTTACAGTTATAACAGCTTTTAAACGTGAAGCATAGCTTGACACAAATGTCTTGCAGCGATCTACGGGTATCTTCGCCCATTCGTCATGGGCAAAAGCCTCCAGTTCAGTCACATTCTTAAGCTTGCGCACTGCAACTGCTTTCTTTAAGTCCCACCAGAGGTTCTCAATCGGATTTAAGTCAGGTGACTGCGATGGCCACTCCAAAATGTTCCAGCCTTTAATCTGCAACCATGCTCTAGTGGACTTGGAGGTATGCTTGGGATCATTGTCCTGTTGAAAGGTCCAACGTCTCCCAAGCCTCAGGTTTGTGACGGACTGCATCACATTGTCATCCAATATCTCCTGGTACTGAAGAGAATTCATGGTACCTTGCACACGCTGAAGCTTCCCTGTACCTGCAGAAGCAAAACAGCCCCAAAGCATGATTGACCCCCCGACATGCTTCACAGTAGGCAAGGTGTTCTTTTCTTCATAGGACTTGTTCTTCCTCCTCCAAACATAGCGTTGATCCATGGGCCCAAACAGTTCTAATTTTGTTTCATCAGTCCACAGAACACTATCCCAAAACTTCTGTGGTTTGTCCACATGACATTTGGCATACTGCAGTCGACTCTTCTTATTCTTTGGAGACAGCAAGGGGGTGCGCCTGGGAGTTCTGGCATGGATGCCTTCATTACGCAGTGTGCGCCGTATTGTCTGAGCTGAAACTTCAGTACCCACATCTGACAAATCTTTTCTCAGTTCCTCAGCAGTCACACGGGGACTTTTCTCCACTCTACGCTTCAGGTAGCGCACAGCAGTCGAAGTCAGCATATTCTTTCTGCCACGACCAGGTAGCGTTTCAACAGTGCCCTTTGCCTTGAATTTGCGAATGATGCTTCCTATGGTCTCTCTTTCTATGTTTAACATCTTCTTATAGCCATTGCCCTTCCTGTGAAGAGTAATCACCTCTTCTCTTGTCTTCCTGGACCATTCTCTTGACTTCACCATGTTTGTAACCACACCAGTAAATGTCTAGAAGGAGCTGAGTATCACAGTCATTTTAAAGCTGCCTAATTGGTGCTTATTATGCTTTATTGCTGCTCCGTGACATCCACAGGTGTTTTCAATACCTGATTGAAAACACTTGAATGAACCTCTGTTCTTCAGAGTGGTAGTCTTTAAGGGGTTGAATAATTGTGTCAATGAAGAATTCACAAAAGAAACATTTACTACTGTATTACAAAACCAATTGATGTCATTTTAGTTGCATATGGTTCTTTAAAAAGTCCTTGTAGGATTTCATTCTGAATACAATTACAAATGTACACTAAATTCCCTAAAACCCTTTACAGCATTGGGGGTTGAATAATTTTGAACACAACTGTACATACGTTTCCCCAAATTAGTCCCCCCTCCCTCCCATAATATGTTGCATAGTGGATAAAGGAGTGCAAAATACATACACCTAGGAAAAAAAATGTGAAAGTGTAAAACCCCGTCTTGTTGTGTATCGTGCTTTATATGTTTCAATATATATTTTTTTGTTGTATTATTTTTAGTAGATTCCTTCCCCTCCCTCCTAACCCCTCCCCATTTACTTTACTGATCCCCTAATATTTTCCCTCCCTCTCAATTTCAAACACAATCCCCGCCCAACCCCCCTTGCGATGTAATACGTAACTTTCCACTTTCAACCAAAATATAACCATTACGACCATCGTGCATCAGTGTAACCCAACAACCATAGGGCTATATTACAATGTTGGTGCTAACTTAACCAGAGCTGTTGTTAATTTCAAAACCTCCATAGGCTATAATGGCTCTGGTAAGTTTACAACAGCTCTGGTTAAGTTAGCACCAACTATGTAATATGGCCCATAGTGTGGTCCGGACACCGAGAGTCGGAACCACCAAAGTCCCTCCCAAGCCCCTGTATGAGAAAGGGAATCAATCCAGGTCCCCCGTCCAGTCTCCTGTCTTCTACAGTGCAAAGCTCAACGCACAGAGAGCCCCACAACTGGACTATTGAAAGGGATCGGCATTCAGGGGAAGGCAACGAGCAAAAACAATAAATAAAAATTACATGTTCACGAAATCTTCGTCAAACGGGTTTTGAAACAAAAGACCTTTCCCGGTGGTCCTGAAGATCCTCAATATGCAGTCTGTGGCGGCAATAGTCCAAGTCCCTCTCCACAATCTAAATAGCAGGGAGAGGTCTCCAGAGGTATCCCGTTATCCCAAGGGAGTGCGAATGGGTAATGCAGGTCGCAAATGGGGGACCATAACTCCATGTACTCACTCCCTAGGGTCAAGCCCAAATCTAAAAGTCACAGGTCACTCACCCACTTCCTCGGCTTCCGCTGGTGTCTGTGTCTGTATTCTGTTGTGAAATTGTTGCCGACTCTGTGGCAGGGGTCCAGTCGACGTCATTGGTTGGAAATAAAACAGCTCCCAGGTAGGAATCGTCATCTCCGGGAGGTGTTGCAGAAATTCCAGGATGTCCTCCGTGGAGCGAATGGTGAGCCAGGTGTACTCAGAGCGGACCGATAGAGAGAGGGGGAAACCCCAACGATATGGGATCTCTGCCTCCTTAAGGGCCCGTGTAAGTGGGCGCAGGATGCGTTGGGCCTGGAGAGTGGTGGGGGAGAGATCATTAAAAATTTGTACTTGCGATCCGTCGTGATCCCACGTGGGCTGGATCCTCGCCCTGATGGAAATGTGATCTTTGAGTGCGAAATTTGCGATATTGCAAATGATGTCCCAGGAGA
This sequence comes from Leptobrachium leishanense, assembly GCA_009667805.1. Taxonomy (NCBI): domain Eukaryota; kingdom Metazoa; phylum Chordata; class Amphibia; order Anura; family Megophryidae; genus Leptobrachium; species Leptobrachium leishanense. The sequence goes on from CM019072.1 coordinate 43,691,710, forward strand.
AGCCGCCATGACAGGTGGCTTAGCACAAGGGGTGGACAAGGCCCTGGGAGTAAACAACTTCTCCAAACATTCGGGAGCTGGTTTGGTCGGTGCTCTGGGCGTTGTGTAGGTGACAGTACGCTTCTTACCCCTCACCATATCGGGGAATCTGTGCATAAAGTGCTGAAACTCATAGGGTTCACTCGGAGCTCACCTAATGTGCGTCCATCTTAGGCAGTCGTCAAGCCATGCCCCCATAAATTTGGAAAATGTATACCCCCCTGGATAGCGACTGCTGGAGACTAAGGAGCGGTATACACTCACACCTACCTTGCCATATAAATACCGCGTACATCTTATGAAACAGATGAAGGTCAGTGGGTCTTAGCAGTAGGGGTAATACTTGCAGGGAGTAGAGTAATTTAGGGAATAAGGTCATTTTAATGAGAGATGCCCGTCCCATATAGGAAAGTGGAAGAGAACTCCAGGCCTCTAGAAGAGACTGGGCTCGGGCCAAATGGGGGTCTATGTTGAGTCGGTATAGGTGAGAGAGATCAACCAGTAAGATGATCCCCAGATATTTAATGTAAGGGGAGGGCGCCCAGGAAAAGGTAAATCCTCCGAGCCAAGAGCCTTGTGGTTTGGGACCCAGGGGTAATGCATCTGTTTTGGTGTAATTGTCATGCCCCGCGCCGCAGCCCATGCCCGACCCGGACCGCCATGCTGGGACTTGCACCAAACTCACCTGAGGTCCCGTGAGGCACGCTGCTCCGAACTCCCGATCTGCAAGATGGAGGAGAGACCTCGAGGCACGTCCCACGCCGCCGACAGGATCTGAATGAGGAGAAACAAAGCGCGCACGCGCGATCGTCTAGCTCCTTAAGGCCTGAAGACCTTGTACTCTGCTGGTAGCTTACGGGTACTGCATGACACCTGCACTGGAGATCCTTGTATGCCCCCAATTAACCTATCAAGTACTCAGGTATCCCGGCTCCACCTACGAGTCCCAGGTGAAAGGTGTTCTTATGATCCTCTGAACCCTATTTAAACCTGCCACCTTTCTCAGTTCATTAACCAGGTTGTAGCACTGTTTTAAGATTGCGTTTGCTGCGTTTACTTGGTTTGGCCACCAGAGGGAGACAGGGGCAATATGAACTATACTGGACACAAACGGAACTACAAATTCCATCGTGCTTTGCGGTGGAGACAGGAAGTGGGTGGGAGAGAGCAAGGACATCCGCAGCCTCTTGCGAAGGACAGCCAGTGTGAGCCAAGCGACGAAAGGTGGAAGACGCACGTGAGACTGCCAGGGATCGTGACCAGGCCGGAGAGCAGGCGCTGCCTCGCGGGTGCTGGGGATCAGGGACAGTGACTTGGCAGACACCTGCCTATACATCGCTGAGAGGTTTGCACAGAGACATCGTTCCGGTTGGACCCCGAGTAAGGAGACCGCGATGATCCATTGGGAGTGCAGGCAGTAGGCCATAGTACTTGTTGCGGAGATCGGACAAGCAAGAGAAGTGGATCCGGTGGCACAGAGTCCCAGTTCAATCCAAGCAGAGAGACATCCTTGATCGGGCAGCGGAACAGATTGTCTAACGGATGGGTGAGAGGCCTTCCAGGCCACAGTTCCAAGTATAACGAAGCACGCTGCATTATTGTTTAAATCTACAGGGCCCCAACGTGACTAGTTGAAGATTTGCTCATTCCATTCACTGGCCAGTCGAATATAGTACCCGGGTACCTGAGATCATACACACACACCTTTTTGAGACATTACTTTCACGGGACTTACACTCCAGTATCGAAGGGGTTAAACGTTTCTTTTGCTGCCGCGTGTTTTACCCGCATTACGAAGTCCTGTCGTTCATATATATATATTGTTGTTCAATGTGTTTACATTATATATGTCGCTTTATTGAAATCAGTAAAGTATATAATCTATAAAATCCATAACAGTGCTGGTGTATATTTATTCCCTAGTGCGGTGAGACTAACCCGAGGTTAAATTCAGCGGCTCCTCCGGGAGTGAGCGCTACACAGTGTTCCCTCTTCGTTCCTGTTCCAAGTGAATACTGAGCTCCAGATCCTGCATCCAGTCTTGCCTTCATGGTACCTGCTCCAGACCCTGCATCCAGGCTTGCTTCCGCTACCACGGTACCAGCTCCAGCTCCTGTATCCAGGCTTGCTTCTGCTTCCACGGTACCAGCTCCAGATCCTATCTCCAGGCTTGCTTCCACGTCCATGGTACCAGCACCAGATCCTCTCTCCAGGCTTGCTTCCACGTCCACGGTACCAGCTCCAGATCCTATTTCCAGGCTTGCTTCGACGTCCACGGTACCAGCACCAGATCCTATCTCCAGGCTTGCTTCCACGTCCACGGTACCTGCTCCAGATCCTGTATCCAAGTTTGCTTCCATGACCATAGTACCAGCTCCAGCTCCTCAACCCAGGCTTGTCTCAAAGGCCACAGCCCATGTTACTCGCTACAACCCTTCGTTCTGGACTTTATGTTGTCTCACTTCTGAACCCGAAGACCCTTACTTGCAATTCCCCGTTCTGGACTTTCTACTGAACCAAGGATACCTTTTGAGTAATAGTCTTTTGTTCTGGACTTATGTTTTGTTTCATCTCAGTATACACTCAATTGTTTATTTATACATCTCCTGGTTTCCTTCTTTGACGGCTTGCCATTGGGTTCCATACGCACAACACTATACAGGGGTCACAGCCCCTGCCCTTACAGTAATTGATTTGGAAGCCTGAGGCCACATGGAAGGAGTCAGATAATGTTAATAATGGGGGGATAGCAGACGCAGAATCTGAGAGGAATAATAACAGGTCATCTGCAAATGCTACAACTTTCAATGTTACAGGGGGGATAAATTAATTCCGGTAATCGCCTAATACGTATAAGGGGTTCCAGAGCATGATTAAACAATAATGGACAACCTTGTCTGGCTCCTCGTTCTCACTCAGACAAAAGAGGCAGAGTTAAGCCCGTTCACCATAACCACAGGGGAGGGGTTAAGGTAAAGTGCACGAAAGAGGGTCAAAAATACCTTCCCAAAGTGATCAAATTTAATAAATCTAGCTAAATAAGTCCAAGAGATTCTATCAAACGCCTTGTCGGCATCACAGCTCAGCAAGAGATTTGAGGATCGTGGCGTTGAGAGAAGAGGTCCAAATGGAAGGAAGCCTGTTTGTTGAGGACCTATAAGGCGTGCAAGGGGACCCTGGAGGTGGTGGGCCATGATGGTGGACATGGGTTTTAGATCAGTGTTTAACAATGCGATAGGATGATAGGAGTATTAGGAGGTAACCAAAGTAGGGTCCTTCCCAGGCTTGGGGATAACCACCACCCTGGCCCCATTAAATGTTGGAGGTGGGGTTTCTCCCTGTAAGATATTATTATAGAGTAAGACTAAGTGGGGGACCACCAAGCCCGAGAGGAGTTTCTAATATTCTGCCCCGAACCTGTCATGGCCCAGAGTCTTCCCATTTTTAAGTGAAATAATTGCATTTCTGTCTTCGGCGGGTGTGATGGGCGCTGAGCGCGTGTCACATTCGTCCGAGGGTAGTTTAGGAATTTGAGCTCTATGGAAAAGATTTAATTGGGCGGGGCAATCATCAGGGCCTGCCTTATAGAAATTTGCAACATACACTATATTGCCAAAAGTATTCGCTCACCCATCCAAATAATCAGAATCAGGTGTTCCAATCACTTCCATGGCCACAGGTGTATAAAATCAAGCACCTAGGCATGCAGACTGTTTTTACAAACATTTGTGAAAGAATGGGTCGCTCTCAGGAGCTCAGTGAATTCCAGCGTGGAACTGTGATAGGATGCCACCTGTGCAACAAATCCAGTCGTGAAATTTCCTCGCTCCTAAATATTCCACAGTCAACTGTCAGCTGTATTATAAGAACGTGGAAGTGTTTGGGAACGACAGCAACTCAGCCACGAATTGGTAGACCACGTAAACTAATGGAGCGGGGTCAGCGGATGCTGAGACGCATAGTGCGAAAAGGTCGCCAACTTTCTGCAGAGTCAATCACTACAGACCTCCAAGCTTCAGATTAGCTCAAGAACAGTGCGCAGAGAGCTTCATGGAATGGGTTTCCATGGCCGAGCAGCTGCATCCAAGCCATACATCACCACGTGCAATGCAAAGCGTCAGATGCAGTGGTTTAAAGCACGCTGCCACTGGACTCTAGAGCAGTGCAGACGCATTCTCTGGAGTGTAGAATCTCGCTTCTCCATCTGGCAATCTGACTAGTCTGGGTTTGACGGTTGCCAGGAGAATGGTACTTGTCTGACTGCACTGTGCCAAGTGTAAAGTTTGGTGGAGGGGGGATTATGGTGTGGGGTTGTTTTTCAGGAGCTGGGCTTGGCCCCTTAGTTCCAGTGAAAGGAACTCTGAATGCTTCAGCATACCAAGACATTTTGGACAATTCCATATCCAGTTTGGAGCTGGCCCCTTCCTCTTCCAACCTGACTGTGCATCAGTGCACAAAGCAAGGTCCATAAAGACATAGATGACAGAGTCTGGTGTGGATGAACTTGACTGGCCTGCACAGAGTCCTGACCTCAACCCGATAGAACACCTTTGGGATGAATTAGAGCGGAGACTGAGAGCTAGGCCTTCTCGTCCAACTTCAGTGTGTGACCTCACAAATGCGCTTCTGGAAAAATGGTCAAAAATTCCCATAAACACACTCCTAAACCTTGTGGACAGCCTTCCCAGAAGAGTTGAAGCTGTTATAGCTGCAAAGGGTGGACCGACGTCATATTGAACCCTATGGGTTAGGAATGGGATGTCACTTAAGTTCATATGCGAGTCAAGGCAGGTGAGCGAATACTTTTGGCAATATAGTGTAGGTTTGAAAGAGGTTAACTATTGGGGTCGGTAAGTACAGTTCCGTCCGAAGCCATGAGTTTAAAAATGAATGGTCTCGATTGTGTCTGGGAACGGACCAGGTTAGCAAGGAGGCTACCTTGCTTATTACCAAAGTGAAACAAACGGTGCTTCTGATGTTGCCACGAGCGGTGCGCACATTCGGTGGCTAAAAAGTCATATCTGGACTTATCATTTTTGTATGTTTGAGGAGTTGTGGGGGTTGGGTCTGACAAATAAGCTCCTAAGCAAATCAGAGTGGGCAGTGAAGAGGTGTTGAGATGCCTCCTTCCTCGTGTGGGCGGCAAATTCTATAATTTGTCCCCGAAGCACCGCTTTCGATGCAGACCAAAAAAGATTAATATTGGTGACGTGTTCGATGTTATCGTCAGTATAGTTATTCCAGGCTAATTCGATGTGTGATGTAAAGAGACCGGATGTCATGAGATGGGAGGGAAAGTGCCAATTCTGTGAGTAGAACAATGGGGTTCCTATTGTCAATTCTAGTGTGACAGGTGCGTGGTCAGTAAGAGCTATTGGTCCAATCGTGGCCTGCAGAGCACGGTGAGACAATGAGTCTGAAACTAGAAATAGGTCTAACTGGGAAAACGAATTGTGTGAGTCGGAATAGAATGCAAAGTCCCTGCCCGTTAGGTAATGAGAGCGCCAAACGTCGACCATGTCGAAATGAGTCATGAGGAAGGTCGGGCCTGTGTGTAGTGAACGTCCCCTAGCTGCTACACGACTGGGAGCTCGATCGAGTACAGGGTCTGGGACCTCATTAAAATCTCCTCCTACAATCCTACTGGAAGAGTTGTGTAGGTGAAGTAAGGGTAGCAACGTTTTACAGAATGCCAGATTGAGGCCGTTAGGGGTATAAATGTTAAGCAGTTGAAGGGGTTCCTGCTCAATAGTGAGGTTTAAGAGTGTGTACCTGCCGTCTGAGTCATTGACCGCCACCATATCGGAGTAAGGGAAACGTTTATGGAGGAGCAACGGTCCCATTACCCCAAATACAGCGAAGGATGTTTTTACCTCTCGCCTGCGATCCATGAGACCGATCAAAACCATTTTAAACATAAGCAGCCCAAAGGAAACATATGGGCGTATGCACCTAGGAAAAACAGAATTAACCGAACAGAAGAGACAAGAAAAATATAACAAAAACAAACACAAGGACCCGGAGCACTAAATTAGAACATTCAGCTCAAAAAACAGGTTAGGCCAGCACGGACGATTTTTTCCAGTTCAGAAGGACAAAAATAAAGGAGTAAAAGAAAACTGTAGAAAGTGTGAGACTACATCGGTGTCCACGCAGATCTTTTAGTGGAGCCACGGTGACAGTCAGGTGGGTGGCATCGATGGGTTCCGCTGCATGGATGGCGATGCTGAAGGGGAGCGCATGGAGTCATCCTTTAAAATTATCGAGGCTCCAGACGGTGAATCATAAAAAGTGACTTGACTGTGGAGGTGCATCCTTAGGCGGGCTGGGTATCGAAGCGTGAACCACACATTGGCCGCTACTAATTTCGAACAGATGGGAGTGAAGGCCCTTCGGCAGGCAGCTAAGGATGCAGAGAAGTCCTGGAAGATGTGCAGAGTAGCTCCTTGGTAGTCCAGAGTGCCAGCCTTTCTGTACACCTGCAAGATGTTGATTTTGTCTGCGAAGTTGAGCAATTTGAAACTGACTGTGCGAGGACGATTTAGCGCTGGGGAGAGGTCCGGTCTCAGTCTGTGAACTCTTTCCACAGTCAGCGTCGAACCATCAGAGAGACCCAGAGCCGTGGGGAGCCAGGAAATGACGAAGTGCTGAAGCTGTGGGCCTTTTGTGGATTCAGGTAGACCTACAATATGCAAATTGTTTCTGCGGCTCCTGTTCTCCAAGTCGTCCACTTTATCCAACATGGACGTGATGAGTGATTCATGAGATTCCGCAGATGTCTGAAGAGGAGCGATCCCATTCTCCAAATTAGACACCCTCTTCTCCATTTCAGTCAATCGTTGGGCTTGAGAGGTAAGCTGGGAGAGCGCCAGGTCAATGGATGTTGACAGACGGCCCAGTTTTTCATCCAGCAATGGAGAGAGCATGGAAGTAAATTTGGCCATCTGAATGCCAGCGGTAGGTGGCGGTGAGGCAGAAAGATGAGGGATGGACGGAGAGCTTCCCGTCTCCGAGACCGATCTAGTCAGAGATCGTGCCGGTGCAGACGCACCTTTTCATGGATATTTAGCTGTGTGGCATTTCAAAGCCTTGGTGGATGATGCAACAAATTTATACATAATGAACCAGACGAAGAGGAGAGAAAAAAAATAAGGGGGGGGGGTGTAGGTCAAGAAAAAGCGCAGAAAAATTCAGTAAGTTGTCCAAGCAGAAACTGAGCGTGGAAAAAGCGTTCGGGTGCAACAGTGGGCAGCGTAAGAATTAATATGAAAAAAAAGTAGAAGGCCTATCAAGGGCTGCCGTAGGTAGTAGTGGGCCCATCAGGTGCCACCGAAAAAATTGCAGAAAAAATTGGTGACAATACGGACAATACAGGAAATATTATGCGTAGGTAGTGGACTCGTCAGGGGCGACCGAAAAAATTACAGAAAAATTTGTAAATAAGGCGGATAATATAATGCCAGGAGAGTGGACAGGAACAACTGAAAAAAATTGTACCCAGGGTACCAAAATTTTTTTTGCAAAAATTGTCTACCTTCGCCCCTCCAGGTAACGCAATAGTGTTCAAGGTATGCAGGAGGATGAAAATTGTGACAGACGGACCGAAAGAAGGGAATTGTGCTGCAGGTATAAATGCCTTACCAGGGCGATGGATAGTGGTTTCTTCTGTCCAGGCAGAAAGGGGGTGTGCAGAATAGAGTGCACACGACCTGGACACAGACTAGGGTCTTCTGAGGATGACACTGAGGAGGAGAGCGTCCCCTGGGCTTGACTGTTAGAACGCAGGATCCGGATCGCCTCCAGATAGGCCCAAACACGTGGCGCCAAGCACGTGCAGCCCTCAGCGTGCAGCTGGCAGGTGGAAGAGTCGTGGGTATGAGACATCCAGTCCAGGAAGCAGGAGGGAGGAATCGCTCTCCTCAGCAGCATTGACGGCAGCCAGGATCGACCGGCTCCTGTCTGGGTCAAGTTGAGGGTTGACCACCCATGGGAGATGCAGTTACGAGGCGGCTGAATTTCAGCCTAGAGACCTCCGAGGATGAAGGGGGGAGAAAGCGCGTGATCCAAAGAGGTGAGGGAGTTAAGATCACCCCAAATGTCACCAGGTATGTGAGTATCTGTCAATGAAATCGTGCAAAAGCGGCCCTCGGCGCAGAGCTCATTTAAGATGCGGCCATCCTGTAGGCCTGCCTCCCGGAAGTCGAAATATTTCATTTTATTCATTTTTTGGTTACAATTGTATATTTTCTCAGAAAAATACAATAACAGGTTCCCATTTCAATTTTTTTTTAACAAGAATGCCTCATAGACTATATAACCACAAAGGTTTGGATGACAAAATGTGAAAAAATTATTTTTATATGCTGTAAATGATTGAAATCTGAATGGAAATTTCCTCACACAGTATCTGCCTGGTTAGATATATTGGAAATATATGGGGCTATATTACAAAGTTGGTGCTAACTTAACCAGAGCTGTTGTAAATAGGGATGAGCGTTCGGTTTGGATCAGTTCGGAGTTCGATTCGAACATCGCCTGTTCGGCCGTTCGTCGAACTCCGAACATTTCCGCGTCTTCGCTGCATGTTCGCCCACAATGCACCACAATGGACCACAATGCACTTTTCCACTGGCCTGAAGCTTATAATTGGCTACAGCCTTGCACCTGACCACAGGCCAGGTGCAAGACAGGTGCAAGACTATGCCAATCACGGCTCAGAGTCCTGATTGGGTAAATTTTGCCCAAACACGGGCTCACAGAGCTAAGTCCCGCAGCACACTATATAAGGCTTCCCTGCCTGCAGCCCCAGCGTTTGTGTTTGCAAGAGTGAATCAGAGAGGAGAGGAGATTGTTCTGTCAGGGTGTATCAGTGATGTTGTAGGAGATTTCTGGGAATTAGAATCTGTCTTGGCACTGCCAGGCTATCAGGGGCAGTGTGTTGCAGTGAGTTGTAGGAGATTTCTGAGAATTTGAATCGGTCTTGGCACTGCCAGGCTATCAGGGACAATGTGTTGCAGTGAGTTGTAAGAGATTTCTGGGAATTTGAATCTGCATTGGCACTGCCAGGCTATCAGGGACAGTGTGTTGCAGTGACCTGTAGGAGATTTCTGGGAATTTGAATCTGTCTTGGCACTGCCAGGCTATCAGGGACAGTGTGTATCAGTGAGTTGTAGGAGATTTCTGGGAATTTGAATCTGTCTTGGCACTGCCAGGCTATCAGTGAGTTCTACCAGAGTTCAGCAAATTTGAATCTGTCTTGGCACTGCCAGGCTATCAGGGACAGTGTGTATCAGTGAGTTCTACCAGAGTTCAGCAAATTTGAATCTGTCTTGGCACCATAGGTGTGCGCACAGGGTGCGCACAGGGTGTGCAGGGTGTGCCCAGGCACACCCTAATGTTGGATGACTGGTTCATATATGACCCCCAACATGAATATTTTGGATGTTCCTTATCTGATTCATAATAAATTTTGTGAATATTGACTGTATCACTGCATAAACATTGGTTATTCCTAACTATAAATTACTGTTCTGTACAAAATTATCCAAGCATAGATAAAAAAATGAATAAATATTCCATGGGTGCACACCCTAATGAAATGGGCTGCGCACGCCAATTCTTGGCACAGCCTGTTATCAGTGTGTATCAGTGAGTTCTACCAGAGTTCAGCAAATTTGAATCTGTCATGTCACCGCCAGGTCAGGGACAGTGTGTATCACTGACTTATAGCATTGTTCTGGGAAATCTGTATATCTTTGATCTAATTCTAGATACCATACAATAACACAGTTTAATCAAAGTTCATCTGTTTATCTATTGAGAGTTGAATTTGGCTGTTGCCAGCTATCAGGGTGTTGCAGCCTGCAGGAGAGGAAGTGAATCAGAGAGAGAGAGTAGAGGACATTGGCAGCCTTGCAGGGAAAATATCAGTAAAATCGCCGATTTATATCAGAGTTCTGAATATCTTTAATCTATATACCAGAGTTGAATCTGAGTTTTGCATATCTCCAATCTTTATACCACAGTTGAATCAGACTTATGTATATCTCCAATCTTTATACCAGAGTTTAATCAGACTTCTGTATATCTCCAATCTTTATACCAGAGTTGAATCAGACTGCTGTATATCTCCAACCTTTATACCAGAGTTGAATCATAGTTCTGTATCTTTAATCTATATATCACTCACCATGTCAGAAAGACCAAAAATGACAGGCAGGTGCTCCCAGACACAGATAAGAGGGCAAGCAGCCTCTGTGTCGGAAGGCTGTGCCCCTGGTCGTCGTGGATGTGGTGCATCCTCTGCAGGGGCACGCTTGTCCTTTCTAACTGGTGCTGGCCATCTTAAGCAGCAGCAACATACAGATGATTTGCAGGATTGGCTAACCAGGCCATCCTCATCTTCCGAGTCCTCTGCCAACGAGGCTTGTAGTGGTTTACAGTCCACCTCAGCTGCCAAAACATCTAATTCAGCCTCCATGTCCACAGGTACTTCTGCTGTAGCCTCACCATCATACACAGAGGAGTCAGCTGAATTGTTTGACTACAATGAAAGTGACATGCTGCTTGAGGATGCGCAGCAACTCCAGTGCTCTGATTCAAACTCTGAGGTTGAGGAAGGGAGTATAATCAGCCTAGAGGGAGGGGGTGCCAGTGACACACAAAGAACTGGCACTCATGTTCCCCCAGCAGCTGCAGCATATTGCGAGGTTGGCTCCAGTGACGAGGATATAGGGGGTGATGAGGACGATGATGAGGTCACTGACTCCACCTGGTTGCCTGATCGAACAGAGGAGTCAAGGGAGGAGGAGGAGGCACAACAAAAACTAGGCAGAATGTCCTCTAAGAGCAACCGTAGCCAGTCCAAGGCATCAGATGTCAGAACTGCTCAGGTGCAGAGCGCTGTTGTCTCACAGCACACATCCAGGATCTCTGCTTTCTGGGAGTTCTTCACGACATGTGCAGCAGACTGCAGCGTTGCTATTTGTAAGCTATGTCGGAAGAGGATCAAGCGTGGGAAAGACATCAGACACTTGGGTACCACGTGCTTGAGGCGACCTATGACCACCTGCCATGCATCCCGTTGGCACAACACTTTGCATAGGTCCTCCTCATCCTCATCTGTCTCTACCTCCACTGTATGTCCTGCCATGACATTGCCTACAACCTCCACTGACAGGGATGATGCTACAGTAATGGGTGTACCAGGTCCTTCCTCAGAATGTGACTGCATCCCATCAGCTGAAGATTTACGCAGTCAGATTACGTTGCCCCAGCTGCTGCAGCGTATGAAAAGATATAGTCCCAAGCATCCCCAAGCACAGTGTCTAAATGCCAGCTTAGCAAAATGACTCGCATTACAGCTGTTGCCTTTCCAGCTGGTGGACTCTGCTTCCTTCCGTGAATTTGCCGAATGTGCTGTACCACAGTGGCAGGTTCCAAAACGCCATTTCTTTTCACGGAAGGCCATTCCAGCACTATACCAGCACGTGGAAGACAATGTTATGGAGTCATTGGGAAAGGCAGTCAGCAGCAAGGTGCACATGACTTTAGACACGTGGTCCAGCAAGCATGGACAGGGCCATTATATTTCCTTCACGACACACTGGGTAACTCTGCTTGCAGCTGGGAGGGATCCAGGACAGGGCTCTGTGCTGGAGCTTGTTCATCCACCATGCCTCCAGAAAGCTGCTTATATGTGGTCTGCCTCCTCCACCACCTCTTCCTCCTCCACCTTCTCTGTCTCTGGTGAAGTGGCAGTTAAACCAATGCACGGCAGGGGCTACGCAATGGCTCAAGCAAAAAGATGCCATACTGTGCTTGAGCTGGTTTGTTTAGGGGACAGGAGCCACACCGGGCCAGAAATTCTGTCAGCTCTGCAGGGGCAGGCGCAGAGATGGTTAACACCACGTTAGCTTCAGCTGGGAATGGTCATCTGTAACAATGGCAGCAACCTTCTCTTCGCCCTACGCAAGGGTAAATTGACGCATGTACCATGCCTAGCACACGTCCTAAATCTAGTGGTACAGCGTTTCCTAACCAGGTACCCAGGGCTGGTAGAGCTTCTCAGCCAGGCCAGAAAAGTCTGCAGCCACTTCAGACGGTCATTCCCAGCAAGTGTTCGTCTGGCAGAAATTCAAAGAGAATTTCACCTTCCCACAAACCGTCTGATCTGTGACATGCCCACCAGGTGGAACTCGACATTGGCAATGCTGCAGCGTCTGCACAAACAGCAGAGGGCCATCAATGAGTACCTGTGTGAGTAAGGCACAAGGACAGGTTCAGGTCAACTTGTTTTTTTCCCCCCCGCAGTGGCTGATGATCAAGGATGCATGCACTGTACTGTCACCATTTGAGAAGGCAATGAGGATGGTGAGCAGGGACAGTGCATGCATCAGTGACACAATTCCTTTAGTGTTCCTGCTGGAGCGCACTCTGCAGGGAATTATAGATGTGGCACTAGAGGCAGAGCAGCAGGAGGAAGAGGAGGCCTTTCCTAGCTCTCAAGGCCCCAGTCTTTACGCAGACAGCATTCCTGCGGGTCCTCAGATCAGACAGGAGGAGGATGAGGAGGATGTGGAATATTTAAGTAGTGGGGGCATTGAAGGTGGGGATTTCTCAAGGGAGGGTTTTGTGTGCCCAGAAACCCAAGGACTAGTATGTGACTGAGAGGAGGAAGAGCACGATGGGGTCATCCTCATTGACCAGGAAGACTCGGAAGCTAATTATTATTATTATTATTTATTTATAAAGCGCCAGCATATTCCGCAGCGCTGTACAATAAGCACAGTACAGACAGGGTTACAATACATTGAACAACATTTGACAAACAGTACAGGAGGAGATGAGGGCCCTATTCCCGTAGGAACTCACAATCTAGGAGGGTTTGGGTTGGAAACAGGAGGAGAGGACTGTAAGGTGAGAGTGATTGATGGTTGCATCAGTGAGTTGGGTGGTAGGCTTCCCTAAATAGGAATGTTTTCAGGGAGCGTTTGAAGGAAGAGAAGTAATGCCACCTCCAACCTAAGCTGCATGGGCTCCCTTATCCTGCAAAGCCTGCTGAAGGACCCCAGGATTCGTGCTATCAAGGAGAGGGATCATTACTGGTTGGCAAGCCTTCTTGATCCACAATACAAGGGTAAAGTTGCAGAGCTCATCCTGCCCGCACAGAGGGAGGACAGTATGAAACAACTTGAGGATGCTTTAAAGCGACACTTGTGTAACACCTTTCCAGGCACTGGTAGGTTACCAAGTGATGACACAGGTGCTTCTGAGGCTGCGAATGATCAGAGGAAGAGCGGTGAAAGCCGGGGCCGCTTGACTGATGCCTTTTTAATTTTTTTTAGTCCACGACGCCCAGGGACGTCAAATGTAGGCACCCATTGCCAGCATCTTCACCGTATGGTGCAGGACTACCTAGGGGCAAGGGCAGACCTGGATACCTTTACAGCAGATGATCCACTGGCTTACTGGGTGTTGACATTGGATCACTGGCCAGAACTTAGCCAATATGCTATGGAGCTACTAGGTTGCCTTTCATCCAGCGTGCTTTCTGAAAGGACGTTCAGTGCCGCAGGAGGTTTTGTCACAGACAAAAGAGTGCGTCTGTCCACCGACTCTGTAGACCGGCTGACATTTATAAAAATTAATCAGTCCTGGATCAGCAGCTATCAATCCCCTGATGCTGACGTAACTGAATAGATCGGGGATCTCTTCTGCATTCCCAAAACCTCCACCACTGCACTCTTCCACAATACCACAGAGGGGTTACTTATGGTTTGAAGGTACTTGCTGCCACCAAAGGCACAATATTTGGGTGCACTGCCACTGATGCCTATACCAGATTCATATCATTTTAATATTGGACCGCAGGGTCCACCACTGCACTCTTCCACAATACCACAGAGGGGTTACGGTGTGAAGGCACTTGCTGCCACCAAAGGCACAATATTTGGGTGCACTGCCACTGATGCCTATACCAGATTCATATCATTTTAATATTGGACCGCAGGGTCCACCACTGCACTCTTCCACAATACCACAGAGGGGTTACGGTGTGAAGGCACTTGCTGCCACCAAAGGCAAAATATTTGGGTGCACTGACGCCTGTACCAGATTCATATCATTTTAATATTTATCCAAAGGGTCAAAGCCTGCACTCTTCCACAATACCACAGAGGGGTTACTTGCGGTGTGAAGGCACTTGCTGCCACCAAAGGCACAATATTTGGGTGCACTGCCACTGACGCCTATACCAGATTCATATAATTTTAATATTGGACCGCAGGGTCCACCACTGCACTCTTCCACAATACCACAGAGGGGTTACGGTGTGAAGGCACTTGCTGCCACCAAAGGCAAAATATTTGGGTGCACTGACGTCTGTACCAGATTCATATCATTTTAATATTTGACCGCAGGGTCCAACCTTGCACTCTTCCACAATACCATAGAGGGGTTACGGTGTGACGGCACTGTTGCCGACACTAAAGGCCCAATTTTAAAGCACCTACTGTTACTTTCATCCAAAGCCTGCATAAGTTTCACCATAATTTAGCCAAAAAAAATCACTAAACTTGTTCTGTGTGTCCGGAAACGTCTCCTCTTTTCATAAGGGCTGCCGCCCAAAGCAGTTGTTTATGAGTAGTTTAAAGGAAAACCATTTACCGTCATTTAAAATGTCATTTTTTTGTTTTAAAATGTTTCTATACATCCTACAAATCCGCCACTTCACGGGCAGGTTATGGGGACCTCCTAGGCACGATATTTGAAGGAATTTTTCGTTTTTATTCTTAACCTTTATTTCATGGAAAACTCACTGTTCCTTTAAAAACGTTTTTTTTTCAACTTTTTGTCCTTGTTTCCTGTCCCCCAGGGCACTACCCGGACCCCCATACACCTTTTATGGCAAATATCTAGCATATATGCCCTCTTGGAGGGCACTCTAAAAATCGAACATTCGGGTCCCATTGACTTGCAATGAGTTTGGATCGCGTTCGCGTCCGAACTCGAACTTTTGAAATTGTTCGAGTTCGAATGCGAACCGAACACGGGGGTGTTTGGCTCATCCCTAGTTGTAAACTTACCAGAGCCATTATAGCCTATGGAGCTGTTAAGTTAACAACAGCTCTGGTTAAGTTAGCACCAACTTTGTAATACTGCCCATGGTCTATACTCCGGCAGGTAAACAAATGGAAGCACGAAAGAAAACCCCTGCAGGAATAGTGACAGTCAATATCCAGCAACCGAAATGGGGGTAACCCTGGAACATGGATAGAACAAAGGATATTGATTGACGGAGATAGTAAATAACATTTTACTTTTATTGGAAACTAAGAAACAGAACAACATAATGACAAACCAAAGAATAGATAGAAAGTCTCTGTGGCTCCAATCAGAGTAATAAATGCCACATAGGGTACTAGGTGCACCCAGATACGTCTCTCATATGGGATACAAACAGACAAACAACCTAAATTCTGTCAACTCCTATCAAAGTAAAGAAACGGGCCTTCGTGAGTCCGCACAATAGGACAGAGAGAAGCCTTCTATAGAGAGAGTTCCCAATAGGATGAGTGGCAAATTAAATTGCATTAGGTAGAGGAAAGGTTGAGGCCCAAAATCAATGCTGGGAGCACTACCAGATTAGAGGCAACCCACCCCAAGAATAACACCAAGCCACAGTCAGAGACTAAACAAATATTAAAATCAAAAACATAATCTGCATGGGAGTAAGCACTCCATTACTCGACACGTTTCGCCATAAACACTGGCGTCCTCAGGAACATGCAGGAAGTAATGCTCAGTCGGGCAGCATAACAAGAAATAAGCTTAGAGGTTTGGGAAACACTTTTCCAATGTCTACATTCTAAATTGAAATAGGTTAATGTCATCCTTTTTATATTCACTTATTTTACAATAATCGTACCTCAATACTAACATCATTTGAAAAAATTTCACTCATCTTTTGGAGTTCTAGTATTTATGGAAGTGGAGATAGTGGAGTCTACTGCTCTGCTGGAGTTAAGGGTTTTTTGTAATGTCAATGTGTCCTAACACGATGAGATCACCAGTCATCTGGAATTCACTCAGCAAGGTTGACAGACTACAGACTGTTTTTCCAGGAGCATACACCATTCACCATGGGATTTGTACGTGGAAGAGATGTATTGGATATTTTACCCACATTCCAGAGTGAATGCTCGTGTTTCTCAGATGTCCTCCCTACACAAGTGGGTAATATTTAGGAAGATCAGGCAGTTATCTTTCCAAACACATATCTTGGGGCTCCTAGTCAAGAAAATAACAGAGAAACAGGGATCTAAATGAGTCAAATTCAGCTATGCAGTGTTTATGTATTAGCTATCTCCTCTTGACTTGTTCTCAGCATGGAAATGGAAAAAGATAAGTTAACTCTGCAGGATGTGCTATGCCGTCCCGGGAGCGGGTGGGTCTGAACACTCCTTCAGCCTGCCTCCTTTCCCTGTGGCCAATCGTCACCATTTGCTGACCCGTTAAGGGGTTAAGGTAAAGGTATTTTTGTATTCTTGTAGAAAATTTGGCATCGGCAATGGCACTACATTATCAATTTGTTTATTTTTAAAAAGACAGCAGGGTAACCCACTGGTCGAGAAGAAGCAGATCAACATGGGAACCAGAGGAAGAGAAGATTGATGTGCGACACATTTATTTATTTATTTATTTATTTATAAAGGATTTTACCAGGAAGGATACATAGAGATTTCTCTCGTTTTCAAAACATTGGATGTGTCCTTTGCACAAGGGAGTGAAAGCAGAGGAAATGTCCCATCAGCATCAATGAACTTAATACTGTTTGTTTATTTATTTGAGCTCTCAAACAGGTAGATTAAAAATATGAGGGTTATATTGTATAGTTTACATACCACAGAAATCTTCATAGGTAATGCATTCTTATAATGCTTTTTAGCATCCTGTATTATTACATGGCAGATACTGCCCTCCCTCCATTTAAATGGCTACAGTAATTGGTATACACTTTTTTATTTAAACCCTGTCTTATATGATCTTGTCTTTGTACTGAACTCAAACTAGAATGTTTGTAATAGGATTCACCTACAAGATGAAAGGTTTACTTACAGTCCAATGTATATTTATAGGGTACCAGAAAACCTAATAACAGAGTTAAAATCTATGGGTCCTATTCCTGCCTCTAATGGAAAACCGCCTCCTATTGACATTATACACTTTTTGACATTATGGGCTCTATTAAGATGTTGGCGTTAAAACGTGGGCGCAAAGGAGGAAAAACTGTGCCCGCAGTTTTCCCCCTTGCGCCCGTGTTTTAACACCACATCACAATGCAGGCGCAAAAAATGCTGCCTGCATTGTTTGCCAGAGTTAAAATTCTGGATGCTCACGGCAGCGCCGATCGCGAGATCCGGCCGGTCGGCGTAGTGATCCACAGGGAGAGGCTGGGGGACTTTTTCCCCCAGTCTTTCCCTGCCCCCGCCGGCCGGAGGAGGCGAACAGAGCAACGGTCCTCGCCGCAGGATAGAGGGTGAGTATCTGATGCTTTTTTTATTTTTAAGGCTGGTGTTATCAGATTCTGCAGAAGTGGAATCCGTTAACACCAGGTCCTGGCTCTGGTTAACTTTTCGCTGACCAGAGCCAGGTGTTAATCAGCGCTGGGATTTTGTAATCCTAACGCTGATTAACACTTTGCGCTCCCCATGTTAAGTATAGGGAGCGCAAAGTACAGTAACGTCGCGCAGAGGAGCGCAAGGTACCAAACGCAAATGGGTTTTTTAACCCGTTTGTGTTTGGATTGCAATATACGGTAAATACCGCAGCAAATGTTAATGCTCACGCAAGTGAGTGTTATTGTTTGCGTTAACATTGTAATAGAGCCCTATATGTGGCTCTGAAAATTAAATATATTTAAATTAACTTTATTTCTTATATACAGTTGGTTATTTAAAAAATTCAAGCTTGGGTTGCAATTAATGTGTAATGAATAAAATGTTCCGTGGGTGCACACCCTAATGAAATGAGCTGCACATACATATGAAAGTGTTAGCATCATTAATAAGAGGTAATTATTAGAGCCAAATATAGAGCTCGATCCCACTCACACTGTCCACGGATGGGACCAGAGTTGAGTAATGGATTTTTTAATCTAATTTATTTTGTTTATTAACCCTTTCGCTGCTGAGCCTTTTCACACCTCTGTGCTGAGCTAATTTTTACCAGTTTCGCTCAGCATGTTTAAATGCGATTTGAAGTCACATTTTATTATACGACCCAGACATATTATATATCGTTCTTTCCGGGAGACTCTGCAGATTCATAATATAGCATTATTATATGTATACGTTATGTCCTGTCTGTATATTATAACAAAAAATGCAATAAAATTAGAATTTTCAATAATTTCCAATGTGTAAAGTGTTTTTTTTTCACATTTTAACATGCGAGCGTTTGCAGTTATATTTTCTATGGGTTGTGCTTGTTAAAAAAATTAGAAATGGGGAATCGTTACTTTTGTTTGGGGAAAATTACGTATTTTTTAGCAAACGCCCCCCATAGAAAAAATAGTTAGTGCAGCATCATTGTTCACATTATAATTGAAATGGGAACAATATTGGTGCACTAATAAAACAAAAACCAATTTTTTTAATTTTATTTTTATTTTTAATTATTTATTTTTTACATTTTACATGGTCATGTTTGGTATCATTGGAAAGGCCACACTCTGGGCGTTCCAACTATAGCAAACATTAACCCCTAGCTGTCACGGATCGGGAGATAGGGGGTTCATTGGAAAAACATACATATATATATATATATATATATATATATATATATAAATCTGACCACAGGGTGGGTTGCACTCAACCTAAACTTGCAACATGAGCAGGTGCAACTAAACTTAAAATACAAAACACGAAAAATATATATATATAAATCTGTATATGGGAGCACTACTTCATCAGTAGGCGAAAAACGATCATAGACCTCTCATATATCATTCCCTGGTACTCGAAAAAAAAAGTTAAAGCATCTGGTCATTGAAGAGATTTTTAATACAGGACCATGGTATATCCTGTTGTCAAAGCAAGTGCTAAATAAATAACTCCAAATTGTGATTTTTAAGTTTTTCCCTAACTCTACACGCACTGGACGCATGTTTCGCCCGTCAAGGCTTGTCAGGAGTGGGACAGACAGCTTTTAGTTGTCTTTTGTTTGTGAGTATGATCTTGATCATTATGTGTTGGCAATAAACATTTTACTTTGTTTCTAGTAATAGCTATGTTTTATCACCACAGGTAGAAATAGTAGTCCATTTGATTTTTCAGGTGGATTGGAATGTGATTGTCTGAGGGTGGAAAAGCCCTGAGTCAAGCATCCAGTGCCCGCTGCTGCCATGCCTCCCGTGCCCTCTGTTTCCTGTCTCGTGTTGTATGTAAGTCTCCTGCTGTGTTTTCCCGCAGTGTCTCCCTGTGTCTGGTTCCTCCCTGCATTCCATTCCTGCCCTGTCTATATTGCTGTATTGTTACAATAAACCCCCTTTGTACTTCAGTTACGTGGCTCAGCTTGTTTGTCACCGCATATTGGTCTCATACCCTATTCCCCTCTGCCAGGACCACGACAGTATCCTTATCCCGTACCTTATTTCCCACTGCTTTAATATACACTCATCACAATAATATCTATTTTATGACCTTTCCCCTTCTTATGACACCATTTTAACTTTTAATTTGTTTGTGCACCTGCTTTGTTAGGGGGCTAATCACCTCCTTTACAACATGTTGTCCCAACCCCGGTATCCTATGGGTGCAAATGAAAAAGAAGTGTAAAAAAAGTCTGCACTTATTTTCCCTGCAGCTTTTTTTTTGCACAACTTTTTGTGGTTGTGACATTTTCAGTCACACCCACCGTCATAATAAACCTCCGCAGCCTCTAGATCCTACAGGAAAGGGTTAAAAAAATACATTTTCTTGGGTAATCAGATTTAAGATTACATGATTTGAAATGATCCAGCCTGGTGCATAGTTATTGTCATCAATGCAAATCTATGAAACATATTACACACAACTAATTTTTCTACTTACCGCTTGCTTGGGTAGAGTGTCTTGAAAACACCGCCCCAAAGGCTTGTAGGTGATTGGTCGGGCAGGTGCAGGCTTGCTTCCTTTAGGGTGGAGAAGAAGATGTTGACCCCCTCCTGTACTCCCTTCAGCCCCTAAACCTTCAATCCGATGAATTTGAATGGATGCATTTGGAGGATGATGAACTCTGACATTGAGAAGAGGTGGAAGAACCTGAACTGGGAATAGTGAAAAGGAGCCCCATCAGCAAAATGTGATAAGGATAGAGCCTACAACTTTATATGTTGTACATTGAGAATGAAGCCAACTTGGGAACCAGGCAAGTGGCCACCCTGCTTACCTCCAAGGTATTCCACCCGTCACCCTTTACCTACTAAATCCATGTTCTCCTAGTGCTAAAGAGAGAGAGACACACACAAACAGTGAGAGTCAGAGACACAAAGAGAGAAAGAAAGAATGACCGAGAGAAAGACAGATGAGAGAGATACGTCCTCCACTACATGTTATGCAATTCCCCCTAACTCCATTTCTACTGGTTGGTTCTTCTCTGTAGTGTGATTGGGAGTATATAGGGTGTGACATTGACAACATATTGAACTACGTTTCGAGTGATACATATTTAAGACTTCCCAAAGGTTTCGACATATGATAATGTACTTTTATTAGAGTAATTATATATGGCGTCATGGCACTATGACCACCAAATAGCTGATTTAGAAGTGGTATTAATAGTGCTCCATTAGTGGTGAGATTTGTCCAACAGATGTATTAGCTGTGCTGCGGTGGATATGCTATAATTAATTTTGAGAACTTTGTAAAAACGTAGAATTATTGGAAGATATGGGCCTAGCAAATGTAGCAAATATGTATGAGTTTGGGGCTGGTTGAAGGTGTTGTTATTGTTATGGAAATTTGCTTTGTGTGTTTCAATTTTTCTTTAATAAATAGATACCTTCAGATGAGCTGTGGCCTGGTCCAAGTGGAACTGTTAGAGCTGATTGGCTTATTTTTGCACCCCTGCCATCTTGTTCATCCTCTCCAGTGATGACTTGCACAGCGTACACTGCATGTTTTCCGGAAGAAGGTTCTGTACCTTCTCCCTCAGCTGCATCTCCTGTATTTCGCACACCTGCACTTAATGCAGGAAACTGGCAGAAACGTCCTGTGAAGTCTGGAGGGCAGAGGCAGTGGTTGTTTGAAGAGCACTGGCCACCATTCATACAGGGCAGAGGACAAACCACTGTATATAGAGAGAGAAACAGAAATAATTACACCTACATTTCAATTTATGAAGACACAACTTTGCAGCTGTCCTACATCCATCATTAAACCGATTAGAGTCTCTCCATTGATCGATTGTCGAAGCTTGAAGAACAAAATATTTTTTAATCCATTTCACAGTGAGACTCCAAAAGGCCTTGATATGTTCATCATATGAGATATATATAAATCTCAATCACTCCACTTATGATCATAATGTATAATCAAATCTCCATCATTGTTCCTTTAGTTGGGTGGTTTTAAAATCTCTAACATTATGTTTAAGTGGTGTGCTCTGTTTATGGTATTATCGTATTTATTGTTCTCAGAGCACCCTTACGTGAAATGCATTTTAATCCCTTTAACTGGGCGGTTTTACAAAAGTCTGAAAGTGCCCGCTGCTGTTATTAAGTTTCTGAGCTGTTTGTGTTTAGGTCAAATTTTCTTCTTACTCGTTTATGCAACCCACACATATTGTATACCGTTTTTCAAGCCATTAACCACTTGGCTGCTATGGACGCTCTCAGCGCGTCCAGCCAAGTGGTTCTCCTGTGCTATGGATGCGCTGAGCGCGTCCATGCACAGGAGGCAGCAATCCGCCGGATTCTGGCAGATTGCTCCGCCCCCCCGGTGCGGGCTTACATCTTGGATGTCAGCCCAGCACTCGGGACCCCGGCGGGGCCATTAGATGTGATCGCGGCGGCGCAATGACATCTAATTCAGGCGCCCCCGCATGTGCGGAGGAGGCGCCTGAAAGGGAGGGGGGGAGGTCCTTCGGACCTCTCTCCTTCCCGATCGCTGGGGGGAAGGGGGTTAATGCAGGCACCGTTTGGAAGGGCACAGCCTGCCCTTCCAAACGATGGCTGTGATTAACCCCTGGGGAGCCGGATCACGAATCGGCGCTGAAAAGCGCCGGATCGTGATCCTCTCTTGGAGCTGGTTGACATCTTGGATGTCGGCCAAGCCTCCAGGAACTCCCCCTGAGGACTGGCGTCATCGTGCATAGCATGATGACGCCAGTCCTGGAGTTAACCCCTAGCTGCCACCAATGGTGGAGATAGGGGGTTCCAATGAACCCCCTATCTCCCGATCCGTGGCAGCTAGGAGTTAATATTTGATATCGCTGGATCGGCCAGAGCATGGCCGTTCCAACGATACCAAACATGAAAATGAAAAATGTTTTTAAAAAAATATATATATTTTAAAATATTTTTTTTGTTTTGTTAATGCAGCAATATTGTTCCCATTTCAATTATAATGTGCACAATAATGCTGCACTAACGATTTTTGTATGCGGTGCGTTTGTTAAAAAAAGTGAAATTTTCCCCCAAAAAAATGTAACGAGACCCCATTTCTAATTTTTTTAACAAGCGCACCCCATACAAAATATAACCGCAAAGGATCGTATGTTAAAATGTGAAAAAAAACACTTTACACAAAATAAATTATTGAAAATTCAAATTTTATTGCATTTTTTGTTATAATATACAGACATGACATAACGTATACATTTAATAATGACATATTATGAATCTGCCGAGTCTGCTGGAAAGAACAATATATAATATGTCTGGGTCGCATAATAAAATATGGCTACAAAACGCGGTTAAACATGATGAGCGAAAGCGGTAAAAATGACCTCAGCACAGAGATGTGAAAAGCCTCAGCAGCGAAAGGGCTAAATGGACTTTCTAAAGATTCCATTATTTCCATCATGTCGTATAATTTACTATAAAAAAAATATGAAATATGATGAAAAAATTGAAAAAAACACACTTTTTCAAAATTGAATCCCAAAATCTACAACTGTCAAAAAAGACCCAGGCTAAATAGTTTCAAAAATTTTGTCCTGAGATTAGAAATACCCAATTTTTACATGTTTTTGCTTTTTAACCCCTTCACTGCTGGGCCATTTCACGTCTGTGTTCTGAGTTAATTTTTACCGATTTTGCTCATCATATTTAAACGCGATTTGTAGCCACGTTTTATTATATGACACAGACATATAATATATATCGTTCATTCCGGCAGACTCGGCAGATTCATAATATATTTCATTATTACATGTATACATCGTGTCCTGGCTGTATATTATAACAAAAAATGCAATAAAATTTTAATTTTTAATTATCTA
Organism: Leptobrachium leishanense; assembly: GCA_009667805.1. NCBI lineage: Eukaryota > Metazoa > Chordata > Amphibia > Anura > Megophryidae > Leptobrachium > Leptobrachium leishanense. The sequence continues at coordinate 43,715,233 of CM019072.1, forward strand.
CAGCGTGTAAAGTGTTTTTTTTCACATTTTATCAGACGAGCCTTTGCGTTCATATTTTCTATGGGGTGCGCTTGTTAAAAAAAATTAGAAATGGGGACTCGTTACATTTTTTGGGGGGGAATTACGTGATTTTTAGCAAACGCACCCCATGGAAAAAAATCATTAGTGCAGCATCTTTGTTCACATTATAATTGAAATGTGAACAATATTGCTGCATTAATAAAAACACACAAAACAAACACGTTTTTATTTATTTTTTACTTTCTTTTTTTAAATTATTTTTATTTATTTATCTTTTCTTTACTTTAAACATGGTCATGTTTGGTATCATTCATGCTCTGGCCTTTTGAATGATACCAAACATGACCCCTCTAGCTGGCACTGTTCGGGAAATGTTGGGGTTCGAAGGAACCCCCTATCTCCACCAGGGGATTTCCTTAGGAAATCCCCAGGCAGCTAGGGGTTCCCTGGCTATCTGACGTCATCACGTCATCACGAAATCTGACGTCATCGGCTATCTGACGCCATGCACGATGACATCCGGTAGCGAGGGGAGACCTGGAGGTGGAGCCACCATCCAAGATGGCACCGGAGCTAGATCGCGATCCAGTACCGAATGGCGCCGGATCGTGATCCGCCCCTTAAGAGGTTAAAAACAGGCATCGCTTTAAGACAGGCAGCCCTTCAAAGCGGTGCCTGTTTGTTTTTTTTTACAGACCCTCCCGATCGGGAGGGAGAGGGATCCAAAAGGATCCCCCTCCCTTTCAGGCGATCTCCCGGCATTGCCGAGGGGTCACCTGAAAATGATGTCATTGCGCATAACGTCGGGAGGGGTATAAATTCGGCATCCGACTTCAAGGAAGTCAGAACGCCGTGGGACCCTGGACAGAGAGATGAGTATCTCTCTGGGGGCTTCCGCTGGCAGAGGACGTGTGGGGAATGTCCCCCGCATATAGCGGGAGTCAATGAGGACATTCCCCACACGTCCTCTGCAGGGAAAGGGTTAAAGAATTTTTTTTAAATCAAATTGTGTTATACCAAACCTAGTCGTGTTTGGTATCATTGTAAACTGTTACTGTTCCTTTGAATTTCTATAAGATGTTTGGTGTGCTCTCTTTTTGGTTTGTTGTAATTATTATTGTCTTGAGACGCACCCATACTGAATGTTTAGTAAAGGCTGTGTGCTACCCTTTTTGTGTATGCTGTATGAAATGGACTGACACCCCTTGGGCAAGCACCGCTTCCTGACACAGGTGCTCCACCCACAGGTTCTATTTAACCTTGAACTGCAGGAAGCTCCAGTAAGGACTTGGTCCTCAGTAAATGAGTTATTCCCATGAGAGAAGTCATTTGGTTGTTATGATAGGAGCAGAATAGGACCTGCCAAGGGTGGAATACATTGTCGCTGTTGGCAGGCTTAAGCAATTCATGGCCATTCATTGTGAACTAAATTTCCACCATTTTTCAACAGAGCTTAAAACCTTGTGAAAAGTCTAGAATGAGTTAAGTACTGCTACAAATCCTGAAAGGGGTAAGAATGGTTGCAAGCATTTATAGGGTTAAATAAGGTAAACTGTTGCTGTTCCTTTGAATTTTTATATGATGTTTGATGTGCTCTCTTTTTGGTTTGTTGGTATAATTGGAAAGGCCATGATCAGGCTTTTCCAATGATATTAAACATGACCCTCTAGCTGCCACGGATTGGGAGATACGGGGATCCAAACGATACCCCTATCTCCACTTGGCACCTAGGGGTTAACTGGCCCATTGACGTCCTCACACATATGGTGATGGTGTCAGTGGGTGGGGGGTGACCAAGATGTCAGCCGCGTCTGGGATTGAATCGTGGTTCGGTGCCGAAGGGGTTATTGACAGATACCACTAAAAGGGGAGACTCTCCCCTTTCCAGCAGTGTTTTTCTTTTTTTTTTAGGCGGAGTGGTTTGGGATGGAGAGGGCTCCAAAGTAGCCCCCCTCCCCTTTCCTGTTTTTCCTGCCAGGCACCGTGGGTGCTTGACGAGGCCGTTTGAAAAGGTGGGGTAGACTGCCAGACCGTTGAGGGATCCTGGACAGAGAGGGGATTATAGGGAGGGAGGGAGGGAGGTTAGGAGACCGTGACATATATAGTATGTCCACGGTCATTAAGGGGATTTCCCCACAGGATGTACTATGTACTTTAGCGGTCAGGAAGGGGTTAAGATTGAGTACAGGCTCTCACAGTTTTGTGTATTACATGTTGAGGGCTGACCACCTCATATGGCTTGCACCCCTCCCTGTCACATGATGTACAGGTTCTTCATTACAGGGCTTATTTAAACCCTTCGCTTCTGAAGTAATGACGTGTCAGGGACGTCCTGGCGATTGCACACTATGTGCAGAGGATGTCCCCCACACGTCATGGGGTCTCTGCAGCATAGAGGGAAACCCCAGCTGCTCGGAACAGAGTCCTGGGGCGCTCTGACATCCTTGACTCATCTCCTGGCTCTCTATGGCTCATTCAGCAATTATAAAATGAATATGGGGAAGTTAGAAAAACTGAGAATTGGTATGTTGGTCTCTCTGTGCACACCGCTTAAATGGCGTTTCCTTTACACTGGTGTGCTCACTCTCTTCACTACATGGGAATTCAACTGACGCCACACCACTTAGATCTGCATATATATAATTTTATACCCTTATTATGTGCTATCGAGTCAGATCTCCGTACATGGACATTCTCACATATCTCTTGGGTTGGCTGCATTAACGTCCTCAAAATGAATATCTTGCCAAGCATCCTATACCTCTTCCAGACTTTACCTATCCCTGTCCCTAAGCTGTTTTTTCACTCTATGCAGATAAAAATCCAAGTGGGGGTGAATATTTTAAACAAGATACCTATAGCTCAAAAACAGAAGATGTTACAGTTGTGAAAATTGGTATTTAGATTCTTCTTGATAAATAAAAAACATATTTTACCATTTTCCGAAAAAATAGTGGGGGTGAAAAATGGGGGTGAATACTTTTATCAGTATACCTATAGCTCAAAAACCAAAAATGTTACAGACAGAAAATACAAGTAAGGACTAAGGAGGAGTGGAAAAAAAGGGGAGAGAATATTTAAAACAGGATACCTATATACAACTTTACTGCTCCAGCATGTCTGCTTCCCTCTCACAGCCAGGACTCGCACACACCCTCATTGCTCCACCATGTCTGCTTCCCCTCTTACAGTCAGGGCTTTTACACTACCTCGCTGCTCCAGCAGGTCTGATTCCATCTCACAGCCAGGACTCGCACACTCCCTCAAAGCTCCAGCATGTCTGCTTCCCTCTTACAATCAGGCCTCACACATTCCCTCACTGATCCAACATGTCTGCTTCCCTCTCACAGCCAGGCCTCACACACACCGTCAATGCTCCAGCGTGGGAGAACCTGTGAAATTATTGCGGAACCTCAACCCACCTAATCTCTGTAATGGCACCAGATTGCAAGTAAAAGCACTCCACAGAAATGTGATTGAGGCTACGGTGCTAACCGGTTCTGGCCGGTGTTCATACCACGAATACCTCTTATACCTTCAGAATATCCGTTTCAATTCAAAAGACTTCCGTTCACCCTAAAGGTTTGTTTTGCGATGACCATCAAGTCTTAGGGACATACTTTGAAGGTAGCGGGGATTGACCTAAGAGAAGACTGCTTCTCACATGGGTAGTTTTACGTTGCCTGTTCCAGAGTGAGGTCACTTAACTCTCTGCTGATCCGAGCACCTGAAAGAAGAACCACTAATGTAGTTTACAAAGAAGTACTCAAATCTTTTTTTTCTCTCTGTTCCAGATGCCTATTTTGTCTGTCTCATTGTCTGTTTGTATTTACAACACAAAACAAATTCATGGACGCATATGTTGAAACAACTTTGTTTTGTAGTCAATACGCCCTGACTAACGTTTGCAATGCACAATACTTATTACTTTAAGACATCAACCTGTAAATTAATTCTTGTACAGTTTGGACAAAAATCTCATGTTTCCTTTATAAGAATTGTAACAAATCCCAAAATCAACTCGAGCGAAGTCGCGTGCAAAAGCTAGTCAAATATATTTGGAACCGTCATCAACCACGTCTCAGTGTGTCCGTTCTCATGGCTTCTAGAGCTAGAGGGGTCATGGCACTCCCACATATTAAATGGTATTATCAGACCACACATCTTGCGGAGTGGAGCACGTGATCTTCGAAAGGCCTGGGTTTCTCTGAAGGAAGATATGATTGGGTTTTCTTTCACCTCACCTTGGTTGGAGGGCACCTCGGCAAGACCTACTATCCCTTTCTGCCCTATGGCTACTGCCATGCTGAGGGTTTGGAAAACGATTAAACGCACCACTGATATTGCCCCTTGGCCATCTCCCACTACCTATCTCTAGATTGCCATTGTATCCTCCTTGACTTCAACCTCATGGCCCCCCTGAAGGTGCATCCCCCCCAGCTGCCTTGTCACTATTTGGATGGGGCACTACCTAAAACCCCGCAGGAGATACCACGTTTCACCTCCTGTCATGCCCTGCTATGCCCCAGCCATGGGCACAAACGTGTCTGCGCATGAAGGCAGCACCTCTCATGCCTTGCTCAGCACTAGTATTCAGAACACTAACAGTTAAAGCACAAACCACGTGACACCTACCTGATCTGAATAAAGGGCTACACCCCCTTTCCCCAGGGTTTCGGCACTGACGCTCCCTTGCTCATAGAGTAAAGACCAATACCGGATTGCTCCTGCTATTACCTGTTAAAGATCTAGAAATCGACCGGATCACGCTACCTGATCATCCCTTTTGTACTACGTTTGGATTCCCCGTCAGTTGTGTTGCTACACCCCTGCTCCTACCTCCCTTATATCTCCTCAGTGTCTTCAAGTTCATAGTATTCTCTCAAAGACCCTCCAAGCCTCCTGGAAACCTATCCCATCATTCAGCCTGGTCAACCCTCTTCAAACCCTGCCTATCATTATAGCTTGCTGGCTCTCCTGTTTCTGCCTCCACCCTTTCGCTCAAGTGTGTGTATTCATATATATCACTGCATACTGGGCTCTTATCCACAAAGCCGGTACCCTCTGGTACTGATCCTGACACTTTCATTGTCTAGTCATATGTAGCGCTCACTCCCGTAGGAGCCGCTGAATTAACCTCGGGTTAGTCTCACCGCACTAGGGAATATATATACACCAGCACTGTTGTGGATTTTTATAGATTATATACTTTACTGATCCCAATAAAGTGGCATATATAATGTAAATCCGGTATATGAACGACAGGATTTCGTAATGCGGGAAAAACACGCGGCGGCAAAAGAAAAGGATTAACCCCCTCAGTTCTGGAGTGTAAGTCCCGTGAATGTAATGTCTCAAAAAGGTGTACGTGTATTCATGTACCCGGGTACCGTATTCAACTGGCCAGTGAATGTAATAAGCAAATCTTCGACTAGTCACGTTGGGGCCCTGTAGATTTGAACAATAATGCAGCGTGCTTGATTATACTCAGACTTGCGGCCTGTAAGGCCTCTCACCCATCCGTTAGACAACCTGTCCCACTGCCCAATCAAGGATGACTCTCCGCTTGTCCTCCGGAACTCTGTGCCACCGGATACGCTCTCTTGCTTGTCCGTTCTCCAACACAAGGAACTGCGGCCTACCGCCTGCACTCCCCATGGATCATCGCGGTCTCCTTACAGGGGGTCCAACTGGAACTGAAGTTCTGCACAAACCTCTCAGCAATAAATAAGTATGCCTCCGGAAGTTACTGTCTCGATCTCCAGCGCCCTCGAGGTAGCGTCTGCGTTCCGGCCTGGTCTCGATCCCTGGCAGTCTCACTTGCATCCTCTGTCTTTCGCCGCTCCGCTCACACTGGAGCTCCCCCGCACGAGACTGCTTACGTCCGTCCCCTCTGTCCCACACCCTTCCTGTATCCACCGCAAAGCCTGATGGATAGTGTAGTTCATTTAGGTCCCGCATAGTCCAAATGGCTTTTGTCTCTCTCTGGTGGCTAAAAACGAGTAATTGCAGCAACACAGTTTTAAACAGCGCTACACATGTATCTACGTTCCTTGGCTCCTCTGTCTACGGTCAGTCGCCTACAAAACAACAATTTGAGAAACTAGTGCAATGTCCTTTACCCCCTCTTATGGTATATCCCTTCTGTATGGGCTGCTACGAGATGGCTCTTTTTCGTCACCCTCCTTTGCCCCACGTTGGGAGTCGGATCTTCAACTGACCCTCACTGATGAGGAATGGGACCGCATATTTACCCTCACCACTTGCAAAGTGTATGCTTCTCCCCCTCACTTCACACCTGCATCGATGCTACTACACCATACCCAGGTAAGTGTCCGGTACCTGGTTCTGGGGTGGTTGGTTCGAGCCCGATATGCAATGACAAAAAGGAGGATAGGCAGGTATATGATAAGTAAGGATTTTTATTTAGAGACAAAAGGACTATAAAGCAATAAAGAAAATATAAAGAAGCTGGGTGAGACAAGGAAGACAATGGATAAATGATCAACAATAATAGGATTAAACTAAAGATACTGAGGAACAATAGGAAAACAAGTAGACATTGGATATCTAGTAAATATAGGTAAAACACAGAGAGAAGGCCAGAGAACAGGATTGATAAACAAAGAGAAATAAAGAGGACAGTAAGGGAGATGAATGGGACAGGAACAGTACTGAATGACAAATAGAGCTGAAAGGAGAGTGAGTACATAGAGGGGAAGAATCTTGGCGCGTGTGGTTGGCTGAAGGCTGTCTCTCTGCAGCCAATGATGCAAGTCGCGCTTCAGCCGCAGGGTGGGCCGAAATCAGCGGTTTGCGCGGCACCTGTTGACAAGACGTACCTGTACATTTTGCCGGCGTTAACCCACCCCTGATGTCGAAAACCCGCCTGTTGTGAAGGGGTTAAGAAAATATTTTACTCTATAAGTGTTATGGTGTGCATCCACTTTATGACATTTTGTGTTGTAAACTGCTCACTGTGTGGCTTTGAGCATAGAATGGACTCTGTAGGTCATATCTAAGTCACCATACCAAGATGTTTTGGACAATGCTATGCTTCCAACGTTTTGAGAACAGTTTGGGTATGGCCCTTTTCTATTCCAGCATGACTGTGACCCGGTGCATAAAACAAGGTCCAAAAAAACAAGATTGGATGAGATTGATTTGGAAGAACCTGACTGATCCACACAGAGCTCTGATCTCAACCCCATCGAACACTTTTCAATAAACTGGAATGGACATTGCGAGCAAGGCCTTCTCACCCAGCCACAGTGCCTGACAAAACAAATGCTCTCCTGGATGAATGGGCAAAAACTCTCACAGAAACACCCCAAAAGTGTGTGGAAAGCCTTACCAGGAGAGTGGAAGCTGTTATAGCTGCAAAGGGGTGACCAACTCCATATAAATGTCTATGGTATTTTGAATACAATGTCCCTACTGGTGTAATGATCAGGTGCCCCAATACTTTTCTCCATATGTTTGCAGTTTTGTTGTTGTTTTTTAAAGTTGCTTAGACTCTTGTTGGTTTTTATTTTTTGCACTTTGATAAGGGCCATATATGTTGGCACAGTTTTGGAAAGCAGCACTGCCCAGCACAATAACACCACATACAATATCAAGGGCTCGTACACCTGCACGTCTGCTAATGTGGTGTACATGTTTCAGTGCATGGCCTGTAACAAGGACTGCTACATTGAAACTGGCCTTAAACTGAATCTCAGGATGAACCTGCACAGAACTCCTTCAAGAATCATCAGGAAAATAAACATTGTACCCTCGCGGGACATCACTTTTATTTGACAGGCCACTCCATCCACAACCTCAGGATTAAAATCCGCAAACGAAATTCTAATGACTCTCATTAACGAAGGACATTTGAAATAACTGTGATCACATACTAACACCATAAAGGAGGGACTTAATGTAGACCCTCGCCTTTTAACCCCTTAAGGAGGGGGCAATTTTACAAGTTCGGCACTCTTCGACAAGTAGAAGAGCTCATTTTGATTGTTTGTGCTCATCATGTTTAAACACGGCTTTAAGTGACTTATTATTGTATGACCCAGACAAATTAAATATCCTCTTTTTCGGCAGACTTGGCAAATTAATAATATATGATTATTATATGTATACGTCATGCCCTGCCAGAATGCTATAACAAAAAATGTAAAAAATTGTAAAAAAAAAAAAATAGGATTTTAAATAAAATTTCAATCATCCACAGTGTGTAAAGAATTTTTTTCACATTTTATTATCCGAGCCTTTGCGGTTATATATTCTATGGGGTAGGCTTGTTAAAAAAATAGAACGGGGAACCCATTTTTTTTTGGGAGAAATTACGTGATTTTAGCTACACCCCCCCCCCATTAAAGAACCCCCCTATCTCCTCTATGGGATTTCCTTAGGAGGGGGGACCCAGAGGTGGGGCTGCCATCCAAGATGGCGGCCCACACCGGAAATAGGCTGCGATCCAGCACCGATTGGTAGTGGATCGCAGCCTGGCGACTAAGGGGTCAACTCCATGCATCCCTGGAAAGGTCAGGCTGTGACTTACATTTCTGTGAGTTTTATTGCTGTGGAGCTCTGTGATACACTCATACACACTGCACATTACTGTGAGTTTTAATGCTGTGGCGCTCTGTAATAATCTCATACTCCGCACATTACTGTATCACAGAGCACCCCAGCAATAAAATTCACAGTAATGTGAGGTTCGCAGAGCCGGTCCATGGATGAATGCTGCCTCCCTAAACAAAAACACAGCCACCATCCATTATGTTAATATATAAATATATATTTATCCAGGAAGCACTGCATCCTACTCAAATATCCAGTCTACTAATAGGTGTTGTCTTCATTGTGCTCAGGTACACCTTGATGACAGGTAATATGGTCCCGACAGTCCCCCATGTAACACACAAGGCAATGCAAAAGGTAAACATGAAAGCCCCACCACCTGAAGAGGTTAAAATGAGAAAATATATTTATTGTGGTTTGGAGTCAAAGACCAAAAGGTGAATTTGTATACTATCATTTACCATTATTTACTTTGAGTTAATTAGGGGCTCTTTTAGGCACACTATTATTAACCCTTTCAAATAAATACTATTATTAATCCTTTCTGCCTCACACTGTTAATGCTCATTTCAGATACATAATAATATTAAACCTACTAACCCTTTCAGCCATTAACACCATTAACACTTTTAGCTGCAAACTATTATTAACCATTTCAAGCACACACACACTATTGTAACCCTTTGTCAAACACTACTATTAACCCTTTAAGCCACACACTATTTTTAAACCCTTTAAAAATGTATTATTAACCCTTTAGGCCACACACTATTTTTGACCCCTTACATAGCCACACTATCACAGACTAGTATTAACCTTTTTACCAGAAACTATTAATAACCTTTCCAGTCACACACTTCAATTAGCCCTTTCATCCACAAACTACTACTGACCCTCTGTTATACACAATTGTTAACCCTTTAAGGAGAGGGGTAATTTTAGAAGTTCAGAACACTGCTAAAAGTAGAATTGTACTGAGCTCATTTTCACCATTTTTGCTCATCATGTTTAAACGCGATATGAAGTCATGTCTTATTGTACGACCCAGACAAATTATATATCCTTTTTTACGGCAGACTCAGTAGATTCATAATATATCATTATTATATGTATATGTCATGCCCCGCCAGAATGCTATAAAAAATTTGAATTTCCATTCAAATTTCAATCATCTACAACGCATAAAGCAAGTTTTTCACATTTTATCATCAGAGCCTTTGCGGTTATATATTCTATGGGGTATACTTTAACCCCTTCCCTGCAGAGGACGTGTGGGGAGCGTTCTCTTAGACTCCCACTGTATGCGGAGGACGTTCCCCCCACGTCTTCTGCTCTGTGGGTGGCCAGACAATGAGACAGACAAAAATAATAATTTTGTTTTTTGGCATGTGGAACATAGAAAAAAAAACTATTTGAGTACTTCGTTGTAAACTACTTTCTTTCAGGTGTTCTGATCAGCAGAGAGTTAGGTGAGCTCAGTCTGGAACAGGCAACATAAAACTACCCATGTGAGAAGCAGTCTTCTCTTAGGTCAATCCCTCCTACCTTCAAAGTCTGTCCCTGAGACTTATTGATATTCATCACAAAACAAACCTTTAGGGTGAACTGAAGTCTTTTGATTTGAAACGGATATTCTAAAGGTATAAGAGGTATACGTGGTATGAACACGACTCCCCCGACCAGAACAGGTTAGCACCGTAGCCTCAATTGCATTTCTGTGGAGTGCTTTTAGGCTGGGGTCAGACTAGCGCACTTTTAACGTGCATGTAGGCGCACTTAATCACGGCCGCACTAGCAGCAAATGATGCACAATGACGGCCAATATACGAAGTACGGCCGCACGAAAGTCCGGCCGCGCAACGCAAGTGGAAAATGAACACATTTTTTCGAGAACGCTGAACCGCTAGTACTGACATACAGAGTGCGCTGCGTCTGCTAGCGGCGAGTGTGCGTGATTAGGAGACGTCAGACGCTGCTCATGTTCGGCCAACACAACGTCCAGACACCCAAAGTTTCCTGGTTTGGATCCGTAAAAAATCACGCACAAAAATGCGCATCGTATGACCGTTTTCACGCATTCCGTGAAAAAACACATCAATGCGTTCGGATGCACTTTTTGACGTTCGTGGGGAAAAATGCTTTCGTTTGACCCTAGCCTTACTTGCAATCTGGTGCCGTTACAGAGCTTAGGTGTGTTGAGGTTCCGATATCACAGGTTCTCCCACACTGAAGCATTGAGGGTATGTGTGAGGCCTGGCTGTGAGAGGGAAGCGGACATACTGAAGCAGTGAGAGAGTGTGGGAGCCCTGGCTGTGATAATGAAGCAGACATGCTGGAGCAGTGAGGGAATGTGCAAGCCCTAGCTGTGAGAGGGAAGAAGACATGCTAGAGGAGTGAGGGAGTGTGTGAGCCCTGGTTGTGAGAGCGATGCAGACATGCTGAAGGAGTGAGTTTTCATGTCTGTAAAATTTTCGGTTTTTGAGATATTAGGTATCCTGTTTAAAATATTCACCCCCCTTTTTCACCCCCTTAGGGGCAGAATTTACAAAAATCCTTCATTAGTGGGTGCCTATGTCATAAAAGCAATGAACTTCAAAATTTCACTTTCCTAGGTTAAACAGTTTAAGCTGGGCGTTGATCAGTCAGTCAGTCAGGACTTTACCCTTCATATTTATAGATATATACAGTAGCTCACAGAAGTGAGTACACCCCTCGCATTTTTGTAAATATTTTATTGTATCTTTTCATGTGACAACACCGAAGAAATTACACTTTGCTACAATGTAAAGTAGTGAGTGTACAGCTTGTATAACAGTGTAAATTTGCTGTCCCCTCAAAAGAATTCAACACAGCCATTGATGTCTAAAATGCTGGCAACAAAAGTGAGTACACCCCTAAGTGAAAATGTCCAAATTGAGCCCAAAGTGTTAATATTTTGTGTTGCCACCATTATTTTCCAGCACTGCCTTAACCCTCTTGGGCATGGAGCTTCACAGGTTGCCGCTGGAGCCCTCTTTCACCCCTCCGTGATGACATCACAGAGCTGGTGGATGTTAGAGAACTTGCACTCCTCCACCTTCTGTTTGAGGATGCCCCACAGATGCTCAATAGGGTTTAGATCTGGAGACATGCTTGGCCAGTCCATCACCTTTACCCTCAGCTTCTTTAGCAAGGCAGTGGTCGACTTGGAGGTGTGTTTGGGGTCATCATCCTGTTGGAATACTGACCTGCGGCCCAGTCTCTGAAGGGAGGGGATCATGCTCTGCTTCAGTATGTCACAGTACATGTTGGCATTCATGGTTCCCTCAATGAACTGTAGCTCCCCAGTGCCGGCTGCACAAATACAGACCCAGACCATGACACTCCCACCACCATGCTTGACTGTAGGCAAGACACACTTTTCTTTGTACTCCTCACCTGGTTACCACCCCACACAGGCTTGACAGCATCTGAACCAAATACGTTTATCTTGGTCTCATCAGATCACAGAACATGGTTCCAGTAAACCATGTCCTTAGTCTGCTTGTCTTCAGCAAACTATTTGCAGGCTTTCTTGTGCATCATCTTTAGAGGAGGCTTCCTTCTGGGATGACAGACATACAGACCAATTTGATGCAGTGTGCGGTGTATGGTCTGAGCACGGACAGGCTGACCCCCTCAGCAGTTCAACCTCTGCAGCAATGCTGGCAGCACTCATACGTCTATTTCCCAAAGTCAACCTCTGGATATGACTCTTAGCACATGCACTCAGCTTTTTTGATCGACAATAGAGAGGCCTGTTCTGAGTGGAACCTGTCCCGTTAAACTGCTGAATGATCTGTAAATTGACGACAAGAATGTAGGGACAAAGGGCGCTTTGGACCTACGTTGACTATTCCTCCACGCTGCCCGAGGCGTATGTTCGACACCGAAAACACAAGGATAATAGTAAGAAGGAGTAGCCTTTAGGCGCGTGGGGTTGGTGGGTTAGCTGGTTGGCTAATAGTTAAACAGTAAACACAAATATGATGGCTGATAATTCCCTGTAAAAAACGATTTATATTTTCTTTTTTTACTTATTAATCAGGGCATAAACGATCAATCGTTTGTAAGTCCTTCTTTATAGTCCCCCAAATTTTAATAGAGTCTTCTTCTTTAGCCGGCTCAGCGGGGCTTTCGGATTCTCTATGGGATATATAAAAAAAAAAACAGGACCATTGCGCAGCATATAGCACTGGTTGCCCTATTTGTCCCCTAGGGGGTACTTACAGGATTCAGAGCCCGTGTACTGGCTCTGAGGGGGTCTCACGTGCAGGGTATTTTTTATGGCAACCCTTTGCCCTCTTTGTGGATCCTCCGTCGTCCCGATCAGGTCATTGGTGAAAAAAAGGAAAATACAAAAAATCCACCTTCTGACAGGTTAAAAAATAAATTTTTATTTAAATTAAGATATAAAATTGGAGTAAAAGCACTATTATGTGCTACTAAAACGCGTTTCGCCAAATATCGGCTTCATCAGTTGGGTCTCTGATGGGTTTGTTTTGTTTCTTCAGCCTAATGATGGCTTGCTTAACTGATAGTGACAGCTCTTTGGATCTCATCTTGAGAGTTGACAGCAACAGATTCCAAATGCAAATAGCACACTTGAAATGAACTCTTGTCCTTTTATCTGCACATTGTAATTGGGGCAATGAGGGAATATCACACACCTGGCCATGGAACAGCTGAGAAGCCAATTGTCCCATTACTTTTGGTCCCTTAACAAGTGGGAGGCACATCTGCAAACTGCTGTAAGTCCTACACCGTTCACCTGAGTTGGATGTACATACCCTCAAATTAAAGCTGACAGTCTGCAGTTAAAGCACATTGTGTTTGTTTCATTCCAACTCCATTGTAGTGGTGTATAGAGCCAAAGATGTTAGAATTGTGTCGATGTCCCAATATTTCTGGACCTGACTGTACGTTTGTACCTATCGACACACATCTTTTAAAATAGCATGAGACAGGAGCAAAGAATGCTATGATGATTATTAGTAGTAGTGCTTAATAGTGCTGTGAACTTTAAAAGGTAAATAAAATAAACTCGCATTGAGTCTTCTATCTTTACTGTTGCTACCCTGAACACAGCATTAGTAATTGCCAGTTATGCAATGTTGATTCATAGTAAATACAGCAACTCTAAGCATTATAAACTATTCACACGTAAGTGATTTTTGAAGAATACAAAAAAATTGTAAAATGCAAGCCTGGAAAATCCAGCTAGAGTAACTTTCTATCTCCAGCCAAGTTTTACATTTTGAAACTCAGCCATTTCATTCTAACTTTCCAGGTCCCGTCGGCACACGGTTTATAGGAATGCCATTGCGATTTCAGTAAGTCATTACTGGCACTAACGTCATATTATCTAATGCAGGGTCTCTGAAAGTATGACTAAAATATTGTCTAAAAGTATGAAACGTGTTTTGCCTTTTTTTTTCAAAGCAGACTTTAACAAAGGCTACAAAACTGCCTGGCTGGCAATGGCATTCTGCCTGTGTGTGAGTGGTGGAGCAGATTTGCAGTTTTTCACAGAGAAAGTGCTATCTTTAGCATTCTGCCACCCTGTTGGAAAGGGACAGACCCACATACTTGCCAATATATTAAATTACCAAATAGGGTCACAAATTAGTGAATATAGACAGCCCTTTACACACATATCCCAGTATTAGCTATGATGGCTGCTATGTAGGAAAAAAGACTTTATTTTATGAGGACTTAAGTAGGTCTGACGGTTAGTTTGCTCTCCATATAGAGTATGGCGTATGTACACAGTAATTTAAATACACATTTGCTGTAGGTTAAATACACAAAGTTAAGTATTTTACTGCTTTAGTTCAATGTGCTGTCTTCACTTCGGCAAACTGCAGGAAATAGGTTCTCACCATACCAGACTATATTATACAAACACTAACCTTGTAAACTTACTAAACAGGCTTATCTGTCACTCTGCTGCTTGAAAAAAGGGTAATGCTCGTTGATGAATATTGTCGGCAATGTCACACATCTTCTTCTTAGAGATAATGATCTTAAAAGGCTCTAGTTCATTAATATTTTTTATATGTTTTTACATCAAGTCAAGGAATGGAAGATTTTACTTATGAAGAAAGACTAAAGGGTCTATTCACTAAAAGGTGAAACACTGGAGAACTTTTGGAGAAGTGAAAATTCTAGGTCAAAATAGCCAAACCAGAAAAATTCTCCCATTTCCCTTTCCAAATCGGCTATTTTGACCTAAAATTTTCACTTCTCCAAAAGTTCTCTAGAGTTTCACCTTTTAGTGAATAGACCTGTAAATCTGACCGGCGTTCTCTGGTCACGAAGGACTTTTTTTCCCAGTGTGTTGCATATTCGGCAAGCACTTCTGTCTGTGTTTTTTGCCTTATTTTGGATCAACAATAGTAGGCGATGTGTGAAAGGCTGAACTCAATGGACAGACGGCTTTTTTCCAACCTCTGTAACTATACAACTATGTAACTATGAATCTACACTTGTTGAGCATTGTAAAAAAAGCGTCTAATATGAGATAGAGTTACATTGTTTAAATTCAAATATGGACAAATTGTCACGTATCGCCAGCGTCCGGCAGCATCCTCCGCACTGTCCAAGCATCGGATAAAATACAATCCGGCGCGGGCCACGTGACAAGCGGAGGGGCAGGGCGTGCAGCTATGACGCGGCGCCATCAGGTTTAAATGCCTTGCAGTCAGCGGTGATCAGCACGCTATTGTTGTTTCTTTTCCTCACAGTGCTACCTACCGTTTGTTATACAATTTATTCAGTGTATGACCCTTTGGCTTTGGCAATGACGATTCTGGTATCTGACCCCCTGGCTTTGGCAATTGACGATTCTGGTATCTGACCCTCTGGCTTTGGCAATTGACGATTCTGGTATCTGACCCTCTGGCTTTGGCAATTAACGATTCTGGTATCTGACCCCCTGGCTTTGGCAAGTGACGATTCTGGTATCTGACACTCTGGCTTTGTCAATTAACGATTCTGGTATCTGACCCCCTGGCTTTGGCAATTAATGATTCTGGTATTCTGAACCCCTGGCTTTTACACTTTACGATTCTGACATTGCTCAGTGGTTTTTCATGATTACTACATACATAGTTGCTATCAAACCGACCACTCTAAGGATCGGAAAGCGTAGGGGTAACTCTGCGTACAGGGACCGGCTTTCATACACCGTGGGGAATCCGTGACACAAATCAAAGATCTCTCTAGTGACCTGTACATCAATAGGGCTTTACAAAGCACACAAGGTCATCTTCTGAGACTGGGGGTAAGAAGATTTAGTCATCTGCAATGGAAAGTTTTTTTAGTTTGACAGTACGAACAATCTGTATGCTGTATATAATTCACTTCCTAACAAAGTTTTTTTATCCAATTCAGTGAAAAGAGTTTAAAAGGGATTTAGTTTTCCCTTTTTGGGCACAATTGGAATTTCACCAACGGGGTTATTCAGAGAGAGGTGAAAACCAGGAGAATGACTGGAGAAGTAAAAATTCTAGGTCAAAATAGCCAAACCAGAAATATTCTCCCATTTATCTCACTTTCCAAATCGGCTATTTGGTCTAGACTGTTCTCTTCTCCTGCCATTCTCCTGGTTTTCACCTTTCTCTGAATAACCCTGCAAGTGTTGGTTTTTTTTTCTTCTTATGCATCGACAGCAGCCACAGTGATATGTGGAAGGTTGAACTTGATGGGTATTGGTCTTTTGTCAACAACTATGTATCCATTTATTGTGATATGGGAAGGCTGGCAAATTTTGGCCTGGGGAGTACAAACCGATAGCCCTTTTTAACTAAATCGAACTCTTGCCCCACACTTTTTAAAGATAAACAAGACTCAATAACATTATAACATAACATTTAGTACAAAAACCTTTACTGTATACCATGCAATCTAACCACCCTCCGAAAGTAAGCATGTACAGAGGGTGAATTTGTTCTGCTTGGTCACCCTTTAACATCTAAGGTAGTATTTTTAGATGTTTCTTATTTGGTGCATAATAATGCACATGAAGTTGACTTTCGTAATTATTTACTGTTTGTAATTAATAAATATGGCATTAGTGCACACTGTGATATTGACTGCATATTTTTCTACCTATAAATAAGCAAATTAACCCAATATAAAAAAAAAATCGGACTTTTTTGCAGAAAAAAAATCAGATTTTTTTTAATTTTTCTTTAAACGTTTTTTTCTTTTTTCTGTAACAGCCCTTTTTATTATCATTCATTGGACCTCGTATGTAAATTTCAGACATTTTCGCTCAGTAGTTTGTTTGCAAACAGCGTTTCTCTTTTCAAACATTCAAGCGTACTGTTTTTTTCTTTCACTCCATTCGCCTGCGGTGTCGGGTTTTTCCAACGGCTGCTCTGCGCTGTGATCGGCTCCTGGTTGGGTTTCTCCGGCGTGTTCGGCAGGGTTAATCCAGATGTTTTTGCGGGTTTCGATTCGCATTCGCCTGGGTTTTGCGGTGAGTGTTCGGCAGGTTTTCGGCGGCTTTTCCCTGCACTACGACGGCCCTGTGGTGCTTGTTGAATACACTGCAGGGTCGCCGAAATGGGATCGCCAAATCGCACCGAATTGAAGTTCACATGCGGTGACTTTTCGATTCTCTTTGAATAACCCTGTTAGAAAATATCGGATCCGATCTGGTCCGGTTCATTATCGGATCCAATCTGGTGAGCCGCTGAACCCAAAATGAAAAAGCCAACGATCCGACGAACACAGAGCCGACCAGCCACAGAAAAAAGCCGACAAGCCGCCTAACGGGTAAAAATAAATAAATAAAACGTTTGAATGTGTCAAAATTTAAACGCTGTTTGCAAAAAAACTACTGAATGATAATAGAAAGGTCTGTTACAGCAAAAAGGAAAACCGCTATTTAAAAAAAAACAAAACAAAAAGTTTTGCTGAAAAAAATCCCCAAAAATGTCTTAAAGATACAAACAAAATCAATACATAAGGAGACTTTTTACTGCAGATTAAAAGAATAAATGGTTTATTAGATACAGTATATTACATAAAAACGGGAATATTTTTTATCATTGAAACCAATAGGGTTCGTCTGAATAAACCTGCCGATTGAAAGCACCGAACATCAGGGTATTTCATTGATATTTCACTGTTGTTTGGTGTCTGTGAATAGAATAAACATTGCTTCTCTATGGGGACTTTTACTGCAGTCGAACAGGCACCGTACTTGCTGGCAATGAGCCAAAATGTGGCGAACTACCTACTTTCTGAATAGCCGAATGGCCACGAAATGGCACTGTATTGGGAAATTCACTGTTCGGTGCCATTTCGGGACCAGATCGGCTCTTTGTG
Organism: Leptobrachium leishanense; assembly: GCA_009667805.1. NCBI lineage: Eukaryota > Metazoa > Chordata > Amphibia > Anura > Megophryidae > Leptobrachium > Leptobrachium leishanense. The sequence continues at coordinate 43,733,188 of CM019072.1, forward strand.
AATAACCCTGTTAGTCTCCCTTGCTATCCTTCCATTGAATGCAAGGTTAAACAATTAGGATACATATTGTCTATCTTTATAAGCAACACCTTCAAGTTCTACAAAAAACACTCCAATGGTTTAACAAGTTATGGCCAACATAGATCTATACAAACTACATATTTCATTATGCTTGGCCAGCCATGCAAGTGTGTCAAATGCCACATTGCTGGCTTTATTTAATTATCTGTCTGGTCCTATTCAATTAAATTAGATATCCGATATCAACACACAACATAAAAGGCTGTGAGTTGATAAGTGAAGTCAAGGTAACAAGATGGAACAAAAAATAAACTAAGTCACAGAACAATAAATACAAACCATGTTAAAAAAATGTAGAAAATGTAGAGGTGTGACGTCGCCCAATAAAATTGACTTCCCTAATGACAGCTGTACACTAAAGACAGCAATGGACTCATTGATTGTCAAATACCATAAAAAATAGAGATAATAGCATAATAAATTGAATACAAAAAATATATAAAAGAGTGGATAAAATAACCCAAAAGAGAACACATGCAATCAGGTACATAAGTAGCAGTTGCCACAGTGGCTCGACCAGAACATTCCTGATCCTCAATTCTCCAGCTAAGAGAGAGGAAGATCCACTCAAAAAGTTAAGGAATGGAGTCCATGAAGCTAGGTGTACCTAGGCTCCTGCAGGCTTTTAGAAGCAATGGTAATGTATACTCTATAAGGCTGGGCGTCTACTGGCATCGTCCATTGCGTCCGACGTCTGACGTCTGTCTTTCGGCGACAGGTAAAGACGGCATCAGATGGGTGATCACTACTATTTCACTTGTTTGCATTGCATGTATTTCAGCAGATCAGAGAAGATGGATGTGGAGAAACTGATCAGGGGAGTTATAAAAGCATTTAAAATAAACTATTTACAGTGTATCAGGGATCTCAAACTTTGACCCCCAGATGTTTCTGAACTACACCTCCCATTATTCTCTGGCCATTTATTGCATTCAAAGAATTCTGGGATTTTTATGCAATAAACATCTGTGGGACCAGAGTTTGAGATCCCTGATTTATATGTATGCGAGATGTGTGGAACTAGCCCTGTTTGTGTAGGGGTGAGGGGTAGGGCAGGGAAGGCTCCTTGGTTGATTGTAAGCTCTTGGGTCCTCCTACTGTTCTGTGTGTACTTGTATGTATATTTGTATTCTGTCTCACCCATTGTCCCACAAAGGACTGTAGTGTTAAAAAAAAGCAGAATGAACTGTGTTTTATATGTAAAACCAGTTCATTCTGGTTTTGGCAGTCTCTGCACTCCACCTCTGAAATCTATCTGATCGTCCATAGTCGTTCCTACGGATCGCATGCAGTGGACGACTCTTGTTGGACCTAGTCGGATGTCCAACGTCATCTGTAGTCTGACGAACGCATCGGTCGTCCAACTACAGTGTCAGTGGACGTTCAGCCTAAGGCTGGCCGTCCACTGGAACCGTTTTCGTGTGATGGTGCGATCTGATATCGTCTGTCGTCGTACGTCCGACCCCGTAATATGAATGTGAATGGAACCATCGTCCATTGCGGCAGACGTCCGACGGCCGACTTCTGGAGATGGGTAAAGACCACAGCAGATGGGCGATCTCACCTTGCAGGCTGGGAGTTCAGAACGATTGGGTAAGATGGACATTGACAAACTCATTAGGGGAGTTAAAAAAAAAAACCATTTATATTGTTTTTGCTGTTTTTTTTAACTCCCATTGAAAATAAATGGTGCAGACATGATGCAAGTTTACCAAAACACCTTTTTGCATGTTGGGACTAGCTGTGTAACATGGTGAGACTAGCGGTGCTGCTGCACAAAGGGGTTTATTTACTAAGCACTGACATGCCTCCCGAAGGGCACTGAATGTTGAATTTTCATATACGGTGCAATTTTGTTGCTGTTTGTACTGAAAAATGATGGCGAAATACTGTATGCTGCAGTTTGCTGCACTTCAGCAATCTGCAATGGCAGAGAGAACGAATATCAGAGCTCAGTACTGCACTGAAGTGTTGGCGTCATGCCCTGATTTAGGGGATAGTTTGACTGGTTTACAGACAAAGAGCATAGTGAAAATAATAATAACAAAAGAAAAAGGACTGCACTGGTTCCAAAAGCAGAATGAACTTGTTTTTGTATGTAAAACCAGTTCATTCTGGTTTTGGCAGCCTTTGCACTCCACCTCTGATTTTGATCTGGATCGTCTTTGGTCGCACAACAGATCGCACGCAGTGGACGACCCTAGTCTGACCTGGTCGGATGACCGACATTGTCCATGGTCCGACGAAATCGTCGGTCGTTCGAACACAGTTCCAGTGGACGGCCAGCCTTATACTCAAACGATTACTGCATCAACAATGCATTTGAGTGGACTTTGCAACATTTCCCTTTGTTCATGCGGAGTTGAAAAGGGCAGGAATATAAAATATATGTGAAACCAAATTAGAATTCCCTTTCGTTCGCATTTCCATCGCATTTTTACATTAAATATCAATGCTTTATTCCTCTCTTTAAATCACGGACTGCCTGAGAAGAGATTGGGAGTCCTTTTTATCTGTATTGTAGTGGTTGCCCACAAAGCATGCACCAGTTGTTTACTTGCAGTTGTGCTTTCCTATGCAAATAATGAAACCAAAACTGCCTTGTAACTGTTCCACTCAGGTTAAGCATTAGAAGTTGAAGAAAATGTATAACCGTCATGGTCGAATAAAATAAAAAGAACAACAAAAAACCTCCCCTCTATGCCGTCATTCCTACAAATACCGTTTCACCGCCACCTTTGTCAGTCTTCCTATGCAATCATGCCGGAAAAGGAAAAATTACTCATGTTGCCTCTAGGTCAATTGTCACTAGGTCTATTATCTTACAAGTAATCGCTGATTAGTACATCGGTCGGTGTTCCTATACAAGAAAAGAACACTGATTCAGTGCCCAGTTAATCTGAGGGTTTAGAGTGAATGGCAGACATGTTCAATATTTCTTGCTTCTGCTTGTCAACATTACTTCCTATACGATGAGTGGATCACAGATAAATGGTATGTGTCATAGTATTAAAGGCCCAGCTTATGTAATAGTGTATCATATTTAGTCCAAGACAGTGTCCTCTTAAATCACTTTTAATTGTTTCATTTTTTGTTCACATTTTTTACATTACCATTATTAGTTGTCATTGTGATTGTATATACACATATATATGTATATACGTTTGATGCTTTTATGTGTAAATATATACAAAATAAATCTTTAGCAAGATGAGTAAAATGACTTTTGATAATAAATAAATGCATTGAACCTTGAAGAATTCAGATTGAGCCTTTTCTAGATTGATCTTAATATCTTCTGAACTTCATCTTCCAGCACTTGCCACCTACACAAATCTTATTTCAAGGTGAGTGCTGGATGGTTTTTTATCTCTGTCGATTCTCTTTCCTATACGATGATTCTATGAGTTACAGCTGTTCCGTTCTATTTTTCAAGTTCAATGTAATAAAAACAAAACAAAAGTCATTTGTACGTCACTGTATCAAATACTTACCCACTCGGAATCCGGACCCTGTGAGTGTGTCTGCCGAACCTCCATTTTCTGCGATTAGTGTCATATTGCTCCCTGGTTTGCAGACATCGTGACAGTATCCTTTGTGACATGTCCTTTTACAGACCACCGGGGCAAATACCACCTTAAACCTCTCACGTGTTGAAGACAGAGAGATGTGGCAGAAGAATGTACTCACCCAGAGTAAAAGGACAGGAAGCATATGTAAGTTGTGTATGGAGGTCATGGCCATAGAGCAGAGAGAACCAATAAATATTAGTGCTCCTTCCTATTAGATGTTCTAGCTGTCACAGTATATAATCTATCCTTTTACTCATTTCTATTTTGATTTTTTAAATTTTGTTTATGTGTGTGTAACTTTATATGTTTTAATAATATGTTCCTATATGTGGCATTGCGTGTGTCAGAGCGATAGAGTATCAATTCACATTTGGAAAAGTCTACGACTGGCTTTGCATGTGGTAACATGCGTCTCTGTTTATACTCTATTTGTAATTGTCTTTCTTCCTCTTTTGTATTGACGCGATCTTGAGTATATTCCTAAATTTAGGAAAATGTCTCTGTATCGCACTTTATTGTTTTACTAACACATATGTATACTCTATCATGCCACTATATAAAAGTATATGTTTTTTAACTGCGTATAATAAGCCTACGTGTATATGATACTGCTGGTGTATGTTTTAGCGTATGTCTTTGCATTTAAAGTTTTGGAAAAGAGAAGCAGATTTACATGAGGCGAAAATAATAAAATAAGAAGAAATCGAGGCAGACTGGAATGCGAAAAATGAGAGGAAGAATAGATTTCACAATGCGATTGTTTAAGTTAAAGAAAGAAACAGGTAGAGACAGACAGCGCGTACAAACTCTAGCCTGGAGCTGTAGAATCTTTCGGAAGAAAGTTTTCCGGATGAGAGCAGTGTCTTGAGAGCAGCCAGGGAAGAAGCAGGGATCGAGAAAACAGGAAGACGGAGGAGGGGGAGAGAGAGAACGAAAGAGGCAGGCAGGGGAGGAGAGACAGACAGGCAAGGGGGGAGCAGACTGGGAAAGGAGGAAAAAATGATACATGGGACAAAACTGGGATAAAAAAAAATACAGAAAGAAGTCAGAGTGAAGGCGTAAATAAAGAATACTAGATTGTTACAGTTTATAGTTGTATGAAAATATGAACTCAGAGACACTTAGTGGAATATACAGAAATAATAATGGCTGAAGCATTTCTCACAGTCGTATATATTTGTAAAAATGTACAGTTAGGTCCATATATATTTAGACACAGGCACAATTTTCATACTTTTGGCTCTGTATGCCACAAGAACAAAATATAAACAAAACAATCCAAATGAATTAAAGTGCAAACTTTCAGCTTTAATTCAAGGAGTTGAACACAAATATCAAGTACAAATTTTAGGAACTGCACCCATTTTTATACACAGTCCTCCCATTTTCAGGGGCTCGAATGTAATTGGACAAATGAATATAATCATAAATAAGAAAAAAAGATGTCATCTGCACTCGTTTCTATACAAATCCACGTGCAGAAAAACACTATCAGAGGTTTTAGTTTGCTCAAATGGCCATTGATAATGTTTTGTTGCACATGGAATTGTATAGAAACGAGCACAGATGATATCTTCTTTTTCTTGTTATGTTTTATACATGAACTGGGCTGTTGCAGCCTCTCTGGTGAGTACGGGCGCGTCACCATTTTTTTCTGTATGTATGAATATTCATAAATAAAATGTTCATTTTTAATATTTTGTTGAGAATCCTTTACTGCCAATGACTGCCTGAAGCCTGTAACCCATGTACATTACCAAAGACTTGGTTTCCTCCTTTCTGATGCTTTACCAGGCTCTAACTGCAGCTGTCTTCAGTTGGACTTTGTGGGTCTTTCTGATTTTAGATTTGCCTTCAGCAAATTAAATGCATACTCGATTGGGTTGAGATCAGGTGACTGACTCAGCCATTGCAGAATATTCCTTCTTTTCCTTCAAAAACTCCTGGGTTGCTTTTGCAGTGTGTTTTGGATCATTGTCCATCTGTAATGTGAAGCGCCGTTCAATCAACTTTGCTTCATTTGGCTGAATCTGGCCTGACAGAGACAGTATATCTCTAAACACTGCTGAATTCATCGGACTGCTACTGTCTTCTGTCACATCTATCTATATATATAAACGCGAAAGTCCTGACTGACTGACTGATCAACGCCCAGCTGAAACCGTTTAACCTAGGAACGTGAAATTTTGAAGGTGCACTGGTTTTAGGACGTAGGCATCCACTAAGGAAGGATTTTTGGAAACTCTGCCCCTAAGGGGGTGAAAAAAGGGGTTGAATATTTTAAACCAGGCCTCAAAATTTCCACTCGCCTGCTCGCATTTGGCGAGTGGAAATTACATGGGGGCGAGTGGGAATGCAGAGGCAGGGCAGGATAATGGGTTAGGTGCGGCAACTAGTGGCGAGTAACTCTTAAGGCCTGGCTAGTAGCTTGGGACTTGAAATTTTGAGCCCTGTTTTAAACAGTATACCTATAGCTCAAAAACAGAAGATGTTACAGACGTGAAAATCGGTATTTAGATTTGTCTTGAAAAATAACAAAATCCACACACGATGTGATCTCACTGTATCGGGAGCCCTCCACACCAGCGCGAAGTCACTGCTCAAAGGGGATGCCAAAATACCCCTAACATACCGTAAAAAACAGAGTGGGACTCCAAACAGCCAGGTGTATAAACTCTTTCTTTATTCGTGGGAAAGCAGTCTAATCCATAAGAAGTGACGTTTCGGCCATGACAGCCTTAATCATTTGATGATTAAGGCTGTCATGGCCGAAACGTCACTTCTTATGGATTAGACTGCTTTCCCACAAATAAAGAAAGAGATTATACACCTGGCTGTTTGGAGTCCCACTCCGTTTTTTACGGAAAAATAACAAAAGACGTATTTTACCATTTTCCAAAAATCCAAGTGGGGGGCGAAAAAAGAGGGGGTTGAATATTTTAAGCGGGATACCTATATCTCAAAAACAGAAGATGTTACAGGCCTGAAAATTGGGATTGAGCTCACCTAACTCTCTGGTGATCTGAGCACCTAAAAGGAGAACCACTAATGTAGTCTATAAAGAAGTACTCAAAAAGTTTTATTTTCTATGTTCCAGATACAAAAATCAAACTAAATTACATTTTTTTTGTCTGTTTTATTGTGTGTTTGTATCTACAACACAAAAAGAAATCGACGCAAATGACTGAAACAATTTTGTTTTGTAGCCAATACTCCCTGACTAACGTCTGCAATAATCATTACTTATTACTTTAAGACATCAACCTGTAAATTATATTTTGCACAGTTTGAACAAAAAACCTCAGGTTTCTTTTAAAAACAATTTTAAAAATCCCAAAATCCACGTGAGCAAAGCCGCGGGCAAAAGTTTGTTATCTATATATATAAACGGGAAAGCCCTGACTGACTGACTGATCAACGCCCAGCTGAAACTGTTTAACCTAGGAACATGAAATTTTTAAGGTACACTGTTTTTATGATGACCCACTAACTCCGCCCATCAGGGGGTGAAAAAGGGGTTGACTATTTTAAACAGGATACCTATAGCTCAAAAACAGAAGATTTTACAGACGTGAAAATCGGTATTTAGATTCATCTTGAAAAATAAAAAAAACACGTATTTTACCATTTTCCAAAAATCCAGTGGGGTGGGGGGAAGGGGGATTGAATACTTTTATCAGTATACCTATATTTCAAAAACCGAAGATATTTAAAGTGTGAAATTTGGTATGTACAATCTTCTTGATAAATAAACACGTGTTTTACCATTTTCCAAAAATCCAAGTAAGGTGGTGAAAAAGGGAGGGGGTAAATACTTTTAATCAGGATACCTATATCTCAAAAACAGAATATGTTACAGACTTGAAAATTGGTATTTAGATTCATCCTGAGAAACCAAAAAAACACATATTCTACCATTTTCCAAAAATCCAGTGGCAGGATTTTATCAGTTTACCTTTACTTCAAAAACCAAAGATGTTACAGGTGTGAAATTTGGTACTTACAATCTTCTTGAAAAATAAAATAACACTTGTTTTACCATTTTTCAAAAATCCCATGTGGGGGTGAAAAAAGGAGGGGGTGAATACTTTTCAACAGGATACCTATATCTCAAAAACCAAAGAAGTTACAGGTGCGAAAGTTGGTATTTACAATCTTTGTGCAAAAACCCAAACACGTGTTATACCATTTTCCAAAAATCCAGTTAACAGGGGGTCGGGGAAAGGGGGTTGAATACTTTTATCAGTATACCTATATTTCAAAAACCAAAGATGTTACAGATGTGAAATTTGGTATTTACAATCTTTGTGGAAAAAAAATAAAATGTGTTTTACCGTTTTCTGAAAATTCTGTTACAGGGGTGGCAGACTTTGAAGGTAGTGGGGATTGATCTAAAAGACGTCTGCTTCTCACATCGGCATTTTACATTGCCTGTTCCAGAGTGAGCTCACCTCGGTTTGTATTTACAACACAAAAACAATTTAAGGATGCATATGAATGAAACAACTTTGTTTTGTAGCCAATACTCCCTGACTAACGTCTGCAATAATCATTACTTATTACTTTAAGACATCAACCTGTAAATTATATTTTGTACAGTTTGACCAACAAAAACTCATGTTTCTTTTAAAAACAATTTTAACAAATCCCAAAATCCACACGAGCGAAGCCACGGGCAAAAGCTAGACATCAATAAATACCAATGTCCCAGTGCCACTGGAAGCCATGCATGCCCATGCCATCACACTGCCTCCAACATGTTTTACGGATGACGTTGTGTGGTTTGGATCACAAGCCTTCTCCACACTTTTTTCTTCCCACCATTCTGGTAAAGATTAATCTTAGTTTCCTCCATCCAAAGAATGCTTTTCCAGGACTGGTCTGGCTTTTTTAGATGTTTTGTGGCAAAGACTAATACATAGTTACATACATAGGCTGAAAAAAGACATGTGTCCATCGGGTTCAGCCTCTCACACATCACCTACTGCTGTTGATCCAAAATCTGGCTGGCTTTTCTATTCCTCAGGCTTATGAATGGTTTGCACATTGTAGTGAACCCTCTGTATTTGCTCTTGTGAAGTCTTTTTTTGATTGTAGACTTTGACAATGATAAGCCCACCTCCTGGAGAGTGTCCTGCACTTGTCTGGATGTTGTGAATGGGTTTTTCTTTACCATAGAGAGGATCCACCACTGTTGTCTTCTGTGAACGCCCAGGCCTTTTTATTTTGCTGAGCTCACCTGTGCATTCTTCTTTCTTCAGAATGTACCAGACTGTTGATTTGGCTACTCCTAATGTTATTGCTATGTCTCCTTTGAACGCATGATGTAGGTTCACAGCAATAGATTCCAAATAGAATCAACTCCAGACCATTGACCCGCTTAATTGATGACGAAATAACGAAGGAGTACACACCTGGCCATGAAACAGCTTTTGATTCGATCGTCCATTTACTTTTGGTCCCTTGAAAAAGGGGGTTGGCTACTCCTAAGGCTAGGGTCAGACGAACGCATTTTCGCGTTGTCTGTGAAAAAGTGCGTTCGAACGAATGGACGCATTTTTTCACGGAGTACGCGATAGCGGTCATACGATGCGCATATGCATCCGTGATTTTGTACGGATCATCAATAAAACACTTTGTGCATCTGGACGTTATGTTGGCCGGACATTAGCAGTGTCTGACGTCTCCAATTCACGCACACACGCCGCTAGCGGACGCAGCGCACTCTGTACAACCGTACTAGAGCTTTTACGTTCTCGACAAAATGCGTTCGTTTTCCACTTGCGTTGCGCAGCCGGACTTTTGTGCGACCGTACTTCGTATATTGGCCGTCATTGCCCGGCACTTGCTGCTACTACGGCCGTGATTAAGTGCGCCTGCACGCGCGTTCGCACTGCGCTCGTCTGACCCTAGCCTAAACCCTTCCTCCAATTTGGTTGTACATATTCTCAAATAAAACCTGAGAGTGTGCACTTTCAGACCATATCCATTATATAACTATAGCTTGAATATGTTTTTGTAAATACCTGAAAAAAATTAAATTGTGCCTGTGTCCAAATATATATGGCCCTAACTAAATATATATATATATATAATTATTTATATTAAAATGAACATAATATGAAGATACTACAAAATAGGTATAGGTTCATCAGCAAGTGTACCGGCTGGGTGGAGTAGAGGTAATGTCACCGCTCTGCATGGAGAGAGCCTGTGGAGTCATGGGCTCAATCCCAGCAAGCAACCTCTCCAGTAAGTGTCCTTGGGCAAGACACCCAACAGTACATACTCACCACCCAGGACATACTTGAAAACAAGAGAAATCTCAATGTATCCTTCCTGGTAAAATCCTTTGACAAAAAAAAAACAAAAAACCAAGGTGACATAGATATGTAATCTAACAAAATTTTAATTAAGAGGCAGTGGCCATATGCATAATTAATTTGTACTTTCATTAATTGTACAGAATGTCTTAAATCAGTGTAGCGCTCACTCCCGGAGGAGCCGCTGAAATTGAACCACGGGTCAGTCTCCCCGCACTAGGGAATAAATATACTCCGGCACCGTTGTGGATTTTATGAATTATATAGTTTACTAGAATGAATGGCATATAATAGATAACACGTTGTTCGTAGATATATTTACAGTATTTTGTATTTCGGGAAACGCGCAGCGGAAAAAGAAATACGAGGCTTCGTATTTCGGGAAAACGCGCATCGGAACAGAAAAATACAATGCTTCGTAATTCGAGAAACGCGGAAAAAGAAATAAGAAACGAATCTTTAATCCCTTTCGGAGATTAAGAAGTGAGTCCCGCACAGGTTAAGTCCCGGAATGTAAATGTGTGTGTGTGTATTGTGGTACCCGGGTACTATTCAACTGGCCAGTGAATTTCTTAAAAGGTGTCTTCGACTAGTCAAGTTGGGGCCCTGTGCGTTTTAGAAACAACAGCAGCGTGCTTTCGTTAATCACAAACGGCCTTGGAGGCCTCTCACCCATCCGCCAGATTCTTAAGGCTCCGCTTGACCCAGGACGTCTCTCCGCTCGATATTTACTGGGGTTCTCCTGGCTTCTGGATCCGCTGTCTGGCTTTCTGCTCCTGCCGAGACTTGTCCAGCTTACCGCCTGCTCTCCCAGTCCGATCGACCTGCGGTACTCCTAACTCGGGTCCTCTGGCTTCCGCAATAGCAGCTTGGGTAATCTTGTGGATCACTGGGTCTCCCTTTGGTAAGGCTGAGCAACCCGATCTGTAACTCCGTCAGGCCGCACCTGCGCTCCGGCGCTCCGGCCTGGACACTCTTACGTTCTGCAGCACTGTGTCTTGTCTCTCCCACTCCCTGGCGTGCTCTGCCAGCTCTCTCCACGAGGCTCAGGATGCAAGTGTCTGTGTTCCACCCACTTCCTGTGTCCCCTCACAAAGCATGCCGGGAAACGTAGTCCCAATGTATTCTGTGTTTGTCCAGCATAATCTTACCATGGTCTCTGTCTCCCTCTGGTGGCCATTTCAAATAAATGCAGCAGAACAGTCTTTTTAAATCCAGCGCTACATCAGTATATTTATGTTCTAATCACATGTTGGTCAAGATTTTAAGACAATCTTTTGTATCATAAACACAAAATAGGCTTTTGTGTGTTTCAGTGAGGAGAAGTGTCTATCGGGACAGTCAGCCGTAAAGGCCAGGTTGGTGGAGTGTTACACTAATGGTTCCTCCTCTGCAATTTTCGGCCATCTTTTCACATGATTTCTGCATCTTGCCCAGAATAAACATAGGGTTCTTGCTCAAGGACGCCCCAATATTTGCTCAGTTTTGCCAGACAGTCAGGTCTAGGAAGAGTCCTGGTTGTTCCAAACTTCTCACATTTAAGAATTATGGAGGCCACTTTTGCTATTCAATGCCTTCAATGCTGTCAACATTTCTGCAGTCTTCTCCAAATCTTTGCCCCCACACAATCCTGGATCTTATTCCAGCTGAGCTGGTAATAGGGAGCTGCTAATAGAAAAGTGTGTTGCAAGTGTTATTACCTGCTTTATTACGCACTGGTGCACTTCGGTGGCAGCGACATTGTCAGAATCGCAGAATTGCACATAATTGCGGCAACGTGCACTGTATTTTCCTGTCAATATGCCTGTATTTCTGGTGCTAAATGGATGTGAATTGAAATTTTGGACAAATGGAATCGATATTTCAACAAAATTCCAGTTTGGCGAAACATTTTCGTCCGAAACGAACCAAATCAATTTTTTTCATCCTGCACAAATCTAGTAAATAGCTACCTTTGTACCACTGTATAGAACTATATATACTGGGTATAGTAGGCAGCATGATCTTGTCAGGTATATTGGAAGGGAAAAATTAAAATGGATGTCTGTAGCCATCTTGTTTTAAATAGAAAGTCTTTTCTTTTTCAAATTTTCCCTAGTTTTATAAATGAACAGAGATTTTTTTTAAATGGTTCATGGCTAGGTGAAATCTTATTTTTTTCTAGAAATACCAGACATGAAGGAACCTTAAAATGTCTTTGTGTGATATAATACCCAAGCTAAGTGCCAGACATGTCACATTTAAATTTATTGACTTGTTTTAAGTCTTTAACCCTTTCGCTGCTGAGGCTTTTCCCGCCCCTGTGCTGAGGTCATTTTTACCGGTTTTGCTCATCATGTTTAAACGTGTTTTGAAGGCTTATTTTAGTATATGACCCAGACATATTATATATCGTTCTTTCCGTCAGACTCGGTAGATTCATAATATGTCATTATTATATGTATACGTTATGTCATGTCTGTATATTATAACAAAAAATGCAATAAAATATGTATTTTCAATAATTTACAATGTGTAAAGTGTTTTTTTCACATTTTAACATGCGAGCAATTGCGGTTATATTTTGTATGGGGTGCGCTTGTTAAAAAAATTAGAGATGGGGTCTCGTTACATTTTTTTTTGGGGAAAATTACACTATTTTTAACAAACGCACCGCATACAAAAATCGTTAGTGCAGCATCATTGTTCACATTATAATTGAAATGGGAACAATATTGCTGCATTAACAAACCAAAAAAAAGAAAAAAAAAAATTTTTTAAATAATTTTTTTAAAAATTTTTTTTTTTATTTTTTTTCATTTTTTTTTTTACAACATTTTTCACAGTAGTGTTTGGTATCGTTATAACGGCCATGCTTTATTTAACCCCTAGCTGCCACGGATCGGGAGATAGGGAGTTCATTGGAACTCCTTATCTCCACCGTTGGTGGCAGTTAGGGGTTAAGTCCAGGACTGGCGTCATCGTGCTACGCACGATGACGCCAGTCCTCAGGGGGAGTTCCCGGAGGCTTGGCCGACATCCAAGATGTCGGCCAGCTCCGGGAAAGGATCGCGAACCGGCGCTTTTCAGCGCCGATTCGCGATCCAGCTCCCCAGGGGTTAATGCCAGGCACCATTTGGAAGGGCAGGCTGTGCCCTTCCAAATGATGCCTGGGTTAACCCCCGCAGAGCCGCCGATCGGGAGGGAGAGAGGTCCGAAGGACCTCCCCCCTCCCTTTCAGGCGCCTCCTCCGCACATGCGGGGGGGGCGCCTGAATTAGGTGTCATCGCGCTGCCGCAATGACACCTAATACCAGCGGCTGCGGTTCCGGATGCGCGGCTGACATCCAGGATGTCAGCCCGCACCGGAGGGGCCAGCGATCGGCCGGAACTCGGCCGAACGCTGACCCCAATGGGAGGACGCGCTCAGCGCGTCCTCCGCATACCAGCGGTAATGCGGAGGACGCGCTGAGCGCGTCCTCCGCATTGAAGTGGTTAAAACAAAAATATATTTTGTCTTTGGTTATAGGAAAATAAAATTTACAAAATTTTGTAATGTAGGTTTATATTCACGAAATATATTTCTATAATCAAGGTATATTTTATTATATTTACAGTAGAAAATATATGCTCCAATAAATATTGTAAAAGGGTATAATTGGTAAATAGTATAATTATTGAAGAAGAGATTCTGTGAGATAACTAGAAAGGAATGTATTTAGTTGAGAGGAGTAGGGACATAAATTTGATTCTGGCATGAGAGTCTACAATGAGAGAGAAGATCTTTGTGTGCAAATTGACCTCGTGACATGAGATAAGACATATAAAAATGAAATGGTGGAAATAATTAAGAAGTGCAATACTGCCCTCTAGAGGATAGTAAATATTATATTTAATATAATGAATAAGTTGCCAGTGACGTCAAATTGACTATAATTGAAGCCGCAATGTTCGTTGCAGTCATTCACAGACTTACACCACAATGCATTCAGACTTCCAGTAGGCAATGAGGCATTCCCACAGAAGCCAGGACATGAGGCATTCAGAGACTTACACACATCGCTAAGCAGACCATCCCAGGACAATGCACTCAAGACTCACACCAAATCTCTGACTCACATGCATTGATTATCTGATATTGATAATTTTCACATATTCCAAAAACAATATTACATAAAGAATTCCAAGGCAGTAACTCATCAAAATCCAGATTTGAGAGGTAATGTATGAGAGCTATTGAAATTAAGGAATTAATGTAATTATATATATATTTGTAGTATTTCTTGCAACAGATAGACTGAGATTTCTCAGATTTTTGTTAGCTCCAGAATCTAAATATTTATATTCTGCAGATAGAGATATGAAGAAGTGGACATAAGCATTTATCCTAAAAGAAACTGTTGTAAGATTGATATACCAATATATATATTGAATTTGGAAATTACTGTGATTGAAATTAATAAGCAAGCAATTATATAACTATAAAATAAAAAGCAAAAGATTACAAGTTTAATTCTCGAGATTAGGGGAGGATTCACTAAATAAGTTTTTATTAATTATCATTCTAAAATAGCTCATCTTTTGTTGATCCACGTAGCATAGATATATATATATATATATCTGTAAGATCTAGCTATTTAAACATTGGTTTGCTGGGAAATACATGTTTCGTTAAGCAGAAATGTTTATTAACCATTTGTGAATTAGTTACTAACCGATAAGGTAAATGATATTAATCATATATGCAGTTACTAACAGTGAAGCTAGTTTTTATGTGCTGATGGATTGTGGTTTATAAATCTTTGTTTATGATATGAGATTTGAAATTTTTTTTATATACGTAATAAATATATATATGTTTTTATCAGATTTTTGATTATTGTATTCTTCAAAGCAAAACACAGACAATTAAAAGAATTTAGGAGAATTTCTAGGAAATATAAACGATTGATATTTGTGTCTCGTATAAGTTTCTTATTGAATAATAATCCCTGCCATATTGGAGGCTAGCTGCTGAGAAGTCCAATATATGACGTGTTGTAGTCACATGCAGAGATTATATCTGACAATCTGCTGCGGGATAGTGCATGATAACAATCTCTCTTTCCTCTAATTCCTTTGTCGTAATGCATGGTCCACCTTGTTTTGGACCCATAATTTATATTCTGGTTATTATTGTAGATTCTAGTTTTTTTAATACCAGTATAAGCTACATAAATAGCCTAACGGATCCAAAAAAATCATAAATAATTAATTGATTAATGCATATTAAAAGAATAAATGGTTTATTAGATATGGAATAAAAACAGGAATATTTTTAATATTGAAGCCTATAGGATTCGCCTGAATAAACCTGCTGAATGAAACATCAAGGCAGTTCGACAACTTTTCCCTGCTGTTCGGTGTTCTGTGAATAGATTAACGATTGCTTCTCTATGGGGACTTTCACTGCTGTCGAACAGGCACCGTACTTGCTGTCAATTCGACAAAATTTGAACTGTCTGCTCTGTGAATAGCCGACTGGCCCCAAAATGGCACTGTACATGGAAATTCCCTGTTCGGTGCCATTTCGGGGCCAGATCGGCTCTTTGTGAATAACCCTGCATGTTTTTAGTCAGTAGGTTATTTTTTTGGTTTTAAAATTTTAACATCATTTTATTTTTATATCTTTATTTATAATTTAGCAAAGCCACATTAAACCAGACGAGGAAATGGTCTCACAGGGCCATCATAGAAAAGTACATCAGTAAAAAATAAAACAATCACAGCGCATAAGAACAGTCAGCCAGAATAATAAGTAGAGCACAGCAAAAGTCTTCATAGCACATAATATATAAGAAAACGTGTAGGGGAAGGGAGTGTGTACGATCAAAACAGACCGGGCAAACTACACAGAAAAGCTGGTGAAGGCCGCTAAGGGACATCAGGAAAAAAAGGGGGTGAGTGGAGAGACTGCCCCTGAAACTCTGGCAAACCAAAGGAAGACCTGGGGCCTTGGAAGAGGCCAGATGGCCGGGAGACCTGGGCCAAGATATACAGCCAGTGCTATGGTTGCTGCACAGATGGCTCACCCAGGGCAACCCAATGTTCCGCGCACTAAAAAAAAAAAAAAAAGCGGCGAGAGTGTCCTGGGACTCCACCAGCAAGTCAAACAAGAAGTCCCCGTAAACTTGCATAGAGTGTCATCGTTCAAATGGGGGGAGGGCGGAAGGGGGAAAAAACTGGGGGAAAAGACGGGGGATTAAATTCTTTAATTCACATTCAGGAGATGGCAGGGGAAATGGCTGGGAGGCCTGGGATCTCTACATCTTGGATCCATCAATCTGTGTCCAACAAAGGGAGCGGGACGCACAGCCCACTCAAGGACACACGGGAGATGAGGAGCCCGCCGGTCAAGGAGCCCCCAGAAAACCCCGGCATCGCCATTCACAGCACCATCCAACGCTGCAACCCTCCAAGGAGCGAGACATCCATTACGGAGAGCAGGAGGGGAGTCCCATCTGCGGCATCTACCGGCCAGACCACCGTCCAGATGTGGGACGGGGGACCAGAGGCAACCAGGGCATATCCTGCTCCAAAAGAACGGCCCTGCACCCACAGGAATGGCCGCCATCTGCAAGTCAGCAACAGCATTCATAGGCCGAGGCCCTAGTATTCCCACCTCCGCAGCCTCAGTAAGTCGTCCCTCCACAGTGTCGCTCCCAGCAGTTGGCTCCAACCGCGGGACACCATCTGGAACGCCCTGCAGGACAGCGAGCAAGCAGCACAGGTCACCCTGTGTCAGTAGCCAGTCATCATCGGCGGACTCCAGTAGAGAGCGCAGGTAACGATCCAGTCTTGTCAGCACAGCACTCAAAGTCCTGGAAGGGGGAAGGAGGGCGCCACAACACTGGCTGCCAGGAGACATGCAGAGGTCCACCACAAAAAGGAACCAAACGAAGGCCTCCAGGAACAGAAAACTGCTGCCCAGGAATGCAGATGCCACCCCTGAAGAATTAGAGTGCCGAGGAGAGTATGTAAGCAGTTCCAAATGGGTTAAAAAACAGCGACAAGGAGCCCAACTCACGGAGCTCCTGTAAAATACGTCTTGCCTCCACGCCGTTAAGAGCTCCGCCCCTTAACATCATTTTAATGCATTATGTACAATGCGAAAACAATGAGTCATCTCTTTTATTACAAATGAAGGTAGAGACTGGGCAGATTGCAATTTCTAGGTGCCCAGTATCATGTCTCTTCTAGATTACAAATTTGAAGATGCAAAATGTATAATTCTACACTTAAACAGTGTTGACTTGGAATGTTGCTTGCAAATTACATTCGGGCAATTACTTTGCTGTTTTAATGGATATGAGTAGATTTAATTAACAGCACTATACCAAGTACAACTAGCAGTCTACAAAACCTCTCACATAATTCACCATTAGTATATAGCATTACCGTGCTGATGTAACATGCATAGTTAATTTTTAAAGCAAAGGAAAGAACTAACATATTAGAGAACTATAAGGTTTTTGTATGATATTTTTTATATGTTCTCTTATTTGTGAGGTTTTGATCCATTCTTTTAAACAATGGTTTAACCCTTTCCCTAAGAAGTTCTTATTATAATTGCAATTACTTAAAAACATTGTAGTTATAGTTACCCTGGGGCTGCTCAGCATGTACTTTGGTGCTGAGGGACACATTGTTGTCCTGGGAGGAACAAAGTAATGGATGTGGGGTAGCAGGAATGTGAGTAAGGATAATGACGGAAAGACTTCAAAACTGTGTAACTGGGGCTACCCTTTTAGTCTTCAAGCAAGACTTCAGGGCATTTGTCATACAATACGCTGGCCTGATAATGACCCATCTTTTCTCAACACCCTTTCACTGGACCAAGTGGAAGTGCTTAACTGGATCATGCAACCTCAAACAGCTTACCGCCAGGGCCGCCTGCATCATCCACTGCCATCATTGCAAACACCACGATCATCAGGAAGACCTGTTTCTCCCCAGAATTGATACCATACCCCTGTGCCAGAGGATCCGGGAGGAGGGAGGGGGGTTCCCTTCGCTCACCCGGGATGTCTGGGTTTTATTTGCATAGGTTCTAAAGGCCACGAGCATCAGCTAGGATGATGCAGGGGTTGTACAATGGTCATTTGTCGTTTTGGGCCCCCATCTCAAAATTAATGGTAAGTTAAGTTAGATCCGTTGGCAATGTCCTTGCTTCTTTTGTCTCGCCGCAGATGATGTCCTAAGGTGTTCTATTTGGTTTGATGTTCCGAATTTATTTACTTTTGATCGTACTATATGCATACTCGGTTTATATTTTGTATGCTGTATTTCCTGATTTTTCGATTTTGTTTCTGTTTTCTGTTTTTTCTTTTTCTCTTTGTTGTTTGTTATTCTTGGCCATTTGGTGGCAGTGAATGGGTTTTGGCCCCCTCCAACTGATGAAGCTGGCCAGGGAGCTGGCGAAATACATCTTGAAGGACTCTATGCCCATTACCTTTATGTATTTATTGTGGGTTTTTTGTAAGTAAAATTTTATTGAAAAGCAGTTTGCAACATACAATTGGTAATACTAGCACCATATACTTTTCAGTTTTAAATGAGAGTAAACAGAAATAATATAAAGAGTAAGTGAATAACATTCATCAAACAAAAGTACACAAACAGCAAATTGTATTAACACCTTTCGATGTTAAATGTGTTCGGCGCTAAAAAAAAATTCTATTGGTAAAGTGCGTGTATTGATGAAATTATACAGTATATTATACAGTGTGCAGTACTGGAGACCGTATCTCCAGAAGGATAAAGACATCTTAGAGAGAGTTCAGAGAAGGGCTACTAAAATGGTGTACGGCTTGAAGGAGAAAAGTTACCAGGAAAGGCTTAATGATTTTAACATGTACAGCTTGGAAAAAAGACGAGACAGAGGAGATATGATAGAAACATTTACGTAAAGGGAATCCACAAGGTAGAGGAAGGGAGTATATTTAAAAGGAAACAAAGTAGCAAAACAAGAGGACATAGTCTTAGATTAGAGGGGCAAAGGTTTAAAAGTAACATCAGGTAGCATTATTTTACTGAGAGGGTGGTGGATACATGGAACAGCCTTCCAGTTGAAGTGGTAGAGGCCAAAACAGTAATTGAATTTAAGCAAGCATGGGATAGGCATAAGGCTATCCTAAACAAAAGATAAATCCAGGTAAAGTATCCATGTAATTGGGCAGACTAGATGGGCCGAAAGGTTCTTATCTGCCGAAATTTTTCTATGTTTCTATGTTTCTATACAGTCATGCAGCTCACCATCGGTGTGTCCTTCACCAAAAGTAAATAAAACAATACAAACTGTTGCTTGTTAAGGGAGCGCAAAGGAAGGAAAATAATGGCTGCTGTGTTCTTAGGTCACAAACTTCTCAATAATTCTTACAATGGGATTTTTTCTAGAATATAAAAGCAGAGAAACGCCTTCATTGCATAGTATAACTTCTTAAATTAAATGGTTATATTTGTGATGATAGGTATAGCACTCACAAACAAAGAGCCTCTAGGCTCGTGGTATTCGCTTTTAAGCCTCTATGGTGGGGCTCCTCCCATCAAGCAGTGATGAATGGGGAATTGTTGCTTGATATTCGTAGGTACCTCAATAAATGAGAGAATACATGGCGCAATACCAGTGCAGAAAATGGCAATATACGTAAAGTTGGGCCAAATTATTCACGTGTTTCTGAGCCTCCCAATTGAGTGGCTCAGTACCCCAGCTTTTGGACCACTTCAGTGAGGGAGGGGGGGTCCCGCCCCTGCTGTGATATTCACTGACGAATTCACTGGTCGGTAAAAAATGATTGCAATCTGGATCAGATGGATGATTCAAAACGAGCAAGGAATAGGAATATTTAAAAGAAAAATTATTTAATACAAAAAATAAGATAAACAATAAAAATATAAAATACAGAACATGGGGGATAGACCGAAACGCGTTTTGCTCGCTAGTCCTGCGGGCTTCGTCAGTCGGATAACCCCTCATGGTAAGCAAATGTCTTATATCCTGATGCCAATCAAGCTTAAGGTGTGTGCTTCGCGTGCGTTCCATCCGCGAATATGCTGTGCCGTTAAATTGCGGTTCAAACTGAGGGTACAGTTGTGTTCAAAATTATTCAACCCCCACTGAAATTGAGTGTTTTGG
Source organism: Leptobrachium leishanense (assembly GCA_009667805.1). Taxonomy (NCBI): domain Eukaryota; kingdom Metazoa; phylum Chordata; class Amphibia; order Anura; family Megophryidae; genus Leptobrachium; species Leptobrachium leishanense. The sequence continues at coordinate 43,753,316 of CM019072.1, forward strand.
CCAGTTTGACATTGATTTTGATCATTCAGTCATCTTGCTTACAATTAAATCAAAGAGGCACGTGTAGGTCAGACAAATATAACCTAACATTTATAATGAAATAACCACAAATGTCTTTTCTGTGCTCACATCATTATCAGTTTTATTCAACCCCCAAGTGACATTCAATCTTAGTACTTAGTACAACATCCTTTTACAGTTATAACAGCTTTTAAACGTTTAGCATAGCTTGACACAAGTGTCTTGCAGCGATCTACGGGTATCTTCGCCCATTCGTCATGGGCAAAAGCCTCCAGTTCAGTCACATTCTTAGGCTTGCGCACTGCAACTGCTTTCTTTAAGTCCCACCAGAGGTTCTCAATCGGATTTAAGACAGGTGACTGCGATGGCCACTCCAAAATGTTCCAGCCTTTAATCTGCAACCATGCTCTAGTGGACTTGGAGGTATGCTTGGGATCATTGTCCTGTTGAAAGGTCCAACGTCTCCCAAGCCTCAGGTTTGTGACGGACTGCATCACATTGTCATCCAATATCTCCTGGTACTGAAGAGAATTCATGGTACCTTGCACACGCTGAAGCTTCCCTGTACCTGCAGAAGCAAAACAGCCCCAAAGCATGATTGACCCCCCGCCATGCTTCACAGTAGGCAAGGTGTTCTTTTCTTCATAGACCTTGTTCTTCCTCCTCCAAACATAGCGTTGATCCATGGGCCCAAACAGTTCTAATTTTGTTTCATCAGTCCACAGAACACTATCCCAAAACATCTGTGGTTTGTCCACATGACTTTTGGCATACTGCAGTCGACTCTTCTTATTCTTTGGAGACAGCAAGGGGGTGCGCCTGGGAGTTCTGGCATGGAGGCCTTCATTACGCAGTGTGCGCCGTATTGTCTGAGCTGAAACTTCAGTACCCACATCTGACAAATCTTTTCTCAGTTCCTCAGCAGTCACACGGGGACTTTTCTCCACTCTACGCTTCAGGTAGCGCACAGCAGTCAAAGTCAGCATCTTCTTTCTGCCACGACCAGGTAGCGTTTCAACAGTGCCCTTTGCCTTGAATTTGCGAATGATGCTTCCTATGGTCTCTCTTGGTATGTTTAACATCTTTGCAATCTTCTTATAGCCATTGCCCTTCCTTTGAAGAGTAATCACCTCTTCTCTTGTCTTCCTGGACCATTCTCTTGACTTCACCGTGTTTGTAACCACACCAGTAAATATCTAGAAGGAGCTGAGTATCACAGTCATTTTAAAGCTGCCTAATTGGTGCTTATTATGCTTTATTGCTGCTCCGTGTCATCCACAGGTGTTTTCAATACCTGATTGAAAACACTTGAATGAACCTCTGTTCTTCAGAGTGGTAGTCTTTAAGGGGTTGAATAATTGTGTCAATGAAGAATTCACAAAAGAAACATTTACTACTGTATTACAAAACCAATTGATGTCATTTTAGTTGCATATGGTTCTTTAAAAAGTCCTTGTAGGATTTCATTCTGAATACAATTACAAATGTACACTAAATTCCCTAAAACCCTTTACAGCATTGGGGGTTGAATAATTTTGAACACAACTGTATATGCTTCGCGTGCGTTCCATCCACGGATGTATTTGCCGTTGAGTTGCGGTCCAATGAATTCTTAGATAGTTCTCGTTGGCGCATTTCCAGTTCCGGTGGGTCTCCATGGAGATCAGTTCAAGCATTCCTTCTTGCGCATGCAGAGTGGTACATATCGTTCGCTGATTACTTTGAAAGTCATATGACAAGAAATGAACTGATAAAAAGAAAACCAATTCCTTCATGGTAATATCTAAATAGTAAAAAGCATCTGAAACACAAAAGTCTCTGTCAAACAGTGTAGAACAATAAACAGATCGATTAACCATCTCAGGAGAGAGTTGTCTCCCTCTAGGTGGGCACAAATTACGCTACACTGTTCTTACTTGGAAGGAAAAAAGGGAAGCGCTGTATTATTGGTCACCCTCTATTATGACCTTATTTATTACAAAAAATGACAGACCTCAAAATCTACATTCAATCCATTGGGGACCAAAGTATTTAAATAATAGATCCATCTCATCTCACTTCTGATAAGTTTTTCATTCATGTCCTCTCCTCTCCAGTTTCGACATACTTTTTCAATCCCAATAAACTCTATACTCTTTGGGTCACGATTATGATATTCTTTATAGTGGAGTGATACATTATGTTTATCATATCCTCTGGTTATATTGCATAGGTGTTCGTTAATTCTTGTGGTGAGTGGGCGAGATGTCTGTCCCACATATGGTTTGTCGCAAGGGCATCTAAGCATATATATTAAATTTTTGGTGTAACACGTTAGCAGATCTTTTATCTTATAGTTGGTTCCTTTCACTCCTGCATCAAAATGTTTTGTTGTTTTTTTCTTGTTATTTGTTTTACGGCATTAGATGCATTGGCCACAATTATAAACATCAGGGGTTAGGCCAAAGGGATGTTTTAATTGGTGTCTATATATAATTTTGATATGGTTAGTAACCAAATTGTTACTAAGATTCTTGCCACCTCTGAATATTTTTCTAGGTTTCTCTGCCAAAATGTCATTTAAGATTGGATCATTGGTTAAAATTGGCCAATACTTCTCCACAGACCTTTTTATCACTTTGTTGTTTATATTGTAATCCATAATGAATGAGACATTTTCAAATTGGCTTGCACGTTTAGGTTTGTACTGTAATAATGTGTCTCTACCTATTCTTGAAATTTCCTGGTTGGTTTCATCCAAAAATTTCTTATCATATCCTTTTTCTCTGAAATCATTTAACAGTTTGTCAGCTTGAGCTGAGTATTGTTCAACATATGTGCAGTTTCTGCGTATCCTCAATAGTTCACCCTTGGGAACAGCTTTGAGCCAGGGGGGTAATGCCCACTGTCAATGGGTATATATCCATTCACTTGGATAGGCTTAAAGAATGTCTTTGTTTTTATTGTTCCATCCTCTATATATATATCAAGGTCGAGAAAATTAACTTGGGCAGTGCTGATATTGATATCTAGTTTAATTCCTATATCATTATGGTTTAAATGACCCAGAAATTGTTCCAATTCACTCCTCTCCCCCTTCCAAATGATCAGAATATCATCTATGTATCTCCTATAGAGGACGAGGTTAGGCCCCCAGTCATGCCCTGCCCATACCGCACCATTTTGCCAGTGGGTCATGAACAGATTGGCATAACTGGGGGCGAACCTCGTCCCCATAGAAGTCCCATTGCATTGGAGGTAATATTCACCCCCATACCAAAAATAGTTATTATAAAGTATTAATTTTATCCCCTCAAGTATATACTGTATTTGTTCTACTCGGAAATTTCTAGAGTCTACCAAAAAGAATTCCACCGCCTTACACCCAATATCGTGTGGTATTATTGTGTACAATGAATTCACATCGCACGTGGCCAGTATGTAGTCTGGTTCCCACTTAATATCTTTAATTAATTGTAGGGTTGTGATGGTGTCTTTTAAATATGCAGAAGTTTTCTGTACTAAAGGTTGAAGCAGATGGTCGATGTATTCTGATATTCTGCAAGATATTGAGTTAATGCCGGATACAATAGGGCGTCCGGGCAGATGTTCATTTGTCCTTATGCACCTTTGGCAGGTGGTATAGGACTGGTATCCGGGGGTGATTAATTTTGAGATATTGATATTAATCATCGTTAATAATACTGTTATCTTTACCTCGTTGTAGATATTCATAAAATTTCTGTTTAATTGGTTCAGTGGGATTTCCTCCTAATTTCTTATACGTCAGTGGGTCATTTAATAATCTACATGTTTCCTGATGGTACTGGTCCTTGGTTAATATAACTACCCCACCCCTTTATCTGGTGGTTTGATGATCAGATTGGTGTCTTTTTATTTGTTTCAGTCCTTTTCTTCCTTAGTTAAATTAGGGGGTTTAGTGTATCGAATATTCTTTTCTTATTTCCTAATGTCTCTTTGGATCATTTGATCAAAAGTGTCGATCTCTTTTGAGATCATGTATCTCGGATAGAATTGAGATTTATCTTTAAGTGTAGTGTGTACGTATTGGTTGGTCGATGTTGTTATTCTTTCCAAGGGTTTCTTGGCGAAAAAACGTTTTAAACAGAGTTTCCTCTTGAATTTTTGGAGATCAACAAAGGTGTTAAAAGTGTCTCCCTGTTGCTTTGGGACATATTTTAATCCCTTGCTTAGAACTCCTATCTGGCCTTGTGTTAAAATATGTCCACTCAGATTGAATATGCCTATTGATCTCTTATCCTTTCTCTTTTTTCTTTCCTGAACCAATTTACCTCCTCTGCATCCTCTTCCCTTTGTTTCCTTTTCCCAGTACTTCTGATTCCTAATTCCATCCCTACTGATCCCTGAGTGGGTTCTCTGTACTTCTCTCTGAGGGGAGTGGCCTGTCCCCACCCTTCCTCCTCTCCCTGTTGAAAAACCTCTTCCTGATCATGGTGGGCAAGAGGTAGGTATCTGTAGTAGGTGTGTGATGTTCGTGGGTTAGATGGCCTATTTATGCCTTGAAACGGTTGTTGAAAAGAATCAAACTGATTTTGATGATTGTACATGTCTCGCCTTAGATGCGGGGGGATTCCGCCATTCCTCCTTCCTTGTGGAGGGGGATTGGTGTCATGATGGTAATTTGATCGTTTGGGATATTGATTATATGTTACCTGAGGAATCTTATTCCTTACTACTGGTTCTTGGTAACTCGTTAGTCTCTTAAAGGGTCTACGTTGTTGGTCGTTAATTTGGTTTTGTTGTAATTTGACCTGAGGGTCATCTTCTATTAACAGAGTCCGTGCACCCTTTTTTCCCCTAAAGTGTTTTTCTGACGTATGGTTATTAAATATCCATACTTTGTTGTTACTGTAGTCTTTAATGTCTCGTATATACTTGCTACGTTTTTTCTCTTTTACCTCTCTTTCCACATTATCTAGACTTCCTTCTATATTTTTCATCAGTAGTTCTTTCTCTTGTGGATCGGTGACACTGCACAGCTGATTGAAAATACTCTCTATTTCTGCATTTAGTTCTCCTAACAAAATGCTCCGCGCAACAATTACCTCCATAGTGGTGCGTGAGAATCCCTCCAGCATATCACACCAGATTTCCATAAAGGAATCATTTATCATTTCTGGCGAGGGATCTTTTAACCACCTTAGACCTCGTGGGACAATCTTATCTTTATTGTATTGTTCTAACGTAATTATGTCCCATTTTAGTCTAATCTCTTTTTTGAGCAAATATTCCAATTTGTTGGTCAACTTTTTCTTATCTATTATCCCTTCGTGTCTGGTATTAGCAGTTCCACTAGATTCTGTATTCCCAAAAACTTCTCCTATGTTTTTCCCAAATTTGGTTCGGAATTCCATTACTCTAAGCTGCCAACACTCGAGTGGACTCAAATTGCAAATTGTATTAACACCTTTCGATGTTAAATGTGTTCGGCGCTAAAAAAAAATTCTATTGGTAAAGTGCTTGTATTGATGAAATTATACAGTCATGCAGCTCACCAAATTGTTACTAAGATTCTTGCCACCTCTGAATATTATTCTAGGTTTCTCTGCCAAAATGTCATTTAAGATTGGACCATTGGTTAAAATTGGCCAAGACATTTGGCCATAAGACATTTGCTTACCATGAGGGGTTATCCGACTGACGAAGCCCGCAGGACTAGCGAGCGAAACGCGTTTCGGTCTATCCCCCATGTTCTGTATTCTATATTTTTATTGTTTATTTTATTTTTGTAATAAATAATTTTTCTTTTAAATATTCCTATTCCTTGCTCATTTTGAATCATCCATCTGATCCAGATTGCAATAATTTTTTACCGACCAGTGAATTCGTTACAGCAGGAGCGGGACCCCCCCTCCCTCACTGAAGTGGTCCAAAAGCTGGGGTACTGAGCCACTCAATTGGGAGGCTCAGAAACACGTGAATAATTTGGCCCAACTTTACGTATATTGCCATTTTCTGCACTGGTATTGCGCCATGTATTCTCTCATTTATTGAGGTACCTACGACTATCAAGCAACAATTCCCCATTCATCACTGCTTGATGGGAGGAGCCCCCCATAGAGGCTTAAAAGCGAATACCACAAGCCTAGAGGCTCTTTGTTTGTGAGTGCTATACCTATCATCACAAATATAACCATTTAATTTAAGAAGTTATACTATGCAATGAAGGCGTTTCTCTGCTTTTATATTCTAGAAAAAATCCCATTGTAAGAATTATTGAGAAGTTTGTGACCTAAGAACACAGCAGCCATTATTTTCCTTCCTTTGCGCTCCCTTAACAAGCAACAGTTTGTATTGTTTTATTTAAAAGTACACAAACAAACAAGAAAAAAAAGAGGGAGGGGGCTTGCCCGAGCCCCAAGAAGAAAGTCGGAAAAAAGATGGGAATAAAAAGAATAAAGAAAAAGAGGGGGGGACGCTCATTTGAGAACCTGAGATATCTCACATATGAGTTAACACAATTCGGTATTCGATGTAAGTCAGACACATAGTATTAAAGGCCGGCCACTCCCGAGTATCCCATCTGCTCTAGACACGGGGACCAGACCTTATAATAATTAGGTAATGTGTGGTTTGAAACCGCTGTGAGTTCATCCATTAATTGAACATCCTGTATCTTAGCGTAGATGCGATTAAATGCTGGGACAGTGGGACAATTCCATTTCTCGGCCAGGACCCTCCGGGCCGCTAGCATGATTTTTGGTCCAGAGAGGTCAGGAGAGGCCTTGATAATAAGAAAGTCCAGGGATCCTTGGAAATGTCTCTATCAAAGACTGCTGAAATCAAAGTGTGGGCTTCCTCCCAGAATGCCTGAACCTGGGGCAGGCCCACCACATGTGAAAGTAAGTGCCCTTTGTGCCACAGCCCTTCCAGCATAAGTCTGGAGTAATCGGTTGCATGCGGGAGATCTGGACCGGAGTCACATACCATCGGAATTTTTTTTAATCAACTGCTCCTGATGAGTCGTGCAGTCTGAAACTGACTTCATTGCCTCCCAAATGTCGGCCCACTCCTCCGCTTCCAATGGTTCGCCAATGTCAGTTTCCCAAGTCGCTATGTATTGCAATTCCTTCCAGTAGAGCAATGTAGTAAGCATGGAGTATAGTGTGGAAATCAAACCTTTGGGGTACGACCCTGCGAGGCACAAGTGTTCAAAACGGGAGGGGTGACAGAGCGCTGCCGCCTTGATGTGAGGGCTAGAGACAAATGCTCTCAACTGAAGGTATCGTAGAGGGTGTGCCCGGAATTCTGAAGATGGCGGTGTGATGGCGTTTATCTGGAGCAACTCTCCTTTTGGGTAAAGCTGACAAAGTCTCTCAATTGGGTTACCTTCCTGGTGAAGGTGATAATCCGATGACAGGCCCAGAGGGAATTCCCTGTTTCTTTGTATCAGGGTTTGCGGAGAGGGGAGCGTTGCTAAATCACATTTAGATGCCAATTTGTCCCAAAGTCTTATGAAGTTAATAATAGCCGGGCAAGTGGTACAGAGAAGCGGTCTGTAACGTTTCAGAGTCCATATCCATTTGTGGGGACTGTCTGGTGCCATTAGTGCATGTTCAAGCTCCACCCACCTCCTGGTGGATATTGGGCAATGCCAGGCAACGATTTGGGCTAATTGAGCCGCGTAGTAGTAGGAGAATAAACAGGGAAGTCCCAATCCTCCCGCCACCTTAGGCCTGTATAAAGTGATCCGAGCTATACGGTGTCTTTTCCCATGCCAAATAGATAGTTTTATCGCTCTCTGGAATTCCAAAAGCTCAGCGGGCCTCAATGCCAGGGGGAGGGCCTGGAACAAATAAAGTAACCTAGGCAGTATATTCATTTTAATGCAGTGCACCCGGCCTACCCATGATATGACATACTTGTCCCAGTTCTCCATTTCCAGCCAGAGGAGGCGCCAGAGAGGGGTGTAATTTACCTCATATGAGCGGTCTGGGTCCCCTGTTAATTGAATGTCCAAGTAAGTGATGGAGGAGGTGGTGACCTGTATGGGGAAGGAAGTCCGAATGGCTGCTATATCTGTCGGGGACATGTGTATAGCCACAGCTTCCGATTTGGAGACATTAATCTTATACCCCGATATGTTAGCAAATTCCTCCAGTCTATGAAAGACTTGGGGGAGGGAAGACATGGGGTGAGTAAGTGACAAGAGGACATCGTCCGCATATGCTGACAGAACATATCTCCCCCCTCCTACATTGATACCTTGTATAGCCGAGTCAGCCCTAATCCGCAAAGGTTCAAGAAAAAGCGCAAATAAGGCAGGGGATAGTGGGCACCCCTGTCTAGTGCCGTTATGTATAGGGAAGGGTGTCGAGTCAGGCCAGGCAGTATAATTTGGGTGGAGGGAGAGGAGTAAAGAGATCGAATGGCCTTCAGGAGGGGGTCAGGGAAGCCTATGTACTGGAGGAATGGCATCCAGCCATTCTTAACCCAGACACCGCCAGGAATCCTAGCACCCAAAAGGGAAACCTTGGATCTATGGAGATCGGGATTTGTGAATGATTAAGAAAGGAGCAGGGAAAACCAAAGGAGAAGTGCGATTCCAATGATCTGGCAGCCTTTCAACCTTGAAGATTCGCTTGCGTAAGTTTGCCTGATTTCCAAACTATATGCACACAGTAGATACGACACATCCCTAATCCCACTTACTTTCTTTCTTGGAGGTACAAGGAAGTCATAGATCATCGGGATTGAAGGAAGTGATAGAGACTTTTTTTGCATACCAGGGAATACAATGTACCTTAACTGTGCATAAGTATCCCCGCAAAGGACTATTCAGAATATGGACACTAGGTGACATTACTGCATCAAGCCGGGACCATCACTGCCAAGTTTTCTCACCGCAGTAAAATTGCATTTTTGTTACACGCATGATTGAAATGTGATGCATTCTGTTATATGTATAAGCATGATAGAGACGAATTGCCTATGCAACCTCGGTTAATTTTACTCTCTGTATAAGGATACATTGTTGCGAGCAGCACCGCATAGAGGGGTACCAATTTCTATATCCCCCCCTCAAGTGTTGGTAATTTTTACAGTTCTCAAGGCAGCGGAAGACAAAAGACTGACGCCTCTCTGGGAATTTACCAACTGACTCTTCTTTTTGTTTTGTTTAGGGCTTGGGGCTTTCCCAATCTATATTAGGAGGATTCTTTGCTCATTTGTTTTTGTTTCTTAATTTTTCTCTGCCCCATTACCCGACCTTTTTATCTTCTATTTTTATTCCTATCCCATCATAATGATACCAACTTCTCAGCAATCCCTTTTTATTCCCTCTACAATGTGTATAGTCTGAATAAACCAGAAACACGTGCCTGTTTGCTTAGGGATATGTGGGCTGTGAGGGCATCAGTTGTGTTTGTACAGGGAACTCACTTTCGCCAGGATGCTCGATTTCCGGTTGGCTATTATGCAAACAATTCACAGGCTAAGACTGCTGGGGTAGCGGTACTTATGTCCCGTACGCTCCCTTTTACTCTAGGTTCAATTGAAGTGGACATTTAGTTAGATTTTTTTTATTTATTAAAGGTCTAGTAAGGGGTGATATTTATACATTTGCCAATATTTATGTACCGGATTATGGTCAATGCAGTTTTTAGCTTTCTGTTCTGCGTAAATTGCAAACTTTTCAGGAAGGAATATTGTTTTTTCGCGGGGATTTTAATGTGGCTAGGTTTCCCTCAGTTGATACATCTACACGAAGGAGTAGCGTCCCCCTTTATCCGTCTTGTTGAGTTTGTCATACATTAAAGCACATGTATTGTACTTATAAAACATTTATATTCCAAAACTGTTAGAATATAAAAAACTGTTCTGGTTTTTAGAAATCTGATTGAGGGGTGCTCAACATGAATATAAATAATATCTGTATGTGGACATTATGTCTCCATTTGGAAATTAAAGCATTACCTTGTACTTATATTTTACAGGGCTTTTCAGTAACTAGGAGATATGGTTCATTGAGCTGCAATGAGAAGCATGAAATATTTTGAAAGTGACGCAACTATGCTTTCATCAGTTATACAAATTCGAAAATATACTCCAAATTTAGGTGGAGCAATCACACAGGTGAAACCATGTACACCACAATAAACACAGATGCCCCACCATAAAAAAAAACGAGGATACGAGGATGATTTCCAATCTTCTGTTGTGCAATTTTGGTGAGCCTGTGTGCATTGTAGTCTCAGTTTCCTGTTCTTAGCTGACAGGGGTGGTACCCGGTGTGGCATGCTGCTGCTGTAGCCCATCTGCTTCAAGGTTCAACATGTTATGCGTTCTTCAGAGATGGAATTCTGCATAACTTTGTTGTAAAGAGTGGTTATTTTAGTTACTGTTGTCTTTCTATCATCTCAAACCAGTCTGCTCATTTTCCTCTGACGTCAAAAAGGCATTTTCGACCACAAACTGCCACTCCCTGGATAGTTTCTCTTATCCAGATCATTCTCTGTAAACCTGTTTTAAAAAAAAAACTGTTATTTTACGGTGAGAACAATAAAGCTATGGAATTCTCTGCCTGTTGAGGTGGTTGGGTCAGAGACTGTACAGATTTTTAAAAAACGACTGGATGACTTCCTGCACACACAGAATATTAAGGGTTATAATATTTAAAATGTGGGTAAGCTTCTTGATCCAAGCAGAAATCTGACTGCCATTCTGGGTCAAGAAGGATTTTTTTTCCAGTGTGTTGCTTATTGGCGAGCATTTCAGACTGGGTTTTTTGCCTTCTTTTGGATCAACAGGAGTAGGTGAAGTGTGAGAGGCTGAACCCGATGGACGCATGTCTTTTTTCAGCCTATGTAACTATGAATGTAACCCTAGAGATGGTTGTGCATGAAGAACTCCGTAGAGCAGCAGTTTTTGAAATACTCAGACCAGCCCGTCTGGTACCAACAACAATGTCACGTTCAAAGTCACTTAAATCCCATTTCTTCCCCATTCTGATGCTTGGTTTGAACATAAACAGAGACCTGGAAGATGTTGGCAGATAAGAACCTTTCTGCCTATCTAGTCTGCCCAATTATATGGATACTTTACCTGGATTTATCTTTTATTTAGGATATCCTAATGCCTGCATGCCTGCTTAAAACCAATCACTGTTTTGGCCTATATCACTTCAACTGGAAGGCTGTTCCATGTATCCAACACCCTCTCAGTAAAGTAATAATACTTCCTGATGTTACTTTTAATCCTTTGCCCCTCTAGTCTAAGACTATATCCTCTTGTTTTGTTACTTTGTTTCCTTTTAAATATACTACCTTCCTCTACCTTGTTGATTCCCTTTACGTATTTAAACGTTTCTATCGTATCTCCTCTGTCTCGTCTTTCCTCCAAGGTATACATGTTAAGATCATTAAGCCTTTCCTGGTAACATTTTTCCTTCAAGCCGTATACCATTTTAGTTGCCCTTCCCTGAATTCTCTCTAAGGTATCTATATCCTTCTGGAGATACAGTCTCCAGTACTGCACACAATATTCCAAGTGATGTCTCACCAGTGTTCTGTACAACGGCATGAGTACTTCCCTCTTTCTACTGCTAATTAGTGATGGGCCGAACACCACCGTGTTCGGTTCGCATTCGAACTCGAACAATTTAAAAAGTTCGAATTCGAAAGAGAACACGATTCAAACTCAATGCACATCAATGGGACTCGAACGCTTGATTTTTAGAGTGCCCTCCAAGAGGGCATATATGCAAGATATTGCCCATAAAAAGGTGTATGGGGGTCCGGGTAGTGCCCTGGGGGACAGGAAACAAGGACAGAAAGTAAAAAAAAAAAGTTTTTAAAGGAACAGTGATTTTTCCATGACGTAAAGGTTAAGAATAAAAACGAAAAATTCCTTCAAATATCGTGCTTAGGAGGTTCCCCATAACCTGCCCGTGAAGTGGCGGATTTGTAAGATGTATAGAAACATTTAAAAACAAAAAAATGACATTTCAAATGACGGTAAATGTTTTTCCTTTAATATATTCATAAACAACTGCTTGGAGCGGCAGCCTGTATAAAAAGAGGAGACGTTTTAGGACACGCAGAATGAGTTTAGTGATTTTTTGGCTAAATTATGGTGAAACTTATGCAGGCTTTGGATGAAAGTAACAACAGGTGCATTAAAATTGGACCTTTGGTGCCAGCTAGTGCCTTCACACCGTAACCCCTCTGAGATATTGTGGAAGAGTGCAGTGGTGGTGGACCCTGCAAACAAATAGTACAATGATATGAATCTGGTACACGCGTCAGTGCACCCAAATAATGGGCCTTTGGTGCCAGCTAGTGCCTTCACAACATAACCCCTCTGAGGTATTGTGGAAGAGTGCAGTGGTGGAGGTTTTGGGAATGCAGAAGAGATCCCCGATCTATTCAGTTACATCAGCATCAGGGGAGTGATAGCTGCTGATCCAGAACTGATTCATTTTTATAAATGTCTGCCGGTCTACAGAGTCAGTGGACAGACGCACTCTTTTGTCTGTGACAAAACCTCCAGCAGCACTGAACGTCCTTTCAGAAAGCACGCTGGATGAAGGGCAACCTAGTAGCTGCATAGCATATTGGCTAAATTCTGGCCAGAGATCCAATCTCAACACCCAGTAAGCCAGTGGATCATCTGCTGTAAAGGTATCCAGGTCTGCCCTTGCCCCTAGGTAGTCCTGCACCATATGGTGAAGACACTGGCACTGGCAATGACATTTGACATGCCTGGGCATCGTGGACTAAATTTTTTTTAAAAAGGCATCAGTCAAGCGGCCCCCTTCACCGCTCTTTCTCTGATCAACCGCAGCCTCAGAAGCACCTGTGTCATCACTTGGTAACCTACCAGTGCCTGGAAAGGTGTTACACAAGTGTTGCTTTAGAGCGTCCTCAAGTTGTTTCATTCTGTCCTCCCTCTGTGAGGGCAGGATGAGCTCTGCAACCTTACCCTTGTATCGTGGATCAAGAAGGGCTGCCAACCAGTAATGATCCCTCTCCTTGATAGCACGAATCCTGGGGTCCTTTAGCAGGCTTTGCAGGATAAGGGAGCCCATGCAGCGTAGGTTGGAGGTGGCATTAGCTTTGAGTGTTCCCGGTCGCTGAGGATGACCCTATCGTGCACTACCTCCTCCCAGCCATGTACTAGTCCTTGGGTTTCTGGGGACACAAAACCTTCCCTTAAGGAATCCCCACCTTCAATGCCCCCACAACTTATATATTCCTCCTGCACCTCATCCTCCTCCTGTCTGATCAGAGGACCCGCAGGAATGCTGTCTGCATAAAGACTGGGGCCTTGAGAGCTAGGGAAGTCCTCCTCTTCCTCCCACTGCTCTGCCTCTAGTGCCACATCTATAATTCCCCGCAGAGTGCGCTCCAGCAGGAACACTAAAGGAATTGTGTCACTGATGCATGCACTGTCCCTGCTCACCATCCTCATTGCATCCTCAAATGTTGACAGTACAGTGCATGCATCCTTGATCATCAGCCACTGTGGGGGGAAAAAAACAAGTTGACCTGAACCTGTCCTTGTGCCATACTCACACAGGTACTCATTGATGGCCCTCTGCTGCTTGTGCAGGCGCTGCAGCATTGCCAATGTTGAGTAACACCTGGTGGGCATGTCACAGATCAGGCAGTTTGTGGGAAGGTGGAATTCTCTTTGAATTTCTGCCAGGCGAACACTTGCTGGGAATGACCGTCTGAAGTGGCTGCAGACTTTTCTAGCCTGGCTGAGAAGCTCTGCCAGTCCTGGGTACCTGGTTAGGAAATGCTGTACAACTAGATTTAGGACGTGTGCTAGGCATTGTACATGCGTCAATTTACCTTTGCGTAGGGCAGAGAGAAGGTTGCTGCCATTATCACAGACGACCATTCCCAGCTGAAGCTGGCGTGGTGTTAACCATCTCTGCGCCTGCCCCTACAGAGCTAACAGAATTTCTGGCCCAGTGTGGCTCCTGTCCCCTAAACAAACCAGCTCAAGCACAGCATGGCATCTTTTTGCTTGAGCCATTGCGTAGCCCCTGCCATGCGTCGGTTTAACTGCCACTTCACCAGAGACAGAGAAGGAGGAGGAAGTGGAAGAGGTGGTGGAGCAGACAGACCTCATATAAGCAGCTTTCTGGAGGCGTGGTGGATGAACAAGCTCCAGCACAGAGCCCCGTCCTGGATCCCTCCCAGCTGCAAGGAGAGTTACCCAGTGTGCCGTGAAGGAAATGTAACAGCCCTGTCCATGCTTGCTGGACCACTTGTCTAAAGTAATGTGCACCTTGCTGCTGACTGCCTTTCCCAATGACTCCATAACATTGTCTTCCACGTACTGGTCTAGTGCTGGAATGGCCTTCCGTGAAAAGAACTGGCATTTTGGAACCTGCCACTGTGGTACAGCACATTCGGCAAATTCACGGAAGGAGGCAGAGTCCACCAGCTGGAAAGGCAGCAGCTGTAATGCGAGTAATTGTGCCAAGATGGCATTATGACGCTGTGCAAGGGGATGGTTGGGACTATATTTTTTATTATGCTGCAGCAGCTGGGGCAATGAAATCTGACTGCGTAAATCTGCAGCTGATGGGATGCTGTCCTATTCTGAGGAAGGACCTGGTACACCCATTACTATAACATTATCCCTGTCAGTGGAGGTTGTAGACATGGCATGACATATAGTGTGGGTAGAGACAGATGAGGACCGATGGAAAGTGTTGTGCCAACAGGATGCATGACAGGTGGTCATATGTTGCTTCAAGCATTTGGTACCCAAGCGGCTGATGTTTCTCCCACGCTTGATCCTCTTAAGACATAGCTTACAAATAGCAACGCTGCGGTCTGCTGCACATGTCATGAAGAACTCCCAGACAGTAGAGTTCCTGGACATGTGCTTTGAGACAACAGCGCTCTACACCTGAGCAGCTCTGACATCTCACGCCTTGGACTGGCTACGGTTGCTCATAAGGATGTTGTGCCTCCTCCTCACTTGACTCCTCTGTTCGATCAGGCACCCAGGTGGAGTCAGTGACCTCATCATCGTCATCTCCCCCTATCTCCTCGTCACTGGAGCCAACTTGGCAGTACGCTGCAGCTGCTGGGGGAATATGAGTGCCAGTTATTTGTGTGTCACTGGCACCCCCTACCTCTAGGCTGATTATACTCCCTTCCTCAACCTCAGAGTTTGAATCAGAGCACTGGAGTTGCTGCGCATCCTCAAGCAGCATGTCACTGTCATTGTAGTCAAACAATTCAGCTGACTCCTCCGTGTATGATGGTGAGGCTACGGCAGGAGTAGCTGTGGACATGGAGGCTGAATTAGATGTTTTGGCAGCTGAGGTGGACTGTAATCCACTACAAGCCTGGCTGGCAGAGGACTCTGAGGATGAGGATGGCCTGGTTAGCCAATCCTGCAAATCCTCTGTATGTTGCTGCTGCTTAAGATGGCCAGCACCAGTTAAAAACAAGGACAAGCGTGCCCCTGCAGAGGATGCACCACATCCACGACGACCAGAGGCACAGCCTTCCGACACAGAGGCTGCTTGCCCTCTTATCTGTGTCTGGGAGCGTCTGCCTGTCATTTTTGGTCTTTCTGACATGGTGAGTGATATATAGATTAAAGATATACAGAACTCTGATTCAACTCTGTTATAAAGATTGGAGATATGCAGAACTCTGATTCAACTGTGTTATCTAGATTAAAGATATTCAGAACTCTGCTATAAGTCAGTGATTTCACTGATATTTTCCCTGCAAGGTTGCCAATGTCCGCTACTCTCTCTCTGATTCACTTCCTCTCCTGCAGGCTGCAACACCCTGATAGCTGGCAAGACCCAGATTCAACTCTGAATAGATAAAGATACAGATTAAAGATACAGATGAACTCTGATTTAACTGTGGTATTCTATGGTATCTAGAATTAGATTAAAGATATACAGATTTTCCAGAACTCTGCTATAACTCAGTGATACACCCTATCCCTGATAGCTGGCAGTGCCAAGACACAGATTCAAATTCCCAGAACTCTGGTATAACTCAGTGTTACACCCTGATAGCTGGCAGTGCCAAGACACAGATTCAAATTCCCAGAACTCTGGTATAACTCAGTGATACACCCTGATATGCAACAATCTCCTCTCCTTTCTGATTCACTCCTGCAACACACACGCTGGGGCTGCGGGGAAGCCTCATATAGTGTGCTGCGGAACTTAGCTCTGTGAGCCCATGATTGGGCAAAGTTTGCCCAATCAGGACTCTGAGCCCTGATTGGCATAGTCTTGCACCTGTCTTGCACCTGACCTGTGGTCAGGTGCAAGGCTGTAGCCAATTACAAGCTTCAGGCCTGTGGAAAAGTGCATTGTGGTCTATTGTGGTGCATTTTGGGGGCGAACACACGGAAATGTTCGCTGTTGGACGAACGGTCAATGTTCGATGCAAACTCATGTTCGCATCGAACCACCAGCCCATCCCTAGTGAATAGTTCAGTGTGCATAGAAGAAATTAATCTCCTAGGTTTAGATACCTTTCTTAATTACATAATGGAGCACAGTTGTGTTAGTATTTAACTGAAGATCCTCCTGCTAGTTCCTCATTGGTGTATTATTGATTGGCAGGTCTTCCCTGCCAATCATATGTTGAGACAGCAGGGGTCAATATAGCATTCATTTTATTTACTATTTTGTGTGTGGAAACAGAGTTGAATTAGTTGTTATAACCATATTCTCAAAGTGTATTTCCCTCTTTCCCCTTATATTTCAATGATTGCTCTTACGGATTCTAAAAGACACCAGAGATCGTGGTGCAATGGATAGCGCATTGGGTTTCCAGAATGTTAAAGCAACTCAAAGGCTGTGGGTTTGAGTCCCACCAGAGTTGGATTTTTGGATATCAGTAGATGTCTTTGTAAAGTATCTTTAATAGATCAAAACCATGAAGTATCGTGAATGCAAATATAAAAGCATTACTTTGTATTAAACTGATGTAGTATGAAATACAATTATAAAACTTCAGAGATTTTAAAAGAAATTAAGCTATTTGAATATTTTATTGTAAATTTATGCTCTTACTTAACCCTTTCACTGCTGAGGCATTTCACCGCTCTGTGCTGAGCTCATTTTTACCGCTTTCGCTCATCATGTTTAAAAACACGATTTGAAGCCACATTTTAATATACGACCCAGACATATTAATGTTTTAACATAAATATGTTTTTTTTTATTATAATTTTTTTTTTTTTTAATTTATACCTGGTCATGTTGGGTATCATTCGAAAGACCCAACTAGCTGCCATGGTTCTGGAGATATAGGGGTTCAAGGGAACCCTCTATCTCCACCAGGGGATTTCCTTGGGAAATCCCCAGGCAGCTAGGGGTTCCTCGGCTATCTGATGTCATCACGCTATGCGCGATGATGTCAGGCATCGAGGGGGGACCTGGGGGTGGGGTCGCCATCCAAGATGGCGGGCCACACTTCGGTGCCACAAGGCGCTGAAGTGCGACCCGGTGCCTAAGGGGTTAACGCCAGGCACCGCTTAAAAGGGAAGACTCTCCCCTTTTAAGCGGTGCCTGGCTTGTGGCGCTGCTCCTTTCCGATCGAGAGGTGATCCGAACGGATCCCCCCTCCCCCCAGGAGATCTCTGTGATTGCCGGGGGGGTCGCCAGGAAATGATGTCATCGCTCATGGTGCGATGACATCATTTACGTCGGGAGGGGCTTAACTTCAGCGTCTGAGGACGCTGAAGTCAGACCGCCGCGGGACCCTGGACAGAGAGGCGAGTATCTCCGCCGGGGCTCCCGCAAAGCTGATGATGTGTGGGGCACGTCCTCAGCATATAGCGGGAGTAAATGAGGAAGTGTCCCACACGACGTCAGCAGTGAAGGGGCTAAGATGTTGTAGAACCAAAACTAAAATTTCCAAATCTTTTACAAAAAGTGATCTTCTAAAACTTTGAGTTTTACTGTAGCTTAAAAAAGGGCAAACAAACTACTGCATTCTTGAAATGTATGAGGCTCTGTGGTGCAGTGGACAGCGTACTGGACTTCTTGAACACTGAAGCAATTTAAAGGCTGTGGGTTTCAGCCTCAGAGAGAGACCTTGGTTTCACGACATTTGCGTATACACCATGAAAATAAATCAGATGACATTTGATTCATGGTGATAGATCAGATCACTCAAACAGAAAGAGGGGGTGATCTTGAAAAAAAGCTACAACAAAAAGAAGCATGGTGGATATATAAATTGCAGACACTAAATCCCAAGGGTCTTAATGAAGGCTTCACATATACATCATTTTTGTAGTCCCGTGTGGGGACATTAGACACATCCCTCTCCTGTATGTTGAATTAGCCAGGTCTCTCTGCTCTATAGCCTTCATTTACAGTGTGCTGTCCACTGCGCCACAGAGCCTCATACATTTCAAGAATTCAGTAGTTTGTTTGCCCTTTTGTTACAGTAAAACGCTAAGTTTTAGAAGATCACTTTTTGTAAAAGATTTGGAAATTTTAGTTTTGGTTCTACAACATCTTAAGTAAGAGCATAAATTTACAATAAAATATTCAAATAGCTTAATTTCTTTTAACCCTTTCGCTGCTGAGGCTTTTCACACCTCTGTGCTGAGATCATTTTTACCGGTTTTGCTCATCATGTTTAAACATGTTTTGAAGCTTATTTTAGTATATGACCCAGACATATTATATATCGTTCTTTCCGTCAGACTCGGTAGATTCATAATATGTCATTATTATATGTATACGTCATGATCTGTCTGTATATTATAACAAAAAATGCAATAAAATATGTATTTTCAATAATTTACAATGTGTAAAGTGTTTTTTTTTCACATTTTAACATGCGAACAATTGCGGTTATATTTTGTATGGGGTGCGCTTGTTAAAAAAATTAGAGATGGGGTCTCGTTACATTTTTTTTTGGGGAAAATTACACGATTTTTAACAAACGCACCGCATACAAAAATCGTTAGTGCAGCATCATTGTTCACATTATAATTGAAATGGGAACAATATTGCTGCATTAACAAACCAAAAAAAAGAAAAAAAATGTTTATTTTTTTTTTATAATTTTTTTTTAAAATATATTTGTATTTTCATTTTTAATTTTAATTTTTTTTAAAAAACTTTTTTCACAGTAGTGTTTGGTATCGTTGGAACGGCCATGCTCTGGCCGATCCAACCATACCAAACCTTAACCCCTAGCTGCCACGGATCGGGAGATAGGGAGTTCATTGGAACTCCCTATCTCCACCATTGGTGGCAGTTAGGGGTTAACTCCAGGACTGACGTCATCGTGCTATGCACGATGACGCCAGTCCTCAGGGGGAGTTCCCGGAGGCTTGGCCGACGTCCAAGATGTCGGCCAGCTCCGGGAAAGGATCACGAACCGGCGCTTTTCAGCGCCGATTCGTGATCCAGCTCCCCAGGGGTTAATGCCAGGTACCATTTGGAAGGGCAGGCTGTGCCCTTCCAAATGGTGCCTGGGTTAACCCCCGCAACGCCGCCGATCGGGAGGGAGAGAGGTCCGAAGGACCTCCCCCCCTCCCTTTCAGGCGCCTCCTCTGCACATGCGGGGGGGGCCTGAATTAGGTGTCATCGCGCCGCCGCGATGACACCTAGTTTCACCGGTGGCGGTTCCGGATGCTGGGCTGACATCGAGGATGTCAGCCCGCACCGGGGGGGCCAGCGATCGGCCGGAACCCGGCCGAACGCTGACCCCAAAGGGAGGACGCGCTCAGCGCGTCCTCCGCACAGCAGGAGCCATGTGGAGGACGCGCTGAGCGCGTCCTCCGCATGGAAGTGGTTAAAATCTCTGAAGTTTTATAATTGTATTTCATACTACATCGGTTTAATACAAAGTAATGCTTTTATATTTGCATTCACGATACTTCATGGTTTTGATCTATTAAAGATACCTTACAAAGACATTTACTGATATTCAAAGAGCTGACTCTGGTGGGACTCAAACCCACAGCCTTTGAGTTGCTTTAACATTCTGGAAACCAAATGCGCTATCCATTGCACCACGATCTCTGGTGTTGTTTAGAATCCGTAAGAGCAATCATTGAAATATAAGGGGAAAGAGGGAAATACACTTTGAGAATATGGTTATAACAACTAATTCAACTCTGTATCCACACACAAAATAGTAAATAAAATGAATGCTATATTAACCCCTGAAGTCTCAACATATGATTGGCAGGGAAGACCTGCCAATCAATAATACACCAATGAGGAACTAGCAGGAGGATCTTCAGTTAAATACTAACACAACTGTGCTCCATTATGTAATTAAGAAAGGTATATAAACCTAGGAGATCCATAGGAGATTAATTTCTTCTATATCCGCTGAACTATTCACAACGCCTAATGATGCTACTATGAAGTAGTGAAATGCGTAGAGTGTGCTGAATTTTGTATGCAGAGTAGGGATGCTGTATTGGAATAACTTTCTATTGCCTTTATAGAAGTATGCTGGGAGCACTCCTCCTGTTGGTACTTCATCGTGCTGATCCTTATTTTTGATATTCTTCTCTACTGTCCTATACCTAACAACCCACGAAGGCTGGTCTTCTTGCTTTTGAAGAAATTGAGAACAAAAATAGGTGAAGTTTATTGTCAGAAAAATTTAATATAAGGCAATGCTTTGAAACAATACCTACCTGCGATATGTTTGTCGTGTGATTTTGTACCACCAGAGGGTGGCCTTTTAGAAATTGTTTTAGGTGCAGTACAATAAAAGTTAAATTTTATTCACAATAGTGATATTTAGTGACAATTGTGACGATTGTTTTTTTTTGGAATTCTGTGATTGCACATCTGAACAATCACATAACACACAAAACAAAACCCACCCAAAAATCCCATACTCAACTGAAGTCCCTTGGTAGCCAGAACGTCCTGATCTGCCACGTCCTTGCTCTGTGGGCAGAGGAAGATTGGAAACAAAATATTTCCCAGTGTTGCTCTGTCATGCTCTATGGCTGCAACCATCCTGACACCCCCCTGGTGGTACATTCCCTGTACTGTTCCTGCCCTGTAACCTGCATCCTGCAACCAGCACATCCAGCAATGCAACAGTTAATCACAAATACACGTGACTTACAGAATAAAGGGCTCTGCCAAACAGTACAACATTGCTGGTTCATTACAGCTCGTGTTCTGAGAGAGAAGTTATGTTTACCTGCTGCTCTGCAAAAAACCTATTGATACTGTTTATTTTTGTTTTCCTGGTTCCTGCAATTATTCCACGCTTACCATCATCTTACAGAATCCAACCTGGTCAGTTTACTCATACGTTCATCCTCCTCCACCCCTATCAACCTGTTTATTTGTGCTAATCTGCATCCTGGGTTCATATCCCCCATATCCCGGTGCCACCCGGTACCTGGGCATGACACTCTGCCAGCTGACCAGATCTAATTTGTGCAAACTCTCCATCTCCTATGGACTCCCCGAGCAGAGAACACCAGCCACATGAATAGCAGCTGATGTTATCAGATTGTGGCTAAGCAGTATTATGACTCTTACTGCTAGCAAAACGGCCCGGTTGTAACAAGAACGTTAAAGGTGAGCTGCAAATGGAATACAGCAGATGGAAACATTTTCCATTTGCTTCTTGCCTTTAATGTCCAGGTTGTGATCAGGACCCAGATGTTTATTGCCTACAATTCCCTTAACCTCCCTGGCGGTCTAATTTTTTAAAAATTTCGTGTCTAAAAGCGTCTCAATTTTTTTTTAAAGGAAACGTGTTTTTGTACATAGTTAGCCTGTAATAATTAGGAATCACGCACTGAAATCCGTACAATCAAGAGTTCTTACTCTTACTCTAAGGTAAAATCCTTTATAAGTAAATAAATAAAAAAATAGTAAATACACTGAGTCTGATAAAGTTTGAAACACGAAATAATAATTTATTATCCCAAAAATAATTATCCAAAATAATGCAAATAAATGATATTCAATAAAATAAAAAACAAAAAACACTGAAATCGGTCTGAAAACAAGAGTAAGAGGATGTATGGTCTATTTCTTATCCTGTAGTGCCACGCAGTGGCCATTCATAAACGTTGCACTTTGGAATACAGTATTTTATGAATTGTTTATAAGTTTGCTGATGGTTCCCGCCCACCCTGCACCATGTGACTCGCAGGGAGCCTTCCAGGAAGCAGCTCGCCGCGATCACAATGCGGGGGACAGCGAGGGAGCCTGGAGGAGGTGAGTAAACATCCAGCCCGAGTGTGGCTCGGGGTTATCGTTCGCGGTAGCGAAATTTAACCCCGAGTCACACTCTGGAATACCGGCAGGGAGGTTAATTCTTTGAATGCAGTAAATGGCCAAAGAATCATGGGACATGTAACGTGGGTGAACCCTGTCCACATACACTCTGCTCCCCCAAAACCCAGGAGAAAAAACAGGAGATCCTTGCAAGTTAAAACCCAAACAGAGACTGAGTTTATTTACATTTTGTAACTGGTTAAAACACACAGGGAAGGTACAGAAACAAGGGAAACACGCCCAGCATTGAAACAAAAGATTAGTAGTGGCATGCAATCCAGTTAAAGCTCATTGCTGGGGAGGGAGGGTTGATGGAAGCATGTGAAAACAAAGGAACCCATTACTTACAGGGTGGTGTATATTATACAAAAACAGAATAGTAATAGAGAGGTTAAACTATACAGAGGGAATTTACAGAGTATATACAACAGGAGACTCCACAATAAATACACAAGGGAATATTAATATAATGCAGACGTTAGAGAATAGGGCACAGAAAACACAAATACCCTGCATCTACAATTATAGATACAGGGTGACTTTAACAAAGGAAAGAGTAGGAAAACAATATGAAACATCAGGCCTGCCCCTTTCAAATACATTTCTAGGCCCATGTACTTCAAGTCCAAAGTGACGCACTTTGCATATCTCTCCCTTTTGCAGGAGACTAACCTGGGAGAAAACCCAAAATGTGTTGATTTCCAGGTAAGTGAGCATTAAAGTCTTTCTCATCTCACTGCTCCAGAAATGTCCATAAAGAGTAAAACCTGAGCACAAGTCACACACAGCTGAGCCCGGCATCTTCTGTATGATTTGCTGCTGCTGTAGAGAATGTGAGAGAATGTACACAGAAAACACAATTGTACAATTGTAGATACAGGGTAAAATACAAAAAAACACTTGCAGCGCTGCTGTTCTGGTGCACTCGTGCCACCAAATTTATTTCACAGAAACACAGAATCACAAACGTTTCGGGAAAAATAAACAAATGCACATAATCCTATATGACAAACTTTGTAGACATATTCAAAATTAGATTCCAAAGGTCACTCCTGAGTGTTGCCACCAGCAGTTAATTAAGATACTTTATGTATCAATAACGTCTCAGCAGTATTTAGGTTTCTGATTCCTTACTAAAAAGGAAAAGTTGATGGGCAGATTTGATAACTCTAATGTTACTATGACATTCTCTGGGCAAAAAAAAGGATTAAGAAAGCCTGTAATTAACAATACTGTTTTGGCAGGCTTCTTATTTTTAGAAATGAGAGCTTCCCTCTGCAGAGGCGTTTGAAAACTCTGAGATTTTTGTATTTTAGTTTCGTACTTACAATATATGGTGAAGCAGAGCTTGAAAAGGATTAGTCAAGAATCAAACTAGATATTATACTTTTAACCAAATTTAATGTTCACCATTCAAATGTTCTAATATGTTGCAAAAAGGGGATTTATCCCTTTTGAATTATCACATTACGAAAACATCCTTCTCTTAATAATTAGTGAATCCGTGCTTTCTGTAACAAAGAAAGGATTGAAATATTACCTAAGTAAAACTGTACAAAGATGTCACCAGTAAGACTTTGGAAAAATGTAATTTCTCCTATAGTAGAGGGGGAAAAAATCCCACTTAAAACATAGTAGGTGGTAGAGGTGCCTAGAGTACATATGATTTTTTTCTTCTTTGTTTAAAAGAAGACATAAATATAAAAACCATAATATTAAGGGTTATGATATTTAGTATGTGGGAAAAAGCTGCTTGATCCAACGAGAAATCTGACTGCCATTCTGGAGTCAAGAAGGAATTTTTTCCCAGTGTGTTGCATATTGGCGAGCGCTTCAGACTGGGTTTTTGCCTTCTTTTGGCTCAACAGCGGTAGGTGATGTGTGAAGGGCTGAACTCGATGGACGCAAGTCTTTTTTCAGCCTGTGTAATTTTGTGTGACACTACTACTTACAGTTAGGTCCATATATATTTGGACAAAGCACAATTTTTGCTTTTTCAGTTATTTATTAAAAAATATTCACGCTGGGGGGGCGTGTCCGGCGGCTAACCAAGATGGCCGCGTGATCCCGGAGCTCCGCACTCATCCCAGCTAACGTAAGCGACCCTGCAGCCCAGCCCGATCGTACCCGACCCTGAGTGCTCTCCTCGGCTCCCGGACTGCACCAGGCACCTGGAGATGCCCCCAAAATTGAAAAAACTCACCCACCGGGCTGCCTTCCTTCTCTTTTTGGTGACCGCACGCCAGGCCTGGAACCCTCTGCCTCACCTAAGATGGCGGCCGCCACCCCACGTACGCCAGACAGCGGCCCGGCCACGCGAGGAGACATAGAGAGATTGCTCTCCACGTTTCGCGCAGACATTAAAGGGGACATACAGGAGGGGCTGGCGTCAGTAAGGGCTGAAATTGACACAGTGGGTGCACGGACGGACACCCTGGAACGGGCAAACGACGCCTCAGCTAAAGCACATAACGAAATGGCTCAACACTTGGAGGCTCTCACGGAAGAAGTGCACCAACTCCTGAGAGCCCAGGAAGATCAAGATAACAGATCCCGGCGGAACAACGTGCGCCTCAGAGGGGTCCCAGAGGAAGTTACAGAACTACAGGACTTTATGCACAGGTACCTGCTCAGTTTACTACCTGATACCCCCCCGGAACATTGCTTATTTGACAGGGTACATAGAGCCCTTTGACCCCGACCATGACCAGGGGAGCGCCCTAGAGACATTATTGCTAGATTTCATTATTACTGGGTAAAAGACGCGGTGGTCGCAGCCGCTAGAACGCAAACTCCGTCCATTGACAACGTTATGCCGAAATTGTTTATAGATCTCTCTCCAACTACTTTACAAAATCGCCGCTCCTTTAAACCTATCATGGACCAACTGATTGCTCATAACATCAGATACCGCTGGGGGTTCCCGTTTAAACTTGTGGTATCCCATCACGGCACTACGCATGCTCTGGAAGATCTTCAGAGGGCCGACTGCTTTCTTCATGCTCTGGGCTTGGCAGGTCCACAAGTCTCCCCGTCACGAGAGAGTCCCTATACTCCACAAAGAATGGAGACCGAATGGTCTCAGGCCTCTTCGAAAGAATGACGACCACGATCCTCACCACCCCCTCCACCATGACTTTCGCCTCTTCACTTTGCCACATTAGGGCTGCACGTGATCTCTGGGATCCTGACGGTGTTGTAACACAGCCGGGAGCGGAAATTATTTAAGTCTTTATACTATAGCCTCATTGGGATGAAGAGTCTCCTATTGGAACCAAACGAGACCTGGACACCGACCTTTGTGGCTCCACTTGGTGGATGTTGCTGAACACCCCCCTGCCCAGGACACTGGGCATCTTACTCGGTTTTCCTCCTGAAGTGGTTGACTTTGGAGGTTGGAAGGAGTCCGAGACTGTCTCCCTAATGGCTGGGATCTTAGTTGGATTGTATTTTTTCTCAATCCAAGTTAATGTGTTGTTTTTATTTCTTTTTTTGTAAATAAAAGTTTTTATTTTAATTTTTCACAGCAAACAAAGATATACGAAAGTTGTACATGTATCAAAGTCACCAGCTCGCAGGCTGGGCGGTGGCATCATCGTAAAACAACATGTATCTTTTACATTCGAGTTAGGAATCAGACTTAGAAGACTAAGTATCAGCATCAAGTCAGATTAACGTTATTGGGATCACGTGGAAAGGGTAAATTAAACTAAGACCCAAAAAAAAAAAGGGGGTATTGGGGAGGGGGGAAATGGCCTGGGAACGTGGGCAAATCCCTACTGGGCACAGAAACCATAAAACAGTGCATTCACTATACGTCAGGGGTAGAGACTAGAGCGTCTTAAGAAGGAATGTGGTCAGATACAACGTCACAGTGGCTCAATTATAGTAACAAGGCACGAAATTCTGCTCCCCCCGATTGGAGGATCCAAGTACTCCAAATCTGAGTATATTGGGCCGTCATACCGTTCATTGAGTAGTACAGTTGTTCGACTCTATGGAGCTCTTCCATTTTAGAGAGCCAAAGATGCATGGGAGGGCTCACCCTTTGCTTCCAAAATAGGGGTATGAGACTTTTGGCAACATTCAGAATGCGGATACTGTCACATCCATGGCCCCCGCAGCGCTCCCTGGGGGGTCAGGGCACCAGGTGGCATCGCTGGCTAGCCTGTTGCCAGTAGTAAGGGCTGGCAAAACGGCATCTGAGGGGGCGGAGCCAAGCATAAGTCCAAGGAGCCATCAGCCTTTAAAAGAGGCTGAGAGAAGGTGCTCCTTGGACTGTCGTGGTGTCTAGTTTGGTGGAGCCCTGTTTCCTGGTATTTTCTGATTAATCTGTTGCTGACCCGTTTCTGTCCGAGGACCCTGATCACGTTTCGACCCGGCTATCCCTTCTGACTACTCTCTTGATTATCCCTTGTGTACTTTTGCCTATTCTGTTTTGTATCACGTTTTTGTTCAAGTATCACTGTATCTGTTCTCTTTGGAGTATTTGTGTTTGCACTAAGTGGTCAGTTGGCCTTGAAGCCAATTGAGCTTGGTTGCCCTTTCAGTTCTGTCCCGTTACTCCCTGGCTTGGGAGATCAGATTACAGCCAGTCTTGGTCTTTTGTCTTTAGAAATCTGTCCTGAAGGATCCAAATACACTTTCTGAGGTGAGTGCTAATGCCCACCGTTACATCACGACAGTCCCTTAACATGGATTCGACAGATTTACTCCTGGTTATGTCCAAGCTTGATAAGATCACTGCTAGAAGGGAGAAGCAGATCCAACGCATAGACCAAATTATGCAAGCTTTGAGCCTAGTTTTTAATGGTTCCCCTCCTGCTGAGACTGCTGCTGAAGCAGCCCAAGTGATGTTGAAAAAGCCTTTATGTTTGGAGGGTGCTTCTGGTACTGCAGGGACGCTCCTGCAATCTAGCGGCGATGCCGTGTTCATGCAATCTGGTTCTGCAGGGACGCTCCTGCAATCTGGCGGTGATGCCGCGCTCATGCAATCTGGTTCTGCAGGTACGCTCATGCAATCTGGCGGCATGGCCGCATTCACGAAATCTAGTGGAGAGACCAAAATCATGTACTCTAGCAGTCCTGCAATCTGGCGGCGATGCCGTACTCATGAAATCTGGTTCTGCAGGGACGCTCATGCAATATGGCGGCAAGGTCGTGGAGTCTGTGCCAAGCACTGGTTTTTCTGTGCCCAGGTCCATCAGTAGGATCACTGAGGACATGGCACAGGTTGAGTTAGGACCTCCTATACTGTCCGGGCCTAGGAGAACCCTCCTTAGGGTAACCAGGTCTGAAAAAGAGGTACCTGAGATCCACAATCTGGTTGACTCTCTACCCTGCGACAAAGCGGCACTGCTCATGTCTGGTGGGGTGCCCACAACGCTCATGTCTGGCGGGGTGCCCGCAACGGTCATGTCTGGCGGGGTGCCCGCAACGCTCATGTCTGGCGGGGTGCCCGCAACGCTCATGTCTGGCGGGGTGCCCGCAACGCTCATGTCTGGCGGGGTGCCCGCAACCCTCATGTCTGGCGGGGTGCCCGCAACCCTCATGTCTGGCGGGGTGCCCGCAACCCTCATGTCTGGCGGGGTGCCCGCAACTCTCATGTCTGGCGGGGTGCCCGCAACCCTCATGTCTGGCGGGGTGCCCGCAACCCTCATGTCTGGCGGGGTGCCCGCAACCCTCAAATGTGTCAGTAAGGCTGCGGCGTCGATGCCAAGCAGTGGTTCTGCTGTGCCTATGCCCCACAGTAAGGTTACTGGGGCCAAGTCCCAGTTTGAGTTCGGACCTCCACTATTGTCCGGATCTAGGAGAACCCTCTCTAGGGTAACCAGGTCTAAGGAAGAGGTACCTGAAACTCACAAACTGGCTGCATTTGTATCCAGCGGCGATGCCGCAAACCTCAAGTCTGGCGGCGACAATGCCGCAAACCTCAAGTCTGGCGGCGACAATGCCGCAAACCTCAAGTCTGGCGGCGACAATGCCGCAAACCTCAAGTCTGGCGGCGACAATGCCGCAAACCTCAAGTCTGCTGGCGGTGAGGCCGCACTGTTCATGTCTGCTGGCGGCGAGGCCGCACTGTTCATGTCTGCTGGCGCAAGGCCGTACTGTTCATGTCTGCTGGCGGCGAGGCCACACTGTTCATGTCTGCTTCCATGGCCACATCCCCTCCATCTGCAGAGGTGCCCATGGGGTACAGTGACCTCAAGGTGGTCTTTGACCGAGGGAGGTCTGACTTGATTCTAGCCATCAGGACCCAGATGCCTCGTCTGGTTCGCCAGCTTCGGGTGGCCCATCCTTCTGCGCCTGGGGGTTGTCCTGAGTCCGACCGTGGATGGGGGGTTATGTCACATCCATGGCCCCCGCAGCGCTCCCTGGGGGGTCAGGGCACCAGGTGGCATCGCTGGCTAGCCTGTTGCCAGTAGTAAGGGCTGGCAAAATGGCATCTGAGGGGGCGGAGCCAAGCATAAGTCCAAGGAGCCATCAGCCTTTAAAAGAGGCTGAGAGAAGGTGCTCCTTGGACTGTCGTGGTGTCTAGTTTGGTGGAGTCCTGTTTCCTGGTATTTTCTGATTAATCTGTTGCTGACCCGTTTCTGTCCGAGGACCCTGATCACGTTTCGACCCGGCTATCCCTTCTGACTACTCTCTTGATTATCCCTTGTGTACTTTTGCCTATTCTGTTTTGTATCACGTTTTTGTTCAAGTATCACTGTATCTGTTCTCTTTGGAGTATTTGTGTTTGCACTAAGTGGTCAGTTGGCCTTGAAGCCAATTGAGCTTGGTTGCCCTTTCAGTTCTGTCCCGTTACTCCCTGGCTTGGGAGATCAGATTACAGCCAGTCTTGGTCTTTTGTCTTTAGAAATCTGTCCTGAAGGATCCAAATACACTTTCTGAGGTGAGTGCTAATGCCCACCGTTACATCACGACAGTCCCTTAACATGGATTCGACAGATTTACTCCTGGTTATGTCCAAGCTTGATAAGATCACTGCTAGAAGGGAGAAGCAGATCCAACGCATAGACCAAATTATGCAAGCTTTGAGCCTAGTTTTTAATGGTTCCCCTCCTGCTGAGACTGCTGCTGAAGCAGCCCAAGTGATGTTGAAAAAGCCTTTATGTTTGGAGGGTGCTTCTGGTACTGCAGGGACGCTCCTGCAATCTAGCGGCGATGCCGTGTTCATGCAATCTGGTTCTGCAGGGACGCTCCTGCAATCTGGCGGTGATGCCGCGCTCATGCAATCTGGTTCTGCAGGTACGCTCATGCAATCTGGCGGCATGGCCGCATTCACGAAATCTAGTGGAGAGACCAAAATCATGTACTCTAGCAGTCCTGCAATCTGGCGGCGATGCCGTACTCATGAAATCTGGTTCTGCAGGGACGCTCATGCAATATGGCGGCAAGGTCGTGGAGTCTGTGCCAAGCACTGGTTTTTCTGTGCCCAGGTCCATCAGTAGGATCACTGAGGACATGGCACAGGTTGAGTTAGGACCTCCTATACTGTCCGGGCCTAGGAGAACCCTCCTTAGGGTAACCAGGTCTGAAAAAGAGGTACCTGAGATCCACAATCTGGTTGACTCTCTACCCTGCGACAAAGCGGCACTGCTCATGTCTGGTGGGGTGCCCACAACGCTCATGTCTGGCGGGGTGCCCGCAACGGTCATGTCTGGCGGGGTGCCCGCAACGCTCATGTCTGGCGGGGTGCCCGCAACGCTCATGTCTGGCGGGGTGCCCGCAACGCTCATGTCTGGCGGGGTGCCCGCAACCCTCATGTCTGGCGGGGTGCCCGCAACCCTCATGTCTGGCGGGGTGCCCGCAACCCTCATGTCTGGCGGGGTGCCCGCAACTCTCATGTCTGGCGGGGTGCCCGCAACCCTCATGTCTGGCGGGGTGCCCGCAACCCTCATGTCTGGCGGGGTGCCCGCAACCCTCAAATGTGTCAGTAAGGCTGCGGCGTCGATGCCAAGCAGTGGTTCTGCTGTGCCTATGCCCCACAGTAAGGTTACTGGGGCCAAGTCCCAGTTTGAGTTCGGACCTCCACTATTGTCCGGATCTAGGAGAACCCTCTCTAGGGTAACCAGGTCTAAGGAAGAGGTACCTGAAACTCACAAACTGGCTGCATTTGTATCCAGCGGCGATGCCGCAAACCTCAAGTCTGGCGGCGACAATGCCGCAAACCTCAAGTCTGGCGGCGACAATGCCGCAAACCTCAAGTCTGGCGGCGACAATGCCGCAAACCTCAAGTCTGGCGGCGACAATGCCGCAAACCTCAAGTCTGCTGGCGGTGAGGCCGCACTGTTCATGTCTGCTGGCGGCGAGGCCGCACTGTTCATGTCTGCTGGCGGCAAGGCCGTACTGTTCATGTCTGCTGGCGGCGAGGCCACACTGTTCATGTCTGCTTCCATGGCCACATCCCCTCCATCTGCAGAGGTGCCCATGGGGTACAGTGACCTCAAGGTGGTCTTTGACCGAGGGAGGTCTGACTTGATTCTAGCCATCAGGACCCAGATGCCTCGTCTGGTTCGCCAGCTTCGGGTGGCCCATCCTTCTGCGCCTGGGGGTTGTCCTGAGTCCGACCGTGGATGGGGGGTTATGTCACATCCATGGCCCCCGCAGCGCTCCCTGGGGGGTCAGGGCACCAGGTGGCATCGCTGGCTAGCCTGTTGCCAGTAGTAAGGGCTGGCAAAATGGCATCTGAGGGGGCGGAGCCAAGCATAAGTCCAAGGAGCCATCAGCCTTTAAAAGAGGCTGAGAGAAGGTGCTCCTTGGACTGTCGTGGTGTCTAGTTTGGTGGAGTCTTGTTTCCTGGTATTTTCTGATTAATCTGTTGCTGACCCGTTTCTGTCCGAGGACCCTGATCACGTTTCGACCCGGCTATCCCTTCTGACTACTCTCTTGATTATCCCTTGTGTACTTTTGCCTATTCTGTTTTGTATCACGTTTTTGTTCAAGTATCACTGTATCTGTTCTCTTTGGAGTATTTGTGTTTGCACTAAGTGGTCAGTTGGCCTTGAAGCCAATTGAGCTTGGTTGCCCTTTCAGTTCTGTCCCGTTACTCCCTGGCTTGGGAGATCAGATTACAGCCATTCTTGGTCTTTTGTCTTTAGAAATCTGTCCTGAAGGATCCAAATACACTTTCTGAGGTGAGTGCTAATGCCCACCGTTACAGATACACACCGATTTTTTGTAACCTGAAGTAGCGTAGTGTACATGATGTAATAGCATGGTGGCTGGTCGGAAGTCGGGGGGAGGTTCTATGAACAGTTGAGTGATTCTATGTATCTTTTCCCAATATAGGCGAATTACTGGACAAGACCACCATATGTGAAGTGCCGATCCCGGGCTTTCACCACAACGCCAGCACTCATCCGACATATCAGGAAACACGTGGCTAAGCTGTTCAGGGGTCTTATACCACAGGGATAGTAATTTATATGCCGTCTCTTGTGTTTTCGATGAGACCGAGCCATGGTGTGTAAGGTCGCAGATTTTCCCCCATTGGGAGTCGGACAGAGTAGTTTCTAACATCATTTCCCAACTGCCCATAAACCTCGGTGGGGGGGTTCTATTTGAGCGCTGGAGGAGTTCGTATAAATAGGACACGCCATGTGGCAGTAGGTCAGCTGTCATGCACTGTTTTTCAAATTCTGTTAGAGGGCGGGTCAGTTTTGTTCGTTGGGGTATAGATCTGATAAAGCTAGCAATCTGTTGATATCGGAAGTATCGTAGGAAAGTCACTGCCCTATCGCCCAGTATATCAGTAAGCGAGGCAAGTTGTTGGTCTCGAAATACGTCACGAATGCGCAGTGTTTGTGTTTGCAGCAAGTCTGTGAATATCGACGGGGTGTAAGACGTGGGCGTGGAGGCTTGGCATAACAACGGCGTAAGCGGCGACGGGTCGGAGGACAGGTCTAAAACACGCATTACTCGATGCCATATGCGTAGTGTAGCTGAGGTGTAATGTAGATCACGTACCCGGCGTAGCCCTTGCAGTTTAGGCAGCCAAGGGAGGACAGTCAGGGGAATCCCGGCTTCGGCTTGTTCAACCACCCCCCACGCTTTGAGTTTGCGGGGTTTTGTCCATTCCAGAATACGCTGAAGGTGGCAAGCCGTATGGTATATCGCGAAGTCTGGTATGGCAAGCCCCCCCCCCGTGCTTTAGGTAGGGTAAGGATGGAAAATTTTAGCCTCGGTCGGGATCCCCTCCACACATAATTCGAGATCTGCGTCTGTAGGTCCCGAAAAAAGGTTCGCGGGAGGTCAATGGGAATCGTCTGAAAGAGGTATAAAATACGAGGGAGTACATTCATTTTGATTGCCTGGACGCGACCCAGCCAAGAAATGTGCGGATAGTTCCAGGTCTTCAGATCCGTGGAGATAGTCGCGAGCATGGGCGCAAAGTTGTCTCTGAACATTAAAGTATGGTCAGAGGTCAACCAAATTCCCAGGTACTTAATTCTATCCTCGGCCCATTGGATCGAGAAGTTTGGCCGTATGGATTGAGCCTTCGACCGTGGCATGGACACATTTAACAGGAAGGACTTGGCGAAATAAATTTTCAAGTTGGAGAGGTTACCGTATACTTCAAAAGCTTTCAGTAAGTTGGGCAAAGTCGTTTCTGGGTAAGTCACGAAGAAAAGGAGATCATCCGCAAAAGCAGCTACCCTGTGCTCCGTCCGGCCAGTCCGGATCCCTCGGATGTCCGGGCTAGCCCTTACACAGGACAGGAAGGGCTCCAATGCCAATACAAACAACAATGGGGAGAGTGGGCATCCCTGCCTAGTACCGTTCCTTATCTTAAAGGGTTCCGTATAGATCCCATTCACGCAAACCCGTGCAGTTGGATCCGAATATAGAGCCCGGATCCAGGTGCATAGATTAGGACCTAGTCCAACCTGAGAGAGAGTTGCAAACAAGAATTCCCAGTTTACTCTGTCAAAGGCCTTCTCTGCGTCCGTAGAGAGGAGGAGAAGGCCTTCTCGTTGCCTCGTTGCCCTATGCATGATCGTCAGTGCCTGTATGGTGTTGTCTCGCGCCTCCCACCCTGCCACAAATCCCACCTGGTCTTGGTGTATCAACCCCGGGACATAAGGTGTAAGTCGTGTGGCCAGGATCTTTGCATACAGTTTGAGATCGCAATTTAAGAGGGAGATGGGGCGGTAGCTGTCGCACCGCTCAGCATCTTTACCTTCCTTAGGAATTAAAGATATGTTGGCTGCCTGAGTTTGGGACGGAATGGTGTGGCCTTCCAGAATGGCATTAAAAGCCACCAGGGATCTGGGGTAGAGAATTTTCGCAAATCGTTTATAATATTGCCGCGTCACTCAATTCTTCTATAGTTAAGGGTGCGTCTAACAGTAGGGCAGTTTCAGGTGTCAGGCGTCGCGTGACGTGTTGGGAGAGATAGGCATGAATCTTTTGCGAATGAAGTGTGCGTCCTGCGTCCGTCTCCGGAGTGGGCAGGTCATATAGAGTCGCGAAGTAGGAACGAATCGTAGGGAGAATGCGGTGTGGTAGATGTTGTGTTTTGCCACGTGTGTCCCTGATTTTGGCAATGTACGTGGTCGAATGGCGGGCACGTAGCATACGAGCCAGCAGTCTCCCACTCTTGTCTCCATGAGCAAAGAAAAATGTCTTGGAACGTAAACAGTGTCGGTGATACGTGGAATTAAGAAGAGTGGCCAGTTCCCGGCGTAGGGTTGTCAAGTCGGTTAACTGGGCGGGGTCAAGGGATTCCTTATGTAAGGTCTCCAGGTTGTGAATGCGAGCTAAGAGATCGATTGTAGCTGACTCCCTGTGTTTTTTTTGCTCTGACGCCTTACGAATATAAAACCCACGTATGACACATTTATGTGCTTCCCAGATGGACAGTGGAGACACATCTGGCGTGTCATTGTCCTGAAAATATAGGGCTAGGGTCTGCTCACAGTCGTTTGAAGTCGGGGGGTCAGTCAGGAGGAATTCATTAAGTCGCCAGGCTGGGACGGCAGGGCGATGCAGAGGGGAAAGAAGACGCATTGTGACCGGGGCATGGTCAGACCATGTCAAAGATCCAATCCGGACTGATTGTAAATCAGATAAATAATAGTGCGGTATAAAGAAATAATCCAGTCGAGAATAGATCTGCGCAGGGTGTGAAAAATAGGTGTAGTCTTTGTCCTCCGTGTGCATTGCCCTCCAACAGTCCACTAATCTGTGTGTATGCAACAATTTGGAGATAGAGCGAGTGACATGTGGGGGGACAGCTGAGCGTCCCGAGGACGTGTCAAGGTGGGGATCCAGTGGTACATTCAAGTCGCCCCCTAAAACTAGACAGCCCTCAGAGAACTCAGTGATGAGAGGAAGCAATTTGTTCATGAATCTATGTTGTCCCTTGTTTGGTGCGTAGAAGTTTGCAAAAGTATACTTGCGTCCCGCTATTTCTCCCTTTACCATTACATAACGGCCATCTTTGTCGGATAGAGTTGCTTGTTGGACAAAGGGGACAGATTTGTGAAATAAAATCGCCACGCCCTTAGATTTGGCCACTGCATTGTTACTAAAAAAGCCTATTGGGAACCAGGAGTTTGTGAGTCTCGGGGCCGCCCCTTCTCTAAAGTGTGATTCTTGGATAAACACCACTGAGGCCCGTGCTTTCTGGAAATCACATAGAGCCCCCGAACGTTTCTCAGGTATGTTTAGGCCACTGGCATTAATGGACATTAACATGAGAGGTTCCTGACGCACGGCCATTATTGAAGGATAGCGAAGGAGCTCCCTAGGCCAACCCCCACTCCCACAGGAAGGGGTAAGGAAGGGAACCGGGGATCTAAGGGAATGGGTAGTAAGTGGTAACTATATACACTCGGAGAGGCGGGGTTGACAGGGGGCAGGAAGAATCCAACAGACCAACCAGTGGTCCGGGTATCCTGTCCACTTCACGTGTCAACCAACCTCGGTGGGGAGAACGTGACCTAGCGTTCGCGGGAACTTAACTCTATTTATGCATCGGGGCCTCCGCAGAACCCCCAAATAACACTGAATATCAATACAATAATATATTGAACGTTGTATGAGAAAAATAGAAAAGAAAAAGAATATTTCAAACCAGCAGGACCCATCTCGTCCGAGAGTCCAAGGGAAGGCGCAACGAGCGATCCTCAAGCTTGGGCCCCATCTTCGGGGGGGGGAAGAAAAAGTCCGTGTTCAAGACAGTTCGGATAAAATCCTAATCCAGATTCCACTCCCCCCCTGCAAAGAAAAGAAAAGAGAAAAATAATAATAAATATAACAAAGTCAAACCTTTACGCAATTGAGTACCGGCGACAAGTGTCGCGGAGTTATATCAGAAAAAAAGTCAGCAAGACCGGGATCGCAGGTCTTGGGGTAGGTGTCTTTCCGGACCAAATCTGGGCGTTAGCCGGAGTGTGTAATAGAAAGGCGCGATAAGAGAAAAAAAAAAAGAAGTCAAAAAGCCTTGCGAATTGGAAGTCCAGTGTTGGGAATGTAGGTCATGGGTTGCTGTCAGCCTGGGTGGACTTTCAGCTTGAGCACGGAGTCTCACATCTGTGGCCCCGGTCCCCGGGCAGTTTGTTGACGGTCAAGGCGAGCACGCTGAGAAGGTGGCCGTGGTCGCGGCCTTCCGAGACCACCATTATACAGTGCCAGAGGGTCAGGCCACGTCAGTGAAATAGGTGGCAGTTGTAGCAGACGAGCCAGTTCTGGAAGATCTTCAGCCTCCTGTACCAAAAATTGGCCTGCAGGAGTCGTCACTGAGAGTCCCGTCGGCATTTGCCATCGATAGCGTATTTGTTGCGTGAGCAGGACACTAGTTAGCAGCTTGAATGCCCGCCTGTATGCTAGAGTAGCCGGTGCAAGGTCTGGGAATAGCTGCAGGTTCACACCCTCAAACGAGAATTCCGTAGTGACTCTAGCCTGGCGCAGAATTTCTTCCTTCAGGTCAAAGCGAGACAAGCAGCATATAACGTCCCGCGGGGGGCTGCCGGGGGGTCCCTTTGGTCGTAAGGCCCTGTGAACCCGAACAAAGTCAATCTCAGATTGAGGCGGCCTGTCAAGGAGGGCATTGAAGATATGCAGCAGCACTTGTTTCAGGGCAGAGGGTGAGTCCTCGGTTTCTGGCAGACCTCTGAGCCGGAGGTTTTGGCGTCTGCCCCTATTGTCCAGATCAGTGAGGTGGAGAGCCATGCTTTGCATCTGTGAAGTGTGAACTTGTACAGCACGTGCAGTAGAACCAGCTTGCAAACGGAGAGTGTCACATTCCCCCTCCAAGTGAGTAACCTTTGCAGTTAAACCGTGAATCTCTGTGCGAATATGATGCAGTTCTGACATAATGGTGGTGCTCAAATTTTCATTAGCGATTCGCAGGTCAGATTTAGTTGGGAGGTTGTTCAGGATGGATTGCCAGTCAATCGTGGAAAGATGCCCGTTATTCCCAGGTCCCTGGGTGTTGGCAGACAAAAAGAAGGGGTAGGCCGCAGAGAAGCCGGGGGCTCGAGTTGGGAGCTCTGCCCAGCTTGTGCAAGCGCTGCGGGGTAGGCCTCCGGCCTTATCTGGGAAGGCGGAGTTTGAGAAACTATTTGGGCCTGCATTGTGTCTGGGGTAGCGCTCATCCAGTCCCCCTGTGAATTGAGGTCCATAGCAGCCGGGGACGTTGTGGGTTCGGGCGCCAGGGTAGGCCGCGGTGAAGCTGGGGCCTCCAGTAATTCGTGCTGCCCAAATTGAGCGTGCGCTTCCGGACCATCGGCGCGGTCTGATTGCGGGGTGAAAAATTGCCGCAGGGGAGTCGCTGGAGCGCCGCGATTTTTCTCCCCTTGCCTCTGGACACCTGTTGCCTTACTTAATTTGCCCATTTCGGGGTCCGCTGGATGCCTAAAACGTTCTGGTGGGGGAATCTGCGGAGCAGCTCGTGCTTCACACAGCCTTCTCCATCAGCTGCCAGGCCACGCCCCCGTTTTTATTTCTTTTCATTTTTTCCTTTTTCTCTTTTTTTTCTCTTTTTGCAGTCGTTTTTATTTTTTGGTTTTCTTTTTTCCTTTTTCTCTTTTTTCCCTTTTTCTTTTCCGATCAAGGTCTCGTAAGGTCAGGTAAAATGTGGTTATGTGTTATTGAATGTGATATATTATACTGTATGGGTACCCTAGGTTTTCCACTGCCACTTCTTCACGCCTCATCTCTTCTGATCTGTCTGACCTCGGTAGAGACAGTTAGCTCACTGCTGCTTTCCCTATTTTCTCCCTATCAATGCCGCTACATGTAATCTCGCATAACGTAAAAGGGTTTAATAACCCGATGAAACGCCGTAAGGCAATGCGATCCTACGTTTCTCTGGGGGCGGATGTCCTCCTCCTCCAGGAGACGCACTTCGCCCAGGGTAAATCCCCAAGATTTTTCGATAAACGATTCCCGTTGCATTACCATGCTTGCGCAACTTCGAAACATCGGGGAACCTCTATTTTTTTCCGCTCCTGTATTAATTTTGTACTTCGTAGAAAAGTGTCGGATAAGGAGGGAAGGTTTCTTTTTCTTCAGGGCTCAATTGATAATAGACCGATATCACTTCTCAACGTCTACGCTCCTAACACCAGAGACCCCGCTTTTTATGACCGTCTCTTGACTTTGCTAGAACCCTACCCAGGGGGGGAGGTGATCATTGGGGATGACTTTAACTCCATACTCGACCTGGTTCTGGATAGATCTACTACCCCTACTCAGTCTGATTCTCACCCTAACCGATCACTCCTTAAAGATTTTTTGCAACAAGCACATCTAGTAGATACATGGCGTCTTCTGCACCCCACGACAAGAGACTACACATTCTACTCCCACCCGAACATGACTTATACGAGAATTGACTTTGTTTTTGTCCCCAAACGGGTGGCGAGAGAGGTGCTATCAGCCAAGATACATGAGATTACTTGGTCGGATCATGCCTCTCTCAGTGTAGTTTTGGCGGATGGCTCCAGGGGCTCTGCCTGCCCTCCCTGGCGTCTGCCCGACACCTTGTTGCTGAGACCGGAAGTCGCAACTGAATTAGACTTAGCTTTAGTGAATTTTGTTCTGGATAATAACCCCGCACACTACCTTCCAGATCTGCTGTGGACTACCCATAAGGCAGTCCTAAGGGGCCGGTTAATAGGCCTACAAGCTGCCCATTATAAAAAATTGCACACCCGAATGTCTGATTTGACCACAACCCTCGCTAATTTAGAGAGATCGCATAAAGCGCAGCCTGATCCCTTGACGACCAGAAACTACAAAAGATCTGTACGTTTTTGGAACAATTGCCACTCCGATCGCTGACTCAAATGCAGGCGAACGCGCTGGCGACCCCAATTACTGTCGAGGAGATCCTCCCACTCCTGAAAGATCTCCGGACATCTAAAACCCCAGGCCCGGATGAGTTTAGTCCCCTATATTATAAGAAATTCTGAACTCAATTGGCCCCACTCCTAGTTAATATGTATAACGGCTTCCTAGAAGGCAAACTCCCACCCAAAGAGCTGTTGGCCGCCTCCATAGTGGTGATCCCCAAGGAGGGGAAGGACCCCTCTACATGCGCTAGCTACCACCCAATATCATTACTGAACGTAGACATGAAAATTTATGCTAAGGTCTTAGCTGCACGTTTGAGCCGTCACTTGCCATCCTTGGTGCATCCTGACCAGGTCGGGTTTATCCCGTCTCGCGGAGCCCCAGATAATATTCGCCGCACGGTAAATCTACTCTCCATAGCACACGCTTCCAAACAACCTTCACTACTGCTCTCCCTTGACGCCGAGAAGGCCTTTGATCGAGTGGACTGGACGTAGTTATGGGAGGTCTTGAGGTGGTTCAGGGTGGGAGACAGGATGATAGGGGGTATTTGAGCACTTTACACATCACCAACGGCTTCCGTAACGACTATGGGAGGGAGATCACGCCCATTTGACATTCTAAATGGTACGCGTCAGGGTTGTCCCCTGTCCCCACTACTGTTTGCCCTGTGTCTTGAACCCCTGGCGGAACAGATATGACGTAACCCGGATATTTCAGGAATAGCAGTGGGCGACAAAAACTATAAACTGAG
This sequence comes from Leptobrachium leishanense, assembly GCA_009667805.1. NCBI lineage: Eukaryota > Metazoa > Chordata > Amphibia > Anura > Megophryidae > Leptobrachium > Leptobrachium leishanense. Next base: position 43,792,657 of record CM019072.1, read on the forward strand.
TCTTTTTGCAGACGATATCCTAATTACGATAACTCGGCCTCTTCTTTCATTACCGAACCTATATAATTGCCTTTCCTCCTTCGGTGCCCTCTCTGGCTACAAAATTAATATCGCCAAATCAGAAGCTTTAAATATTTCTTTGCCTCAGGAGGTTGTTGCACTCTTGCGGGACTCGTTTGCCTTTCGCTGGTGCCCCCAACGACTTCAATACCTGGGGATTTATCTCACCGCTCACATATCCCAGCTCTACGACGCTAACTATCCTCACATGATTAAGAACATTAAATCCCTACTACGACAATGGGCCTCTTACTCCATCTCCTGGATGGGCCGCATTTATGCTCTTAAAATGACAGCACTCCCGAAACTTCTGTATCTCTTCCGCACCTTACCAGTTCCCTTACCACCGACAGTTCTACCCGACCTCCAGTCAGCTTTTTACCATTATGTATGGCAGGGGAAGAAACCGAGAGTTTCCAGATCGATATTACGCCGTCCTAGGCCCCATGGAGGCCTTGCGGTCCCTGACTTATCTCTGTTATAAATCGGCACAATTGACGCAACTTCTCCAATGGTCCTCTAGAAGGGGTAAAGTCTGTTGGGTTGATATAGAGAGCGAATGTATTGCCCCATCATGCCTATCACAGATACCCTGGAGACAGATCTCCCCGACAGAGAGATGTAGAATATTACCCACCACTTCTCATTCACTGTCTATATGGTCTAAGGTCAAATATCGGATGTCCCTCACCACCACTACTTCAGGACTGCTGCCCCTGCCAGACAACCCGCTCTTCCCCCCATGGACTGGGGGGGAAGGCCGAGCCTTTACTTGGTGGCAGAGGAAGGGCTTCACAACGCTGTGTGCGGTGCTATTACAGGGGAAATTTCCCTTTTGGGAATACTTTAGAGAATCACATGATATCCCTTTGCGAGAGTTTCACAGATATTCACAAATTCGACATTTTGTATGTAGCCGCTTACCTATGGGCACCCCTGACATGACCTCATTTGAAAGTCTGGTAGCGAGAGGCTCAAGCACAGCAGGAGCGATATCCCAAATATATAATCTTCTTCTCCGCCCATCTCTCGAGTGCCCATGCTCGTACCAGCGCCTATGGGAGATAGACTTATGTCGCCAACTGAACCGGGAGGAATGGGAGGCGATAATGGAGTCCTCGGTGGGGATAACAACATGCACTCTGATAAAAGAAAATTGCTATAAGCTACTCTCCAGGTGGTACCTAGACCCGGTCCGATTGCAGAAAATTTACCCCGCACTATCCGGCTTGTGTACTAGGGGTTGTGGTCTATGTGGAACGTTTTATCACATGTGGTGGGAGTGTGGGCTGGTAACCATCTTGAGGTCTTCAGTTTTTGCTATGATCTCCCGTGCTCTAGTGCCCCCTGACCCCGCTTTGGCCTTACTCAATAGCCTGTCAAGACGCCATGGATTATCACGCCCCTCCCTCTGACTAGCCCACCGTATTTGTACATCTACCCGCATATGTATAGCTCGCTCCTGGAAATTGGACCTCCCCTCTGTGCCGGAGATAGTTGCGAAGGTATGGTATCTCTATAAAATGGAACGTCTTACAGCACAACTGCATGACACGCTCCCACAATGCATTAAGATCTGGGAACCATGGCTTAAGACTCAGACCATCCCGTTACATAGTTACATAGTTACATAGTTATATAGGCTGAAAAAAGACATGCGTCCATCGGGTTCAGCCTCTCCCACATAACCTACTGCTGTTGATCCAAAAGAAGGCAAAAAACCCAGTCTGAAGCGCTCGCCAATATGCAACATACTGGGAAAAAAATTCCTTCTTGACCCCAGAATGGCAGTCAGATTTCTCCTTGGATCAAGAAGCTTTTACCCACATATTAAATATTATAACCCTTAATATTCTGTGTCTGCAGGAAGTCATCCAGTCGTTTTTTAAAAGTCTGTACAGACTCTGACCCAACCACCTCAACAGGCAGAGAATTCCACAGCTTTATTGTTCTCACCGTAAAATAACCCTTCCTATGCTTTAAGCTAAATTTTCTTTCTTCCAGTCTAAATGGATGACCCCTTGTCCTATGTATAGTCCTGTTAATGAATAGGTTATCAGACAATGGTTGATAATGGCCCCGTATATATTTATATAAGGTTATCAGATCCCCTCTAAGGCGCCTTTTCTCTAAACTAAACAGGTTTAAGCTTGTTAGTCTTTCCTCATAACTTAACCCTTCCATCCCCTTATTAATTTAGTTGCCCGTCTCTGCACTTTTTCTAACAATATAATATCTTTTTTAAGACAGGTGCCCAAAATTGCACGGCATATTCAAGGTGCGGCCTGACCATTGATTTATACAGAGGCAAAATTATGTTTTCATCCCGTGAGTGAACTCCCCTTTTAATGCATGCCAGTACTTTGCTGGCCTTGGCGGCTGCTGTTTGACATTGCACATTGTTACTTAGTTTGAAATCTATGATTATTCCCAAATCCTTCTCCTGCTTGGATTTCCCTAACTCCGTACCATTTAGGGTATAAATTGCTTGTGTGTTCTTCACTCCAAAGTGCATAACTTTACATTTATCTAGATTAAATTTCATCTGCCATTTAAGTGCCCAGTCCCCCAATTTATCTAAATCCCTCTGCAGCGAAGTAACATCCTGCTCACATTGTATTACTTTTCCTAGCTTTGTGTCATCTGCAAACACTGATACATGACTTTCAATGCCTATCTCAAGGTCATTTATAAATAAATTGAATAGTATTGGTCCTATAACAGACCCCTGAGGGACACCACTTACCACTGGTGTCCATCTTGAAAATGTACCATTTATGACCACTCTCTGTACCCTATCTTTTAGCCAGTTTTCTATCCAAGAACAAGTATTTTCATCTAGACCATTTTTTCTTAATTTAAGTAGTAACCTTTTGTGTGGAACTGTGTCGAAAGCTTTGGCAAAATCTAAGTAAATCACATCCACTGCGACCCCCTGATCTATACTTCTACTTACTTCCTCATAGAACGTAATTAGGTTAGTCTGACATGATCTGTGTTTCATGAAACCATGCTGATTTTTGCCAATTACATTATACCTCCCAATAAATTCCTGAATATTATCCCTTAGTAACCCCTCAAATACTTTCCCAGCCACAGATGTTAAGCTCACAGGTCTATAATTCCCAGGCACAAATTTTAAACCTTTCTTAAATATAGGGACCACGTCAGCTTTTCTCCAATCCTCTGGTACTATTCCTGAAAGAAAAGAATCTTGAAAGATTAAGAACAGAGGTTTACATATTTCAACACATAGCTCTCTTAGTACTCGCGGGTGAATTCCATCTGGCCCTGGGGCTTTATTAACATTCACATTGTTTAATTTGTGTAAAACCTTGTCCTGAGTCAACCAGTCACTTTGTATTAGTAAGTTTTATAATATGGTTTAGAACTGTTGGACCCAGAGACCTTGATCAAAAACAATTTTTTTATTTTTATTTATTTATTTTTTTCCCTCTCTCTTTTTTCCCCCTTTATTATTTTTGTTGTTATTAATGTCGCTATATAATTGATTCGCATGTCCTCTCGAGGCATTGTTGTGTCTCAGGGAAAGAAAGCAGGTTCAGTTTCTTTATCCTATTTGTTTAATCTTGTTACTGCCTCCCTGAGACTATGCATCGCTCTATGGGCTTCCATGAGCGCCTTGTTGCTGTATTACTGAAAAAACAATAAAAATTGTGTTAAAAAAAAAAAATATTCACGCTTATAATGGATATGGTCTGAAAGTGTACACTCTAAGGTTTAATTTGAGGGTATGTACTTCAAAATTAAAGGAAGGGTTTAGGAATTACGGCCAATAAGAGTAGTCATCCCCCCTTTATCAAGGAACCAAAAGTAATAGGACAATTGAATCAAAAGATGTTTCATGGCCAGGTATGGGCTACTCCTGTCATTTCTTCATCAATTAAGCAGGTAAAGAGTTCATTCTAAGTGTGGCATTTGCATTTGGAATCTATTGCTGTGAACTTACATCATGCGTTCTAAGGAACTGTCCATGCAAGTGAAACAGGCCATTATAAGGCTTCAAAATCAAAACAAATACATCAGAGAGATAGCAGCAACATTAGCAGTGGCCAAATCAACAGTTTGGTACATTCGGAGGAAAGAAGAATGTACTAATGAGCTCAGCAACGTAAAAAGGCCTGGACATCCACGGAAGACAGCAGTGATGAATGATTGCAGGATCCTCTCTATGTATCAGGCTCCTGATCCATGCCTGGGCAGCCCCCTTCATGTCCTGTTTTATGTCAGTTCTGTTTATTTCCAGTACAATGATCCAGCATCAAACAGTTAAAAACACCAAAACACACACTAGTTCATGTGACTCACCTGAAAATAAAAGTACCACACCCCTCTGCTCTTTGCTCTAACATTAGTAGTAGTTCTGCTTCCAGAAAGAGCAAACCTATGTTGTGGCTCTCCTGTGGTTTCCTGAACCAAACCTGGCCATTGTTACCAAACCTTCCCTGTATGTGTTTAAGACCCTGCTCTCCTAGTGTGTTTCCTGATTCCCTCTGCTTCAAAATGTATTTGTTTTTTCTGCCTCCTGCAGCAACCTCACCACTCACCGCAGACCCCTGTATTGGTGCATCACCGCATCCCAGGCTCAGAACCATGCCATCTCTGTACCACCCCGGTACAATTCCTGACACTATGGTAAAAACCCATTCACAACACCCAGGCAAGTGCAGGACACTCTCCAGGAGGTGGGAGTATCATTGTCAAAGTCTACTATCAAGAGAAGACTTCGCGTGAGCAAATACAGAGGGTTCATCACAAGGTGCAAACCATTCATAAGCCTGTAGAATAGGAAATCCAGATTAGACTTTGCCAAAAAAACATCAAAAAAAGCCAGACCAGCTCCGGAATAACTTTCTTTGGATGAAGGAAACAAAGATTAATCTTTACCAGAATGACGGGAAGAAAAAAGTGTGGAGGAGGCTTGGAACAGCTCATGATCTAAAGCACACAACATCATCTGTAAAACGTGTTGGAGGCAGTGTGATGGCATGGGCATGCATGGCATCCAGTGGCAATGGGTCATTGGTATTTATTGATGATGTGACAGAAGACAGTAGCAGCCGGATTAATTCAGCAGTGTTTAGAGATGTACTGTCAGCCTAGATTCAGCCAAATGCAGCAAAGTTGATTGGACAGCACTTCACAGTATAGATGGAAAATGATCCAAAACACACTGCAAAAGCAACCCAGGAGATTTTGAAGGAAAGGAAGTGGAATATTCTGCAATGGTCGAGTCAATCACCTGATCTCAACCCAATTGAGCAGCATTTCACTTGCTGAAGGCAAAACTAAAGGCAGAAAGTCCCACAAACAAAGAACAACTGAAGATAGCTGCAGTTAGAGCCTGGCAAAGCATCAGAAAGGATTAAACTAAATCTTTGGTAATATCCATGGGTTCCAATGCAATTTGATTTTCCCTGTAAAAAGCAGTTATTAATGTCAGGTCTTAAAGCCGTACTAACATATCTAAATGAGCAATGAGCATTTTTCTATTTATTATTATTGTAGGTTGTATAGAGTCCTCGCGCTTGCAAAACCATCCAAGAGGTGAGTTGAAATCCAAGCAATCTAGAAGATAAAATATAGGACACACATTGCGCAGCATATCCTTATAAAAATCTCCTCTACAAATGGTTCGGTTATCAAACTCACTTTTTAGAGAGCCACGTAAAGCCGGCTCTAAACTGTAAAGGCATATATTTTTTGGGTGATACTCTCACCAGTACATCTCAAGCACATCAGTTCTCAATGGTACATCGGTCTGCATATCTCGATATCCCAGAACACGCCACGAATCAGACGTCAAGTATATTTAAAAGTATTTAATAGTAAAAGCACTAACGCGTTTCGACCAAATTGGTCTTTATCAAAGTGCATATAAAACATACATACAGTATATACTGTCTTTTATCCTAAGTTCCCGGAAATAGTAAGGCGACATCTTGCCATGGTGTCGCTCCTCCAGCGTTTTTCGACACGCCCTACTTCCGGTTTTTCGGCTCACAGTGATGATGTATTTCAGGCGTCTAAACGGATGCGCAATATTTCCGTAAAGCAAACTCAGACTTTCACCAGTCCGGAACAGTAAGCGCCATTTTGAAAAAGGGCAAGAACATTTTGATGCATCACATATTCTTGCTGTCTATATCTTACTAGATGATAGGGCGGTACACACCAGCACGGTGTCAAGCAGCAACAACAACTTCCACTGCAACAGCATTTCTTACCACAAGCACAAAACAATTCACAATACATCATGCTGTAAACCATACTCCGAATTAATCTAATATCGGTCTATTACATAAAATAAACATAATTAAAAACTACTACAGAAAAACAGTTAAAAATAAAATAATAAACATTGGGAATTATAATAAAGTGTTAATTTCCATATCGATATTTAAACCGTCGGGTGCTAAACACCCTACATCAAATATCCATTTGGTTCAAATTTCTCTCTACATCCCCTCCTCTCCAATGTTTATTAACTTGTTGAATGCCAGCAAAACCAAGATCTTTGGGATTTCCATCATGATACTTAGCAAAGTGTGCTGATACACTATGTTTCTCATATTTTCTGTTGATGTTATAGATATGTTCGGCCACTCTAGTCTTTAACATCCTAGTTGTACGTTCAATGTATTGTAATACACATGGACACCACAAAAGATAAATCATATTGAAAAAATTACATGTTAAAAACGTATTAAGAAAAAATAATCTATTATTGGAGTGGGATTCAAAATCCACAGTGCACTTATTACCCCTTTTGGTTGTCCTACAACACTTACATACCCCACATTTATGAAAGCCTTTCTTTTAAATTTAGAGAGAAAAGGGTCCATTTTTTTCTCTTTCATCCAAAACACTTTTTGTTAGTACCATTTTCAGATTTTTTTGTCCCTCTATAGATAACTCTGGGCTTATAGCCAATATACTCAATAAAATCTTTGTTTTGTTGTACTATATTCCAAGTTTTTCTAAGGATCTTTTGCATAGTACTATGATCCATGGAATAGTTCATAATAAAGGGTACTTGGACAATAGATGCATTTTTATAAATGGTCTTATTTTTATAGGTGAGTAGCTCCGCCCTCTCCATTTTTCTGATCTTATCATAGTATTTATCTATTTCATTCTTATTGTAGCCTTTTTTGGACGAATTGTTCTTTTAGAAAATCCGCTTGTTCTTCAAAGTCTTTTATCTGTGAACAATTGCGTCTAACTCTCAATATTTGGCCTTTAGGAATATTTCTTAGCCAAGGGACATGGTGACAGCTATAGAAACATAGAAAAATGTCGGCAGATAAGAACCTTTCGGCCCATCTAGTCTGCCCAATTACATGGATACTTGACCTGGATTTATATTTTGTTCAGGATAGCCTTATGCCTATCCCATGCTTGCTTAAATTCAATTACTGTTTTGGCCTCTACCACTTCTACTGGAAGACTGTTCCATGTATCCACCACCCGCTCAGTAAAATAATGCTTCCTGATGTTACTTTTAAACCTTTGCCCCTCTAATCTAAGACTATGTCCTCTTGTTTTGCTACTTTATTTCCTTTTAAATATACTCCCTTCCTCTACCTTGTGGATTCCCTTTACGTATTTAAATGTTTCTATCATATCTCCTCTGTCTCGTCTTTTTTCCAAGCTGTACATGTTAAGATCATTAAGCCTTTCTTGGTAACTTTTCTCCTTCAAGCCGTACACCATTTTAGTAGCCCTTCTCTGAACTCTCTATAAGATGTCTATATCCTTCTGGAGATACGGTCTCCAGTACTGCACACAGTACTCCAAGTGAGGTCTCACCAGTGCTCTGTACAGTGGCATGAGCACTTCCCTTTTCCTACTGCTAATACCTCTCCCTACACAACCAAGCATTCTGCTAGCATTTCCTGCTGCTCTATTACATTGACTACTTACCCTTAGATCCTCTGAAATAATGACCCCTAAATCCCTTTCCTCAGAAGTTGAGGTTAGGACTGTATCAAATATTCTATATTCAGCCCTTGGGTTTTTACGTCCCAGGTGCATTATCTTGCACTTATCCACATTAAAACTCAATTGCCACAACTCCGACCATTTTTTTAGTTTACCTAAATCATTTGTCATTTGGCTGATCCCTCCAGGAACGTCAACCCTGTTGCAAATTTTTGTGTCATCAGCAAAAAGACATACTTTTCCATTAATACCTTCTGCAATATCACTAATAAAAATATTAAAAAGAATGGGTCCAAGTACTGACCCCTGAGGTACCCCACTGGTAACAAGACCTTGCGCCGAATAAACTCCATTTACCACAACCCTCTGTTGTCTGTCACTCAGCCACTGCCTAATCCATTCAACAATATTGGAATCCAAGCTCGAAGATTGCAATTTATTGATAAGCCTTCTATGCGGAACAGTATCAAAAGCCTTACTGAAATCTAAATAAGCAATGTCTACTGCACCACCTGTGTCTATTATTTTTGTTACCCAATCAAAAAAATCAATAAGATTAGTTTGGCATGATCTCCCTGAGGTAAACCCATGTTGTTTCTGATCCTGTAATCTATGTGTTTTTAGATGTTCAACAATCCTTTCCTTTAACATGGTTTCCATTAATTTCCCCACTACTGACGTAAGACTAACTGGCCTATAGTTCCCCGATTCCTCCCTACTACCCTTCTTGTAAATGGGCACAACATTTGCTAATTTCCAGTCTTCTGGGACGACTCCTGTTAACAAGGATTGGTTAAATAAATCTGTTAACGGTTTTGCTATTACATCACTGAGCTCTTTTAATAATTTAGGATGGATCCCATCAGGCCCCATTGACTTATTTGTCTTTACTTTAGACAGCTGCTTTAGAACCTCCTCCTCTGTAAACTCATATGTAAATGTCTCTTTAGTGTTCTCTCCTAACTGAGGTCCCTTTCCTTCCTTTTCTTCTGCAAAGACTGAACAAAAATATTCATTGTGGCAGTCAGCGAGACTTTTATCCTCTTCTACATACCTTCCTTCCTTTGTTTTTAATCTAACTAATCCTTGTTTTACTTTTCTTTTCTCGTTTATGTATCTAAAAAATGTTTGTCCCCCTTTTTTACTGACTGAGCTATTTTCTCTTCTGCGTGTGCTTTGGAAGCTCTTATAAATTGCTTTGCCTCTTTCTGCCTAATCTTATAGGTTTGCCTATCCTCTTCACGCTGAGTTTTTTTATATTTATTGAATGCTATCTTCTTGTTCTTCACTATTTTGGCCACTTCTGCAGAGTACCACAGTGGTTTCTTCCCTTTTTTGTTTTTGCTAACAAGCCGAATGCAATTTCCTGTGGCCTTCAATAATGCTTCCTTTAAATAATCCCATTTCTCCTGGACTCCCTTTAAACTCCTCCAGTCTGATAATGACTCATTCACACAAAATCTCATTTTAGAAAAATCTGTTTTTTTAAAGTCTAAAACTTTTGTTTTTGTGTGGTGCGGCTCCATCCCTGTTCTTATATTAAACCATACTGATTGGTGATCACTAGATCCCAAATTTTCACCTACAACAACGTCCGATACCAAACCTCCATTTGTGAGTATTAAATCCAATATGGCCTCTTTACGGGTCGGCTCCTCAACTACTTGTGTTAGAGATAATCCCAGTAAGGAGTTTAGAATATTTGTACTCCTGGTGCACCCAGCTATTTTGGTTTTCCAGTTCACATCAGGAAGATTAAAGTCCCCCATGATAATAACTTCCCCCTTCATTGCCATTTTGGCTATTTCCTCAAGCAGCAGATTATCTAGCTCTTCAACTTGTCCAGGGGGTCTATAGATCACACCTACACGAGCTACTGTATGATTGCCAAATGTTAGCGTAACCCAAACTGACTCTATGTTCACCTCGCTCACTTTTATTTGGTTCGTTTTTATGTTGTTTTTCACATACAGGGCCACTCCTCCTCCTTTCCTACCTTCTCTGTCTTTTCTATATAAAGAGTACCCCGGTATTGTTATGTCCCAGTTATTTTTCTCACTGAACCATGTCTCAGTAACCGCCACTAAATCTACTTTTTCAGCTGCCATCATTGCCTCCAGTTCATTGATTTTATTGACTAAACTGCGAGCATTTATAGACACGACTCTGAGCTTGTCATTTTTTACCTCGCATGTTGCTTGCACCCTCCGATTTAGTTTTGGGGGACAATCGGGCAGATTGTTTACCCTTTTGTCCCCCCCTCCTAGTTTAAATATTTGTTTGCGAAACCTTTGAACTTCTCACTGAGAACATATGTTCCCCTATGAGTAAGATGCAAACCATCATTTTTATACAGTTCCTTTCTGCTCCAATTAGAGCTATCATGGGACACAAAGCCAAATCCTTGCTCCCGACACCATTCCCGAAGCCACAAATTGAATTCCCTATTGCGCATCTTCCTATCTTGAATGTTATGCACAGGCAAAACTTCAGAGAATGACACAGTGGACGCAATCTGCTGTATTTCACCTCCAAGAACACAAAAATCTTCCTTAATCTCAGAAACCTCATTGCTAGCCAAGTCATTTTTCCCTAGATGGACTAGAACATCCACTTCCCCTTGCTGCTTTGCTTCTTTGACAATATTGAGAATACGTCTCCTGTCTCTGCGAGCAGTAGCCCCAGGAAGACATCTCACCAAACCACTACTCTCCAGCTCAACACCTCTTATGATAGAATCACCCAGCAACAATTGCCTTCTATCAAGTCCCACCTTTTCATTTTTGTCCTTGGTTGCAGTGCTGCATACCTTAGGCATAGTGGATGGTGGTTCCTCAACTATGGTGTCTGAGCCTGCATCCGTCTTACCACAACACTCTGAAAGTGCCTCAAAAGAATTAATAAGAGCCACAGATTGTGGGACATGCTTTCTATCCACAACGCTAAGTCTACCAGATCCTACAGTAGTCCAACTGCATAGGCTTCACTTAGAAGGCTTGCCAAGCTCAATTAGACCAAGCTAATATTCCACAAGCTTTATATAGCCACCTCCCCCAGCAAGGAGTGGACAAGCTAAACCTCTCTGCAAATACCACCCAATTGATTCCAATTGTATGCTAATCAGTATGAAAATGAGTCACCAGCCTAACCTAATTTACTCACCAGACCTAACTTAAAACCTTAAGATGAATAGAAAAGATCTGTTTGAAACAAAAATCAAAATCACTCACCAGAAGATCTCCTCTAAGAGTTCACTTTGAAGGTTTCACTTAGAAGGCTTGCCAAGCTCAGTTAGACCAAGCTAATATTCCACAAGCTTTATATAGCCACCTCCCCCAGCAAGGAGTGGACAAGCTAAACCTCTTTGCAAATACCACCCAATTGATTCCAATTGTATGCTAATCAGTATGAAAATGAGTCACCAGCCTAACCTAATTTACTCACCAGACCTAACTTAAAACCTTAAGATGAATAGAAAAGATCTGTTTGAAACAAAAATCAAAATCACTCACCAGAAGATCTCCTCTAAGAGTTCACTTTGAAGGCTTCACTTAGAAGGCTTGCCAAGCTCAATTAGACCAAGCTAATATTCCACAAGCTTTATATAGCCACCTCCCCCAGCAAGGAGTGGACAAGCTAAACCTCTTTGCAAATACCACCCAATTGATTCCAATTGTATGCTAATCAGTATGAAAATGAGTCACCAGCCTAACCTAATTTACTCACCAGACCTAACTTAAAACCTTAAGATGAATAGAAAAGATCTGTTTGAAACAAAAATCAAAATCACTCACCAGAAGATCTCCTCTAAGAGTTCACTTTGAAGGCTTCACTTAGAAGGCTTGCCAAGCTCAATTAGACCAAGCTAATATTCCACAAGCTTTATATAGCCACCTCCCCCAGCAAGGAGTGGACAAGCTAAACCTCTTTGCAAATACCACCCAATTGATTCCAATTGTATGCTAATCAGTATGAAAATGAGTCACCAGCCTAATCTAATTTACTCACCAGACCTAACTTAAAACCTTAAGATGAATAGAAAAGATCTGTTTGAAACAAAAATCAAAATCACTCACCAGAAGATCTCCTCTAAGAGTTCACTTTGAAGGCTTCACTTAGAAGGCTTGCCAAGCTCAATTAGACCTAGCTAATATTCCACAAGCTTTATATAGCCACCTCCCCCAGCAAGGAGTGGACAAGTTAAACCTCTTTGCAAATACCACCCAATTGATTCCAATTGTATGCTAATAAGTATGAAAATGAGTCACCAGCCTAACCTAATTTACTCACCAGACCTAACTTAAAACCTTAAGATGAATAGAAAAGATCTGTTTGAAACAAAAATCAAAATCACTCACCAGAAGATCTCCTCTAAGAGTTCACTTTGAAGGATTCACTTAGAAGGCTTGCCAAGCTCAATTAGACCAAGCTAATATTCCACTATCTTTATATAGCCACCTCCCCCAGCAAGGAGTGGACAAGCTAAACCTCTTTGCAAATACCACCCAATTGATTCCAATTGTATGCTAATCAGTATGAAAATGAGTCACCAGCCTAACCTAATTTACTCACCAGACCTAACTTAAAACCTTAAGATGAATAGAAAAGATCTGTTTGAAACAAAAATCAAAATCACTCACCAGAAGATCTCCTCTAAGGGTTCACTTTGAAGGCTTCACTTAGAAGGCTTGCCAAGCTCAATTAGACCAAGCTAATATTCCACAAGCTTTATATAGCCACCTCCCCCAGCAAGGAGTGGACAAGCTAAACCTCTTTGCAAATACCACCCAATTGATTCCAATTGTATGCTAATCAGTATGAAAATGAGTCACCAGCCTAATCTAATTTACTCACCAGACCTAACTTAAAACCTTAAGATGAATAGAAAAGATCTGTTTGAAACAAAAATCAAAATCACTCACCAGAAGATCTCCTCTCTGAGTTCACTTTGAAGGCTTCACTTAGAAGGCTTGCCAAGCTCAATTAGACCTAGCTAATATTCCACAAGCTTTATATAGCCACCTCCCCCAGCAAGGAGTGGACAAGCTAAACCTCTTTGCAAATACCACCCAGTTGATTCCAATTGTATGCTAATCAGTATGAAAATGAGTCACCAGCCTAACCTAATTTACTCACCAGACCTAACTTAAAACCTTAAGATGAATAGAAAAGATCTGTTTGAAACAAAAATCAAAATCACTCACCAGAAGATCTCCTCTAAGAGTTCACTTTGAAGGCTTCACTTAGAAGGCTTGCCAAGCTCAATTAGACCAAGCTAATATTCCACTATCTTTATATAGCCACCTCCCCCAGCAAGGAGTGGACAAGCTAAACCTCTTTGCAAATACCACCCAATTGATTCCAATTGTATGCTAATCAGTATGAAAATGAGTCACCAGCCTAACCTAATTTACTCACCAGACCTAACTTAAAACCTTAAAATGAATAGAAAAGATCTGTTTGAAACAAAAATCAAAATCACTCACCAGAAGATCTCCTCTAAGGGTTCACTTTGAAGGCTTCACTTAGAAGGCTTGCCAAGCTCAATTAGACCAAGCTAATATTCCACAAGCTTTATATAGCCACCTCCCCCAGCAAGGAGTGGACAAGCTAAACCTCTTTGCAAATACCACCCAATTGATTCCAATTGTATGCTAATCAGTATGAAAATGAGTCACCAGCCTAATCTAATTTACTCACCAGACCTAACTTAAAACCTTAAGATGAATAGAAAAGATCTGTTTGAAACAAAAATCAAAATCACTCACCAGAAGATCTCCTCTAAGAGTTCACTTTGAAGGCTTCACTTAGAAGGCTTGCCAAGCTCAATTAGACCTAGCTAATATTCCACAAGCTTTATATAGCCACCTCCCCCAGCAAGGAGTGGACAAGCTAAACCTCTTTGCAAATACCACCCAATTGATTCCAATTGTATGCTAATCAGTATGAAAATGAGTCACCAGCCTAACCTAATTTACTCACCAGACCTAACTTAAAACCTTAAGATGAATAGAAAAGATCTGTTTGAAACAAAAATCAAAATCACTCACCAGAAGATCTCCTCTAAGAGTTCACTTTGAAGGCTTCACTTAGAAGGCTTGCCAAGCTCAATTAGACCAAGCTAATATTCCACTATCTTTATATAGCCACCTCCCCCAGCAAGGAGTGGACAAGCTAAACCTCTTTGCAAATACCACCCAATTGATTCCAATTGTATGCTAATCAGTATGAAAATGAGTCACCAGCCTAACCTAATTTACTCACCAGACCTAACTTAAAACCTTAAGATGAATAGAAAAGATCTGTTTGAAACAAAAATCAAAATCACTCACCAGAAGATCTCCTCTAAGAGTTCACTTTGAAGGCTTCACTTAGAAGGCTTGCCAAGCTCAATTATGTGGTGAAGCTATCAATATGGATGAAACTATTTATGTCCACCTGTTTAAAATATGTTTTGGTGACAAAGGTATCTTTCACTCTTGAAATCTCTAAATCAAGAAAATTCACCCTCGTGTCACTAATATCATGAGTAAGTATTATCCTCCATGAGTTAGAATTTAAGTAGTCCAAAAAGGCATTCAAAGACAAAAGGTCTCCCCTCCATATTAAAAAATATCGTCTATATACCGGCGGTAGAGGACCAGGCTTGCATCCCAATCATGCTTGGAGAAAATAAATTGTTTCTCCCAGTAGGACATAAACAGATTAGCGTAATTGGGAGCGAACCTGGTCCCCATCGCCATCCCCCTATGTTGCAAATAAAAATCACCCTCAAACCAGAAAAAATTATTCTTCAAAATTAAATCAATCCCATCCACCACATAATCAACTTGAGTTGGTGGAAAAAATTCAGCTGACTCCATATAATGGCGGACAGCTTCACATCCCTTATGGCGTTCAATAATAGTATATAAACTCCCAACTTCACAGGTAGCTACAAACATTCCCTCTGTCCATACCATTCCTTCTAGTAAGTAAGTAAGTAAATTAATTGAATCTTTTAAGTATGCTGGTTGTTTGACCACTAATGGTTGAAGGATATGGTCTATATACTCCAATAAATGGTATAATATAGATCCTATCCCCGAAACTATTGGTCTTCCCGGTGGACAAATGGGATCCTTATGTAGTTTCAGTAAAATGTATATGACTGGGATTCTAGGATTCTTTGGAAGAAGGAAGTCATATTCGTTGTAATTCAAGATGTCTGGATTCAAACCTTTAGTTAAAAAATCTTTGTATCTAGTCATTATTTTTTTTTTTTCTTTCATATAAAGATTTTTATTGGAGTGCACACATGAATGGTACAAACATGCAAATAAAGAAAGCATCAAAAGGAAGAGACATAGATTTGCAACATTGGCAATAAACAATACAATTCAAATGAATTATCGTTCAACTCTGGAAAGGGGTCGATTGTGCAGACTCCATTTTCCAATAAAAATATAAATTCCTAAACTAAAATAAAACATAAAACATACAACATGGCAGCACTACAGTCTTACATATCGAGGAACCTTATATCAAAAGTCCAGAATCGACAAACACCCTCCATCCCTCCCACGTTTCATCAAGTTGGCATATAGAATTATTCGCTGTGTGGAACATTTCCTCATATTTAAAAACATTTTCGAGGGCAACCATAACCTCCCTCATAGAGGGGCAGACGGAAGAACGCCAATGTCTTGCTATAACTATTTTAGCTGTCCCAAGTACCATGGAAATAAACCTCCTATGACGGGTCTGAATGTTAACGGGTAAAAGATGCAAGAGGTACACTTTCGGGCAGATTGGGAGCGTAAGCAAAGTACAATGGGAAATCAATCTACTTAACTTTTCCCAATATCCCCCCAGAATAGGACATAGCCAAAACGTATGTAATAGAGAGCCAGGACCGGTGAGACACCTCCAACATAAGCCTAAATTCCCTGAGATATGGGCCAACCGGTTAGGAGTTAAATACCATCTACACAGCAATTTGATGTGGGCCTCACGTAAGTTGGTGCTTCTAGAGTATTTAAATATCGTGTCCATGGCGTATGACCAATCCTCTATGGAAATAGTTAAAGCCAAGTCTTTTTCCCATTTAACCATATAGGGTAATTTCTTTGGTGGGGTTGGGGTTAGGAGGCTATTATAACACAGAGACAACGGTTTTATTTGACATTTCCTTCCCATACATAGTTTATGAAAGGCTGAAAGATTTGCTTCATTAAAAGAGGTTAGGCCCCTCTGGGTCAAAGCATGTTTCACCCGAAGGTACGTAAAGCAATCACTCGGTGAGATGGCAAATTCCTGTACCAAATCAGGGAAGGATTTCAGGGAGTTGGGCGTAAAGAGCTGCCATACATGAGTCAAACCGCGCCAGAACCAAGAGTCCAAGTTTAAGTCAGGGATAGAACGACACAATACTCTTAGGGGAGCGAGGCATAGTAGATCATAAGGTCGTACCAAGGAGCGACCCCACAGGCGCCAAGACATAAGAGAAAGCATTGAAGCGGGCAGCAGACCTGTGGTACTGTTCTTCGGCAGAAATGGAAGCCACATCAAGTCATGGAGTTTATATGGGAAAATCATGGCATTCTCCAGTAGTAACCATAGTGGTGGTTCTCTCAAGTGCATTGATGATAACAGTTGGGCTAGTAAGGCTGCTTTATAATAAGAGTGTAAGTCCAGAAACCCCAACCCTCCATTACGTCGCGGCCTGGTGACTGTGGAAGCTGACACTCGAGGGGGTTTCCCCTTCCAAATATGTGCATGGAGTAACTTTTGCAGCCGGAGCAATAAATGCGCCGGAATAAAAACAGGGATATTCCTGAAATAGTATAAAATTTGGGGTAAGATGCACATCTTTATGGCCGCCATGCGGCCCAGCCAAGAGGAATCGTTTGTACTCCAATCAGAGAGCTGTGTCTCTATGGAGGTCAATAATGGCGTGAAATTTTCCTTAAGGATGGTACCTCGCGATTTAGATAGGGAGATACCCAAGTATTTTAAAGAAGTAGAGCGCCAATCAAAAGGGTACTTACTACGCATAGAGCTAAGGGAGGAAGCAGCCATATTTATGGAGAGAGCTTGTGTTTTACTCATATTATTTTTGTAATAAGATAATGCGCCAAATTTATCAAGGATGTCAAACAGGGGCAGGAGTGAAGTCTCCGGCGAGGTCAGGAAGAGCAGTATGTCGTCCGCGAATAGTGCCAATTTATGCTCCCCATTCGGGGTCGATAAACCCTTGATTGCCGGGGAGGTTTTAATCTGCAACGCCAGGGGTTCTAGGGCCAGAATGAATATCAACGGGGATAGTGGGCAACCCTGTCGGGTGCTGTTGGTTATGTGAAAGGGGGAGGATAAAAACCCTGAAGCCAAAACTTTCGCCGACGGAGCTGAGTAAAGGGCCATAATACTATTCACAAAATGTTCCGGGAAACCAAACCGCAGCAACACCGTCCGCATATACCCCCAGTGCAGGCGGTCAAACGCCTTTTCAGCGTCCAATGCAAGCAGGAGTCCAGAGGTATTAGTTCTATGAGCTAAGTCAATTATGTCATAAAAACGTCGGGTGTTGTCACATGTCTGGGGTCCGGGGACAAAGCCAGTTTGTTCATTCGCAATCAAGGAGGGAAGTAGAGGGGCCAGTCTGTTAGCTAATAATTTAGCATACAATTTTGCATCTACATTCAACAGGGATATGGGGCGGAAGTTGGCACAATGCGACGGGGGTTTACCGGGTTTAGGCAGGGTCACTACAGTCGCTTGCAGCATCTCCGGAGGGATAATGCCAGTATTTTTAATGTCATTAAAAACCAGGGTGAGAGTCGGGACTAGAGACGGAGCAAACTTTTGGTAATACAGATTTGTAAAACCGTCGGGACTCGGAGCTTTATTTTTTGGAAGTGCCTTAATGGCCTTATGTACCTCCTCCTCTGTAAACGCAGCAAGCAAACCCGCGGATTGAGAGGAAGAGATAGAGGGGAGATTAACCATCTGGAGAAAGAGATCTATGTCGCCCGGTGCAGGGGACGGCACGGTGTGGTCTATTCCTAGGTTGTACAAGGAGGCGTAGTAGCGTGCGAATTCGTCAGTGATAAGGGCTGGGTTATAAATTTTTACGTTATTAGCACCCAATAGGTACGGTATGTTGGTTTGCATTCGTTTTGCTTTCAGTTTAGACGCCAGCAATTTCCCCGGTTTATTCCCCTGGGTATAATGAGCATAATTAAGCCGTCTAATTGAGCGTGCCGTGACCTGGAGCAAAAGATGCTCCAACTCACGGCGCTGTAAAATCAATTGAGCTGAAATATTTGGGGCAGGAGAGGATTTATTCTGGGTTTCCAATACAGTGATTCGTTGTATGAGGGCATTTGTCTGAGCGTTAAAACTTCTCTTACGCTGCGCTCCTTTCTGTATAAAGTGTCCCCGCAGAACCGCTTTGTGGGCCAACCAAACCGACGACGTTGCAACATCCTCAGTCATGTTCGCCGTAAAGTACTCCCGAAGGAGTTGTAGCGTTTTTGTCACGTCATCCCCATTCACAATAAGCGAGTCATTGAGTCTCCAGTTCCCCATACCCCTCGGCGGAAAAGCCGCTTCAAAGGTAAGCGTAAGCGGAGCATGGTCAGACCACGTGATAACGCCGATGGACGCCTCCATTAGGCGGGACAAAGCCGAACTATGAATCAAACACAAGTCAATTCTACTGTATGAGGAATGAACATGAGAAAAAAAAGTGTAATCGCGCGTATCAGGATGACATATCCTCCAAGTATCATATAATTCAAACGAATGCATAAATTCCCGTAATTGTTTGCTAGAGGATGGGGAGGAGCGGGTGTGGGAGCGGGGTTGGCCTGATTGGGTATCAACGTCGGGATCAGGAGTGCAGTTAAAATCCCCACATAGAAACATCGTACCACTAGACATTTTCCTCACTCTACCATAAGCTTTTCGAAGATAAGAAACTGGGTTGTCATTAGGAAGATAAAGATTGGCTATAGTGATAGGTAATTCGTTCAGCGTGCCCACCAGGATTACCAGGCGACCCAACGGATCAACATACTGAGCCGAACACACAAAGGTCCAGTCTCTATGGAACAGGATCGAGACACCTTTAGATTTTGTCTGGGCAGTGGAATGATATGCATCAGTATACATGCGTGACTTCAGAAACGGCGGACGTCTCTTACAGAAATGAGTCTCTTGCAAACATACAATAGCAGGTTGGGACTTATGTAGGTCACGAAATAAAGCATGTCGCTTGTACGGAGTATTCAAGCCCCGAACATTTAAGGAATAAATTTGGAAGTGAGGTTTACTCATCGTTAATTACGACCATCTGTCTAGATCTCGTTGCGGACATGACACACAACCTCCGTGGGAGGATGGGGGGACTCCTCCGCTTACAGTAATACCTGGAATGATATAGCGTAGTGCATACCAAATAAACAAACAATACATACAATACATACTTTACATACATAAGTTGAACCAGAAAAAAGTTAACTAAAAGAAAAAAGGAAAAAAATAAAGAAAAGAAAACCCGTACCAAGTACGAGAAAAAAAAAAATGCACTCCATGAGTGCAGCTGAGTGGAGTCAATCAACGCAGGAGGATGGTATAATTAGAAGAAACACGTTCAAGAAAAAACTCCCGTAGGGGAAAAACAGCAGTCCCAACTCTACACGGAGGAGACTGCGCCAATATACAGGCCATTGGAAGGCCTCGGGGTTAACCAAGCGAAGGAACATTACCCAGAAGCGCCACTCTCAAGGTAGATCAGAAGGGTTGAGTCCTGCAGACGTGAGAGAGATTCAATGTCCGAGTAGATTTAAGACAACCTGGCGGAAAAAGGAAAAAAAAAAGAAAAGCACGCCCAAAGCAAGAAAATGCAAGACTATAGCATCTCAGTTAGGCCGGATCCGGTGCCACTCCGGAGAAACTTTCAGCGGCGAAGACGATTCCACACGAGGGGGAGTAAACTCCGACACCACCTTCCATTCCGTCAGCAAACGCATGCCAGCGAGGGGATCTGGAATGACGTGCAAAGCTCCTTCCCGCCATAACAGGATCTTTGTGGGAAATCCCCAACGATACGCCATGTTGTGGTCACGTAAGATTTTGGTGAAAGACGAGAATCCCCTCCTTTTAGTCATGGTAGCTGTCGACAGGTCCGCATAGAAAGAAACTTCGGCATATGGAGAGGGTAGAGGCATGGATTTCCTCGACGCTCTCATTAACGCTTCTTTAACGTGGAAAAAATGCACCCGGACCAGCACATCTCTGGAAGCTGAGGGCGGCAGATTTTTGGCACGCGGCAATCTGTGTGCCCGATCCATCAGAAAATCTTGCGGCAAGTATGCTGGTACCAGGATCTGGAAAAGCTCCATAATATAAGGCCGGAGGTCAGCAGGAGCTACTGCCTCCGGAATGCCCCGGATCCGTACATTATTGCGCCGTGAACGGTCTTCCATATCGGCTAATTTCATTGCCATGGTGTCGTGTGCTGCTTGCAAAGCTATATGACGGTCCACCAGGTCATTGTGAGCTAAACATAAGTCATCTGCTTTAGACTCCAAAGAATCGGTCCGCTCACCCAGGTCTTGTACATCGCGCCTCAGCTCCTGCAGCGCCTCTTTAATATCCGTTTGGATGGTAGAACGGAGTTCTTGCAGCATGGCATGAAGTCTGCTTTCCGAAGGCGGTGAAGTGTCAGACATGCAGGGTGGGCCCACCACAGCTGCCTCCATTGTAAAAGAGGAAACAGAAGAGGGAGATCCGCCATCTTGGGCCTCACGAACCCGGTCTTTTTTCGCCGATTTTAGCGGTTCCAACGTCCGCTGCGCCTTAGGAGGTGCCATCTGGGAGCTAGGAGGTGTCACCCACCTGTGGGTGAGTTTTCAGCCCCGAGGTTGCTGTGTTTTAGCTGCTAGAAATGAAAGTTCAGCGCCGGTCTCAGGAGCTTCCCTTACATGCGACCGCGCGCTGCAACGTCCGGCCACGCCCCTCTCTAGTCATTATTTTTAGGGAGGGGTCTGAGGGTAGTTTTTCATATGTATCTTCATCTTGTAGTTGTCTTATAATTTCATCTAGATACTTCTGTCTATCAAGAATTACCACCCCCTCCCTTATCTGCAGGTTTTATAACCAATTCACTATCCTTCTTAAGGGTGTCTAAGGCTTTCATTTCAGTCTTAGTTAAGTTGAACTGATGTTTATTTAGAGGTTTAATCTTATTAATATCCTCTACACATGCCTTTTCAAAAGTTCTCATACTATCACTTTTTAAAAAGGAAGGATAGAGATTGGATTTTTTCTTTAAAGAAGTATGAACAAATTCAGATTCCTTTTTTGGAGGAATAACAGTATCTTTACCCAGAAAATATTTACTTTAGACATAACTTTCTAACATATCTATTAATATCAAGATAGGTTTCAAATTTGTTCAGCCAACGCTTGGAGCGAATTTAAGTCCCTTCTTTAAAATATTCTCTTGGGTCGTGGTTAAAGATTTTTTTGAAAGGTTAAAGATGGTTATCTCTTTTCCCTCTTTTCCCTTCTTTCTTTTGGTTCTGATCTGCCCTCCTCTGACTCCTCTTCTACTTCTTCTCTTGTTATTTTTAGGATTGTAGTTAGATTTTTTCTTTTCTGGTTTGGAAGCGGTTGTTGATCTAAAAAACTCACCCTTGAAAAAGGAGATTCTGCTTGGTCCTGTGTCCCCAAAACTTCATATTTATTAGTCTTAGGGATATGTTCATACTGTCTATCATTAAAATTCCTATTATGGGTTTGATGATTTCTGTTCCCAGTTCTATAGTCTACCCTCTGCCATACATAAGGGTTCGATTGGCGAGTCCAACCATTATAATGGTTGTCTCTTTTGTTATAGTTGGGTACATAATGTTTTTTATTATTTTTCTGTGATAGATCATGTCTAGGACCAATTCTCTGACCGACAATATTTCGCTGTGGTGTTCTAAATTCTTGATAATTTATTGAATGATTTTGTTTTTGGTAATTAGGTTTTTTAGGGGTATTGTTTATACGTCTTTTTTAATTATTATACTCATTTGGCCATTTTCTTACGTTCCCAGTCGTGAAATCTTGAAGATCCCGTAGGAATTTTTTCTTTTTGGCAATATTAATTTCAATCTTAATTAATTTTTCTTTAATTTTTTTGGAGAGTGTTAAGAAGTCCTCAGACTCTATAAAGGGTTCAAGGTTTTCACGAATAATACAGATAGATTTGTCTAAATTCGACAAAGTGTCTATCCGTTGTTTAATAACAATACGCATCATCTCCATAGAAAAAGAGTCTAATGCGTTATTTCAAATTTTTAAAAGTATTTATTTTTCTCTATCGAAGGTGGGCCATTTACTAAACATCAGACCTCTCGGTGAAATTTTTTTTTCTAGATATTTTTCTAAGGTAAAAATGTCCCATTTCAATCGTAGCTTCTTAATTAATAATTTCTCTAAGTTATTACAAATAATGTCCAGGTTGACGCTGACCAGAACTGAATCAGGGACGATATCATCATCAAGAATAACATCAAATAACTGACATTCTGATGCCAATTATCTCTATATTCGAAGATAGACATAATGGTACGTATAGAATCACTGCCCCACTATTGGGAGACTACTAAACAAATTGAATAACAGGCAAGGTGGTATAATGGCGCAGATTATGTATATGAACAGTCACTTATGCAGCAGCAGGAACACAACCACACACTCCCAAGTGTGGATAATTGATATTGTAGGTTGTATAGTCCTCGCGCTTGCAAAACCGTCCAAGAGGTGAGTTGAAATCCAAGCAATCTAGAAGATAAAATATAGGACACACATTGCGCAGTATATCCTTATAAAAATCTCCTCTACAAATGGTTCAGTTATCAAACTCACTTTTTAGAGAGCCACGTAAAGCTGGCAATATTTATTATTATTGTTAAAGCAGATACATATTCTTGTCCAGAACAGTACTGTGTATAAAAATGGTTGCAGTTTCTAAAATTTGTACTTGATATTAATGTTCAACTCTGCACATTGTTTCATTCTAATTTTATTCTGGTGGCATACAGAGCCAAAAGTATGAAAATTGTGCCTGTGTCCAAATACAGTGGCAAGAAAAAGTATGTGAATCTTTTGGGATTATGTGGAGTTTTGCATGAATTGGTCATAAAATGTGCTCTGATCTCCATCTAAGTCACAACAATTTGAAAAACACAGTCTGCTTAAAATAATACAACACAAACAATATATGTTTTCATGTTTTTATTGAACAGAACATGCAAACATTCCCAGTGCAGGGTGGAAAAAGTATGTGAACCTTTGGACTTAATAACTGGTTGACCCTCCTTTGGCAGCAATAACCTCAACCAAACGTTTCCTGTAGTTGCAGATCAGACCTGCACAACGATCTGGAGTAATTTTGGACCACTCCTCTTCACAAAACTGTTTCAGTGTAGCAATATTCTTGGGATGTCTGGTGTGAAAGTGAATCGCTCTCTTAAGGTCATGCCACAGCATTTCAATCGGGTTGAGGTCAGGACTAGGCCACTCCAGAAGGCGTATTTTATTTTGTTAAAGCCATTCTTTTGTTGAATTACTTGTATGCTTTGGGTCATTGTCCTGTTGCATCATCCATCCTCTGCGGAGCTCCAGTTGGCGGACAGACGGTCTTACGTTTTCCTGCAAAATGTCTTGATAAACTCTGGAATTCATTTTTCCATCAATGACAACAATCCGTCCAGGCCCTGAGGCAGCAAAGCAGCCCCAAACCATGATGCTCCCTCCGCCATGTTTTACAGTGGGGATGAGGTTTTGATGTTGGTGTGTTGTGCCTTTTTTTCTCCACACATAGTGTTGTGTGTATTTTCCAAACAACTCAATTTTGGTTTCATCTGTCCACAGAATATTTTGCCAGTAGTGCTGTGGAACATCCAGGTGCTCTTTTGCAAACTTCAAACGTGCTGCAATATTCTTTTTAGACAGCAATGGCTTCCTCCGTGGTGTCCTCCCATGTACTCCATTCTTGTTTAATGTTTTCCTTATTGTAGATGTGTCAACAAAAATGTTAGCATGTGCCAGAGATTTCTGTAAGTCTTTAGCTGACACTCTAGGATTCTTCTTTACCTCATTAAGCATTCTGCGCTGTGCTCTTGCAGTCATCTTTACAGGATGACCACGCCTAGGGAGGGTAGCAACAGTGCTGAACTTTCTCTATTTGTAGATAGTCTGTCTTACCATGGACACATGAACATCAAGGCTTTTGGAGATACTTTTGTAACCCTTTCCAGCTTCATGCAAGTCAACAATTCTTGATCGTAGGTCTTCTGAGAGTTCTTTTCTGCGAGGCATGGTTCACATCAGGCTGCTTCTTGAAACCAGTAAACCCAAAACTGGTGTGTGTTTTTAAAGGGCAGGACAGCTTTCAGCAACACATTCAATAATATCACACTGATTGGACTCAAGGTTGGCACACTCCTGGCTCCAACTAGCTCTTGGAGAAGTCATTAGGCTAGGGGTTCACATACTTTTCCACCCTGCACTGTGAATGTTTACATGTTCTGTTCAATAAAAACATGAAAACATATAATGTTTGTGTTGTATTTTTTTAAGGAGACTGTGTTTTTCAAATTGTTGTGACTTGGATGAAGATCAGAGCACATTTTATGACCAATTCATGCAAAACTCCACGTAATCCCAAAGGGTTCACATACTTTTTCTTGCCACTGTATATATGGACCTAACTGTACATAGGCTATAAATAGATTACTTGTGCACTACAAATAAAACCACTTTATAAAACACATGCTGATGTTTTTTCCTTTGTTTGAAGTAATTGCATGTATAAAGTTAGTTTTTTTTTTCAATTCTTTATTTTAACCCTTTCGCTGCTGAGGCTTTTCCCGCCCCTATGCTGAGGTCATTTTTACCTGTTTTGCGCATCATGTTTAAACGTGTTTTGAAGGCTTATTTTAGTATATGACCCAGACATATTATATATCGTTCTTTCCGTCAGACTCGGTAGATTCATAATATGTCATTATTATATGTATACGTTATGTCATGTCTGTATATTATAACAAAAAATGCAATAAAATATGTATTTTCAATAATTTACAATGTGTAAAGTGTTTTTTTTCCACATTTTAACATGCGAGCAATTGCGGTTATATTTTGTATGGGGTGCGCTTGTTAAAATAATTAGAGATGGGGTCTCGTTACATTTTTTTTGGGAAAATGACACTATTTTTAACAAACGCACCGCATACAAAAATCGTTAGTGCAGCATCATTGTTCACATTATAATTGAAATGGGAACAATATTGCTGCATTAACAAACCAAAAAAAAAAAAAAAAAGTGTTTATTTTTTTTTTTTTTATTTTTTTTTAATTTTTTTTTTTTTTTACAAAATTTTCACTTTCATGTTTGGTATCGTTGGAACGGCCATGCTCTGGCCGATCCAACCATACCAAAATTTAACCCCTAGCTGCCACGGATCGGAGATAGGGAGTTCATTGGTACTCCCTATCTCCACAGTTGGTGGCAGTTAGGGGTTAACTCTAGGACTGGCGTCATCGTGCTACGCACGATGACGCCAGTCCTCTGGGGAGTTCCCGGAGGCTTGGCCGACATCCAAGATGTCGGCCAGCTCCGGGAAAGGATCGCGAACCGGCGCTTTTCAGCGCCGATTCGCGATCCAGCTCCCCAGGGGTTAATGCCAGGCATCATTTGGAAGGGCAGGCTGTGCCCTTCCAAATGATGCCTGGTTAACCCGCAGAGGCCGCCGATCGGGAGGGAGAGAGGTCCGAAGGACCTCCCCCCCCTCCCTTTCAGGCGCCTCCTCCGCACATGCGGGGGGGCGCCTGAATTAGGTGTCATCGCGCCCCCGCGATGACACCTAATTCGGCGGCTGCTGGTCCGATGCCGGGCTGACATCCAGGTGTCAGCCCGCACCGGAGGGCCAGCGATCGCCGGAACCCGGCCGAACGCTGACCCCAATGGGAGGACGAGCTCAGCGCGTCCTCAGCACACCAGCGGGACTGCTGAGGACGCGCTGAGCGCGTCCTCAGCAGCGAAGTGGTTAAGAGCTTCGCGAGTACAAATAATTCAAAGTACGCAGTAGAAAAGCAAAATCAGTGTCATGCGTCTCAATAAGATGATTAGGAAAAGAACAAAAATGGGAGAGAGGATGAGGGGGGGATGGAAAGCGTGGTCAGGAGGAACGGCCATCATCATCTTGTAACGTTGGGAGCTTCCAGCCCTACCTGTGTGCTTGAGGGCAGCATGTCTGATGCTGCTCGCTGACCAATGCCCGGTTTAAATGGAGACAGGCAGGGATGTGGTTGCATGAGGCGCGGCTTGAGTGGGGGGCGTGGCCTGGTGAAGGTCTTTAAAAACCCTCAGTGTATTCTCAGCAGTTGCCAGATCGTGATTATCCATACCTGAGCTCCTTGTACCTGACTGCTATATTGAATTAACCCGTTATTGACCTCTGCTTGTTTCTGACTATTCTGCTTTCTGTTGCCCTAGACCATTTTCTTGTACTACGCCACTGCTCTGATATCGACCCGGCTATTCCATTTGACCATTCTGAACTTTGTATTCCTGATTCTGGCTCGGCTGACTACTCCCCGTGTTGTTAACCCTTTCTGTCTAGCTAGTTTACCTGGCCAATTCTAAGGACCAGACAGTTAGAGATCTTTCACGGCTACTCTGTTGGTAGCTTCTGGGCTCTGTGGAGTGTGGGGTGTTAAGTACTGCGTGGTGGGATCTGGGAACTGTGACATTACGATCTGGCCACTATGGATCCCGCAGACTTAACACAGCACTTGGCTAACTTTGTATCCAGACAGGATGAGCAGGATCATAGGATGGATCAGTTTGCTATTGCCTTACAAACTATCCTGACTCGTACGGCTCACCTGGAACCAGCTGGGGTTGCACCCCCGCTTGATATACCTGTGCCCCCTGTCGTTCAGACATCCCAGGTACACATGACCGCTCCTATGAGGTTTGACGGTACTCCCTCAGAGTGCCGGGGATTTTTGGTCCATGTGGATATTCATTTTAAATTAAATCCACAGATGTTTTTCTCTGACATTGCCAAAGTGGGGTTCATTATTAATCATCTGTCTGGCAGAGCATTGACATGGGCGACTCCGTTATGGGAGGCAGAGAAGCCTATCATACGGGATTATAAAGAATTCATAGCCGAGTTACAACGTACATTTAATCCTACCAGAAAGGCCACGGTAGCTGGCAAATCCTTGTTCCGCATACGTCAAGGGAACAGGACTGTTTCTGATTATGCCATAGAATTTAAAACCTTGATCTCTGATGTGAACTGGACAAATGAGACACTGGTTCTGGCTTTTATGGAGGGGTTATCAGAGTCATTGATGCATGAATTGGCTCCACGTAAACTACCTGAGGTATTGTGTGAACTCATTGATTATTGTATAGATCTGGATAATCAGATAAGGGACAGAAGGACTCCAAGAGAGAAGCCCAAGAGACCGTTACCTAGGTTCAGGCACCACCAAGAGAGTTATCTCCTCCCTCTGAGCCTATGCAACTAGGCCGTACTAGGCTTACAGAGGAAAAGAGAACAAGGCGTTTTCGTGAGGGATTGTGCCTGTATTGTGGTTTGGGGGGACATGTACGATTTCAATGTCCTACTCGTCCTAAGATGCATGATAAGCCGGAAAACTACCGCACCTAAGGCAGCTGAGGAGACAGGCCTTGGGTGTGACGTGCATGTCTCCTGTCAAAGACACTAAACTTATGTTACCAGTATCCTTGGCTTGGGAGACCAAGTCCACACATACTACCGCTTTTTTGGATTCTGGGGCTGCTGGCAACTTTATCGATGTTAACTACGCTTCTTCCATTTCTCTACCTCTGGTTGTAAGAGAGACACCCTTAGCCGTCGAAGCCATAGACGGCAGACCGTTATCCTGCCCTAGGATTACTCACGATACGGTTACAGTGGTTCTTACCACTGGTCTCTTGCATAAAGAAGAAATCATATTTCAAGTTATCCATTCACCTTCCAATCCTGTTGTACTTGGTTTCCCTTGGTTGGTGGAACATAATCCTGTTATTGATTGGGCTAAGGAGAGATACCGTCTTGGAGTCCTGCTTGTTTTGGGACTTGTTTAATACCCATTCAGCATGTCGGTGCCCTGAACACACCCACAGCTCCTCCATTGTCTACAGAGGTTCCTGACCAATATGCCGACCTCAGGGCTGTATTTGATAAAAGAGAGGCAGAGAAACTGCCTCCACATAGACCATATGATTGTGCCATAGATATTCATCCTGGTACCATGCCTCCTCGAGGCAAAGTATATCCTCTTTCCATAAGGAGAACCAAATTATGGAAGAGTACATAAAGGAGAATTTGGAGAGAGGTTTTATCCGACATTCCTCTTCTCCAGCAGGGGCTGGGTTCTTTTTGTGTCTAAAAAAGAGGGAGATTTACGCCCGTGTATCGATTTATAGGGGGCTTAACAAGATCACCATTAAGAACGTGTACCCTATCCCTCTCATATCAGAACTGTTCGACAGGTTAAGGGGGTCAGCAGTATACACAAAACTTGATTTAAGAGGAACAAGGACCTCTCTAACATAGAGGTTGCTGGCTAGGACGTTTACATTTAAAAATCAATACTTTAATTTAAACATATAACATTTAACATAAAGCCTTCAGAAGGTTAAATAAACTCAACTCAGGACAAGAATACTATTAAAACCACAAACAAGGTAAATATAATCACTTTAAATTCAATGGTGAATTACCTCCAAAAAGTGATTATAACAAATTGTAATTATAACGAATTGATGTATTAAACCTGTGTATCATCCATTTAAATTTACTCCTACATTTATGGGGCATTCAAATCTAAAGGAGCATAAGTGGATTCACAGGGTAACTTTAGGAAACTTGCGGAGATCTCTTTCTTATTGTAAAGAAGCTAAATCGTAGCTTCCTAGTGATAAACCAGATTATATGATGACCCGCTATAATCATATGAGAATGAACTGAAATCCTATTAGATTTAGAGGTTGGGAACATTCACTGCCACCTCTACACGTTATGCTTTGTGATTTACCACTTGTTAAACGTGATAACCAAATCAGTCAAACTGAGTTTAACTCACTATGTTAACATGTGCAACCTGGATCAATCTAATTGCCACGATAGTTCTTAATTAGTCATAATGCTGAACGTTCCAAAGGATATATACATTGATGTTGATGATTTGCTTTAAAATTAGTAGTTAAGCTCAAACAGGCCACACTTAAATTGCCGAATCTTAATTACGCTGGTACTGATTTTTAACCTATGTTAGAGAGGTCCTTGTTCTACGTAATTGGGTTATTCCCCTAGTGGCTCTGGATTTTATATCTAAGAAGCTCCATAGTAGTCAATTGTTTGGCTACCTTTTCTATATTGATTTAAGAGGAGCTTACAACCTGATATGTATAAAAGAGGGGCATGAGTGGAGAACAGCATTTAACACCAGGAGTGGGCATTATGAATACTTGGTCATGCCTTTCGGTCTTTGTAATGCTCCAGCGGTATTCCAGGATTTTATTAATGATGTGCTCAGAGATTTCTTACAAACCTTTGTTATAGTATACCTAGACGATATATTGATTTACTCTCCCGATCTGAAAACCCACCATGCACATGTCAGACAGGTATTAGCAAAATTACTGGACAATGGTCTTTATTGCAAGCTAGAGAAGTGTTTATTCGACATTACTACTGTGAAATTCCTTGGGTATATTATCACACCAGAAGGTTTTGAGATGGATCCTTCTAAACTCACGGCCATCTCAGAATGGCCTCTCCCTCAAGGTCTCAAGGCCATACAGAGGTTTCTGGGGTTTTCCAACTATTATAGGAGATTTATTAAGAATTATTCCACTGTAGCCTCCCCTATCATTAATATGACACGTAAAGGTCTGAAGAACCAGATCTGGTCTTCTCAATCCAAACAAGCATTCGAAGCCCTCAAACAAGCTTTCACTTCCGCTCCCGTGTTACGGCATCCTGATCCCAGGATTCCGTTTGTTCTTGAGGCTGATGCTTCCGAGATAGGCATTGGGGCTGTCCTGTCTCAAAGAGAGTCTCCAGGAAAACCTCTACATCCTTGTGGGTTCTTTTCAAGAAAATTATCACCAGCAGAACGCAATTATGATATCGGTAACAGAGAATTGCTTGCTATTGTGTCTGCCCTATCAGAGTGGAGACATTTGTTGGAAGGGACTCTTGACCCTTTATTGATAATTACTGATCATAAGAACCTTACGTACATCGGGGATGCTAAACGTTTGAACGCGAGACAGGCAAGGTGGTCATTGCTACTGTCTCGGTTTAATTTTGTATTGATTTACAGACCAGGTGACCGCAATGTAAAGGCTGATGCCTTATCTCGTCAATATGACCCGTATGAATCTAATACACAAGACCACAATCCTATAGTTCCTCCTGAACGTATTGTGGCTTCCACAGTCTTGTCTGTCTCCTCGCCTTTCCTGGAATGCCTCCAGGCAGTTCAAGTAGGGGCTCCACCTGACAAGCCTCCAGATATGTTGTTTGTACCTGAAAAGGAAAGACAAGAATTACTCATAATGTTTCATGATTCTAAACCAGCAGGTCATCCTGGTATTACTAAGACTCCTACCAGTATCTCCAGACAGTTCTGGTGGCCCACCATGCGACAGGACGTACGTCTGTTTGTTTTGGCTTGTCAAGTCTGTGCCAGAAGCAAAACCAGTAAATCCTTGCCTGTCGGTCTATTGCAGCCTTTACCCATGCCTAAGAGGCCTTGGTCTCATCTATCTATGGATTTTATTGTGGACTTGCCGAAGTCCAAGGGTCATACTGTGGTTCTGACAGTTGTAGACCGCTTCTCCAAAATGGCTCATTTTGTCCCTCTACCTAAGCTTCCTACAGCCAAAGAACTGGCGGTTGTATTTGCTAGAGAGATTGTACGAATACATGGGGTTCCGTCTGAAATAGTCTCTGACAGAGGAGCCCAGTTCGTCTCTCGTTTCTGGAGGGATTGCTGTGCAGAGATGGGGGTGCGATTGGCCTTCTCTTCAGCATATCATCCACAAACCAATGGGGCAGCAGAGAGGGCAAATCAGGGTCTCGAGCAGTACATACGTTGCTTTACCACACAACAACAAGACAATTGGTCGGAGTTGTTGCCCTGGGCTGAGTATGCACGTAATAACGCCGTTAACGAGACCACTGGCCACTCTCCTTTTTCTGCCATCTATGGTTTTTTCCCTCCGGCTCTACCGCTTCAGTTTACTGAACAGGTCATCCCGGCTCTCGATGACCATCTCACTCAACTGCAAGAGATTTGGAGACAGATTCGAGAAAATATGGAGTGCAATGTTGCTCTCCAGAAACGCAAGGCTGACAGGCATAGGTTACAAGCTCCCTCCTATAACATGGGGGATAGAGTTTGGTTGTCCACTAGGAACGTGAAGTTGCGGGTGCCTTCTATGAAAATGGCACCTCGGTTTATAGGTCCATATAGGATCATTTGCCGCGTTAATCCTGTGGCTTATGCTCTTGCCCTTCCTAAACATCTTCGCATGCACAATGTCTTCCACACCTCCCTACTGAAGCCATTGTTGTGTAACAGGTACACGCGGGTCGTTCCTCCTCCTCCACCTATTCAGGTTGATGGTGAATCTGAGTATGGAGGGTTTTGGATTCTAGGCTGTGCAGGGGCGCTCTGCAGTACTTGGTCGATTGGGTGGGTTATGGTCCAGAAGACCGGTCCTGGATTCCAGCTTCCGACATGTCTGCCTCTAGGTTGGTCAGGGCGTTCCATGCCTCACACCCCGATCGCCCTGGTGGTCGTCCTGCCGCTCGTCCTGTTGGTCGTCCAGTGGCCTCCTGTGGAGAGGGGGGTACTGTAACGTTGGGAGCTTCCAGCCCTACCTGTGTGCTTGAGGGCAGCATGTCTGATGCTGCTCGCTGACCAATGCCCGGTTTAAATGGAGACAGGCAGGGAGGTGGTTGCATGAGGCGCGGCTTGAGTGGGGGCGTGGCCTGGTGAAGGTCTTTAAAAACCCTCAGTGTATTCTCAGCAGTTGCCAGATCGTGGTTATCCATACCTGAGCTCCTTGTACCTGACTGCTATATTGAATTAACCCGTTATTGATCTCTGCTTGTTTCTGACTATTCTGCCTTCTGTTGCCCTAGACCATTTTCTTGTACTACGCCACTGCTCTGATATCGACCCGGCTATTCCATTTGACCATTCTGAACTCTGTATTCCTGATTCTGGCTCGGCTGACTACTCCCCGTGTTGTTAACCCTTTCTGTCTAGCTAGTTTACCTGGCCAATTCTAAGGACCAGACAGTTAGAGATCTTTCACGGCTACTCTGTTGGTAGCTTCTGGGCTCTGTGGAGTGTGGGGTGTTAAGTACTGCGTGGTGGGATCTGGGAACCGTGACACATCTGAGGTATCAGAGCCTGGGGGTAGACAAGGCAGTAAGGCCACAGGGAGAGGCAGGCGACTGCCATCAGGGAGTCCCGATTGTCTTGCTGGCGGGGGCCCTCCACCAAGCAGGACCGCCTGGTAGACTTCTTCCCCATATGGTGCAGGGCCAGCAGGGAACACTGGAGGATAACGATTCACAATCCAGACGGCGTTCGACGGGTCTCAGGAACTGCCGCGGTAGGCAGGTCTGACAAAGTACATTTGGCACTCCCAGCCCTCTGTGGAGGCCTCCCGGCCAGTCGCACATAGCAAGCGCCTCTTGGCACTTAGGCCTAAAGATGGCCACTGGGGGAAAGCAAAGACGGTGGCAAAAACCACCCACAGCAGGCAGCAGGAACGAAAACTCCCAGACCGGGCACATAAAAAGCTCCTGGGAGGCGCAGCATACAAGGAGGGAGTAAAAAATCCACCGTATGGAGCCCAGTGCATGGAGCTCGAGGGATGCACATCTATCCTCCTTGACAGTCAAGCTCCGCCCCTCTTTTGCAGCTTTAATCAGCACTTTTGGGACATGCAAGCTTTCCCCGGGTATAGTCGATTTTACCCAATTTTGGACTTTTTCATAAAATATACAGTATCTCACAGAAGGGAGTACGCCTCTCACATTTTTGTAAATATTTTATTGTATAATTTCCTGTGACAGCACTGAAGAAATTACACTTTGCTACAATGTAAAGTAGTGAGTGTACAGCTTGTATAACAGTGTCTAAACCGCTGGCAACAAAAGTGAGTACACCTGTAAGTGAAAATGTCCAAATTGGGCCCGAAGTGTCAATGTTTCCAGAGCTTCACAGGTTGCCACTGGAGTCCTTTTCCACTCCTCCATGGTGACATCACGGAGCTGGTGGATGTTAGAGACCTTGTGCTCCTCCACCTTCCATTTGAGGATGCCCCACAGATGCTCGATAGGGTTTAGGTCTGGAGACATGCTTGGCACTTCTTTAGCAAGGCAGTGGTCGCCTTGGAGGTGTGTTTGGGGCCGCTGTCATGTTGAAATACTGCCCTGCTAAAATCTCTGAAGGGAGAGGATCATGCTCTGTTCCAGTATGTCACAGTACATGTTGTCATTCATGGTTCCCTCAAGGAACTGTAGCTCCCCAGTGTCGGCAGCACTCATGCAGCCCCAGACCATGACACTCCCGCCACCATGCTTGACTGTAGGCAAGACACACTTATCTTTGTTCTCCTCCCCTGGTTGCTGCCACACACGCTTGACACTATCTGAATCAAATAAATTTATCTTGGTCTCATCAGACTACAGGACATGTTCCAGTAATCCATGTCCTTAGTCTGTTTGTCTTGCTCTGAAACTGTTTGTTGGCTTTCTTGTGCATCATCTTTAGAAGAGGCTTCCTTCTGGAACAAAAGCCATGCAGACCAATTTGATGCAGTGTGTGGCATATGGTCTGAGCACTGACAGGCTGACCCCCCCACTCCTTCAACCTCTGCAGCAATGCTGACAACACTCATATGTCTATTTCGCAAAGACAACCACTGGATATGACGTTGAGCACGTGCACTCAACTTCTTTGGTCTACCATGGCGAGGCATGTTCTGAGTGGAACCTGTCCTGTTAAACCGCTGTATGCTCTTGGCCATTGTGCTGCAGCTCAGTTTCAGGGTCTTGGCAATCTTCTTATAGGCCATCTTTATGTAGATCAACAATTCTTTTTTCAGATCCTCAGAGAGTTCTTTGCCATGCTGTGCCATGTTGAGAGAGTGAGAGCGATAACACCAAATTTAACACACCTGCTCCCCATTCACACCTGAGACCTTGTAACACTAACGAGACACATGACTCCAGGGAGGGAAAATGGCTAATTGGGCCAGTTTGTACATTTTCACTTACAGGTGTATTCACTTTTGTTGCCAGTGGTTTAGACATTAATGGCTGTGTTGAGTTATTTTGAGGGGACAGCAAATTTACACTGTTATACAAGCTGCACACTTACTACTTTACATTGTAGCAAAGTGTAATTTCTTCAGTGTTGTCACATGAAAAGATATAAAATATTTTCAAAAATGTGTGGGGTATACACACGTCTGTGAGATACTGTATATGACATGTTATATATGAAAATGACTGGTTATGGTGCATCTGGAAGCCTTTAGAATCTATTATTGTTAGAAGACTCTGTTGAGCAAAAACAATCACCACCATATCCTTTTCCCACCATTCTCTGTTCCTACAGCATAACATTTGCGTAAAGAGATAACGTTTTTTTTATCTCCTGTTTCCATTTTGTGGATTTTTTCCATGATGTAACATTTACCAAAATCTTTGTAAAAGTTTTACTTTACTGCTGTGGTTTATCATATACAGTATTTATCAGTTAATGAGGTGGAGGTGGTAATGTTTAGATACGGCTGCAGGAGGTCTATTGTCCTGTCTCTGCTACCTGAGATAAGAGATGGCAGCTGAATGAGATAATGCAGGGAGCTTAAAAGACAATTATATGAGCTGGGCGACTGACCCATTCATTCAATTCTATGGCCAAAGCTACACGGTGTGGAGCACATGAAGTAAAGATACTGTGTTGTTGGGTGGCAGTTTACAACACAAAAGATCACAAGATGGATGCACCCAGTGACTCTTATAGATCAAAATATTTTCTTAACTAAACATAAAAGAGAAAAACTAAGTACATGTAAGGTATCAGCAACATAAAATACACACAAAAAGAACATTTCATTTTTTGGTGGTAGTTGCCTTAAAACATACACTATATTGCCAAACGTATTTGCTCACCCATCCAAATAATCAGAATCAGGTGTTCCAATCACTTACATGACCACAGGTGTATAAAATCAAGCACCTAGGCATGCAGACTGTTTTTACAAACATTTGTGAAAGAATGGGTCGCTCTCAGGAGCTCAGTGAATTCCAGCATGGAACTGTGATAGGATGCCACCTGTGCAACAAATCCAGTCGTGAACTTTCCTCGCTCCTAAATATTCCACTGTCAGCTGTATTATAAGAACGTGGAAGTGTTTGGGAACGACAGCAACTCAGCCACAAAATGGTGGGCCAAGTAAACTGATGGAGCGTGGTCAGCGGATGCTGAGGCGCATAGTGCGAAGAGGTCGCCAACTTTCTGCAGAATCATTCGCTACTGACCTCCAAACTTCATGTGGCCTTCAGATTAGCTCAAGAACAGTGCTCAGAGAGTTTATGGAATGGGTTTCCATGGCTGAGCAGCTGCATCCAAGCCATACATCACCAAGTGCAATGCAAAGCATCGGATGCAGTGGTGTAAAGCACACCGCCACTGGACTCTAGAGCAGTAGAGACGTGTTCTCTGGAGTGACAAATCGCGCTTCCAGGAGAACGGTACTTGTCTGACTGAATTGTGCCAAGTGTAAAGTTTGGTGGAGGGGGATTATGGTGTGGGGTTGTATTTCAGGAGCTGGGCTTGGCCCCTTAGTTCCAGTGAAAGGAACTCTGAATGCTTCAGCATACCAAGACATTTTGGACAATTCCATGCTCCCAACTTTGTGGGAACAGTTTGGAGCTGGCCCCTTCCTCTTCCAACATGACTGTGCACCAGTGCACAAAGCAAGGTCCATAAAGACATGGATGACAGAGTCTGGTGTGGATGAACTTGACTGGCCTGCACAGAGTCCTGACCTCAACACAATAGAACACCTTTGGGATGAATTAGAGCGCAGACTGAGAGCCAGGCCTTCTCGTCCAACATCAGTGTGTGACCTCACAAATGCGCTTCTAGAAGAATGGTCAAAAATTTCCATAAACACACTCCTAAACCTTGTGGACAGCCTTCCCTGAAGAATTGAAGCTGTTGTAGCTGCAAAGGGTGGACTAACGTCATATTGAACCCTCTGGATTAGGAATGAGATGTCACTTAAATTCATATGCGAGTCGAGGCAGGTGAGCGAATACCTTTGGCAATATAGTGTATTTCGTTCTATTCCAAATATGCTACATACTACTTTTGTCCTGCTATGTATCATATGACAAAAAGGTTATGCAGGGATATAGTAGAATAACCCATAAAACAAGGAATATCACAATAATCACAAAGATCAAAATGATATCTAATCTCTTGATGAGTTATCACACCACTGTTAAAATGCTCCGTAGGCATTCTGAAAAGCAATTGTGTCAAAAAGTTTCAATGCTGACTTATCAATACATATGTTGGCAGCCATCTGAAGGGCTGCAGAAAAAAGAAGAATCTGTCCCAATTCCAAGTGTTATTTTGAACAAAAAATTATCACGGCACCCTAGCCCTGCAGAGGTGAGCTCAAACAGTGAAAGGTGGAGGGTGGCATACACAGCAATCATGCTAATAAGGAAATACACCAGCACACGGTTGGCCCAGACAGCCATCCTTTTATTGAGGCACAAAGTTAAAGCAATGTTTAAGCCCTTTCTCTGGACTTTTTCAAGCAGGAAAAAAGCCAAGAGAAAGGGCTGAAACATTGCTGTAACTTTGCATCTCAATAAAAAAAATCTGTGTCTGTGTCATCTATAGACTGGCGTAACACTTCCAAGTGAGTGAATGAAAGTAGGGGACTTACTTAAATAGGGAATTAAATGACACCTATATTTTGCTATACATTTGGTTTAAAAAATACAAAGTCGACAGAAACCCGACAGAAACAGGTGCTGATTAAGATTTGTGGAAAGACAATTTTCCCCCCTATTTTGTGACTAAAGGGGTTACTCAGAGAGCCGATCTGGCCCCGAAATGGCACCGAACAGTGAATTTCCCCATATGGTGCCATTTCCTGGCCATTTGGCTATTTAGAAAGCAGGCAGTTCGTCAAATTTTAGAAAACTGCCAGAAAGTATGGTGCCTGTTAGAAGGCAGTGAAATCCCCCATAGAGAAGCAATGGTTAATCTATTCGGAGAACACTGAACAGCAGTGAAAAGTTGCCGAAATGCCCTGCTGTTCGGTGGTTTCATTCGTCAGGTTTATTCAGGCACATCCCATAGGCTTCAATGTTAAAAATATTCCTGTTTCTATTCAGTATCTAATAAACCATTTATTATTTTAATCTGCAGTAGAAAGTCTCTTTATTGTTTTTTTAGGATCTTTTAGCCATTTTTTGGAATTTGTTCGGCAAAATCTTTTTCCGTCTTTATTTTTATAGCAGATTTTCTTTTTGCTGTAACAGATCTTTTTATTAACATTCATAGAACCTTATATGTAAATTCCAGGCATTTTTGTTGAGTAGTTCTTTATTCTATATTCCTGTTTCTATTCAGTATCTAATAAACCGTTTATTATTTTAATCTGCAGTAGAAAGTCTCTTAATTGTTTTTTTAGGATCTTTTAGCCATTTTTTGGGATTTGTTCGGCAAAATCTTTTTCCGTCTTTATTTTAATAGTGGATTTTCTTTTTGCTGTAACAGATCTTTTTATTAACATTCATAGAACCTTATATCTAAATTCCAGGCATTTTTGTTGAGTAGTTCTTTTGCAAACAGCATTTCAATTTTGACACTTTCAATCATTTATTTTTAATTTTTTACCCCGTTCATCAGCTTGTCGGCTTTTTCCAGCGGCTGGTCTACGCTGTGTTCGGCGTCTTGTTGGCTTTTTCCGAACGTGTTCAGCGTGTTTTTTGGGGCGGTTCGAGTGATACGATACTTCAGAACATATCGGATTTGTTTTTTGGGTCCGTTCCCTTCACTCTGGGGACCCTGCGGTGAATGCTCAATTCTCTGCAGGGTGGGGAAATTTGATTCCCCGAAGTGCAGTGAACGGAAGAGCACCGAAATGTTACAGACATTTCGGTGCTCTCTGAATAACTCTAAATTGGAAATTGATTCTTTGCTTTTCTTATTACAAGAAATAGTAGAGATATGAAGACTATTGAGTCTTTACAATCTACGAGCTCTATTCCAAGATTGTTGTTAACTAAATTTGAGGTCAGTCGCAGAGGCAGCTCCAGATTTGGTGAGGCCTTAGGAGAAGCTCAGTTATGAGGCCCCACAGAGCCAAAGACCAAGCTTTCCCAGATGTTTTAGAGGACAGCATGTGTGTATGAGTGTATCATAGTGCTCCACAGCAATAAAACTCACAGCAATGTGTGGTGAATATGAGCTTCGGTGGGGGAGCTGCTGTAAGGGAGCTGCTGTTAGGGAAAGAGCAGGTGGAGGGAAGAGAGCAGCTGGGGGTGTGAGGGGAATAGCTACACTTGACTCGACTTTTTCCTTCATCCCCCACATCCTGTCTCCTTCTTCCTCCTGCCGCTACAAATTACGCAATATTTCCAGGATTCGGCCATTTCTTATGGCTGACACCACAAAACAACTCATCCACGCCCTTGTAATCTCCCGATTTGACTATTGCAATAATCTCTTATCTGGCTGGCCCCCCTCTCTCCCACTTCTTCCCCCTACAATCCATTCTAAATGCCTCCACCAGGCTAATCCACCTCACCCGCCGCTCTGTGTCTGCCACTCCCCTCTGCGAGTCACTTCACTGGCTCCCCATCCACTGCAAAATTAAAATTCATAATCCTCACCCTGACCTACAAAGCTCTCACCAACTCAGCTCCCCAATACCTGTCCTCACTACTCACCAAATACACCCCAGCCCTCTCCCTAAGGTCAAGCAGTGACCTGTACCTAGCTTCTCCCTGCATCACCTCTTCCCATGATAGACTGCAGGATTTTTCACGCACAGCCCCCATTCTCTGGAACACTCTGCCTCATACTGTTAGACTTTCCCCTAATTTCTCTTCCTTCAAAACGCTTACTTAAGACATTCCTATTTCGGGAAGCCTACCACCCAACTAACTAATACACCTAACTGCCCCAACCAGTCCATCACTCTCACCTAGCAGCCCATCACTCTCACCTAGCAGTCCATCACTCTCACCTAGCAGTCCTCTCCTCCTGTTTCCAACCCCAACCCTTCTAGATTGTGAGTTCCTACGGGAATAGGTCCCTCATCTCCTCCTTTACTGGTTTGTCAAATGTTGTTCAATGTATTGTAACCCTGTCTATACTGTGCCTATTGTACAGCGCTGCGGAATATGCTGGAGCTTTATAAATAAAGATTATTAATAATAATAATAGCTAGAGATAGCCGCCATCTTGCATGATTTATATTTAGAATAATACTAACCACCCTTTGTAATCATTCCGTTTAGTTTCTAACATTCCAGAAGATATCTGGTGTAGCAATTAAAACCTTAGAACTCAGTCAGAGTAAACAGAGTTGCCAAAAGGCTTGATTTAATGAGTGAGGTCACACAGGCCTTGAGCCTGGACCAAGAACGAACAAAGATGTCAGTTTTCACAGCTGCACTCTTATCTAGCGGGAGTTGCCACCAAAGCTGTGAGAAGGTACACCAGATATCTTGCCTCCCTTCTAAATCAAGTTTGTGTCCAAATTGTTTATTGAGAACCTAATTGCACTGTGCTCATTAGACATGTGCACAGCACAAAATTTCGTTTTGAACTAATGGATTAGTCCAAAAATGCAATTTATTTAGTTGCTAAAGAAATTCG
The DNA here is from genome assembly GCA_009667805.1 of Leptobrachium leishanense. Taxonomy (NCBI): domain Eukaryota; kingdom Metazoa; phylum Chordata; class Amphibia; order Anura; family Megophryidae; genus Leptobrachium; species Leptobrachium leishanense. Next base: position 43,832,719 of record CM019072.1, read on the forward strand.
TTTTCAGTTCTTTAGTATGAAAACTAATTTATTTCATTCATCCAAAAACCAGTGGATACAATTACTATTGTAGTGGCTCCTCAGAGGGCTGAGATCGCTGCTTGTTACAGCATCTCTCACTCTCAGCACAATGTGGGCCATATTACATAGTTGGTGCTAACTTAACCAGAGCTGTTGTAAACTTCCCAGAGCCATTATAGCCTATGGAGGTTTTCAGTTTACAACAGCTCTGGTTAAGTTAGCACCAACATTGTAATACTGCCCCGTGTCAGGCAAAGCTGTTACAGTAACTGACTGCTGCTCATCACAACGCTCAGAGTTTCAGTAAAACTAGTAAATAATATTTTTATACATAAGAGGTTAGAACAATATTATTTCCTTGTTTTACTGAAACTCTGAGCGCTGTTACAGTGAGTTACTGTAACAGCTGAGCCTGATACATTGTACTGAGAGATAATGTAACAAGCAGCCCATCTCAGCGCTCACAGCCACTGGATTTAAAGGGCTAAAAAAAGGCTCCTCTCTGTATAATGTTTAGAACATCCTCCTGAATTAATTAATGTCCCTCTCCGTATAGAACATCCTCCTCAATTTATACCTTTCTCTGTATAATGTATATTTCATCCTCCTGCATTAATACCCCTCTCTGTATAATGTATAGAACATCCTCCTGCATTAATTAATGCCCCTCTCTGTATAGAACATCCTACTGCATTGACATGTGGAGGGTGCAGAACTTCGGATGTTGCGCTCTTCATTGCTGGTCTCCTTCACTCAATGTAATATCACAAAAAGGACTTAAACTAAAATGTAGTGCATTTTATTTTAGTTTCTTTCGTTTTTTGTACTGAGCAGTTTCGTAACTCTTGAGTCATACGAAAACTAAATTATCCCAAAATTCGGACTAAATCGTTTTAGTACTAAAACGAATGCACATGTCTAGTGCTCATTGTCTTTGAAATGAAGGGAGGGGGCAATTGGTCAGGGGATGTACCTGGGATGTATTTTTTTGTGAATCAATGTATAAGAATTGTATCTTTGTTCCAAAACCTTACTTGAGATTCTGTAGTCCATCCTGCTCAAGTCAGGTACCTAATAAAGGTACCTTTCCTGCCAATTGACTCATGTCCAGAGTGTCATTGTCCACACTATGTCAACCTTTCTCGAATGAATTAACAGATTGCAATTTACATTTCTGGGGGCTCGTCCGGGATTGGTCGATGGGGAACGGAGGTGACTACCGGGCAGTAGCAGTTGACTGCAAGGTCTCGGGAGTGGGACATCCATTGCAGGTGAGCTGACATCTACAGGCGCCAAGCAGGAGTTCCTGCTAAGTGGGGCTTGACTCGTCCCTAATCGACTCTCGGCCTGGGAATGGTGACATCACTGAGTCACGGGGAACAGTGTCAGTGCAGTGACTGGAACAAGTAACCTGTCTTTCTGGCCCCCAGCCGTAGTTGGGGAAGGGAACTTTGATCACGTTCTGTCCAGTATTCCAGTGCTAGCCAGCAATAGCCAAGGCGGCTGTACCTGTCCAGATACCGAAGGGGAAGTGGAGATGTAGAGGTCCCATTCCACTAGTAGCGCTCTAGAAGGTTTGTGAGGGACTCACAGTAGTCTTGGGTAGGGTCTCAAGACTTCAGATGGTTCTGGAAAGGTAATAGTCCTACCTGGGGAGTAGCTCTAGACTAGGCTAGAGTACCCTTTAGTATGTTGCACTTGAGCATGTAGAGGAGCCTTCGTTTGGCTGACGGTATGTCGAAAATTCTGGTAGCTCCGAGCACTTAGAGGTGCCCTCGGTAAGCTCATGGTAGATTGGGTAGTAGACCCAGGCTATAAATCTGGAAAGGCGATAGTCTTGCTTGGGCTGAGGCCCTAGACTAGAGTACCCTTTGGTTAGCTGGCTGCAGCCCGCACAAGCCACAGCCCCCACCGGTCCTAGTGGACCATCCAGACGATCTCCCACTCCCTCCACCCTATCCCTCCTATTATGGAGCCACATAGCAAGCCCTAGCTGCGCTCGCTTCCCCGCCTGTGCTGGGATCCATCGTAGCTGCTAATTCCCCGCCTATGGATCTATCTGCCCAAGCCGCCTCTCAGGAGGTACCCCCGCTGATTGTTCTAGGTGATCACGGAGCCCCTGGACGGCATGAGCAGACTACCCCCATGAAAATAGATCCAAATGGTATTCTAATACAGGGGATGGAGACTCCGCAGCTGGCCACTCTGTTCTCAACCCCCATTCTAACTGTTGGAAAAAAAATGGGATCGGCGCTGATGGAAGAGATAAATGAACAGTATGTTTTGTATTCTGATTTTGATATCCTGGTTCATGATTCCTGGCCTTGTATCCTGAAGATTCTTGTGATTACCCCTGGTACTGTATTATTGATTTCCTGGTTTATGACTCTTAGCTTTGTATCTTGACTTTCCTTGCGATATATCCCTGGTACTGCATATTGGATTGCTGGTTCATGTTTTCTGTATTTTGTGTGTATCTAGTGCAGCAGCTCATTGTTTTGGTTTATAGAGACCATCTCAAGGATCTCTTTCTTGTTCCTTTGTTGCTAGATATTCCTGTCTGTCTAGTCTGGTTAACCTCTGTTATTTCATTGTGTGTATTTCCCACCATGTACTCTGTATAGACAGAAGGCCATCCAAGGACCTTACCCCAGTGCAGGGCCTTCCTCTCGTGTGTGTGTGTGTGTGTGTATACTGTCCTGTTTTGTCTGGTTCTGTTGTATCCTGTGTAAAGGTTTCTGTATAATGAAGAAAGACACATACCTGCCTAATGGGCTAAATAAAATATACAGCACAAAGGACCCCCCCTTTGGCTCCTGAGGGGGGCAACGTAACACAAAATAAGAAACCACATGGCTGACCATTCTAGGCAATATGATCTTTACTATTACTACCCTTCGGGGATGCTAAAACACCAAAATATCTTGATAATATTATTCCCATATTTAACTAATAAATGTGATGGTGGGAGGAAAAAAAAAACATGGATTGATTAAAAAAAAATATATATATAAAATGACAAAGTTCAGAATCTGTGTTTAACCCCTTCGGACTCAGGGCTCCTAAATGAAATATCCATCTCATTTCTTTGTGACTTATTTTTTGTAAAAAGTCTCCTCTTCTCCAGTCATTTCGAACTTGTTTTAAAGCCAAAAAAATGTATCCATTGGGTCAGAGTTGTGTTTCTCATTATAGTGTATTGGGAGTGAATGGTTTTCTTTTTTGTTCATGATGTTACGTACATGTTCAGATATTCGAACATTTAAGGCACTTGTGGCCGGTATCAAGCCGGTAGATACTAATAGTCAGGGCTTTTTTTTCAGGGGGTACTCGGAGGTACTCAGTACCGGCACCTCACCACCAGCCCGAACTAACAGGAGAGAGCATGATGCTCCTCCCTCCTCCTGCAGGGGCAGGCAGAGAATCAGAAGTGCTTGGCAGCTCATGTTGCTCCTGAACACTTCCGTTTGTCAGGAGGGTATGTAGGGACGGATAATCCCCCTCCCAGTAAGTGACAAGGGAGGGCTGCTCCCCCTCTCTCTGCAGCCGCTGAAACTTTGAACAGCATGGGGAGGGGGGATGCACCATGTTTACACACATCTGCCAGAGCTGCGGATTGTCAGGCAAGCGGTGTGATCAGAGGAGCTGGCACTGTAAGGTGGTAGTGAGTTTCATTGCTGTGGAGCTCATACACACTGCACATTACTGTGAGTTTCATTGCTGTGGAGCTCATACACACTGTGCATAACTGTGAGTTTTATTGCTGTGGAGTTCATACATACTCAGCAAAACTGTGAGTTTCATTGCTGTGGTGCTCACAAGTGCTAGGGGATTATCCACTCAGTGCCATCGTTGCAAACCCCCCCAAAAAAACAGCTAACTGCACTGCAATACAGATTTTTCTTGCAACAGAGGCACTTATTGGATAACCCCCATAGGGTTACAACAATAGTTGTAGTTCATTTAAAGGAACACGGTATTAAAAAAACTTTTATAGTGTCTTCTTTTAAGTGAACTACAACTATTGTTTATGAGGACATGAAAATAGTCATAATATTCAGTTTTTCCCCGGGCCTGAGAGTACCCCACCTATTTTTCCAGAAAAAAAGCACTTCTAATGGTTATACAGAAAAGAAAAACTGCCATTTGAGTCGTTGGCTGAAGGGGATACCAAAAAGCCAAATTACGAGGATTAGGCAAAACTGCACCAACAAGAGAGATTTTGAAGTGCACGGCAGTGTTGATCACGTGATGCTCAGAGAGGCGCCGTTAGGAAACAAAGGCGATCCGGTATTTAAGGCTAGGGTCAGACGAAAGCATTTTTCCCCGCGAACGTGAAAAAGTGCGTCCGAACGCATTGACGTATTTTATCACGGAATGCGCAAAAACGGTCAGACGACGAGCATTTTCGGGTGTGATTTTGTACGGATCGTCAATAAAACTCTTTTTGCGTCTGGACGTTATGTAGGCTGGACATTAGCAGCGTCTGACATCTCCTAATCACGCAAACACGCCGCTATGCCGCAGCTGCGCACTCAGTACGTCAGTACTAGCGGTTCAGCGTTCTCAAAAAAATGCGTTCAAATTCCACTTGCGTTGCACGGCCGGACTTTTGTGCGGCCGTACATCGTATATTGGCCGTCATTGCCCGTCATCTGCTGCTAGTGCGGCCGTAATTATGTGCGCCAGAACGCACGTTAAAAGGTCTGACCCCAGCCTAAGCCTTCCACTCAGTCCAGGCCAGCGCGCTGCCGTGTTTTCACACTCCCTCAGTGCTCCTAGCGTTCTTTAACAAATTTATTGTTGTGTATGACGTTTGGCTTTGGCAATCGACTACTCTGGTGTTTTGACCCCTGGCTCTGGCGATTGACTACTCTGGTGCATTTTTGAATTTGAAATTTTTATTTTGTAATTAAGTCAGCATACAATCAGACATACGCAGGGCCACCCAAAACTGTCAGCATAAGCACAACGCAAGAAATATAACATCCCCAGATAGGGGGATCTCAGCGAAAAATGGTGGACGAGAAGGGAAAAACACATGTATAGATCAAAAAGAGTCCTCGAGGCATATAATAGGGGTGGGAGGGTCATAAAAATAGTCATAAACAGTCAGCTTGTAACCAGCATAAATCAGCATAAAAAATAAAAATCAAAGTCTCATGGGGGGGGGTGAATAATAATAAAAAAAAAGGTAAGTCCCTGCAAACAAAAGAAAACTCAGGGCGCCCCGGCGACTCAGCCCGTATCAAGCCAGATAACACCGTTTGCAGCCCCAGCAAGCACAGACCCTCCTCAGAGGGACCGGACAGATGGCTCCCAGGGGGCAGCAACAAAGGCCGAAACCACGAGACGGGTCCGAGACTTGCACCGCAGCCTCCCAGGAAGGCGATCCCCAGCACCCGACCGCATCTACACTCCATTAAGGCACCTCGGGGGTCACGACAACCATCGCCTCCACCACTGGCACCAGCTCATCTCCATCATGGCAGACCCCTTCCGGATCAGGAAGATCCACCGCCCAATCAGCAGGCGAAGTTGTCTCCACATGGGGCCCCATTCAGGCCTCTGTTTCCACCGCCAGACTTCCACGGAGCACCTCCATCAGTCTACGCCAGGAGCCTCTCGTCAGAGGGCTCCCCTAGTCCTCCGGCAGCAACAGCAAACACTCCTCCAGGTCCACAAAGACAGCCTCCATATTCCTAGGTGTAGGAGGGTAAGTCCGCCGATGTCGCTTAACTTCCTTCACCATCTGTTCCTTCTTGGGGACAGCCGCCTCAGTCACAGCATGTGGGCCCTCGACTCCCCGACCTTGCAGCAGCCACACACCCAGGGCCTGGAACGCCATAGAGGGAGGATGGGCGACAAGGGATAGGCCCAAAAATTTGGAAGGTAGGCCTCAAGATGGCCGCTGCTGGCTCGCGGTCGCCACTCAAAAGGGGTCTCTAACTCAGCTGATTCTGGAACTCGAATACCCTGGTGATCTGACCCCTGGTTATATATATATTACTTGTTTGTGTATACAGTCTCCATCTAACTGACCATTCTAAGCATCGGAGGAATTAGGGTAACTCTGCGTACAGAGAACTGATTTCATATATCTGTGGGGAATCAGTGACAGATCTAAAAGACGCCTTCTTTTGCATTTGTCTAGCTCCAGCAAGCCAGCCCCTTTTTGCATTCCAGTGGGAACACTGGGACACAGCATCAGATGATATGGACACTAGGGATGAGCCAAACACCCCCGTGTTCGGTTCGCATTCGAACTCGAACAATTTCAAAAGTTCGAGTTCGAACGCGAACACGAACCGAAGTCAATGGGACTCGAAATTGCGATTTTTAGAGTGCCCTCCAAGCAGGCATATATGCAAGATATTTGCCATAAAAGGTGTATGGGGGTCTGGGTAGTGCCCTGGGGGACAGGAAACAAGGACAAAAAGTTAAAAAAAATTATTTTTTAATGGAACAGGGAGTTTTCCATGAAATAAAGGTTAAGAATGAAAATGAAAAATCCCTTCAAATATTGTGCCTAGGAGGTCCCAATAACCTGCCCGTGAAGTGGCGGATTTGTAGGATGTATAGAAACATTTAAAAACAAAAAATGACATTTCAAATGACGCTAAATGGTTTTCCTTTAATCTATTCATAAACAACTGCTTGGGGCGGCAGTCTGTATGAAAAGAGGAGACATTTTAGGACACGCAGTACAAGTTTAGTGATTTTTTGGCTAAATTATGATGAAACTTATGCAGGCTTTGAATGAAAGTAACAATAGGTGCTTTCAAATTGGGCCTTTGTGTCGGCAACAGTGCCGTCACACCATAACCCCTCTGTGGTATTGTGGAAGAGTGCAGGGTTGGACCCTGTGGTCCAATATTAAAATGATATGAATCTGGTAAAGGCGTCAGTGGCAGTGCACCCAAATATTGTGCCTTTGGTGGCAGCAAGTGCCTTCACACCATAACCCCTTTGTGGTATTGTGGAAGAGTGCAGTGGTGGAGGTTTTGGAAATGCAGAAGAGATCCCCGATCTATTCAGTTATGTCAGCATCAGGGGATTGATAGCTGCTGATCCAGGACTGATTCATTTTTATAAATGTCAGCCGGTCTACAGAGTCGGTGGACAGAAGCACTCTTTTGTCTGTGAGAAAACCTCCAGCGGCACTGAACGTCCTTTCAGAAAGCACGCTGGATGAAGGGCAACCTAGTAGCTGCATAGCATATTGGCTAAGTTCTGGCCAGTGATCCAATCTCAACACCCAGTAAGCCAGTGGATCATCTGCTGTAAAGGTATCCAGGTCTGCCCTTGCCACTAGGTAGTCCTGCACCATACGGTGAAGACGCTGGCAATGGGTGCCTACATTTGATGTCCCTGGGCGTCCTGGACTAAAAAAAATTAAAAAGGCATCAGTCAAGTGGCCCCGGCCTTCACCGCTCTTCCTCTGATCATCCGCAGCCTCAGAAGCACGTGTGAAATCACTTGGTAACATACCAGTGCCTGGAAAGGTGTTACACAAGTGTCGCTTTAGAGCGTCCTCAAGTTGTTTCATCCTGTCCTCCCTCTGTGCAGGCAGGATGAGCGCTGCAATGTTACCCTTGTATTGTGGATCAAGAAAGCTTGCCAACCAGTAATGATCCCTCTCCTTGATAGCACGAATCCTGGGGTCCTTTTGCAGGCTTTGCAGGATAAGGGAGCCCATGCAGCGTAGGTTGGAGGTGGCATTAGCTTCAGAGTCTTCCTGGTCAATGAGGATGACCCCATCGTGCACTTCCTCCTCCCAGCCACGTACTAGTCCTTCGGTTTCTGGGCACACAAAACTCTCCCTTGAGGAATCCCCACCTTCAATGCCCCACTACTTAAATATTCCTCCTCCTCCTCCTCATCCTCCTCCTGTCTGATCTGAGGACCCGCAGGAATGCTGTCTGCGTAATGACTGGAGCCTTGAGAGCTAGGGAAGGCCTCCTCTTCCTCCCGCTGCTCTGCCTCTAGTGCCACATCTATAATTCCCCGCAGAGTGCGCTCCAGCAGGAACACTAAAGGAATTGTGTCACTGATGCATGCACTGTCCCTGCTCACCATCCTCGTTACTTCCTCAAATTGTGACAGTACGGCGCATGCATCCTTGATCATCAGCCACTGCAGGGGGGGGAACCAAGTTAACCTGAACCTGTCCTTGCGCCATACTCACACAGGTACACATTGATGGCCCTCTGTTGCTTGTGCAGACGCTGCAGCATTGCCAATATCGAGTTCCACCTGGTGGGCATATCACAGATCAGGTGGTTGGGAAGGTGGGAAGGTGGAATTCGATTTGAATTTCTGCCAGGCGAACACTTGCTGGGAATGACCGTCTGAAGTGGCTGCAGACTTTTCTGGTCTGGCTGAGAAGCTCTGCCGTTCCCGGGTACCTGGTTAGGAAACGCTGTACAACTAGATTTAGGACGTGTGCTAGGCATTGTACATGCATCAATTTACCCTTGCGTAGGGCGGAGAGAAGGTTGCTGCCATTACCACAGACGACCATTCCCAGCTGAAGCTGGTGTAGTGTTAACCATTAGGGATGAGCCGAACACCCCCCGAGTTCGGATCGGGCCCGAACCCGAACTTCCCATTTGTTCGGGTCCAAACCCGAACCCGAACCCCCATGCAAGTCAATGGGGCTGAAAATTCGGTTTTTTAGAGTGCCCTCCAAGAGGGCATATATGCTACATATTTGCCATAAAAGGTGTATGGGGGTCCGGGTAGTGCCCTGGGGGACAGGAAACAAGGACAAAAAGTAAAAAAAAAACGTTTTTAAAGGGACAGTGAGTTTTCCATGAAATAAGGGTTAAAAATAAAAACGAAAAATTCCTTCAAATATCGTGCCTAGGAGGTCTCCATAACCTGCCCGTGAAGTGGTGGATTTCTAGGATGCATAGAAATATGTAAAAACCAAAAAATTACATTTCAGGCTAGGGACAGATGAGCGCATTTTCTGCGGCCACCGTCAAAATGTACGTCGATGCGTGCGCACGCATTTTTTCACGGAATACGCTTAAGTGGTCAGACGACCACAGTCGCACAGTCGCAGGTACTCACCAACGCAATTCTAGGGAAATCCGGCTGTTTGAACGTTATGTAGGCCGCACACTAGCAGCGTCTGACGTCTCCTAATCACGCACACACGCTGCCATGCGGCCGCAGCGCACTCTGTACGTCTGTAGCAGCGGTTTCACGTTCTGAGAAAAATGCGTTCATTTGCCGGTTGCGTGGTGTCGGCGCACTTTTGTACGCACGTACTGCGTATATTGGCCGTCATTGGCCGTTATGTGCTGCTACTGCCGCCGTGATTTAGTGCGCCTGCACGCGCGTTCCGACTGCCCCACTCTGACTCTAGCCTCAAATGACGGTAAATGCTTTTCCTTTAATCTATCCATAAACAACTGCTTGGGGCGGCAGTCTATAAGAAAAGAGGAGACATTTTCGGACACGCAGAAAAAGTTTACTGATTTTTTGGCGGTGAAAAGCAGGAGAATGACTGGAGAATGGAAAATTCTAGACCAAATAGCCGAATTGGAAAGTGAGATAAATGGGAGAATTTTTCTGGTTTGGCTATTTTGACCTAGAATTTTCCATTCTCCAGTCATTCTCCTGAGTTTCACCTTTCTCTGAATAACCCTGTCAGGGTTATTCAGAGAGCGGTGAAGAGCAGGAGAATGACTGGAGAATGGAAAATTCTAGGTCAAAATAGCCAAACCAGAAAAATTCTCCCATTTAGGCTAGGGTCAGACTAGCGAATTTTTAACGTGCGTTTAGGCGCACTTAATCACGGCCGCACTAGCAGCAAATGACGGGCAATGACAGCCAATATACGAAGTACGGTCGCACGAAAGTCCGGCTGCGCAACGCAAGTGGAAAATGAACGCATTTTTTCGAGAACGCAGAACCGCTAGTACGGACGTACAGAGTTCGCTGCGTCCACTAGCGGCGTGTGTGCGTGATTTGGAGACGTCAGACCCTGCTCATGTCCGGCCAACATAACGTCCAGAGTCCAGACACCCAAAGTTTCCTGGTTTGGATCCGTAAAAAATCACGCACAAAAATGCGCATCGTATGACCGTTTTCGCGCAATCCGTGAAAAAGTACGGCAATGCGTTCGGACGCACTTTTTGACGGTCGCTGCGAAAAATGCGTTAGTATGACCCTAGCCTTATCTCACTTTCCAAATCGGCTATTTGGTCCAGATTGTTCTCTTTTCCTGCCATTCTCCTGGTTTTCACCTTTCTCTGAACAACTCTGAGAGAGAGGTGAAAGCCAGGAGAATTGGCAGGAGAAGAGAACAATCTAGACCAAATAGCCAATTTGGAAAGTGAGTTAAATGGGAGAATTTTTCTGGTTTGGCTATTTTGACCTAGAATTTTCACTTCTCCAGTTATTCTCCTGCTTTTCACCGCTCTCTGAATAACCCTGTGAATGTTTAATCCCGAGGTGAAAAATAACATTGCTTTAGATTTTTTTCAAACACCAGTTAACCACTTGGCTGCTATGGACGCGCTCAGCGGATTCCGGCGGATTGCTGCGCCCCCCGGTGCGGGCTGACATCTTGGATGTCAGCCCAGAACTTCGGGACCCCGGCGGAGCAATTAGATGTCATCGCGGCGGCGCGATGACATCTAATTCAGGCACCCCCCCAAACGGTGGCTGTCATTAACCCCTGAGGAGCCGGATCACGAATCGGCGCTGAAAAGCGCCGGATCGTGATCCTCTCCTGGAGCTGGCCGACATCTTGGATGTCGGCCAAGCCTCCAGGAACTCCCCCTGAGGACTGGCATCATCATGCATAGTATGATGACGCCAGTCCTGGAGTTAACGCCTAGCTGCCACCAATGGTGGAGATAGGGGGTTCCAATGAACCAACTATCTCCCGATCCGTGGCAGCTAGGGGTTAATGTTTGATATCGTTGGATCGGCCAGAGCATGGCATTTCCAAGGATACTAAACATGAGCATGAAAAATGTTTTTTAAAAATTATAAAAAAAAAAAAAGTTTTTTTGTTTGTTTTTGTTTTGTTAATGCAGCAATATTGTTCCCATTTCAATTATAATGTGAACAATAATGCTGCACTAACTATTTTTGTATGCGGTGCGTTTGTTAAAAAAGCGAAATTTTCCCCCCAAAAAAAATGTAACGAGACCCCATTTCTAATTTTTTTAACAAGCGCACCCCATACAAAATATAACCGCATGTTAAAATGTGAAAAAAACACTTTACACATAATAAATTATTGAAAATTCTAATTTTATTGCATTTTTTGTTATAATATACAGACATGACATAACGTATACATATAATAAGGACATATTATGAATCTGCCAAGTCTGCCGGAAAGAACGATATATAATATGTCTGGGTCATATATCAAAATATGGCTACAAAACGTGGTTAAACATGATGAGCGAAAGCGGTAAAAATGACCGCACAGAGGTGTGAAAAGCCTCAGGAGCGAAAGGGTTATATGCAGCATATTAGGATGTTTTAGGAGGGACATTAATTCTCAAATCTCAATCAGAAACAGACACCACCCCACCCCCTCACTATATTGTACAATGTATCAAATTGATTACCAGACTGAAAACACCTGGTGTTATGCCCGTTTGTGAACAGAGGTCATTTAGAGTTGATAATCTTTCCACGTACACATTAGTTTTTAATTCAATATCTAATAAACCATTGCTTATAATATTCTGCAGTAAAGAGTCTCTTTATTTCTAGATTTTTTAGTATTTTTTTAAGCATTTTCTATACTTTTTTCAAAATTTCTTTTTTTCTTTTTTTTTTCGAACACGCCCAAAAAGTTCGAAATTCGTGAACTTTCGAACTGCCAAAGTTCGGGTCGAACTCCGAACCGTCCGAACCCGAACAGCTCATCCCTATTAACCATCTCTGCACTTGCCCCTGCAGAGCTGACAGAATTTCTGGCCCGTGTGGCTCCTGTCCCCTAAACAAACCAGCTCAAGCACAGCATGGCATCTTTTTGCTTGAGCCATCGCGTAGCCCCTGCCACGCGTCGGTTTAACGCCACTTCGCCAGAGACAGAGAAGGAGGAGGAGGAGAAAGAGGTGGTGGAGCAGACAAACCTCATACAAGCAGCTTTCTGGAGGTGTGGTGGATGAACAAGCTCCAGCACAGAGCCCTGTCCTGGATCCCTCCCAGCTGCAATCAGAGTTACCCAGTGTGCCGTGAAGGAAATGTAACAGCCAAGTCCATGCTTGCTGGACCATGTGTCTAAAGTCATGTGCACCTTGCTGCTGACTGCCTTTCCCAATGACTTCATAACATTGTCTTAGAAATGGCGTTTTGGAACCTGCCACTGTGGTACAGCACATTCAACAAATTCACGAAGGTAGCAGAGTCCACCAGCTGGAAAGGCAGTAGCTGTAATGCAAATAATTTTGCTAAACTGGCATTTAGACGCTGTGCTTGGGGATGGTTGGGACTATATTTTATTTTACGCTACAGCAGCCGGGGCAACGTAATCTGACTGCGTAAATCTTCAGCTGATGGGATGCTGTCACATTCTGAGGAAGGACCTGGTACACCCATTACTGTAGCATCATCCCTGTCAGTGGAGGTTGTAGGCAATGACATGGCATGACATATAGTGGGGGTAGAGACAGATGAGGAGGAGGAGACCTATGCAAAGTGTTGTGCCAATGGGATGTGTGGCAGGTGGTCATATGTCACCTCAAGCACGTGGTACCCAAGCGTGGGATGTCTTTCCCACACTTGATCCTCATCTGATATAGATTACAAATAGCAATGGTGCGGTCTGCTACACATTTCTTAAAGAACTCCCAGACAGCAGACTTCCTGTACATGCACTTTGAGACAACAGCGCTCTGCACCTGAGCAGCTGTGACTTCTGATGCCTTGGTGGAGTCAGTGACCTCATCATCGTCATCACCCCTTATCTCCTCGTCACTGGAGCCAACCTCGCAATATGCTGCAGCTGCTGGGGGAACATGAGTGCCAGTTATTTGTGTGTCACTGGCACCCCCTCCCTCTAGGCTGATTTTACTCCCTTCTTCAACCTCAGAGTTTGAATCAGAGCGCTGGAATTGCCGCGCATCCTCAAGCAGCATGTCACTGATACTGTCACTGTAGTCAAACAATTCAGCTGACTCCTCCGTGTATGATAGTGAGGCTACGGCAGGAGTAGCTGTGGACATGGAGGCTGAATTAGATGTTTTGGCAGCTGAGGTGGACTGTAAACCACTACAAGCCTGGCTGGCAGAGGACTCGGAGGATGAGGATGGCCTGGTTAGCCAATCCTGCAAATCCTCTGTATGTTGCTGCTGCTTAAAATGGCCAGCACCAGTTAGAAACAAGGACAAGCGTGCCCCTGCAGAGGATGCACCACGTCCACGATGACCAGGGGCACAGCCTTCCGACACAGAGGCTGCTTGCCCTCTCATCTGTGTCTGGGAGCGTCTGCCTGTCCTTTTTGGTCTTTCTGACATGGTGAGTGATATATAGATTAAAGATATACAGAACTCTGATTCAACTCTGTTATAAAAATTGGAGATATGCAGAACTCTGATTCAACTGTGTTATCTAGATTAAAGATTTCCAGAACTCTGGTATAACTCAGTGAGACACCCTGATAGCTGGCAGCCAGTGACAATCCACAGATTAAAATTTGCAGAAATCTGCTAGAAGTATGTGGGACCCCCTGATAGCTGGCAGTGAGAAGACACAGATTATAATTCCCAGAAACCTCCTATAATTCAGTGAGACCCCCTGATGGGTGGCAGTGACAAGACACAAATTACAATTCCCAGGAACCTCTTATAAATCAGTGAGACCCCCTGATGGGTGGCAGTGACAAGACACAGATTACAATTCCCAGGAACCTCCTATAAATCAGTGAGACCCCCTGATGGGTGGCAGTGACAAGACACAAATTACAATTCCCGGGAACCTCCTATAAATCAGTGAGACCCCCTGATGGGTGGCAGTGTCAAGACACAGATTACAATTCCCAGGAACCTCCTTTAAATCAGTGAGACCCCCTGATGGGTGGCAGTGACAAGACACAGATTACAATTCCCAGGAACCTCCTATAAATCAGTGAGACCCCCTGATGTGTGGCAGTGACAAGACACAGATTACAATTCCCAGATATCTGCTAGAAGTGAGACCCCCCAATAGCTGCTGGCAGTGAACACACACAGATTACAACAATTCCCAGATATCTTGTAGAAGTGACATCCCCAATAGCTGCTGGCAGTGAGCACACACAGATTACAACAATTCCCAAATATCTTGTAGAAGTGAGACCCCCCAATAGCTGCTGGCAGTGAGCACACACAGATTACAACAACTCCCAGATATCTTGTAGAAGTGAGACCCCACAATAGCTGCTGGCAGTGAGAACACACAGATTACAAGAATTCCCAGATATCTTGTTGAACTGAGACCCCCACAATTGCTGCTGGCAGTGAGAACACACAGATTACAACAATTCCCAGATATCTTGTAGAAGTGAGACCCCCATAATAGCTGCTGGCAGTGAGAACACACAGATTACAACAATTCCCAGATATCTTGTAGAAGTGAGACCCCCACAATAGCTGCTGGCAGTGAGAACACACAGATTACAACAATTCTCATATATCTTGTAGAAGTGAGACCCCCCAATAGCTGCTGGCAGTGAGAACACACACTAACAGAACAATCTCCTCTCAAAAAACACATGCTGGGGCTGCGAGGGATGCCTTATATAGTGTGCTGCTCTGACTTAGCTCTGTGAGCCCATGATTGGGCAAAATTTGCCCAATCAGGACTCTGAGCGGTGATTGGCATAGTCTTGCACCTGTCTTGCACCTGACCTGTGGTCAGGTGCAAGGCTGTAGCCAATTACAAGCTTCAGGCCAGTGGAAAAGTGCATTGTGGGCGAACTCGAACCGAACACGTGGAAATGTTCGGAGTTCGCGAACAGCCAAACGGCTGATGATCGATGCGAACTCCGAAGAGATCGAACCGAACAGCTCCTCTCTAATGGACACGCCTACCGCAAGTTTTCAAAAACTCGCCCACCATATTTGGCAGCTCCCTGCGTCAGGATCTCTTGGCTTTCAACTGTCAGCCAGACAAAGCTGTACTGTTTCAATATGTTGATGATTTACTGCTTGCTTCTCCAACAGAAAAAGACTGTATGGCCGCTACACAAGAACTGTTACATCTATTGTGGCAAGCAGGTTACAAAGTATCTAAAAAAAAAAGCACAGAATTGCCAACACAGTGTGAAATATCTAGGTTTTCAATTAACAGGAACCAAGCGTGCAATAAAAAACTGTATGCCGTTACCCAATACCAAAGACACGCAGACAAGTATGTGAATTCCTGGGTGCTGCTGGATTCTGCCATCTGTGGATCCCTAACTTTGCCATTATAGCCAAACCCCTCTACAAAGCTACAAAGGGGGGCGAGAAAGATCCATTCCTCTGGGAAGAAGAACAGTCAAATGCCTTTCTTCAACTAAAGACTTTACTGATGGAGGCCCCAGCCTTGGGCCTACCTGATCACAGCAAGCCTTTCTATCTGTATGTGCATAAACACAACCAGACTATGGCGGGAGTTCTGCTCCAATACCTGGGCTCCTGGCCAAGGCCTGTGGCTTACCTGTCCATGCAACTAGACTGTCACCTGTGGTCTACCACCATGTCTCAGAGCTGTGGCAGCCACCGTCATGCTGGTTGCAGAAGCCGACAAGCTCACCATAGGCCAATAAATCTATGTAAAAGTACCTCATGCAGTCCAAAAGCTACTGGACTACAAAGGAAACTACTGGTTCAGCAACAGCAGAATGACCAAGTACCAAGCTATGCTGTGTGAAAATCTAGTTTACTTGGAACTTATCTCTACACTGAACCCAGCAACACTGCTTCCTGACTCCACAGATGATCCAAGTCACAAATGTCTTTAAGTGATGGATGAAGTCTTCAGTAGCAGACCTGATCTGAAAGATACACCCCATGACAAATACGACCTCAAACTGTTTACTGATGGCAGCAGCTACGTGGAAGACGGCAAAAGATATGCTAGATATGCTGTGGTTACCTTGGATGATGTTCTTGAAGCAGAACCATTACTTCCTGGGACGTCAGCTCGACTAGCAGAAATCATTGCCCTGACAAGAGGTATTGAACTATCTGCTGGAAAAAGGGTAAATATTTTCACTGATTCAAAATATGCATTCATGACAGTCCATGCTCATGGAGCCCTGTACAAAGAGAGATGACTTCTAACATCGGCAGGAAGACAAGTTAAATACTCCAAGCAAATCACTGAACTCCTTGATGCTGTATGGAAACCCAGCGCTGTCCGTATTATCCACTGCAGAGGTCATCAGAAAGGACAAGATGATGTACTTCGAGGCAAAAGGAAAGCTGACCAAGCTGCTAAAGAGGCTGTGCGGACTCTACCTTCAAGAGAGGTAAATAAGAACAGTTCTTCCCCGAATAAGGTGTTGCCTTGCCTCACCGAACACAGCCAAAAAGTCCTCCAGCACAGTTCTCCTCCAGAAGTTGAAGATGAAGACTCTTGGGATGAAGGGGAAGAAGAGGAATGGCAGAATACTACATTCACAAATTATCAGAAAGTGAGGCAGCATAGGACTGCCAAATCCTTAGGAGAATATCACCTTGGCTATCCAGGAAAAACAACTGATGAACATGCCTCAGATGCAAAATCCCAGCCAATGCCAATTTTAGAGTTCTACATGAACAGGATTCGTTTGGAACCTAATGGTGAATTTATTGAAGTCATGCTGCACAGATGGAGAGACAACTATGCCTTGCTAGAGAGCAATCATCACTACATTCAGTGGTCATTTCCCCTACGCGAACAAGGAGGAAACAAGTGTGCCCAGCCATTTACTGAACATGAAATTGAACTCATGAAAAACACAGAAGTACAGCAACGGCTACTTGAAGCCTATGAGATGATGCTGCATTTCTTCGGCGTAAAATTAGTGGGGGAGTATGGAGATGTTGAAGTTGAATGAGCTGGAAATTTCTCAGAAAGATTTGACAATCTGCGAATCACCCGGATTTTGAAATGTCTGGGAGAATTGGGAGCCGAACAGTACTAGGCCCCACTGGTGAAATTTTTCCTAACAGAAGCATTGATTGAAAAGAATTTGCCGAATATAAAAGACAATGTCCTGACTTACTTCATGTCTACTGTGAAGAACAAGCAAGAAAGAAGAGACCTTATCTACTTCGAATGGGAGAAGCATGAACCAAAGTGTGAGTTCATCTGGGGACCCAGAGAGAAGCTCAAGAAGTTCAAGAAATCAAACTCAGTAATAGCTCCCCTGTTACCGCCTCCGCTTAATGAATGGGCACCGGCATACTCAGAGAAGAAGAAGAAGAGGCTCTCTGAAGAGCCGGGAGAATTCAGAGAAGATGGATGGTTCCTGTTGGTCAGCAAGCAAATTGTGCTGCCTGCAACCCTAGCAGCAGAAGTCGTAAGAGCTTTTCATGCCAGCTCACATGGAGGAAGAGACACAATGAAGCAACAGTGAGAACCATATTTCTACATTCCTGACCTTTCAACAATTTGTCGCACAGTAGCCAGACAGTGTGTCACTTGTGCCAAGAATAACCCCAGGTTGGGCCCATCACAACAGCCAGGAGTACAACCCATCGGATTAACACCAATGGCTTCACTCCAGATTGACTTTACCATGCTCCTGCCCTCCAAAGGATACAAGTATCTACTCGTAATGGAGTGCACATTGACTGGATGGGCTGAGGCCTTCCCAACCAGAACAGAGAAAACTGGCGAGGTGGTAAAATGTCTCCTGAGAGAAATCATCCCCCATTACAGACTACCACTTGAGATTGGGTCAGACAATAGCCCAGCCTTCATCCAAACCTGTTTGCATCAACTGGCCCGTCTGCTGGGCATCACATGGAAACTGCATACCGCCTACAGACCCCAAAGTTCCGGAAAAGTGGAACGCATGAACAGAACTTTAAAGACTTTGGGCTAAATTACGGTCCTAGCGCTAAAACGCAGGTGCTAAGGATGAAAAACTGTGCCGGTAGTTTTCCCCCTAGCACCCGCGTTTTAGCGTTAGATTACAATGCAGGGGCTAAAAAGCTGCATGCATTGTTTGCGAGCATTAAACGCGAGATGTGCGCGTCAGCGCTAAGTGCATCCTCTCAATGGAGTCCATAGGACTACATTGAAGCAGATGCTGGCAGTCACATTTTTTGGGGGGTTTATGGATGGTGCTACCAGATTCTGCAGAAGTGGAATCCAAGTCCTGGCTCTGGTTAACTTTTTGTTAACCGCGGCCGGACGTTAATCATCGTTAGGACATTGTAATCCTAACACCGATTAACACTTTGCGCTCCCCATGTTAAGTATAGGAGCGCAAAGTACAGTAACCTCGCGCTGCAAAGCGCAAGATACCAAACGTTAACAGGTTACTTAACCCATTAGCGTTGGATGTTTCCAGCGGCCGCTCGCCAAGGAGGACAAGAACGCCGGCGGAGCCTGCCCTGGGCCTGGGGCCCCCCAGAGCAGGTAAGAGCTGGGCTGGGGCAGTATATCCATGAGCTGGGGGCAGAGCTGGGGCAGTATATCCATGAGCTGGGGCATATCCATGAGCTGGGGGGCAGAGCTGGGGCAATATATCCATGAGCTGGGGGACAGAGCTGGGGCAATATATCCATGAGCTGGGGGGCAGAGCTGGGGCAATATATCTATGAGCTGGGGGCAGAGCTGGGGCAATATATCCATGAGCTGGGGGCAGAGCTGGGGCAATATATCCATGAGCTGGGGGGCAGAGCTGGGGCAGTATATCCATGAGCTGGGGCATATCCATGAGCTGGGGGGCAGAGCTGGGGCAATATATCCATGAGCTGGGGGGCAGAGCTGGGGCAATATATCCATGAGCTGGGGGGCAGAGCTGGGGCAATATATCCATGAGCTGGGGCAGAGCTGGGGCAATATATCCATGAGCTGGGGGGCAGAGATGGGGCCGTATATCCATGAGCTGGGGGGGCAGAGCTGGGGCAATATATCCATGAGCTGGGGGGGCAGAGCTGGGGCAATATATCCATGAGCTGGGGGGGCAGAGCTGGGGCAATATATCCATGAGCTGGGGGGCAGAGCTGGGGCAATATATCCATGAGCTGGGGCAATATATCCATGAGCTGGGGGGCAGAGCTGGGGCAATATATCCATGAGCTGGGGGCAGAGCTGTGGCAATATATCCATGAGCTGGGGGACAGAGCTGGGGCAATATATCCATGAGCTGGGGGGCAGAGATGGGGCAGTATATCCATGAGCTGGGGGGGCAGAGCTGGGGCAATATATCCATGAGCTGGGGGGGGCAGAGCTGGGGCAATATATCCATGAGCTGGGGGGGCAGAGCTGGGGCAATATATCCATGAGCTGGGGGGCAGAGCTGGGGCAATATATCCATGAGCTGGGGCAATATATCCATGAGCTGGGGGGCAGAGCTGAGGCAATATATCCATGAGCTGGGGGGCAGAGCTGGGGCAATATATCCATGAGCTGGGGGGGCAGAGCTGGGGCAGTATATCCATGAGCTGGGGCAGTATATCCATGAGCTGGGGCAGAGCTGGGGCAATATATCCATGAGCTGGGGGGGCAGAGCTGGGGCAGTATATCCATGTGCTGGGGCAGACCTGGGGCAATATATCCATGAGCTGGAGGGGCAGAGCTGGGGCAGTATATCCATGTGCTGGGGCAGAGCTGGGGCAATATATCCATGAGCTGGGGGCCAGAGCTGGGGCAGTATATCCATGTGCTGGGGCAGTATATCCATGAGCTGGGGCAGTATATCCATGAGCTGGGGCAGTATATCCATGTGCTGGGGCAGTATATCCATGAGCTGGGGCAGTATATCCATGAGCTGGGGCAGTATATCCATGTGCTGGGGCAGTATATCCATGAGCTGGGGCAGTATATCCATGAGCTGGGGCAGTATATCCATGTGTTGGGGCAGTATTTCCATGAGCTGGGGGCAAAAATATCCATGTGTGAGCTGGGGCAATATATCCATGTGTGGCCTGGGGGCAATATATCCATGTGTGGTCTTGGGGCAATATATGTCCATGTGAGCTGGGGGCAATATATATGTCCATGTGAGCTGGGGGCAATACTATCTTTTTTATATTGCAGAAAAAAAAAGGTAAAAATATGGATCTTTTTTGGGGGGGTTGGGGGGGCCCTTCATGGATTCTTGCACCGGGGCCCTCAGGTTTCTAGTTACGCCACTGGCTTGTAGCACCAATTAAGAGAATTTTTCAGGTTATTGTTGTATAATCCTGATTCATAATGACATATGTGACTATGTTTTTCCCGAAGAAATCGCAAACAGGAGTGGAGTTGAACTTATCCTCCACTCTGAATCAGTCCAGCCGGAGAGACAAGCGTGATTTGGGACCTGTTTCAGCACCAAAGAACCATTTGTTGATGAAATTTAAGTATGCATATGCACGTTAATCAGGACAGACCACATGTTGGGTGTGCAGCAGACTGCACCCAGAGACAATATGCATGCCGTTTGCTGCAGTCCCGGTTAATTTGACGGTCTTTTTGGCCGGAGATATTACTATCCAACCATTGAATGAGACTCAGTGGAAACACGCAAGTACCTTTCCTGCTTACCCCATAACCGGTCCAGTTTACCTTCCTGACTGGTGTTTTCAGACAGGGCCGTCGAATTTTAGTATAGAAACTAGGGATGTGCATTTAGTTTCGGACCGATTCGTTTTTTTCACGAAACGGGCTGATTCGGTGCTTCGGATTTGTCCAATGTTCCGGATCGGCAACGAAATACACACCTGTCACATCCATGGCCCCCGCAGCGCTCCCTGGGGGGTCAGGGCACCAGGTGGCATCGCTGGCTAGCCTGTTGCCAGTAGTAAGGGCTGGCAAAACGGCATCTGAGGGGGCGGAGCCAAGCATAAGTCCAAGGAGCCATCAGCCTTTAAAAGAGGCTGAGAGAAGGTGCTCCTTGGACTGTCGTGGTGTCTAGTTTGGAGTCTTGTTCCTGATATTTTCTGATTAATCTGTTGCTGACCCGTTTCTGTTCGAGGACCCTGATCACGTTTCGACCCGGCTATCCCTTCTGACTACTCTCTTGATTATCCCATGTGTACTTTTGCCTGGTACTTCTCGTTCTTGTGTATGTGTTGCCTTTATGGTTCTTGTCTCTCTTGTTCATGTTTATGTTCAGCCTTATGATTCATGTCTTATGTTCGTTTAACTGGTTGTGAGTCCTAATCGCAAGGCATCCAGTTCTGCGTGCTTCCAGAGTCCAGTTGAAGTCCTGCCCTGCTTCTTGTATAATATATACATTGTCTGTCCGTCTGTATCTGTGCTATCTTTGTGGAGTAACAGTATCCAAGCTCTGCTTGAAGGCCTCCCCTGCAGGCTGGTATACACAGATTCCTCACTGTATGTCCTTATCTACAAGTGTGTTGCACTAAGCAGTATTTTGGTCCAGAAACCAATTGAGCTTAGTTGCTTTGTTAGGTCTGTCCTCTACTATCTTGCCTATTCTGTTTTTGTATCACGTTTATGTTTTTGTTCAAGTATCACTGTATCTGTTCTCTTTGGAGTATTTGTGTTTGCACTGAGTGGTCAATTGGCCTTGAAGCCAATTGAGCTTAGTTGCCCTTTCAGGTCTGTCCCGTTACTCCCTGGCTTGGGAGATCAGATTACAGCCGTTCTTAGTCTTTTGTCTTTAGAAATCTGTCCTGAAGGATCCAAATACGCTTTCTGAGGTGGGTGCTATAGCCCACCGTTACAACACCTTCCGAAATAATTTCCGATACGAAATGAAATAATTTCGTTATTTCGTATGAATGTGAAATTTGTAAAATCGCAAGTCCTTTTCGTTCCATTTGTAATTTCGGTTCCATTTCGGTCAATTCGGACATCGTATTTTTCGGTGTCATTGCTGATTCCGTAATTTCATATCATTTCGATCAAATTCGATAGTTACTTGAAATCCATTTGATAGTTCATTTCAAATTCGATAGTTGCAGCATATGAATCCTCACTCTGCCGGGCAGCACCTCTACAGTATAATAAATGCAGCATATGAATCCTCACACTGCCGGGCAGCACCTCTACAGTATAATTAATGCAGCATATGATTCTGCACACTGCCAGGCAGCACCTCTACAGTATAATAATGCAGCATATGATTCTGCACACTGTGATGGGCCGAACACCCCCATGTTTGGTTCGAATTCGAACTCGAACATCCGAAAAAGTTTGAATTCGAATTCGAACACAATTCGAACACAATGCAAATCAATGGGGCTCAAAAGTTCGAAAATTAAAGTGCCCTCCAAGAGGGCATATATGCAAGATATTGGCCATAAAACGTGTATGGGGTCCGGGTACTGCTCTGGGGACAGGAAACAACAGAGATATAGTAAAAAAAACAAACGTTTTTGACCCTTTCACTGCTGAGTCCTGAGCCATTTCACCGCTGTGCGCTGAGCTAATTTTTTTACCGCTTTTGCTCACGTTTAAACGCAATTTGAAGCTGTGGGTAAATGTTTTAGCAACAAGGTGTGGTAAATGTTGAATCCCATAGGCTTCAATGTTAAAGGTGTGGGAAATATTGAATCCCATAGTCTTCAATGTTAAAAAGGTGTGGGAAATGTTGAATCCCATAGGCTTCAATGTTAAAAAGGTGTGGGAAATGTTGAATCCCATAGGCTTCAATGTTAAAAAGGTGTGGGAAATGTTGAATCCCATAGGCTTCAATGTTAAAAATATTCCCGCTTTAATGCAATATCTAATAAACCGTTGCTTATAATATTCTGCAGTAAAGAGTCTCTTTATTTTTAGATTTTTTTAGGATTTTCGAACTGGCAGCCCATCCCTACTGCCCGGCAGTGTGCGGAATCATATGCTGCATTGTTATACTGTAGAGGTGCTGCCTGGCAGTGTGAGGATTCATATACTGCATTAATTATACTGTAGAGGTGCTGCCCAGCAGTGTGCGGAATCATATGCTGCATTATTCTGCAGCGGTGCTGCCCGGCATTGTGCAGATTCATATGCTGCATTAATTTATTTTTATTTTTTTTCATTTTAAATCATTTAATTTGTTCTGGGTTTTATTTTTTTCATTTCAGATAATTTTTTTCAGATTTTTTTCCATTTTAAATTATTTTGTTCTGTTTTTTTTTTTATAACGTCAGAACATTTGGGTCAGTAGTTTTGCTTTTTTTAAATCGTTTTGTTCATTTTTTTCCTTTCATACCATTTTTAATATGATTAAATAAAGTTGTGCAATGCATATTCATAACAAAAAAAGGATCTTTCATAAAAAACGATAGAATCGGCAGAATTACCTTATCAACTGAAATATCGGGGCATCCGAAATACCATTCGTCTAAGTCAAAATGAAATAGACCCTTTGAAACAACGAGAACAGACGATCCGAAAATTTCCGATATCCCGAAATAAAAGTCGATACGAAAAAACGAGCTGAAATGAAAATCGGCTGAAACCATCCGAAACGAAAATTTTAAAAACCTGAACGAGCTGAAACTAATCGAAAAAAAAACCCGGTGCACATCCCTAATGGAAACCCCATGTCAGGCCAGCCGTTTTAATCTATCGGTTAATACTACCATGTCAAGCACTGGCAAAAGTAGACTGACCCGAGGCCCGACTTTACGAGTTATGAACATTACTCTAACCTGACAGAATGGAAACTCTTCTTAACCATTTAGTGAAGATGATAGTGGAAGTCCATAAGGGAGTGCATTATATGCCTCCATTCCTACTAACCGGGGGACTACACATTTGTTGTGGGAAACTATGTTACACCTGGATACCCCACACCTTTACTGGACTGTGTTATGTTGCAAAACTGATTCCAATACAGAGAGTACAGGGAGATGAAACCCTACCTGACACAACATTACACCCAAGGTATCCCCTGGTTTCAACAAACATAAGCGAGAATTGCTTACCAAAGCAGATCAGGCCTGGGCCTGGTTGCCAGCATGGACTGGCTGGGGAATTGAATTAATGAGAAGGTTGAACATTTATTCTGTACTGATGGACAAAATTCTAAATTTAACCAGTAAAGATATCCAACTGCTGAACATTGAATTACGTGAAAATCGACAATTACAGATGGTACATGATATGGCACTTGTACAAATCAGTGCCACTCTGAATGGGTTGTGTGAAATGACTATGTATTATTTTGGAAGCAAGAGCAGGAACATAAAGCAATCAACATAAGTGGTCTCGCAGGGCCAGAAAAACTCACATATGTATTACATAGGACATAAGAGGTCCATCAACATAGACATATGTAGATAAAAGTGTCTCAGATAATAAGGGTGGGTGTGGGAGAAGAAGAGAAAAAGAATAGGGAAGAGGGGGTTATATACACATCGCTGCCAAAAAGATGGTGACCCAAATAACAGTAAAAATAAATAAATAAAATTAAAAAAAATAAAAATAAAAAAATAAATAAAATAAAAAAAAAAGGGGGTGGGGAGTGTGAAGAATGGCAAAGGCCATCTCCGTGACGCTCCTGGCACGCTCCTGAAGGAGGCCATGGAGGGACAATGTCACGGGGCCCGGGATCCTAAGGGCCAATCATGACACAAAGTCATGGTGGCGCGCCTCAGGCAACCCAGTAATGCCAAACACGGAAAAAAAAAAAGGAAGGGGGGGAGGGGGGAATGGGTACACCATCTCCAGCAGAGCTCAAAATATCAAACTGGGTGGGAGCACAAAAATAAAAATTTCCTCAAAAAGGTTGCAGAAAGAGTCAGAAAAGGCAAAATGAAAAAAGAAAGTCCTCAGCTACAACTGTAAATCCTCACGACAGAGACATAAAAAGAGGCGAAACGGCTCCCGGGGTAAGACATTCAGTCGGCGTCCCTGAACAGCAACTGCCACAATACAGGCAGGGCCACGCTTCGCAGGCCAGGTCGGTCAGCAACAGCACACCGGGGGACGGTTAGCAAGGACCGCACAACATTCAAAAAAAAAAAAGGGGGGGCAGCGAATATCCAAACAGGCCTGGTACCAGAGAAGGGGAGAATAAGGATGAAAATATAGTCCTCTTCAGCCCGTGTCCAACCACAAGATCGGGTGGGTACCTCCGCCAAAAACAAACATCATGTTCAGGACTCGATGGGATAACCAGCTCCAAGAAGCTCCAGTCGCAGCAGAGGGATCTCCACGAGGCCGAGAGCCCAGTCGTGCCACTCCGGTGGGCAGCTCACCTCCCATCAGAGGAACCCCCTCCACGTACATCTCAATAGGACCAACACCGGCCTTCTCCTCAGCGAAATCAGCCTCATACCTCACGGTGATCAGCGTTTCCTCGCTGTCCGGAGGACACTCCGTGGTCAGGGACAGGGGAATCAGCCGGCGTTAATCATCCAGGCCTCCTGGGTTATCGCAGCCAACCGCTTCATCCGCTACCTCCATCTGACTCTCAGCACTGCTGGTGAGTAAGGTCTCAGACCCGACGTCGTGGGAAGTGTCCACATCCCTGCAGCGCAGCAGCACAGCCATCATCTGGCGCCACGTTCCCCGAGTTAGTGGGCCCGAATCCCTGTCCCCCAGCAACTCCAAACAGGCCTCAAGGCCTGCTAGCGCGGCCATTTTCACTCCTTGGGGGGGCTACGAACCGTCTCTGCATCTCCCCTCCGACACCCGGCTCCAGCAAACCGACCACTGCAGCAGCCGTGGGATGGGGGCCCTCCATCTTCCCAGCAGGCAGTAGGCGTCCACTCGACGCAGGTCTGCACTCGGAGTAGGAGAATATCATCGGCAAGGACGGGAAACAGGCCCCAAGATGGCCGCTGTCAAAGCACCTCAGCCGAGGGCCTGAAGGCCAGACTCGTGTCTCAGCTCCAGAGGGGGGCTACACAGGCTCCGGAGGGCTCACCCCTGGTGGCCAACAGCTTAGGGACCTCAATAATCAGTGTAGAGCCGAGAGGGTCATCCAGAGAACTTCCCTCAAGGAGACCCCAGACGGAGCTCCAGCAATATGCGTCCTCTTCCCTTCACAGCCGGCCACGCCCCCATGACTATGTTTTATGTATGTTGTACCTTTATCCGAAATTCTGTTGAAGAAGTCCCAGATTATTTCCAGGTAATTCAAGACCATCAGGAAAAGGTGCCACAGTTGCAGTACCAGGCCCGTCAAATAGCCGCTGAGGGTTGGAATCCTTTTCAAGTATTCGGGTCCTTCGGAGCCTGGTTTGGGTCCATCCTCAGTTTTATTTCCGGAGTTGGATCCATGATAATGATGGGTATAGTGATTCTAGTGATAGGATTACTGTGCTACAGGTTGACGTTGTGTTTATGGCCCCTGTGTAAAAAGGTTCTAACCATGGTAAAAGAGAAATTGCCTGTTGTCATTCCTCAATTCTTATCAATGAAAGAGACACCCCCAGATTACAAGACTTTGATGTTGTAAATACCGATTTAAGTTGGCTAGGAGAGGTAGGTAGAGGACTACTTCTCGCCAAAAGGGGGGAATGTGAGGGGAATAGCTAGAGATAGCCGCCATCTTCTACCCTGGCAGCCATCTTGCATGATTTTTATATAGTATAATACTAACCACCCTTTGTAATCATTCTGTTTAGTTTCTAACATTCCAGAAGACATATTGTGTAGCAATTTAAACTTTAGAATTCAGCCAGAGTAAACAGAGTTGCCAAAAGGCTTGATTTAATGAGTAAGGTCTCCCAGGCCTTGAGCCTGGACCAAGAACGAACAAAGAAGTCAGTTTTCAAAGCTGCGCTCTTATCAAGCGGGAGTTGTCACCATAGCTGTGAGAAGGTGCACCAGATATCTTGCCTCCCTTCTAAATCAAGTTTGTGTCCAAATTGTTTATTGAGAACCTAATTGCGGTGTGCACTTTGTCTTCGACATGGAGGGAGGAGGCCTTAGGCGGACACCTAATTGGCCTAATTAGAGAGCCGCCACTGGTCACACAAGTGTTTTTGAGAGCAGAAGGAATGTCTGTGAGAGAGTGTCAGTGTTTGCAGGTGACACAAAACTAGAAAAAGCAATTCAAAGTCGGAAGGATATTACTTTGTTGCAGCGGGAGTTAGATAGATTGGGGGACTGGGCACTTAAATAGCGGATGAAATTTAATGTAGACAAAGGCATGGTTATGCACTTTGGAGTGAAGAACACACAAGCAACTTATACTCTAAATGGCACGAATTAAGGAAATCAAATCAGGAGAAGGATTTGGGAATAATCATAGACTCCAAACTCAGCAACACTGCCCAATGTCAAACAGCAGCCGCCAAGGCCAGTAAGGTATTGGCATCAATTAACCACTTGGCTGCTAAGGACGCGCTCAGCATGTCCAGCCAAGTGGTTCTCCTGTGCTATGGACGCGCTGAGCGCGTCCTAGCACAGGAGGCAGTAATCGGCCGGGATTCCATCTTGGATGTCAGCCCAGCACTCCGGGACCCTGGCGGGGACAATAGATGACATTGCGCTAGCGCGATGACATCTATTACAGGCACCCCCCGCGAGTGTGGTGTAGGTGCCTGAAAGGGTGGGGGGAGGTCCTTTGGACCTCTCTCCCTCCCCTTCCGTAAGGGGCAGCGGTCAAAGGCAGGCACCATTTGGAAGGGCACAGCATGCCCTTCCAAACAGTGACTGGCTTTTACCCTTTGAGGGCCAGATCGCGATTTGGTGCCAAAAAGTTCCAGATCGTGATCCTCTCCCAGAGCTGGCCGACATCTTGGATCGGCCAAGCTTCCAGGATCTCCCCCTGATGACTGGCATCATTGTGCATAGCGCGATGACGTCAGTTCTGGAGTTAACCCCTAGCTGCCACCAATGGTGAAGATAGGGGGTTCATTGGAACCCCCGATCTCCCGATCCGTGGCAGCTAGGGGTTAATGAGCATGGCCTTTCCAACGATACCAAACATGACTGTTAAAAATTACTAAAAAAAAAAATGAAAATAAAAATATTTTTTAAAAAATCCCATGTCTTTTTCTGGTTATTTTTTGTGGTTCCCTTTGGGAATAATGAGTAGACATGTGCATTCGTTTTAGTACTAAAACGATCTAGTCCGAATTTTGGGATAATTTAGTTTTCGTATGACTCAAGAGAAACGAAACTGCTCAGTACAAAAAACGAAATAAACTAAAATAAAATGCACTACATTTTAGTTTCAGTCCTTTTTGTGATATTACATTGATGAGTGAAGGAGACCAGCAATGAAGTGTGCAACATCGCAACATCCGAAGTTCTGCACCCTCCACATGCCAATGCAGTAGGATGTTCTATACAGAGAGGGGCATTAATTAAACCAGGAGGATGTTCTATACATTATACAGAGAGGGGTATTAATGCAGGAGGATGTTATATACATTATACAGAGAAAGGTATAAATTGAGGAGGATGTTCTATACAGAGAGGGACATTAATTAATTCAGGAGGATGTTCTATATATTATACCGAGAGGGGTATTAATTAATGCAGGTGGATGTTGTTTACATTCATACAGAGAGGGGTATTAATTAATGCAGGAGGATGTTCTAAACATTATACAGAGAGGATCCTTTTTTTCAGCCCTTTAAATCCAGTGGCTGTGAGCGCTGAGATCGGCTGCTTGTTACATTATCTCTCAGTACAATGTACCAGGCTCAGCTATTACAGTAACTGACTGTAACAGTGCTCAGAGTTTCAGTAAAACAAGGAAATAATATTGTTCTAACCTCTTATATATAAAAATATTATTTACTAGTTTTACTGAAACTCTGAGCGCTGTGATGAGCAGCAGTCAGTTTCTGTAACAGCTTTGCCTGACACGGGGCAGTATTACAATGTTGGTGCTAACTTAACCAGAGCTGTTGTAAACTGAAAACCTCCATAGGCTATAATGGCTCTGGGAAGTTTACAACAGCTCTGGTTAAGTTAGCACCAACTATTTAATATGGCCCACATTGTGCTGAGAGTGAGAGATACTGTAACAAGCAGCGATCTCAGCCCTCTGAGGAACCACTACAATAGTAATTGTATCCATTGGTTTTCGGATGAATGAAATTAGTTTTCATACTAAAGAACAGAAAACGAATTTCTTTAGCAACTAAATAAATTGCATTTTAGGACTAATCCATTAGTTCAAAACGAAATTTTGTGCTGTGCACATGTCTAATAATGAGTCTATGCACAAGATGGCGTGGATAATTTGATACTTTGATGTATATTTGGTGTTGTACCATCAATTGGTGTTGAGAATTTTCTTTTTTTCTGATGGTTCCCTCTCCTATATATGGTCATATGGTGTAATTACTGGATGGCGTGTGTATGCCATCCATGTATGCCATGTGTTCATTTGACACATATGCAATTATAATGACCTTGCAGTAGGGGGATAGCTAATATTGTTGGCTTTTGATAGAGCAACATGAGTGTTTTTTTTTAAACCATTTCTACTTAGTATGAACTTCAGCACCATTATTTTGGTTTCTAAGAGTCTCCACCTATCACTACACGCTGTGTGTTATATTCTCTCCACAAACAATATACTCCAATTTCTGTGTTTTTTTTTAGCATGTGTATTTATGGGTTTGATTATTTACGCCCGCAATGAATTGTATATTATTGGGGACCCGCATCCCCTCTATTAGCAATCCATGCAATTTTTGTATTGGATTACTACATGGTTGTTTTTGGTTTCTTGTATCTAGGAGGGTTAGGCCCTTGGGAGTGTGGGTTTGGCACGATCGAGTGGTCCTAGGTGGGATCACTTTTGTGGTTTTCTTCTTATTGAGTTAGCAACCCTGTATATGGGCTCCAACTTGGCTCACGCCAGGTGCCCCCGTGACAGATCCAAGGAGAAATCTGACCGCTAATCTGGGGTCAAGAAGGATTTTTTTCCCCTGTTCGTTGCATATTGGCAAACACTTGGGTTTCTTGCCTTTCTTTGGATCAATCACAGTAGGTGATGTGTGAAAGGCTGAACTTGATGGATGGTCAATCAAGTCATTTTTTCAGTTTATGTAACTATGTAATAGTCTATGGAATTGTCATGTTTACAACAACTCTGGTTAGGTTATGTTTACAACAACCTTGGTAAAGGGCCCTATATTACTACTGAATCTATATTTATCCATGAAGGTATTTTGGTCTTATAAGGGAGATCCCTGGCGGTAAGGGGCTAAATATCATTTTAAAGGGACAGCCTATGTACTGTATTGTAATTTAACTTGTCACAGTGACCTGAGTGCCCACAACCCTCTCCCTGTTTGAGGGCATGGGGTTTTGGGGGCTGATGCTCTCATTGTGCTTGGCATTGAGAACCATTAAATTAGCTGGTCGATTGCTCAAGAGTTCGGCCTACCCAAGGTAACATGATACCTGCAGCTTACAAGAAGTTTAACCCCACTCTTCCTCCCCTTCTGTTTTAAACCTAGAGTATCCCTTTAAACATCATATAATGAGTTATTTACTATTATTATTATTTACTAAACACCATTCTTGTGTTTAATTCATCAAATATCGGGAAACAACAATGGATCAGGTACAGTGAATTCACTATTTAGGGAGCCTTCACCATTGTTCACACTCTGTATCATAGTTCTTTCCACAGTACAGTACAGTACCATGCTGCTCTACCTTAGCTCCCACCTCTTCAGGGGCTTGTCCTGATGAAGCCGGCACAGTATACCGGCGAAACATGTTGACGTTATGCCCTGTCAATTTTCTTTATACCTTCTAAAATAATTTCTAATCTGGCAATGGTTTAATTTGTCTCTTCCCTGTTATATGGAGTGTGGTGGCTTGCGCAACCCTCACTCCACTTTCCTGGGTTCAATCCATCTATAAAGTCTGCTTGCAGCGTACCTATCAGTTATTTTCCTCGCTTTTCTTTGCTATAAATACAATCCCATGAAGGATTGTTTTCCTGCTTATTAATGCGCTTTGATTACAAAGCATTTGGGCACTGCTACAAGTTATACAGACTCACATATACATTTTGTCCTTGACAAATCCAGTGTACTCAGGGAACTGACTTTTAATATTGTGTTTCTTTGTTACACTTGTATGTGCTTTTTTTGATTTACTGGCTTATTCTCATTTTGTGTTGTACTGTTGCTCTTTTACTTTGAGCCACCTGGCTGATATCTCCGCTTATAAAGTGAGGGATTTTTACTTGTTTATCTGATTAAAAGTTAAGTTTTATTCTTGTACTGCTTGTTCACCTAGGCATTGACATATAGCTCTCCATTTGAATTTACGGGTTACCCCCTTGTTGCATTAGGTGTCTTTATTTCTTTTCTTTTTTGCCTAATCAATATCACTGAGAGACTTACTATTTCATTTCTCCATTCTATCCACAGTAGTTTGTGTTGGTTGTTCAACTTAATTTTCGATGGGTTCTCCATCAGTGTTATTTTGGGTAGATTTAGCACAGATTCCACTTTAGTTTCTACTGTAGAGTCAATTGATCATATCTTTTGTGGGTTTTTTCCAGTAGAATAACAGTGATATCGTTGTTCAGTGTAGCTTGCATTAACTTTGCCTGTTGTTGAATTATATATCTCTGGATAGCTGACGTTCACCTTAGTTTGCAACTACAATGATCTTCCATATGTAGATTCATACTGAGAAATTACATCTTTCAACCTGTTTACACAGTATTGCCTTAATATTTTAGCTTCATTGATAATTCACTCTATTGTACATATTGAATAAGACCAACATTTGTGATACGTTTGGATTTTTTTTCGTTTTCCCTACTATTTACATCATTCTTCCTTTGAAATGTATTGTCAGAATTTATTGAATGTTAGGAGCCGATCAGATTTTTCTGATTGATATTATTTTGTAATATATCCCCAATAGACTGAATAATAGTTTGGATACATTAACCAGGCTGGCTGGCCTCGATACCAGGCTGAATTTGGTATTTCATACCTACCTTGTTCTTGTGGATCAAGATGGAACCTTGTATCGTGTAGTCTCCTTGACGTCTTCAGCTATACCTTAGAATCTTTGTTTTTATTGAAGGGCAATTTTGTCATGGAACTGACATAACGCTCCCCGCTTCAACCACCATGACTGTTTATTTCTATGACGGAATCCCCAAAATACTTTATGCACATTTATATTGTGTGGTGTTTAATGTACTGTTAAATGCTTGGTTTTAGTTTAAATGTACTTTTATTACTGTATGTGAATGTGAACTTGGAGATGTGTTTTGAAGTTGCAGCCTGAAGTTATTTTAAATGCCCTCTTTTGTGTGGAATGTTTGAGTAATGTGTGATTATGCAAGAAGGCTTTTCTCTTTGTCTATTCCCTTTTTACATGTTTGCATGTTTGAGGAGTCATGAGTCTGGGGCAGTGTTTGACTTTAATCTGATCTATTGGAACAATAGATTATGAAAATGATGTGTGATAAGTGAATGCTAAAGAATGTTTACTGTAAATGTCTAAATCTAACTGACCTGATGTAATCAGAGTTCATTACCCAGTGGTTTGGTTTATGTAAATGATCCCTGTTGGGCCAGAGCATAAATACTGGTATGGTTTTTCTCAGTAAAAGCATGTAGTTCTTGGTTGATACATGCAGCTTGTCTGGTGTGTTATTCCTCTGCACTATTCCCCTACATTCATTCACCACCAGAAGGCACCAAGCGGCCATCTGAAAGACTGATCCAACATCGGGGCTGCAAGTGAAGAGATTGAATCGGCAGAGAGAGCGAACAGCTTGCCGGTCCCCGGAAGCTGCTGCAAACTTCGGCCCAGCACTGGCACAGATCCCTGCCATCCAGCCCAGGTCTCCCAGCAAGCAGAAGCAAGCAGGTATGCTGCTTGAAGGCGCTGAGGACCACGTTCCCAGTAGCCGGGCTGACCGCAACGAGGGGGTGTCTGGAGAGCCAGGACGGGCGGAAGAGAGTAGTTTCCGTCACAAATATAACTACTATTTTTTTTACAATAAAGTAATTGTTTTAACCCTTTATTACCCCAGGTATACATTCACAATGGCAGGATTTTCAAAGACGACCGCCGGAAGACATATGTACACAAACTATTCCACCCTCTAGAATACTTCATTTGAACAATCCTCTCCGAAACAGCACTCCACCTATCTCACCTACACAGCGCCACTTTATTAATCCCCCTTCACAGTTTATATTTACCCCTCCCTGAATAATTAGTGGGCATAAAAAAACTTCCCTCTATGAAAAAGTATTTGTTCCCATTAGTCCTTGAATACTGTTTTAGTCACGTGTGTCCAACTTCATCTTTCAAAACCCTTTCTCTTCTTTAGCAATCCACTTAGATGCATGAGCATTATTTCCTGCCATATTTGGTCCAGCACATACATAAACTACTCATGTGTTTATTTACATTTTATCTTCACTTGATTATATTACCTTTCCCTGAATTATATATATGGCTCCGCATAACTGAAATATGCTTAGCTGGTTCATCTTCAATGGTTTAACTTCAAAACTCAGTATTTCATTAGCTTGTATTCCTTAACATCACTTATTATATTGCCCCAATACTGCAGAATTTCAATCTTTTACATAAGTCTCTCATTTTTTCAAAAAAATAATTAAAAAATGAATGGTTCCCAACCCTAGCCCCCCTTCCCTTCCATTCATTCCTTGGCCTCTGTGTATTCACTGGATGTTCCTTCACAGTTTCTGACTCCTCCTTTAAGTATTTTGGCTCCACCTCCACGGGGCATTGACCCAGTGAATGCTTCTTCTTGCGTCCTCTTCAGACTCAGCACCTCTGCTTGCAGCTGTGCCCTTCCCTCTTGTTCCTAAACAAGAATTAATAGACTATCAATATTAAAATAGTACAATTAGACATTTCTTTCATTATCCCTTTCATCAGCCTTACCCACACACATGGTATATGCCTTGGGATGTTTGAGTGTAAGATTCTCCTCGGAAGTTATCAGCAGGGGAGAAATGGGTATATATCTCCCCTTATCCTAACTAATATACACACAGGATGTGTCTGGGTTGATGAATATGGGGAGTTTATGAATTAGTTTATTATCCTAAAAATGTTCTTTAATTATAGTGGGAATTATTGGTGATTCATTTAGACTCTGTTCTTAATATGAAGTTATTTTTAACTTGGCACTGCATTCTAGTATACAAGACTAGTGCACCCATTAGGCAACTAATTAATTCTTTAGGGCAGCAATCCCTGCCTGACACAAGTCACACAGTACCTCCCTGGCCTAAGAAAAATCTATTAAATGGTAAACAAAGATGCAGGTACTGTAGCTGTAGGTGTTTGGCTCTGAGCCTTTAAAGCACAACCTGGTACATAGTTATACTTGAAATGCATGGGACCCCCTATTACTTCCACTGTATCAAGACAAGGGAACTGGAGTCCAATATTCCCTCGTCACTCTAGCCAATGTGTGTGTTTACAGCTGTCAGGAATACCAGCAGCCTAAGAGAGGTCAAGCATGGAGCCCAGGTATTGCATATTGAGCTTTCCCTACACTTGCCTGGATTTTCTGTATGCAGACAGTCCTATTTCCCTACATTAAGCTCCAAATTTACAGTATGGCATATATGTAATACGGGTTTCAGAGTCTGTGTGTGTGTGTCTTACTCTCATACCTATGCAATAACTAGGCTGCACTCTCTGCTCCTGATGACGCTGGTTTATACGCATTGAGCCAATAGAGATGTTCATTTAGTTCTTTATGTTTTAGGGACCCTTTAATCCTTGCTCTGGAAACTGTGTTTTTTCTGGCTAGATGGAAATATTCCTTACAAACTGGGAGAGCTCCCAATTTAGGCAACTAGCTCAGTTTCAATGCACTGAGGCCAGGCTGTTTGCTTGTGGTTTTTTTTTTTCAAGCCTGTATTGTTTGTTTCTGATAGGGCTCTTCATAAAGGTTGTGTGTTTTCTCATACTTTCCTATACCCACAGACCCTCAAAGGCCTGTTTCCATTCATTATATTTGATACTTGCAATGTTTCCACACTGCCTTTTATTCCCTATATCAGTTTCCAGGGAGGGTCCAGTATTGTGCTAGTATTTCCAATCTAGCATACTCCCAAACTTGCTTTATAGCCTCTTTTTTGTAGCGGCCTTTATTTTACTTATGCTCTCGCCTCTGCTGAGACATGTATATGTTATATTTGTCCTAGGTAAGCACTGCGACTGTGTCTGTCTGCCTACCACAATACAGCTTGTAAAGCATTATTTTACCACATCTCTGATTAAAAGCTAAGTTTTATTTTATTCTTTGGCTATCTCCACTATCGTTTTCAATTGTTAAATTGGGGTTACCCCCCGTCACCAACAGTGGCAAGAGCCTTTTTTCTATGTTCAATAGATTGCTTCCCACAATTATCTCGGTACACCCTGCGAGTGTTTTTGTGTGAGTATGTGTGTCTGAGTCTCTTTGTGGCTGTTACTGTTTTTGTCATTGTCTCTTTGTGTCTACATGTGTTTGTCCAGTGCTTCCCAAACCTGTCCTCAGGACCCACGAACAGGCCAGATTTTAAGAATTACCCTGAGGAAATGCAGTCTAGAATACAGTAATCAGTGAGCAACAAATTATATATATATATATTTTTTTTTTTGTTTTTTACTTGCAAAGGATTTTTACCAGGAAGGATACAATGAGATTTCTCTCGTTTTCAAGTATGTCCTGGGTTCAAAAACATTGAAATTATATCACCTGTGCTGGCCTGTTAACAGGTCCTGAGGACAGGATTGAGAAGCATGTCTTTTTTCATTGTCTCTGTAAATTTGAACCCAGATAGAAAATTGCACACCGTGGGGATTCACTGTTAGTTCAATGGTGTGACTGTCATTTCTTTGGATTTAATTATTTCTCTCAGTGTCTTGGTCTTTAGGTGTCTTTGACAGTGCTTTTGTGTTTGTGTCTCTGTCAATGTCTGCTCGTGTCTTTCAATGTCTTGGTTGTGTCTGTCAATGACCCTGTGTGCACCTGCCCGTATCTCTGTGCACGACTGTGGAACTGTACACATTTCTCGTGTATACATGGATACAGACCCTCACTCACAACTTTCTGCACAGTTTTACAAACACAGAGCTATCATCACACACATTAGACACATTAATAAATAAATGTCTTTAGGGAAGGGGGGAGAGATACATTATTTTGATATTTGGTGGGATAGACATGGGAAGCACGGTAAAAGTGCTTTCCCTATGGTAGCTGATATTCTTGCACCAGCCTCGCCAGTAAGACGGTATTTTTTTCCTTTTTTGGGGAGGGGAATACTACATTAATGAACATATATTTTTTACTGTTGGTTTTATTATCTATTAAAATCTAGTTATATTGATCTAACTCTCTAGATAGCTACTTCTTTCGATTATAATAATATGTATTATTTTGTCTCTCTTTCCTTACTCATTGGAATATCTAACATTATTTCTCACCTTTTTCAAATCCTCTTGCAGTCTTTTCAGCTTTAGCTCCAGCTCTGTGACTTTGTCCGTGAGACTCCTGTAGAGAAAAAGTAAGATCCTTTTTAATAGAAACATAGAAAATGTCGGCAGATAAGAACCTTTCGGCCCATCTAGTCTGCCCAATTACATGGAAACTTTACCTGGATTTATCTTTTGTTTAGGATAGCCTTATGCCTATCCCATGCCTGCTTAAATTCAATCACTGTTTTGGCCTCTACCACTTCTACTGGAAGACTGTTCCATGTATCCACCACCCTCTCAGTAAAATAATGCTTCCTGATGTTACTTTTAAACCTTTGCCCCTCTAATCTAAGACTATGTCCTCTTGTTTTGCTACTTTGTTTCCTTTTAAATATACTCCCTTCCTCTACCTTGTGGATTCCCTTTACGTATTTAAATGTTTCTATCATATCTCCTCTGTCTCGTCTTTTTTCCAAGCTGTACATGTTAAGATCATTAAGCCTTTCCTGGTAACTTTTCTCCTTCAAGCCGTACACCATTTTAGTAGCCCTTCTCTGAACTCTCTCTAAGATGTCTATATCCATCTGGAGATACGGTCTCCAGTACTGCACACAGTACTCCAAGTGAGGTCTCACCAGTGCTCTGTAAAGTGGCATGAGCACTTCCCTTTTCCTACTGCTAATACCTCTCCCTACACAACCAAGCATTCTGCTAGCATTTCCTGCTGCTCTATTACATTGACTACTTACCCTTAGATCCTCTGAAATAATGACCCCTAAATCCCTTTCCTCAGATGTTGAGATTAGGACTGTATCAAATATTCTATATTCAGCCCTTGGGTTTTTACGTCCCAGGTGCATTATCTTGTACTTATCCACATTAAAACTCAATTGCCACAGCTCCGACCATTTTTTTAGTTTACCTAAATCATTTGTCATTTGGCTGATCCCCCCATGAACGTCAACCCTGTTGTAAATCTTTGTGTCATCAGCAAAAAGACATGCTTTACCATTAATACCTTCTGCAATATCACTAATAAAAATATTAAAGAGAATGGGTCCAAGTACTGACCCCTGAGGTACCCCACTGGTAACAAGACCTTGCGCCGAATAAACTCCATTTACCACAACCCTCTGTTGTCTGTCACTCAGCCACTGCCTAATCCATTCAACAATATTGGAATCCAAGCTCAAAGATTGCAATTTATTGATAAGCGTTCTATGCGGAACAGTATCAAAAGCCTTACTGAAATCTAAATAAGCAAATGTCTACTGCACCACCTGTGTCTATTATTTTTGTTACCCAATCAAAAAAAATCAATAAGATTAGTTTGGCATGATCTCCCTGAGGTAAACCAGTTTGGCATGATCTCCCTGAGGTTTCCGATCCTGTAATCTATGTGTTTTTAGATGTTCAACAATCCTTTCCTTTAACATGGTTTCCATTAATTTCCCCACTACTGACGTAAGACTAACTGGCCTATAGCTCCCCGATTCCTCACTACTACCCTTCTTGTAA
This sequence comes from Leptobrachium leishanense, assembly GCA_009667805.1. NCBI lineage: Eukaryota > Metazoa > Chordata > Amphibia > Anura > Megophryidae > Leptobrachium > Leptobrachium leishanense. The sequence continues at coordinate 43,870,723 of CM019072.1, forward strand.
ATGGGCACAACATTTGCTAATTTCCAGTCTTCTGGGACGACTCTCGTTAACAAGGATTGGTTAAATAAATCTGTTAACGGTTTTGCTATTACACCACTGAGCTCTTTTAATAACTTAGGGTGGATCCCATCAGGCCCCATTGACTTATTTGTCTTTACTTTAGACAGCTGGGTAGAATGAATGGATTGTCATGCTTTTTCATCATTGTCCTAGTATAGAGCTTCAACGTCGCATCTTACCCTGGTTGTGCTGAGAGTGCACTCTGTCCTAAATCAATTGTGACCTCTGACACTTGACCTATAGGGGAAGAGATTACAAATCATGTTATAAAGCTATATCACTGTCCGATTGAAAAGAAAAATGATTGCTCTAATAATTATAGAGACAATTTTGAAGCTTAACCCCTTCACTACTATTACTGAATAAACTCCATTTTCATAAGCACCGACAGGTGACCCAAGATCGAATATACAAATGCAAAGGGATTTAGGTTATTGCAAATGAAATTTGTTTACAAATGTGCTCCAGAACATGCCCTTAAAGCAGAGGCATAACTAGAAACCTCAGCCCCCCCCTCTGCACTGGACCCCTCCAGGTCCACAATGCCAAATCCAGACAATCCGTGTCCCATTTCTTTCTAGGTTCACTATGACCACTTCCCATTTTTAATGTAATGTACATCCCATTTTTAATGTAATGTGCGCTATATATATCTCACAGAGCTCCACAGCAATAAAATTCACAGTAATGTGCGCTGTGTATGAGCAAATCACAGACACAGAGCTTCACAGTAATGTGCGGTGCGTATTAGCTAATCACAGAGCTCCACAGCAATAAAACTAACAGTAATGTGCTGTGTGTATGAGCGTATGACAGCACCACAGCAATAGAACTAACAGTAGTATGCGTTGCATATGAGTGTATCATAGAGCTCCACAGCTATAAAACTCACAGTAATGTGCGGTGTGTATGAGCGTACCATGGACCTTCAAAATAAAACTCACAAATAAGTATTAAATAAAATATTGTTAAAATAAATAATATATTAAAATAATAGTATTTAATTTATTTAAATATAATTACGATAAATATAAAAATTATTATATTTACAGAATTTATATTAAAATATATATACTTCTTACCTTTCCTAACTGTTTTTGCAGGGAGAGGACTGAATTCCTCTTCATCCAATGGAAGAGCCTAGCTGAGGCCCCAGCAGTTGAGCGGCCTAGCCAAGGTCCCGGTCGTGAAGCCCAGACGAGGCCCCGGCCCGCCACGTGGCCCAGGCGAGGCCCCTGCCCCTAGCTGAGTCCACCGGCCGTGCGGCCCAGGCGAGGCCCCAGTGGCACTCACTGCACTCCTGGTAGTTACGCCCCTGCCCTAAAGTCTCAACACAACGGGATGACAGCTGATGTGCAATTGAAATTATTTGAAAAGTTTGCAGGTCTGTTTTACCTCCGCTGAAACACAGAGACCAAGCTATAATGTAAACGTAGGGGCAAAGATAAATCTGAGAGCGCCCCAACCAAATTTGGGATTAAACCCTCCTTTATTTAATACGAAAATAGAAGTTTGAATTGCAAGTGGGACCCACTTACAAAAACTCGTGTAAGGTTGGGGTGATATTAAAAACAAAAATTTATTATCGGACATTGCCGAACACAAACTGAACAAACATTGTATAGAGAACACAAATTAAATTTCACATCAATTTGCAATGAAACAGTAGGTTGTTGTGGACCCAATATATTAATATTACTGGCAGCAGAGGTTATACAGCATTATCATTCCAAACAAATATTTGTATATATATATGTATAATCCTCGTGCGGTCAAAAAGGTGTATCAGCAGTAACCCACAATCATGAACACCTATAAACATTCAAATGTGTAGATGGTCAATAAGAACCACTTAGAGAACTAATAGTTTCTCATATGGGAACCATAACCACAGTTGTTCTATGGTGACTTTTGAAATAAACTCAAAAAAACACATTCATAAGGGGCATGCTAAAATATATAATTTTAAAAAGGCCAACTTTATTAAAATAAAGGAAGCTCTCAATGTCATTGACTGGCAGAAACTCTTTCACGGGAAAAACACTGAGGATAAGTGGAATATCTTTAAACTAACACTAGAAAAGTACACGTCACAATATATTCCACTGGTTAATAAATATAAAAGAAACAGACTGAAACCAATGTGGCTTAGTAGGAAGGTAACTAAGGAAATGAAAAATAAAAAGAAGGCATTTAAAGCTTTTAAATTTGATAAATCTGAGGCATCCTATAAAGCATATAGGGCAGCCAATAAAGCATGTAAAAATGCGATTAGATGGGCTAAACTAGATAACGAAAAAGAAATAGCCAAAGAGAGCAAGACCAACCCTAAAAGATTCTTTAAGTACATAAATTCTAAAAAACCCAAGAGTGAAAATGTAGGTTCACTAAAATCTGAGTCAGGGTTATTGTTAACTGAAGATCAGGATAAAGCAGAAATTTTAAATGATTTTTTCTTCAGTATTTATCAAAGAGAAACCTATAACAGGAGACATGAAATTCATTAATAAAAACTTACTAATACAAAGTGACTGGTTGACTCAGGACAAGGTTTTACACAAATTAAACAATGTGAATGTTAATAAAGCCCCAGGGCCAGATGGAATTCACCCGCGAGTACTAAGAGAGCTATGTGTTGAAATATGTAAACCTCTGTTCTTAATCTTTCAAGATTCTTTTCTTTCAGGAATAGTACCAGAGGATTGGAGAAAAGCTGACGTGGTCCCTATATTTAAGAAAGGTTTAAAATTTGTGCCTGGGAATTATAGACCTGTGAGCTTAACATCTGTGGCTGGGAAAGTATTTGAGGGGTTACTAAGGGATAATATTCAGGAATTTATTGGGAGGTATAATGTAATTGGCAAAAATCAGCATGGTTTCATGAAACACAGATCATGTCAGACTAACCTAATTACGTTCTATGAGGAAGTAAGTAGAAGTATAGATCAGGGGGTCGCAGTGGATGTGATTTACTTAGATTTTTCCAAAGCTTTCGACACAGTTCCACACAAAAGGTTACTACTTAAATTAAGAAAAAATGGTCTAGATGAAAATACTTGTTCTTGGATAGAAAACTGGCTAAAAGATAGGGTACAGAGAGTGGTCATAAATGGTACATTTTCAAGATGGACACCAGTGGTAAGTGGTGTCCCTCAGGGGTCTGTTATAGGACCAATACTATTCAATTTATTTATAAATGACCTTGAGATAGGCATTGAAAGTCATGTATCAGTGTTTGCAGATGACACAAAGCTAGGAAAAGTAATACAATGTGAGCAGGATGTTACTTCGCTGCAGAGGGATTTAGATAGATTGGGGGACTGGGCACTTAAATGGCAGATGAGATTTAATCTAGATAAATGTAAAGTTATGCACTTTGGAGTGAAGAAACACAAGCAATTTATACCCTAAATGGTACGGAGTTAGGGAAATCCAAGCAGGAGAAGGATTTGGGAATAATCATAGACTTCAAACTAAGTAACAATGTGCAATGTCAAACAGCAGCCGCCAAGGCCAGCAAAGTACTGGCATGCATTAAAAGGGGAGTTCACTCACGGGATGAAAACATAATTTTGCCTCTGTATAAATCAATGGTCAGGCCGCACCTTGAATATGCCGTGCAATTTTGGGCACCTGTCTTAAAAAAAGATATTATATCGTTAGAAAAAGTGCAGAGACGGGCAACTAAATTAATAAGGGGGATGGAAGGGTTAAGTTATGAGGAAAGACTAACAAGCTTAAACCTGTTTAGTTTAGAGAAAAGGCGCCTTAGAGGGGATCTGATAACCTTATAAAATATATATGGGGCCATTATCAACCATTGTCTGATAACCTATTCATTAACAGGACTATACATAGGACAAGGGGTCATCCATTTAGACTGGAAGAAAGAAAATTTAGCTTAAAGCATAGGAAGGGTTATTTTACGGTGAGAACAATAAAGCTGTGGAATTCTCTGCCTGTTGAGGTGGTTGGGTCAGAGTCTGTACAGACTTTTAAAAAACGACTGGATGACTTCCTGCAGACACAGAATATTAAGGGTTATAATATTTAATATGTGGGTAAAAGCTTCTTGATCCAAGGAGAAATCTGACTGCCATTCTGGGGTCAAGAAGGAATTTTTTCCCAGTATGTTGCATATTGGCAAGCATTCAGACTGGGTTTTTTGCCTTCTTTTGGATCAACAGCAGTAGGTTATGTGGGAGAGGCTGAACCCGATGGACGCATGTCTTTTTTCAGCCTATATAACTATGTAACTACTATGTAACTATGTAACTAATACTCATCAGGTATTCACCTTATAATTATTGAGTGGATATCATAACGACAAGCTGATTGTGGGTACTTGTAAAGATTGTCTATTAGGTCAAAGAGTAAGTTCCCAATATAGCCTTGCTTTCCATAAGAGATATAACCTTATGTTTATCAATAGATTATTGTAGCAACTAGAACAAGTTGTTGCATATACCTAAATATATAGGTTACTGAAGTAGATCAAGGAATAAATTCCAAAAGCAACCTTATATCACAATACAATTGTGTTAATAAGGGAACAAATTTCTGTACGAGACAAAAACGTTGCGACCAGTTAGCTTGCCACAATGTGTAACTGACCGTAATATGGCAATATAGTGCACCCAAATTGATGATAAATAAGTAAAGGAATTACTTCCAAAAAAAAGACTGCGTGCCTCAGTTGAAAGCATTTAAACAGAAACCAATTCGTATGAACAAGACAGTTTAATGGTCCCTATTCACTGTTTGAGATTTCTGCTCAAATAACCCATAATGGGAAAATTGAAGATAGAGACAACCACAGGCAGCACAGTAGCCGAAAAAAGATCAATAATAATAATCAAAGTCCACAACAATGGTTGAAATGACACTATCATTTTCTCATATTTTTTGGTTATTTCAACCATTGTTGTGGACTTTGATTATTATTATTAATCTTTTTTCGGCTACTGTGCTGCCTGTGGTTGTCTCTATCTTCAATTTTCCCATTATGGGTTATTTGTATACATGTTAGGGACAGAGCAAAAATCTCAAACAGCAATTAGGGATCAGCAAATTGTCCTACTCATACAAATAGTTTTTAGTCTGAAGACTTTTTATTGCGGCACGCAGTTGTTTTTTGGAATTAATTCCTTTATTTACTTTCATCTATTAAGCGTGCGGCAATTAATTTGGTTGCAATATATTGCCTTATTAAGGAATTGTCTCTATCTTCATTTTCCCATTATGGGTTATTCGTATGTATGTTAGGGACAGAGCAGAAATCTCAAACAGTGAATAGGGACCATTAAACTGTCCTGTTCATACAAATTGGTTTCTGTCAATGCTTTCAACTGAGGCACACGTTTTTTTGGAAGTAATTCCTTTACTTATTTATGATCCATTTGGCGTGCAGCAATCAATTTGGGTGCAATATATTGCCATATTACGGTCAGTTACGCATGGTGGCAAGCTAACTGGTCGCAACGTTTTTGTCTCGTACAGAAATTTGTTCCCTTATTAACACAATTGTATTGTGCTTTGAGCTTGGATTCCAATATTGTTGAATGGATTAGGCAGTGGCTGAGTGACAGGCAACAGAGGGTTGTGGTAAATGGAGTTTATTCGGCGCATGGTCATGTTACCAGTGGGGTACCTCAGGGGTCAGTACTTGGACCCATTCTCTTTAATATTTTTATTAGTGATATTGCAGAAGGTATTAATGGTAAAGCATGTCTTTTTGCTGATGACACAAAGATTTACAACAGGGTTGACGTTCCTGGAGGGATCAGCCAAATGACAAATGATTTAGGTAAACTAAAAAAATGGTGGGAGCTGTGGCAATTGAGTTTTAATGTGGATAAGTGCAAGATAATGCACCTGGGACGTAAAAACACAAGGGCTGAATATAGAATATTTGATACAGTCCTAACCTCAACATCTGAGGGTTGGGATTTAGGGGTTATTATTTCAGAGGATCTAAGGGTAAGTAGTCAATGTAATAGAGCACCAGGAAATGCTAGCAGAATGCTTGGTTGTGTAGGGAGAGGTATTAGCAGTAGGAAAAGGGAAGTGCTCATGCCACTGTACAGAGCACTGGTGAGACCTCACTTGGAGTACTGTGTGCAGTACTGGAGACCGTATCTCCAGAAGGATATAGACATCTTAGAGAGAGTTCAGAGAAGGGCTACTAAAATGGTGTACGGCTTGAAGGAGAAAAGTTACCAGGAAAGGCTTAATGATCTTAACATGTATAGCTTGGAAAAAAGACGAGACAGAGGAGATATGATAGAAACATTTAAATACGTAAAGGGAATCCACAAGGTAGAGGAAGGGAGTATATTTAAAAGGAAACAAAGTAGCAAAACAAGAGGACATAGTCTTAGATTAGAGGGGCAAAGGTTTAAAAGTAACATCAGGAAGCATTATTTTACTGAGAGGGTGGTGGATACATGGAACAGCCTTCCAGTAGAAGTGGTAGAGGCCAAAACAGTGATTGAATTTAAGCAGGCATGGGATAGGCATAAGGCTATCCTAAACAAAAGATAAATCCAGGTAAAGTATCCATGTAATTGGGCAGACTAGATGGGCCGTAAGGTTCTTATCTGCCGACATTTTCTATGTTTCTATGTGATATAAGGTTGCTTTTGGAATTTATTCCTTGATCTACTTCAGTAACCTATATATTTAGGTATATGCAACAACTTGTTCTAGCTGCTATAATCTATTGATAAACATAAGGTTATATCTCTTATGGAATGCAAGGCTATATTGGGAATTTACTCTTTGACCTAATTACCAATCTTGACAAGTACCCACAATCAGCTTGTCGTTATGATATCCACTCAATAATTATAAGGTGAATACCTGATGAGTATTAGTAACCATAGAACAACTGTGGTTATGGTTCCCATATGAGAAACTATTAGTTCTCTAAGTGGTTCTTATTGACACATTTGAATGTTTATAGGTGTTCATGATTGTGGGTTACTGCTGATACACCCTTTTGACCGCACGAGGATTATACATATATATATAAATATTTGTTTGGAATGATAATGCTGTATAACCTCTGATGCCAGTGATATTAATATATTGGGTCCACAACAACCTACTGTTTCATTGCAAATTGATATGAATTTTAATTTGTGATCTCTATACAATGTTTGTTCAGTTTGTGTTTGGCAATGTCCGATAATAAATTTTTGTTTTTAATATCACCCCCAACCTTACACGAGTTTTTGTAAGTGGGTCCCACTTGCAATTCAAACTTCTATTTTCGTATTAAACGTAGGAGCAGTTTTTGGCTAGCAGATGTTGTCTGCTACTTGTCAACTAAGGCTTATCTACAGCGAAAATAAACAGTGAGGTGCCTCTTATATATTTATTGTGTGTGCATTTAATGGAAATCAAATTTCCATAAAACCCACTGAATCCTGCCAGTGGTGTTATTGAAAATCAGATAGTAGTGAAGGGGTTAATCTCATAAAATATAAACTACACAAATAAAAAAATGGATGTACAGTTTTACTAGAGCTATGTACGGCATGGACCCTTACTAAGCTACCAATTTCCATTTCATTGAATATGGAAATGCATTTAAAAAATATATATCCCATTTTTGTCTGCATTGTCATTAAATGAAAAACTGCACCATTGCCCTTTACTTAATTCGGCATTAAAATACAGCAATTCTCCCTGGGGAAACTTACAGCTGCTATCAATAATCACTTACTTCAAAATGCAGACTCCCTTTTTGGTCCATTATATAAATCCATTTTGTGGAATATCTACGTGTTTGGGACTCACCTTACATCCTGTAGCATTACGTTCCTTGTACCCTATTTTTCACTGCATTTCTGGTCTTCCTTTTCTTATCCTATCACTTCCTTTTCTCCTTCTGACACATCTGTAATCTATTTCATATTCTTTTTGTGACGCTTCTAACATTCTATTTGACCAGATTTTTTTAAAGCATGTTGGGCCCTATTACAAACTTAATGCTAGCGTTAGCGGTCAGATATGTGAGCATTAACGCGTCGCTAGCTTAAGTCTCTTTAGCGTATGACCCCCCATGTTACATTCCGAACACCAACGGGTTAAAAAAACCTGTTAGCGCATCGGGATTGCACTCGTTTCTGCGCGCTTACTGTACTCTGCTCTCCCTATACTTAACATGGGGAGTGCAAAGAGCAATTAGTGTTAGGATTACAAAATCCTAATGCTAATTACGCCCCGCTGCGGTTAACTAAAACGTTAACCACAGCTAGAAGCTGGTTCTGATACCGCTTCTGCGGAATCAGTTAGCACCAGATGAACCCCCCTCCCCAAAATCAGATACTCGCCTCTCATCCCACAGCGGGAATGGTGACCCAATCTGCCACTTCTGGCCGCCAGGAGTAGAGTGAGACTGAGGACAAATAGTCCCCAGTCCCCCTCCGCGAAATACTCTGCGGATCTGCAGGATCTCGCGAGACCTAGATCGTGCAGGACTAAACGTCTGCCAGCATGCACAACCCTCAATGGAGTCCAGGAGGTGGTACCAGTATATCCAGGGGGTTAGCAGTGCATTACGGGGCAGGCAGCTGAATCAGCCCCTGCCACCTTTTTATGGTGCTAAACTGGGGATGCTAAGGGGAAACCTGCAGGTGCAGGTTTTACACCTTAGCGTCACCGTTTTAGCATTAGGAAAGTAATATGGACCGTTATATCTTCTTTGCTGCGTTCTATATTGGTCCTTGCTTTTTGAAATATGTTGTTTTATATGTAATTGGTGTGGTGAAAAAACAGTGGGCACTATTCCATATTGAATGTTTACAGTAGTGTCCAGATGAGTAAGTGCTGCCGCCAGGATAAGTAACTTTAACGCATGCACCCCATATTACATTCCTGACGCATATACTTAATAATTAGTTTTTCGATAGGTAAGGTATTCCATAGTGTTAACACTAATTACCACATCTGGTACTAATTGATTCCGCTTTTACAAAATTATGTAATACCCACTAAAAAAAACTAAATATGGTGCTAAAATGGGGATGCTATGGGGAAACCTGCAGGTGCAGATTTTCCCTGTTAGCTTCCCCATTTTAGCGCGAACTACAGAATAAGACCCAGTGAGAGCTGTCTATGGTTCCATTATGATCAATTCATAGCTGATTTATAATATAGGACAAAACCTGCTCTCTTGTAGTGGGTAGTATCCATTGTTAAACAGGGTTTCTTCTGTTGCTGCTCTGTAAGGAGGTTGAGATGGTTATAACTTAGTCACCTTCTTTAGACATGGCTTCCAAAATGCTGTTGCATGCTAGAGTAAGGTCGGAGATGCTCTGCCACTCATCTTCAATTGATGTCTGAGCTGCTGACATTGCTGAAATGTAGACAAAGTTATGAGACACAGCTGGATGTCATTGAAAACATTAGACACAGAGTTGAGGCTGATAATATTTATCATAATAAATTCGGGTAGGGTAAAACGAGCTTACGTATATTTATATATATGTATATATACCACAGCTCTTGAGTTGCAGTTAAAAACTGCATGACGGGTAACATCAAAACCATCAATGTTAGTAAACTGTTTTGATTCATTACTGTCATGGGGGCATCTGGCGTGAGCCGAGGTGGGACCCATATGTGGGGTTAAAAGCCCAAAAAGCAGGAGACATCACTAACTGCAGACAAGGATTCTCTATCCCGATCCACCAATTCGATTCTGCTTTTTGACCTGGACCTCCAAAGGGGTGCTTGGCTGTCTGTAAAGGTTTGAGTCTAAAAGTAAAGAGTGGTGTGACTTCCATGGGCTTGGCAGGTTCTGGCTCTGTGGGCAGGACAGGTTCTGATTACATGGGCGGGTGACTCTTCATCCGACCAGTCCTCCTCGCAACTGGTCTCCATGGGCATGATTCTCCTAGACTTGGTTAGTGCAGATTTTCTGGATTCAGCTGGCTCAACCTGTCTAGATCCAGACTTTGCCTTGGCGGTACCAGGCCCTTGGAGCTTGGAGAGTAAGGCCTCCCTGGGTTTGGCGGGCAAGGCCTTCCTGGGCTTGGCAGGCAAGGCCTCCATGGCCTTGGCTGGCAAGGCCTTCCTGGGATTAGCTGGCAAGGCTCTGTGGGCTGGGCTGGCAAGTTAGAATGGGTAACTGACCTCTGTACAGGTGGTTCTGAACCATGCTTAGTCTCAGGACAATGAGTTGGTTTCAGGGTCTCACTGGACAAGAGGAGATCCTGTGAGCAAAACCCTGCAGTAAAAACAGATGTTGCCAGCTCTCCGTCTGTTCATTTCCTCAGGTGTGAGTGGGTCACGGACTCTGCTCCTCAAGGAAGCATGGCTGTCTGAAGTCTTAGTAGAGGCTTCTAACAATGAGTCCATTAACCCCTTTAGGTCTGTCACCATTTTAAATAATATGAGTAGCATGGAGTCCAGTACAATAAGTATCACTATGGGCTTTATGATTGGCCCCTTCATTTTGTCACGGGCACCCGGCAGGAGCCGAGTTGGGATATAAGGGGTTAAAAGTTCATTAAGCAGGAAAAGCCACTGGTTAAATGCAGACAGACAGAATAGCAGGCAGGAGGTGAAGACACCGCTAGGCTGGGTAGGGATTCTCTATAGATATACAGGACTAAGACAAAGCACGTCCTTTTTGTAATATCACAGTCTGGAGAGGAGACCCAGCACACAGGCAACCTAACAAAAAGAAATCCCCGAGCTGAGAGGTCGGTCCTTGAAGTGGCTGGATCTAAACTAAGAAAAGAGAAACACGTGGTGGTGCAGGGTCTCCGGAAAAAACAGCAGCAAACTGATCAGTATTGTAACACAAGGGTAAAAGCATAAATGTAGTCAAAAGGAATAGCCAAGGTCAGTATACAAGGTTAATACAGCCAACAGGTGTTTCGTCACAGAGAATAGTCAGCACAGCAAGGGCCAAAACACAGAGTAGTCTTTAGGGATAGTAAAGGGCATTACACAGAGAATCCACACAGAGGTAGGAAGGGTTAAAGCAAGGGACAGCATAAACAAATAAATACAAGGTAAGGACAACAGTGAAACAAATAAATAATACACCGGAGGGCAAGGTAGGGGAAATTAAACAAATACAAGGCAAGGACAACAGGGGACCAAACAAACAGAAAATGCTATGTGCTATGACAGGTGGATACTGAGGAGAGCTGATGCTGACAAGAAAACCCTGGACTGGATGAAGGAATGGCAGGGCAAGAACTAAGCCGGCCCGAATCAGCTCACGTACCGGGGTCATTGCTGGAAACGTGACACCTACAAACATGGGAAAAGGCCTTACAACCACCACATTTATAGGCACCCTTAAAGACATAGGACAGTCAGTTTTTTTCCCAGAGCCCACATTATTTGCCCTATTACCTATGGAATGCTAATTGTAGCGTTTGGGTAAGCGTTAACGCCAGGATAAGTGACTTTAATGCATACACCCTGTATTACCTTCCTAATACTAAACAGATAAAAAAATCTGTTAGGGGCATGGCCAGCACAGTAGGGAGCAGACGTCGTTAGGAAGAGCTCTGCTTGATTCCGATGCTATCGGGGATTTCCGACCGGATAACCCAGCTAATTGCCCCATTTTTGGAGTTCCTACGAGGCTAGCTACTGGGTGGAGTGCTCCGGAGCCCAGTTTGGTTCCCCCTCCGGAGCCTAGCTGAGAACGGGGCCTCCGTTCCCTGCTGAGAGCGACCAGCCATCGGCCATATTGGGGCCTAATTCTCAGCTCCTCCGCGGCTCAATCCTTGTGCCTGATCTTTCCCTGTGCAAGCCCCCTTTGATTAACTGCCGTGGGGATTGCGGGTCCCCATCTCTTGGCCGCTATGGATGTCGAAGCGGCGACAGCAGGATTAGTCGGAGCCCAGAGGCGTGGAGTTCGCCCTCTGTTGTCAGGATGGCTGTGATCTCAGGTCTGGAAACCTGTTTGGAGTTGCTGGGGAAGGTGGACTTGAGTCCGCTTACACAGGACACCTCGTGCCAGCCATACTGAGGAGCTGCAGGGGAGCGGAGGCTGTCCGGAGATTGTGCCTGAGGAGGCCTTCCTCACAGGGGAAGTGGATGGCTCTGCGGTGTCTGTGAGCTGTGCTGGACTGGAACTTCCGGAAGATGTGCAGCTGCTGGCCCCTATGAGTGCGGGAGCAGTCCCTGAGTTGTGCAGTGGGGATGTGACGGGTGCTGTGGTCTGTACCACTTTGGATGGTGGGCTGGTTCCAGAGGACGAAGTGGAGCGCGATGCTGGCCTCGGCGATTCAGATGAGGTGCCGTCCCTGGATTTCTTGCCTGAGGAGGCGCTTTAGGATCTGTGTGACGTACCGGCTGCCTGCGGAGTCTGTGTGGCTGCAGGGATCGTTGGCCTGGCTGTGATGTCTCCCCTTGGCCTGTTTTTGCTGGAGGCTGTCGGCCTGCCACTCGGTGTGGTGCATGATGGTGCTGCGCGGGGGGCTGTCAGGCTGCCGGGTGTGTGGGACTGCTGATGTCCTTCGTCCTGTTTTCTGGCTCGACACGGGCTGAGGTAGACTTCCCCATAGAGGTTTTGTCCCCGGCTTGCTTCGTATCGAAGTAACCCCCCACCACAATGCTTTTTTTTTCTTTTTCCCTCTCTTCCCTTCCCTTCCCAGAAGTGACCTTTTTATTTTTTTATTTTGATGCCTCACCTCGCTTTGCTGATGACTTTTTTTAACTTTACTGCTGAGTTTTTCTTTTCCTGCTGACTTTTCGTTTAATATAGCCGTTATTATTCTTTCCTGTTTTTATAAGGTCTTATGCTGTGCCTTTGTTGATGACATATTTTGGCCCTGCACGGCCCTCATTTATTTTTTCTGGTCTGATTGTGCGAGGATTTCTTTACAAAATAAAAATTGGAAATTTAAAAAAAAAAATCAGTTATTGCATCTGTGATTGTGTAATTGTGAGCTTACTGTACTTTACGCACACTATACTTATCATGTAATTAGCATTAGGATATGGAATGTGTTATAAAGTCCTAACACTAATTACCGCAACTGGTGCTAAATGATTCTGCTTTTGCAAAATCATTTAGCACCAGCTAAACCCCCCCCCCCCATAAATCAAATACTCACCTCTCATCCCACCGGGAGAACGGTGGCCTGATCCGCTGCCTCTGGCCACCGGGAGCAGAATGAGACAAGGGATAAATAATGCCCAGTCTCCCTTCACGATCACTCAGTGGCCCTGCGAGAGCGAGATCACGCAGGTCTCGTGTCCGGCAGCAGAACCCTCCATGGAGTTCTAGTGACTCCAGGAGGTGATACTCGTGCCGGCAATGAGTATCATTGAGGGTAGCGCTGCATCCCCAGGCAAGCTTCTGAAGAAGCACCTGCCCCGGAATATGGTGCTAAAATGGAAACGCTATGGGGAAACCTGTGGGTGCAGGTTTTCCGCGTTACCAACCCCATTTTAGCGCCAACAACAGAAAAGTGCATTATGTTGGAAATGACGAAGTACAAGCCTATAACTAATATTCACACATCTCCTTGCGGTCATAGATGGTTTCTTGGGTATGACAGAACTTAAATGTGGGCCTTGAGTCAATAAGGGCCAAAAGCGTTCGCAAATTCTTTGCACGCTATACCAGCCTGTATCATAATTTCCAATCAATCTTATCAATTTGCTGGGTTCTCAACACTTGTCCTGTAACATATGACTCCTAGCAGTCAGTAAAGTACATTAGTAAACTCTTTTCAAAACCCTATTGGGGTAGCCCTCTTCCCTAAAATGAGGATTCATCAAAAAGACAAAGTCTGCACGCTCAATGGACCCTTTGTAAATCTGTCCAATCACACAGCACTTTGTACATGCTCTGTATTTCTTTTATGAGAATTACAGTCTCCACATTCACTTGCAGTCCAGGCATTACCTAGATCACCTGTACACAATCCATGTGCTCTCAATGGTTTACAGGATTAGGAGGGAGGTGTTGCCTCAGTGTTTTCTTCCTCCCTCCCTGGTACTCAACAGCTCATACTGTCTGCATGTATTGGTGGAAGAGAAAGACCAGGACATGTACAGCGCAAGATCTGATAATCTGGCAGATCATTAAGGATTTTTCCACCTCAAAGTATTATGCAGGTAGATTGTCCGTTACAATTAATTACATTAATTAATTGTAATGAATACAGTCTAAGACTGCCTGCCGTATGGGTAGAACATACAGTGTTTGAACAATATGGATAATGTCTGCCAAATCTTCTCAGGATTGGTCTGTATCTAGTCAGCATAACTAAATTCAATTCAATTTCAAATAAGCTTTATTGGCAGGACCAAATACATTTTAGCAGTGCCAAAGCATATGGGGAGGTTATATGGGATGGGGGGTACTGGGACATATATGGGGGAAATGGGCAAGTCCATGGACATTATCAGGGGTAAGGGATAATATGAAGGGGGATGGGGGCGAGTCCGTGTTGGGGATTTCTAAGTCCGGGATCTCTCATGTTCCTCTCAGTCGGTGACATTCTGTGACGTATTGTGCAGATATAATGCATAACTGGCTGAGAGATAAGAGAAATTCCTCAGCCAACCCAGGATCATGGACACTGCTTTCATAACCCACAGACACCTGAACTTCCCATTGTCCTCTCTTCTCGGCTGAAAAAAATCTATTTTTTATTATTACCATTTATTTACCTTTTAACTATTTGTTCACCATGCTAAACAGATCTTTTTGACCCCAAGACTGTATATTAACCAGCTCACATTTAAATTGTGTTTAATATAATAGAATTTTCTCTTTGGAAAAATGTGACGGCAATTTAGAACACAAAAAGAGAGAAAATAAACTAGATTTAAACTGTGCGTGAAATTTGTGTTTAGATCTTGCTAGTTGCCCATCTTTCTGGAGTTTACTGTGACTGGCAGGGGATGTGTTGAGTTGCAAGTTTAAGGTGTGGATGGGCAAACATTGTGAATAGGATGTGGAGCCTATGATTTACAGATTATACAGTCAGGGTTATTCAGAGAGCGGTGAAAAGCAGGAGAATGACTGGAGATCATTCTCCTGCTTTTCACCTCTCTCTGAATAACCCTGCAAGTATTAACAGGATTATTCATTTGATTGAAGGTGGGAGGGATACGTTTATAAGAGGATGAGTTGTTCACATGTGGGTGAAATCTTTCTAAGTAGCAGAGTCTGCCCTCTCCCCCTGCCAGATTAAAAAATCATCAGCCTCCACTCTAATACAAATATTACATTTTAAGTTCTATGTGTACTGTGAAAACATTTTAGATGAAAAGCTTAAAGCTGAGGTTTTTGGAAAAAAAAATGAATTTAATATTTTATTTTATTATCAAGATATATGCCAGGTAAGCAGATGATGATGAGAAAGCTCTCCGTGGCCAAACACTTTATCAGAATCATAAAAGTACAGAGATGTATGAATTTTTAAGTGCAGATTGAGCACTATCCAACCTAAAGCCTAGACTCCGACCACAGTCTTCTGAGTCTTATAGGTATTGTCCTGTGGTGTTCCTCACTAACATCATTCGATGTTCCTCCTGGTGCACCAGCATGCCCACTCAGTGCCAGCGTGTTCTTCAAGGGACACACTGGGCAGTGCAAGCAAATGACATGCTGTGCAGCGCCAGTGAGTAAAAAGGTGGCACTGTGCAGCATGTCCCTCGCTGGAGCTGCACAGCCTTCCTGCTCTGTGGAATCCTGGAAGGATACCAAAATCCAAAATAGTCTGAAATATCCGTGGTGCTGAACATTTCAGATACTGGATGATCAGTTTGTATTATATATTTAAAGTATAACAATGACCAAACTGAGAGAAGTAGTATATACAGAACGAAAAGGAAAGATTGCAAAAGATCAACCATAAATAGTGTTAGTACTGTTCTGGATGGGTTCCTCAAAAGACGTCACAGGTGAGGTTTCTTCTTCCTGAAGGTGGTTCTGTGACTCAATTATGTCTTCGCCAGAGGGGCAAACAGCATCATCAATATTCTAAGAAACAAAAAGAGAGCTGCCTATAGTATGATTTTCCATGATCTTGCATAATAATAATAAAGTTATTATTATAGAATGATGAAATTGTGATAACACAAGTATTAATGTATTTTTATATGGACCTCTTAATATTAACCCTATTACACCCAAAATGTGTATACATGTTTTTGTATAGACAAACAAAATTTAATGCAGGATTTACATTCTCCCTGAGGAGAAACAAATCCTTCATTTAGACCACACTTCTCTCACCCTGCATAATTACAACCTCATTTCCAAAAAAGTTGGGACAGTATGGAAAAATGAAAAAAGTAATAAAAATAAAAAAAGAGTCAACTGAGAATTAATTTCACCATGTACTATATTGAAAACACATTATTAACACATTATTTGATGTTTTACTTTGTGAATTTAATGTATTTTTGAAAATATACACTCATTTAAAATCTGACTGCAACACGCTCCACAAAAGTTGGGACAGGAGCAATTTAGGACTAATTGAGAGTTGATGTGAACTAGGTGAGGTAATCGTGTAATCATAGGGCCCTATTACACTCCTAACGCAAACGTTAACGCTCACTTGCGTGAACATTAACGTTTGCCTGGGTATTTACCGCATATTACAATCCAAACGCAAACGCGTTAAAAAAAACGTTTGCGTTTGGTACCTTACGCTTCTCTGCACGAGGTTACTGTACTTTGCGCTCCCTATACTTAACATGGGGAGCGCAAAGTGTTAATCAGTGCTGGATTACAAAGTCCCAGTGCTGACGAACGCCTGGCTCTGGTCAGCGAAAAGTTAACCAGAGCCAGGACTTGGTGTTCCGCTTCTGCAGAATCCAGTAACACCAGCCTTAAAAAATAAAAAAAGCATCATATACTCACCCTCTGTCCCGCGGCGAGGTCCGTGGCTCCGACCGCCTCCTCCGGCCGGAGCAGGGAAACACTGGGGGAAAAAGTCCCCCCAAGTCTCTCCCTGCGTATCACTACACCGACCGGCTGGATCTCGCGAGGCGAGATCCGGCTGGTCACGTGACCGGCAGGGAGGAACTCAATGGAGTCCTATGGACTCCATCGAGTGGATGCTCGCAGCTGCGCTCAGCGCTGCCGTGAGCATCCCGGATTTTAACGCTCGGAAACAATGCAGGCAGCATTTTTTGTGCCTGCATTGTAATCCAGTGTTAAAACGGGGGCGCAAGGGGGAAAACTGCGAGCGCAGTTTTTCCTCCCATGCGCCGTGTTTTAACGCGAAGAACGTAATAGAGCCCATAGTATATAAAGAGCCACCAAAAAAGGCCTAGTCCATCTAGAGCAACGATTGGTCGAGGCTCGCCAGTCTGCCAACAGATGCATCAGCGAATAATCCAACACTTTGAGAACAACATCCCCCAAAGACAAATCAGCAGGAATTTGGGCATTTCACCTTCTACAATGCACAATATAATAAAAAGATTCAAGGCATCTGGTCAAATCTTGGTGTGTAAAGGGCAAGGCCGAAAACCACTTCTGAATGAGCATGATCTCGGATCCCTCAGACATCACTGTCTCAAAACCCGTCATGAGTCTGTAATGGATATCCTGACATGGGCTCGGAAATACTTTGGTAAACTTTTGTCAGTCAACACCATTTTCCACTGCATCTACAGATGCAAGTTAAGGCTTTACAATGCAAGGCGGAATCAATACATCAACAGTGTCCAGAAGCACTGCTGACTTCTCTGGACTCAGTCTCATCTGGGATGGATAGTATCACAGTAGAATTGTGTTTTGTGGTTCAACGAGTCAACATTTCAAATAGTTTTTGGACAAAACAGCCATTGAGTTTCCCAGTCCAAAGAGGAAAATAACCATCCAAGCTGTTATCAGCGTCAGGTGCAAAAAGCCAGCATCTGTTGTGGGGTGTGTCAGTGCCGGTGGCATGGGTAACTTGCACATCTGTGTGGGCACCATTAATGCAGAAAGATATGTACGCATTTTGGAGCAACATATGCTGCCATTTAGATGTTATCTTTTCCAGGGACATCCCTGCTTCTTCCAGTTGGACAACTCCAAACCACATTCTGCCCAGATTACCAACTAATAGTTGCGTATGCAGAGTGCGTGTGTTTGCATGGCCTGCCTGTAGTCCTGACCTGTCTCCGAATGAGAATGTGTGGCGCATTATGATGCACAAAACAAGGCAACAAAGGCCACGTACAGTTGCGTAGCTGAAACCATACAGAATGGGTGGATGGGGGAAAATTCCACTTGCTAAACTTAATCAACTGTCTTCAGTGCCCAGACATTTAATAAATGATATTAAAAGAAAAGGTGATGTTACACAAGGGTAAAGTGTCAACTATCCCAACTTTTGTGGAGCGTGTTGCAGTCAGATTTGAAATGAGTGTATATTTTCAAAAATACATTAAATTCACAAATTAAAACATCAAATAATGTGTTAATAATGTGTTTTCAATAAAGTACAGGGTGAATTGAATTTTCAGTTGACATTTTTGATTGTTTTTTTTCTTTTGCATTTGCCATACTGTCGCAACTTTTTCACAATTGGGGTTGTACAATAAAACTGTAAGAATAACAAAATTCTCATTTAGATCGCACAAATGTCAACCTGTGTTACTACAAAGATGCTGTCATGGTCACTGTATAAATAAATAATCAATCTTTATTCGCTACATTACAACAGCTAGGGAAACTGAAAGGGCATTCCCTACTGTATAGGGTTAAGTGAAAATGTCAGTATAGCACCGATAAACAGTCTTACTGTACATTTCATATACAACCATTATATCCAAAAACATAACTTCTATAGCTTTTTGGTATTTTTTTGGGCGTTGCTTTGCTAATAAATACATTATGTTCAGTACAAATACCCATAACCAGGATATCTGACCATTTTTATCATCTATCTTTATCACATTAACTGTAAGTGACACAAAAGCTATTTCTGTCTGTTAATAAATAAGATTTGAGATTGTGCAAGATAAGGGACACCATTTACTGTTCACAACATTTAACCCCTTCTGTTCTGGCAATCATAGATGTCCCTGCATTTAATGTATTAGGGGACTGTTGTTTTAATTTGGCAGCCATTACTACGCAATACATTGCAGCTACTTCCTGATTAGGAATCCATTTGATGTTCAGAGAGCAACAGAAAGTCAGCTCCACATTTCTTTCACACAGGCCTTGAAATTATAAGTCTGTAAGTAGAGCATCAATGTTTTTAAGTTAAAGTATATATTTTCAGCAACTCAAATACTGTTCCATATTTGTTTAATAGTATTTGATTGTCTTAGCATTAAGTTACTAAACTTCTATTTCTGTTAGCTAGTATTTTCACATCTATGAAGCAACGCTTGTCACTTGTCTGTGTAGCTTTGCATTCCTAGCCTAATATATTTTCATAATTCTGTATCTTTTGCAGTTTTACATAAAAGATTAATGTCAATAAGAATCTAAAATGTAAGGATAAAATAAAAGTAATGGAAAGATTTCATGCAATCCTGCTTCTGGATTTTTATTAACAATTTGTAAGCTCAGACACATCGTGAGGGCAGAACACCTTTGCTACTAAGCACTTTTTGTTGAACAAAAAATCATCCTAACATTTATTTGAAACAAAGGATGTGTAATTAAAATTTAAATATAGGGTTAAATAGCAATTTTGCATAGAGATTGTTATTCCGAGATAGTCAAAAGATTAAAATAATGTTTAGCTAATTCCCCAATATTTAATATTTCATATATTTGTTTATCTTTTAAAGAAATATTGCCGACATGATGATAGGTCTTATGCTTTTGTGTCAAATACATTCAATGTATCAATGATAGATAATAATAAATGGTCAGATAACCTGCTTATGAATATTTGTACTAGTGATCATAATGGGACTATTAGTAATACACCTTTCAAAAAATCCAAAAACAAATAAAGCATAAAGTTAATATGCCCTATTCCAAGGTTGCTGTTATGCTTAGTGTTCAAGACACACAACATAATCACAGACGTGACTAACTTAATTTTTTGAAGTCCTATTCCAATCCAAAAACGACGTTCTGACCTTAGCGTCTCACGGCTTGCATGTTCTTACTGTACATAATGTTGTCTATACTTAACCCATTAGTGACTGGGCGGTTTTACAAAAGTCTGTCCGAAAGTGCCTGCTGTTGTTTTTACGTTCCTGCGCTGTTTGCGTTTAGGTCAAATCGTCCTCTTACTCTTTTATGCAACCCACACATATTTTATACCGTTTTTCCCACCATTAAATGGACTTTCTAAAAATACGATTAGTTCCATCATATTGTATAATTTACTATAAAAAAAAAATGAAATATGATGAAAAAAATAATAAAAAAAATTTTTTTGGAAACTTAATCCCCAAAATCTACAACCGCCAAAAAAGAACCCGGCAACGAGCAGTATTACAATATTGGTGCTAACTTAACCAGAGCTGTTGTAAACTTAAAGGCCCCTATTACACTCTTCGTGCAGCGCATTTGAGTGCACGCAAATGTGCATTTGCACGAGGAAAAAAACATTAGCGCATAACGTCCTATTACGACGTTCGCGCAAACGATGCACGTTAACGTCCAATGCGAGTGACCCTGCGCGAACCCAGCGCGAGCGCAAGTTCCTGCGTGCATCCTATACTTAACATTGTGAACGCCAATGCATTAGTAGGCGTATGCACGCATGGTATTACAATCTTAGCGCAAAATGTATCGCACAACGTTTGCGCGCATCATTTTAACGTCTTTGAAAACCTGGTGTTAACTTACAATCTGAACGTTCTGGCGAAAAGAAATTAACCTGCACAAAAAAAAAAAATACAGCACAGTACAGTTACACATTCTACACATACCCAAACAGTAAAATTAGTAAATTGTTTAATTTTTTATTTTTGTTGCAGCACATATACGCAGATTGACTTTGACAGGCGCAACAACCGAAACCTAGAAAATGGTGGTTCTTAATTCTGATTGGCTGAATCCCGTGAAAAAACAGTCTGCCCACCGATTCCTGCACGCAACGGTCATTTGCGCCCGGCTTTGCACGTCGGATTTGCGCTCGAAAAAAATTGAAGGCTGAAAAACTGCGCTCGGATCGTAATACCGCGTTAATTTGCGCGCGCTAACGTTTTTTTCCGAGCGGAAAAAAAAATTGCATTTGCGCGAAGCATGTAATAGGGGACAAAACCTCCATAGGCTATAATGGCTCTGGTAAGTTTACAACAGCTCTGGTTAAGTTAGCACCAACTTTGTAATATGGCCCCTACACGTTTCGAAATTTTAGAGATTAGAAATACCTAGGGCCATATTACATAGTTGTTGCTAACTTAACCAGAGCTGTTGTAAACTTAAAAGCTCCATAGGCTATAATGGCTCTGGTAAGTTTACAACAGCTCTGGTTAAATTAGCAACAACTATGTAATATGGCCCCTAATTTCTACATGTTTTTGCTTTTTAACCCCTTCACTGCTGAGAAATTTTACCTCTGTGCGCTGAGCTCATTTTGACCGTTTTATGCTCATCATGTTTAAATGCAGCTTAAGTCCTATTTTATTAAACCCCTCCAGAAATTATTTTTTAAAAAAAAAAAAAAAATTCATTACTATTATTTAATTATTTTTTTTACAACAAACCTAGTCATGTTTGGTATCATTGGAAAGGCCTCTTCGATGATATAAAACATGACCCTCTAGCTGCCACAGATCGTTAGATAGGGGGATCCAAAAGGATCCCCCTATCTCCACTTGGCAGCTAGGGGGTTAACTGGCCCACTGACGTCCTCACACATATGGTGAGGATGTCAGTGGGTGGGGGGTGACCCGGAGGCTTGGCTGACATCCAAGATGTCAGCCACTTCGGGGTTTGAATCGCGATTTGGTGCCGGAACACAATCTGGCAACGTAGGGGTTAAAGAGAGACACTGCTGAAAAGGGGAGCCTGCCCCGTAATCTACAGGTAAAACCAGAACGCAAAGGGAAAGTTAGCTAATTTTTTCCCTTAGCGTTCCGGTTTTAGCGAGGGCCAAATGATAGGACCCTAGGTCTGGGCCTGAAACGGCAGATGGGAAGAGGCCGTATTTTGTTTCCTAATGTCTTTTCTCTTTCAGAGGCCCAATAGCTTTATTATTTATTTATAAAGTATTTTACCAGGATGGATACATTGAGATTTCTCTCGTTTTCAAGTATGTCCTTGGTTCACAAACATGGAATTGTTACAGTATATACAGAAATACAAAGTAATAAATTGCAAGATATTGAAACCAAAACACAAATGTACAGATTAACAGAAAATAAATATATTCACTATGGTACATGTTTACAGGTGCATTCTGTATTGAGGTATGTTAATAGAGATCTCTTAAGTGACTTTAGGCTGGGGGAAGATTTGATGGTGTCTGGGAGGTTATTCCATAATTGCGTTGCAATGTAGGAAAATGAGGGTTGAGCCACTTTCTTCTTGTATTGTGGTAATGCACGTAAGGTGCTGGTTCTGGATCGGAGTTTATAGGACAAGGAAACTGCTGGGGGAAGCAGTCTATTCAGGTAGGGTGGTAGCTTCCCAGAAGTGTATAACAAAGCTATATCCCAGACATGAGTCTTTAAACCCTTAGCGACCGGGCAGTTTTGCAATTGTCCGTCCGGAAAGTGCCCGCTGCTGTTTTTACGTTTCTGCACTGTTTGTGTTTAGGTCAAATTTTCCTCTTACTCGTTTATGCAGCCCACACATATTATATACCGCTTTGCTCGCCATTAAATGGACTTTTTAAAGATACCATTATTTCCATCATATCCTATAATTTGCTATAAAAAAGTTATGAAATGTGATGAATAAAATGGAAATAACACACTTTTTTGAAATTTAATCCCCAAAATCTGCAACCGCCAAAAAAGACCCCTACTAAATCGTTTGGAAATTTTGTCCTAAGATTATAAATACCCAATTTTTACATGTTTTGGATTTTTCACCCATTCACTGCTGAGCCAGTTCACCTCTGTGCGCTGAGCTAATTTTGACCATTTTATGCTCATTTTATGCTCATCATGTTTAAATTTAAATCGAAGCCCTATTTTATTATACCCCCCCAGACAAGAAAAGTTTTTTAACCCTTTCCCTGCGTAGGATGTGTGGGGAACATCCTCATTGACTCCAGCTATAGGTGGGGGACGTTCCCCACACGTCCTCCGCTTGCGGGAGTCCCCAGAGACATACTCACCTCTCTGTCTGGGGTCCCACGGCGTTCTGACTTCCTGGAAGTCAGACCCGAATTTATACTCTCCCGACATAAATGATTTTATCGCGCCATGCGCGAAGACTTCATTTTCAGGTGATCCCCTGGCAATGCCGGGAGATTGCCTGATCCTTTTGATCGGGAGGGTTTACAAAAAAGAACAGGCATTGCTTTGATTGGCAGTGTCTGCCCTTTAAATTGATGCTTGTGTTTTTAACCCCTTAAGTGCTGGATTGTGATCCGGCGCCAACCGGCGCCGGATCGCGATCTAGATCCGGTGGGAGCCCGTCATCTTGGATGACGGCTCCACCTTCAGGTCCCCCCTCGCTATCTGACATCATCGCGCATGGCGCGATGATGTCAGTTAGCCGGGGAACCCTTAGATGCTTGGGGAAATCCCCTGGTGAAGATAGGGGGTTCCTTTGAACCCCCATATCTCCAGAACGTTGGCAGCTAGAGGGGTCATGTTTGGTATCATTCGAAAGGCCAGAGCATGGCCTTTCGAATGATACCAAACATAACCATGTTTAAAGTAAAGAAAAAAAAAAATAGTAAAAAATATTCTTTTGTTTTGTGTGTGTTTTTTATTAAAGCAGCAACATTGTTCACATGTCAATAATAATGTGAACAATGATGCTGCACTAATGATTTTTTTCTATGGGGTGCGTTTGCTAAAAATCACGTAATTCCCCCCAAAAAAATTTAACACGTCCCCATTTCTAATATTTTTAACAAGCGCAGCCCATAGAAAATATAAACGCAAAAACTCGTGTGATAAAATGTGAAAAAAAATCCACATTACACGCTGTAGATGATTAAAAATTCTAATTTTATTGCATTGTTTGTTATAATATACAGGCAGGACATGATGTATACATATAAAAAATGATCTATTATGAATCTGCGGAGTCTGCTGGAAAGAACGATATATATTATATGTTTGGGTCATATAATAAAAAGTGGCTTCAAATCGCGTTTAAACATGATGAGCAAAAGTGGTAAAAATGAGCTCAGCGCACAGACGTGAAATGGCTCAGCAGCGAAGGGGTTAAAAACCCACTTTTTATGTTATTTTTTTTTCAAAAAATATATAATTTTTTTTATACCAAACCTAGTCATGTTTTTTGGGGGTTTTTTTTGAGAAAAGGATTTTACCAGGAAGGATACATTGAGATTTCTCTCATTTTCAAGTATGTCCTGGGTAGCGAGTATGTACCGTTAGGTGTCTTGCCCAAGGACACTTACTGGAGAGGTGTCCTTGCTGGGTCAAACCCATGTCTCCACAGGCTCTCTCCATGCAGAGCAGTGATGTTACCTCTACTCCACCCAGCCGGTATGTTTGCTATCATTGGAAAGACAAATTTTTCTAGCTGCCATGGATCGGGAGATAGGGGGATCCTTAGGATCCCCCTATCTCCACTTGGCAGCTAGGGAGTTAACTGGCCCACTGACGTCATCGCACATATGGTGATATGAGGGAGGGAGGTTAGACGACCATGACCTACATAGAACGTCTGCGGTTGTTAAGGGGATTTCCCCACAGGACGTACTATGTACGTCCGTGGCCGGAAGTAATTAAAATTGTTAGTATCTTATTTACACAAGTGATTTCTAGGTTGTTTGCTCTAAATTATATTTTATTGATATAAATAACAAAATGTCATGATTTTTTTCGTCTTATATACCTATTTATATTTATTTTATTTTAGCGAGGGAGCCTAGGGCAGAATCTGGCATACCTAGGGAAGCACCAAGCCTAAGTAACCCCTGTTTTAGATATTACAAACTATGGTCACTATTCCCTAGTGAACGCTAACTGTGGCATTCAGGTGAGTAAGCGTTAACATCAGGATAAGTGACTTTAACCCATGTCCCTCATATTTGGTTTTTCCTTTTTTTTTTGGCACATGTGCGCTGGACACCTATACTTGATTTTAAATGTCCCTCATAGTACCTCCCGAACGCTAAACTGGCAAAAAATCCGTTACCACATCGGTGATTGCGCTAGTTTACTCTACTTTGCGCACCCTATACTTAACATGGGGAGCGCAATCAGTAATTAGTGTTAGGCTAAGAAGGGTATTACAAAGTCCTAGCGCAAATTACTGCACCGATGGGTCAACCGATTTTTTTTACCGGCACCCAAAAGCTGGTGCTAGCTGATTCTCAACCCCCCCCCCCCCCAAATAAATCAGATACTCAACTCTAATCCCGGGCGAGAATGGCAGCTCTATCCGCCACTTCTGGCAGCCAGGAGCAGAGTGAGTCTGGGGACAATTAGTCCCCAGTGTCCGCCCACGATCACTACGCGACCCCCCAAAACATCTTGCGATAGCAAGATCGCAGAGGGCTCACGGACCGGCAGTGGAACCCTCGATGGAGTCCTATGGACTCCAGGTGGTGTTACTTTTTTTTACCAAGGGTGGCGTTTGGTTCCTGGGCAAGGTGCTAAATTAGCGCCTACCCCGGAATCTCAAGCTAAAATGGGGATGCTACGGGAAAACCTGCAGGCGCATGTTTTCCCGTTAGCATCCCCACTTTAGAGTGAGGGGCGGAATAGTGCCCTAACACTCTATATGTAAAATAGTTATTTTGTTGTAATAAGTGTTGTGGTATTTTTCTTTCAACAATAACTGCTTGGTGTTTGAGTTATTATGCCAAACAGCAGCATGGTCCATTAGTGTCGCTTAACTGAGGACAGTTGTGCAACATTTGCAGTACTGGTCCTGTATACTGATGCTGACATATGTCAGTAGTCAATCAAATGTCTACAGTAATCGGTAGCACTGCAGAGGGTTATTATCCTGCTTTCAGTTGTCTTAGACCACTATGTCAAAGTATGGTGGTAGCTCATTTACTAGGAATTTTAATAAAACTCTAATTAGTTTCTAGTCATTTGGCTCATGCAATGTGCCAGCCACAACTTTGCAGAATCCCATCAAAGGTCCAATTGCTTTAATTTACTGGCTGGGTGGAGTAGCGGTAACATCACTGCTCTGCATGGAGAGAGCCTGTGGAGTCATGGCTTCGATCCCAGCGAGCAACCTCTCCAGTAAGTGTCCTTGGCACGACACCTAACGGTACATACTCGCCACCCAGGACATACTTGAAAACGAGAGAAATCTCAATGTATCCTTCCTGGTAAAATCCTTTCTCAAAAAACAAAAATTATTAAAAAAAATATTTTTACTGTTTCTGTACATTTTATTGATTTATGGAGATAATCTAGACACAGTTCTTACCAGTTCATTCCCTGCAGGGTCTGGTTGAGGAATGATATCAGGAGGAGCCAGATCAGCATTTTTGTCATACCTGAGGAAATAAGACATTATATTTTAAGAGTATTCGTATGCAATAAGAGAACAAAACATGAAACGCTCTAATAATATTATACGGCTGGGTGGAGTAGAGGTAACGTCACTGCTCTGCATGGAGAGAGCCTGTGGAGTCATGGGTTCAAACCCAGCGAGCAACCTCTCCAGTAAGTGTCCTTGGGCAAGACACCTAACGGTACATACTCGCCACCCAGGACATACTTGAAAACAAGAGAAATCTCAATGTATCCTTCCTGGTAAAATACTTTCTCAAAAAAGAAAAAAAAAAAAAAGGTCAGAGAATTATGGGTAGATGTCATGGAAAGGGGATGAAAGCATCATAGGAAAAATATACGTAGGAGAACCTCACAATAGAACAGTCTACTTTAATCATACAGTTCCAAAAGGGAAGAAGAGTCAACCATCCTGCCCAGCTGCATCCCAGGCTGGACACTGTGAAAACATAGGAACTAAATCGTGTACGTTCCTTTTTTTTTTTTGGAAAAAGAGTGAAGCATAAATGCCTCTATTGTCTCCAAAGGAAAATTGTATATGATTATTTACAAATCATATAAACAAAAAACACTGTATTGCAGAATGGCTTCTCCAAGTGGGCTCCTAATAGGAAACCTACAAGTCAGTACATTCCTGTGTACAAGACAAAAAATCCACTATATCAATAGTGGTAGCACCACACCTTCAAATTACAGGATGGAAGCTTGTGAATATCGTAATTGTTCACACAATGCAAAGAGGTATTGAAACCTGAAAGGTATAGAAAATGCTGATCTGCTTGAACTAGCCAAACTTATCACAAGGCATTGGTGACAAGAGATTAAAAGGAAAAACTTTATTGAGGCACAAAGCCAATGATTAAGAACTAGGTCCGAAATGATCACATAGAACAAACACACAGAAAAGATAAAGGCCCCTATTACACTCTATGCGCAAATGCGCTCGCGCAGCGCAATTTTTTTTGTGCACGCAAAATAAGTTAGCGCACGCAAATTAACGCGGTATTACGATCCGAGCGCATTTTTTCAGCCTTCAACTTTTTTCGAGTGCAAATCTGACGTGTAAAGCCGGGCGCAAATGACCGTTGCGTGCAGGAATCGGTGGACAGACTGTTTTTTCACAGGATTCAGCCAATCAGAATTAAGAACCACCATTTGCTAGGTTTCGGTTGTTGCGCCTGTCAAAGTCAATCTGCGTATATGTGCTGCAACAAAAATAAAAAATTCAACAATTTATTAATTTTATTGTTCGGGTATGTGTAGAATGTGTAACTGTACTGTGCTGTATTTTTTTTTTTTTGTGCAGGTTGATTTCGTTTCGGCCAGAACGTTCAGATTGTAAGTTAACACCAGGTTTTCAAAGATGTTAAAATGATGCGCGCAAACGTCGTGCGTTACACTTTGTGCTAAGATTGCAATACCATGCGCGTATACGCGTACTAACGCATTGGCGCTCACAATGTTCAGTATAGGATGCGCGCAGGAACTTGCGCTCGCGCTGGGTCCGCGCAGGGTCACTCGCGTTGGACGTTAACGCGCATCGTTTGCGCGAATGTCGTAATAGGACGTTATGCGCTAATGTTTTTTTCCTCGCGCAAATGCGCATTTGCGTGCAGGAATGTATTAGGGGCCAAAAAGTATTCAATTTGTTTAGGCATCGCCATATGTACAACGTGTCTAAAAGCCCAAATTTCTCATTCAAATCAGCTGATGCTGTTATATATATTGAAGAGATGAAGCTCAGATAGCAATGGGGAGCCTAGAGAACACATAAAAGAATTAGATCAGGAACCCTTGGTGTAAATCTATACATACATGTATATATATGTATATAGCCCCAAAAAATATCTGCAATGTTGGAGGCAGGGGCGTCGCTACGTGGGGGCGGGGGGTGCGGCCCGCACCAGGTGACACCCGCCTTTAGGGTGACACCATCACCCTAAGGGCAGGTGTCTCACCCTCCGCCGCGTGTTCGTTCCCTGTGAGCGTCCGAAGCTGTGCAGCTTCGGCGCTCGCCTGGGGGAAACACGTCACCAGCCGAGTTCTCGCGAGATCGCGGCTGGTCACGTGGCTCCCCTAGGCGAGCGTCCAAGCTCCATGCCGCCGGACGCTCAGAGGGAGCAGAACACGTGCCGCAGGAGGTGAGCTGGGGCAATATCCATGAGCTGCTGGGGCATAGCCATCTGCTGGGGCATATCCATGAGCTGCTGGGGCATATCCATCTGCTAGGGCATATATCCATGAGCTGGGGGCAGTATCCATGAGCTGGGGCAGTATCCATGAGCTGGGGGCAGTATCCATGAGCTGGGGGCAATATCCATGAGCTGGGGGCAGTATCCATGTGCTGGGGCATTATCCATGAGCTGGGGCAGTATCCATGTGCTGGAGCAGTATCCATGAGCTGGGGGCAGTATCCATGAGCTGGGGCAGTATCCATGAGCTGGGGGCAGTATCCATGAGCTGGGGCATATCCATGAGCTGGGGCATATCCATGAGCTGGGGGCAATATCCATGAGCTGGGGGCAGTATCCATGTGCTGGGGCATTATCCATGAGCTGGGGCAATATCCATGAGCTGGGGCATATCCATGAGCTGAGGCAGTATCCATGAGCTGAGGCAGTATCCATGAGCTGGGGGTAGTATCCATGAGCTGGGGCAGTATCCATGTGCTGGGGCAGTATCCATGAGCTGGGGGCAGTATCCATGAGCTGGGGCAGTATCCATGAGCTGGGGGCAGTATCCATGAGCTAGGGCATTATATCCATGAGCTGGGGGCAGTATCCATGAGCTGGGGCATATCCATGAGCTGGGGCAGTATCCATGAGCTGGGGCAATATCCATGAGCTGGGGGCAGTATCCATGAGCTGGGGCAATATCCATGAGCTGGGGGCAGTATCCATGAGCTGGGGCAGTATCCATGTGCTGGGGCAGTATCCATGAGCTGGGGGCAGTATCCATGAGCTGGGGCAGTATCCATGAGCTGGGGGCAGTATCCATGAGCTAGGGCATTATATCCATGAGCTGGGGGCAGTATCCATGAGCTGGGGCATATCCATGAGCTGGGGCAGTATCCATGAGCTGGGGCAATATCCATGAGCTGGGGGCAGTATCCATGAGCTGGGGCATATCCATGAGCTGAGGCAGTATCCATGAGCTGGGGCAAATCCATGAGCTGCTGGGCAATATATCCATGTGCTGGGGCATATATCCATGAGCTGGGGCAGTATATCCATGAGCTGGGGGCAGTATCCAAGAGCTGGGGCATATCCATGAGCTGGGGCCATTATCCATGAGCTGGGGGCAGTATCCATGAGCTGGGGCAGTATCCATGTGCTGGGGCAGTATCCATGAGCTGGGGGCAGTATCCATGAGCTGGGGCAGTATCCATGAGCTGGGGGCAGTATCCATGAGCTGGGGCATATCCATGAGCTGGGGCCATTATCCATGAGCTGGGGCATATCCATCAGCTGCTGTGGCAGTATCCATGAGCTGGGGCAGTATATCCATGTGCTGGGGCAGTATCCATGAGCTGGGGCAGTATCCATGAGCTGGGGCATATCCATGAGCTGGGGCATTATCCATGAGCTGGGGCATTATCCATGAGCTGGGGCATATACATGAGCTGGGGCATTATCCATGAGCTGGGGCATATCCATGAGCTGGGGCATATCCATGAGCTGGGGCAATATCAATGAGAGGAGCTGGGGCATTATCCATGAGAGCAGCTGGAGCAGTATATCCATGAGAGGAGCTGGGGCAGTATATCCATGAGAGGAGCTGGGGCAATATCCATGAGAGGAGCTGGGGCATATCCATGTGTGCTGGGGGCAGTATCCATGAGAGCTGGGGCAATATCCATGTGTGAGTAGGTCTGGGGCAATATATCCATGTGTGAGCTGGTCTGGGGCAATATATCCATGTGTGAGCTTGTCTGGGGCAATATCCATGTGTGAGCTGAGGCGCAATATATCCATATGTGAGCTGAGGTGCAATATATCCATATGTGAGCTGAGGCGCAATATATCCATATGTGAGCTGAGGCGCAATATATCCATATGTTAGCTGGGGCAATATATATCCATGGGTGAGCTGCTGGGGGCAATATATAACTGTGAACTGGGGCAATATATCCATATGTGAGCTGGGGCAATATATATCCATGGGTGAGCTGCTGGGGGCAATATATCCAGAGCTGCTGGGGGCAATATATAGCCATGTGTGCTTTCACTGCTTTCGAACAGGCACCGTACTTTTATTTATTTATTTATAAAAGCATTTTACCAGGAAGGATACATTGAGATTTCTCTCATTTTCAAGTATGTCCCGGTACTTGCTGGCAGTTGGCAAAAATTTGGGTGAGCATATGAGAGAGCTCCACAGCAATAAACCTCACAGTAATGTGCGCTGTGTGTATGAGCATTCAGTGTTATATGGGAGTACTGATTTAGGAGTAAGAGTAGTTAAAAAAAAATCCGTAAAACTCGGGTGGGGTGACACCATAAGTTACCGCACCGGGTGACCCCAACCCTAGTGACGCCACTGGTTGGAGGGCTTATAGACCACCAATTGCCCTTATAGTATATTGTCACAGCAATGGTCAAAAGATCAGCTGTCAGAAGGTGCTTGGAAACATACCACCCATACAGGGGTTAATAACAGTTGCAATGTCACAATTTGAAAACCAGAAGATTCACTGAATAAGGGAGATTTGGGGGATAAGGGTTAAATGCCCACAGTGAAAAATACACCAACATCTGCAGTATTAAAGGGCTTGTGAACCACCAAATGCCCTTATGATACACTGTCGCAGCAATGGTCAAATGATCGGCTGTTAGAAGATACATGGACACATGCCGCCCATACAAGGGTTAATGCCAGTTGCAATGCCACAAATAATAAACCAAAAAATTTTGCTGCATAAGGGAGATTTGGGGGTAAGGGTTAGCTGCCCACAAGAGAGTGCACCCGACGCTGTTTCGCCTTGCACAGGCTCGTCAGGAGTGTGTACAAGGCGCGTTGAGACACTCCAGCTCTCTCCTTTATAAATTGCTGTGTGTTTGTTTACATTTTTTACAATCTTAGGCTCTATTTGACACTGGAATGGCGTCATGAACTCTTGGGGGTGATTGGAATCACTCAATCGCTGATGCTTACTTACCAAATCCTGAATGGAGTTGGAGCAGAGAGACAGCAGTATCTTTCACCACAACGTATGCAATAAGCAATGCATAGAACGTTGTACTATGTGGCCTACATTGGTAGAATGATGCTGTCAGGATCTGTGCCTGTACATGAGCAGCTATCTGAAAAGTGCCTCCCTCATGCTCAGTAATCCAGAACTCTCACAGGTAACCACAGTAACATACACACCACATCCCAGCCCTGAATAAAGGTCCACTCCCCCTTCCCACAATGTGTCACGGATCCCCCTGATACTAGAGTAGTGGTCCCTATACGCAGGTCACTCTCTAACCTTCCGATCCTTGAGTGGTCGGCTCTACTAGACAGATTACTAGAATGGCAGCACAGATCACATACAAGAGAGAATACCAGATATTGTCACGGATCCCTCAGCTATCTGACTAGTGGTCCCTATACGCAGGACACTCTCTACCCTTCCGATCCTTAGGTTGGTCGGCACGACTAGACAGACACAGAATATGACAGGATAGTGTATCCACAAGAATGACACTAGAACGATACACAAGACCTAGAATAATTTAGCTCTTCCCAAGATCCTAACCAGACAAGAGGTAGTCTGATGTGTGCTTAGGGTGCCACACAGACTGACCTCAATACCAGAATAAGAAGAGTTAATGCCAGTACCAGGGGTTACGCACAGAATGGTTCGTTTGCCAATGCCAGGGGTCACACACAGAATAATTCGTTTGCCAATGCCAAGGGTCATACACAGAGTGGTCGTTTGCCAATGCCAAGGGTCATACACAGAGTGGTCGTTTGCCAATGCCAAGGGTCATACACAGAGTGGTCGTTTGCCAATGCCAAGGGTCATACACAGAGTGGTCGTTTGCCAATGCCAAGGGTCATACACAGAGTGGTCGTTTGCCAATGCCAAGGGTCATACACAGAATAGTCGTTTGCCAAATTATACAAGAGCTCTGCGGGAAGTAACTACCACGTCAGGGCACCGGTGAATAGTGAAGCCGGGTTCTTAAACTCGGCGGGTCCGCGTCATCACGCCAGTCCCCGCCCCCTGGCGCCCCACGTGAGCGCAGCCGGCTGCGTTATCACTCGGCGCCTGGCCAGCGAGCAGCGAGGAAGCCGCTGCCAGGCGCCCCCTAGATCCAGCGCGGGCCGCGATACCAACGCGGTCCGTGACAGAACCCCCCCTCCACGGGCGGCCACTGGACGACCCCCAGGAGCACGAGGATGGGCCACGTAGAAGGCCTTCACCAACCGAGGCGCATGGACCTCAGCAGCCGGGAGCCAAGAACGATCCTCCGGCCCGTAGCCCAACCAGTCGACAAGATACTGCAAAGTGCCCCTTGATACCCTGGCATCCAAAATGGCCTGGACTTCAAACTCCTCCTCACCCTCCACTGAGATAGGAGGAGGTGGGATACGGGCCCTGGTGTACCGATTACACAAGAGAGGTTTTAAGAGGCTCACGTGGAACACGTTGTGTATCCGGATATGGGGAGGCAATGCCAAAGCATAGGAGACGGGGTTGAGTCGTCGTAAAACCTTGTAAGGGCCTATGAATCTAGGTGCCAACTTCATGGAAGACACTAGGAGCTTAATATTCCGCGAGGAAAGCCATACCCTGTCCCCAACCTGATATACGGGTGCCTGCCTCCTGTGTCTGTCAGCCTTGATTTTCTGGATGGCACTACTTTTCTTGAGTGCCTCCTTGACTTTCCCCCAAGTGTCCTTCAAGGACGCCAAATGGTCATCCAAAGCAGGTATCGTGGTATCCGAAAACGTAGTCGGTAACATAGGAGGATCGAAACCATAAACGGTGAAGAAAGGGGAATGTCCTGTGGATTCGCTCACCGCGCTGTTCAAAGCATACTCAGCCCATGGTAGCAGGTCTGACCAGTTATCTTGCTGTTCTGAGATAAAGCACCTGAGATACTTTTCTACATTCTGATTTGCACGTTCTGCTGCTCCGTTGGTCTGGGGGTGATAGGCCGAAGAGAAAGACAAGTCTATCCCCACATTCTTACAAAACCCTTTCCAAAACCTGGAGACAAATTGGGTGCCCCTATCGGAGACAATCCCAAGAGGAATACCATGTATGCGGACCACGTGGTTAATGAATATGGGCACCAGTTCGGCTGCCGACGGTAGTTTACGAAGAGGAACATAGTGACCCATCTTGGAGAACCGATCGATGATCGTAAGTATAACTGTGTTCCCTCTAGAATCGGGTAACTCCACTATGAAGTCCATAGCTAAGTGCGACCATGGTCGTTCTGGGATGGCAGAGGTTGGAGCAAACCAATGGGTGCTGTTTTGGGATTTTTATGTCTTGTGCAAACCTCGCACACGGCTATGTAATCTTTAACATCTCGGCGCAACGTGGGCCACCAAAAGATTTTATTGATGCTGGACACCGTTTTGGTGATTCCCATATGCCCGGACGTTTTATTATCATGATAAAGGTTTAATATTTCTTCTCTTTCACATTCAGGTACAAAGAGTTTCGCGGGAGGTTTCCCTTCAGGAGCCGTGCCCTGCACGGTTTGTAACCTTTGCAACAAGGAGACGAGACATTAATCGTGGTAGAGGCTATAATCCTTTCTTGGGGTACAATGGGATGCTGATCTTGGACGTTAAATTCGTAGGACTCATGCTGTCTAGATAAAGCATCTGCTTTAACGTTTCTGGACCCAGGTCGATAGGTCAGTACGTAATTAAAGCTTGAAAGAAACAACGACCATCTTGCTTGTCGGGAATTTAACCGTTTAGCATCTCCAATGTATGTGAGATTTTTATGATCGGTTATGATAAGGATGGGGTCACTAGACCCTTCCAGTAGGTATCTCCATTCTGCCAAGGCTGATATGACTGCTAACAACTCTCTGTTTCCTATGTCATAGTTCCTCTCTGCCGGGGAGAGTTTTCGGGAATAGAAGCCGCATGGATGCAAGGGTTTGTCGGGTGCTTCCCTCTGGGACAAGACTGCACCAAGACCTATCTCGGAGGCGTCAACTTCCACTTGGAATGGCAGAGCCGGATCCGGATGTCTGAGTACCGGGGCCGTAGTAAACGCTTGTTTGAGTGCTTCAAAGGCTTGACTGGCTTGGGGTGTCCATTTCTGATTACCCACCCCTTTCCTAGTCATGGCCGTGAGGGGAGAAACCAAAACCGAAAAATCTTTAATGAACCTCCTATAATAATTTGTGAATCCTAGAAACCTTTGGATGGCTTTAAGTCCTTGGGGTAGAGGCCAGTCTAGGATTGCTGTAAGTTTCTTAGGATCCATCTGGAACCCCTCAGGTGTTATTATGTAGCCAAGGAAATGTACTGTCCTTATGTCAAATAAACATTTCTCTAATTTACAATACAATCCAGCCTCCAACAATTTTTTCAGTACTTTTTTCACGTGGACATGATGGGTTACGATATCAGGCGAGTATATCAGGATGTCATCCAGATATACTATGACAAATACTTGCAGGAATTCTCGTAAGGTATCATTTATGAGGTCTTGAAAAACAGCCGGCGCATTGCATAAGCCAAAAGGCATCACCAGGTACTCATAATGCCCACTTCTTGTATTAAAAGCCGTTTTCCATTCGTGTCCCTCTTTAACCCTTACGAGGTTGTAAGCCCCGCGTAAATCAAGTTTGGTATAAATATTGGCCCCCTTTAGGCGATCGAACAGTTCTGTGATAAGTGGTATGGGATAGGCGTTCCTTATGGTTATCCTGTTCAAACCTCTATAATCTATACAAGGCCGCAGGTCTCCCTCTTTTTTCGATACAAAAAAGAAACCTGCCCCTGCTGGAGAAGAGGACCGTCTGATGAAACCTCGCTCCAGGTTCTCCCTTATGTACTCCTCCATAACGTCATTTTCTTTTTGGGACAAGGGGTATACATGTCCCCTAGGAGGCATAGTA
This sequence comes from Leptobrachium leishanense, assembly GCA_009667805.1. Lineage (NCBI taxonomy): Eukaryota > Metazoa > Chordata > Amphibia > Anura > Megophryidae > Leptobrachium > Leptobrachium leishanense. The sequence goes on from CM019072.1 coordinate 43,906,416, forward strand.
CCAGGGAGTAAATTTATAGCACAGTCGTACGGGCGGTGCGGTGGTAGGACCTCAGTCCTGGACTTAGAGAAGACCTCTTTAAATCCCAAATATTGTTCAGGAACCTCTGTAGACAAAGGAGGGGCTGTGGCAACGTTGAGGCTAGCGATTACGTTGACCCTCCCCAGACAGTGCGATTGACAACGAGGACTCCAGTATTTTATGTCTCTTTGGACCCAATCAATAACCGGGTTGTGTTCTGCCAACCACGGAAACCCAAGCACGACAGGACAAGAAGGGGACTCAATGATTTGGAAACATATGTTTTCATGGTGCAATACTCCTGTTTTCATGCATACAGAAACAGTGTCGTGGGTGATATGTGGGCAGGATAGAGGGTTTCCATCTATAGCCTCCACCATAAGAGGTCTGTCCTTGAGGACCAGAGGTATGAGACATTTAGCAGCAAACTGTTTATCCATAAAATTGCCTGAGGCCCCAGAATCTAAGAAGGCCTCAGTCTTAATGTGAACCTTGTCCCAGGTCAATGATATTGGTACCAGGATCCTGGACTTTTTTTTTTCGTCGTTTACGAAAGAGGCATAAAGAGACCCTATAACCTGGGTATTGGCTGGTCTCTGGCTTGCTCGGCCACTCTCACCCCTGCTCCCCCTAGGTCTCTGAGGACATTGAAGGCGGAAGTGGTCTGCCCCGGCGCAATAGAAGCAGAGTCCCTTCTCCCTTCTGTGAGCTCTCTCTGCTCCGATATACCAGTCTTTCCTATCTGCATAGGCTCAACAACAGGTAGATCTGATTTAACGTTTTCCTGGTTACCGGAAGCAACGGTAGTTCTGGATGATAAGGGTAAAGGAGGCAAGAGCCTTCTAGGTCTATCCCTGGGGTGTCTCCTTTCCCTAATTTGATCATCCATAGCTATACAGAAGTCGATTAAGTGATCAAGAGTCTCTGGCAATTTTAGAGGAGCCAACTCGAACATAAACGCGTCGTTCAGACCTTCAGTAAAGGCCAAGGTTAGGACATCGTTCGGCCAGAGAACCTCTGAAGTCAAGGTTTTAAATTCTATTGCGTATTCAGCGACCCTCCTATTACCTTGTTTAATGTGAAATAATGACCTCCCCGCATTAGTAGCCCTTCTAGAGGGGTCAAAGGTGCGTTTAAGCTCTGAAGTAAAACCCTCATAATCGTATATGATGGGTTTCCTGTTCTCCCACAAGGGAGTAGCCCACAATAAAGCCTTCTCCGTTAAATGACTAATTAGATAGCCCACCTTAGCTTTATCTGACATACATGATCCTGGGTTGTTCTCGAACAAAATTTCCAGTTGGGTCAGAAAGCCCCGGCATAAGTTTGGTGTTCCATCATAGCGTACGGGTGCTTTCATACTGAGCCTACATCCCTCGGGAGAGGCCGGACTGATCCTAGGCACTACTGGGTCTGGAGGGCTTGCAGTTCCAGAACTGGATCGGTTTAACAGGGTTTGCAGGGCAAGAGCAATCTGGTCCATCCTATGGTCCTGCTCTTCTTGTCTGGCTGCAATACGTGTCAACTGATTAGAGAGGTCTGCGGGATCCATTGGCCCTGACGTAATGTCACGGATCCCCCTGATACTAGAGTAGTGGTCCCTATACGCAGGTCACTCTCTAACCTTCCGATCCTTGAGTGGTCGGCTCTACTAGACAGATTACTAGAATGGCAGCACAGATCACATACAAGAGAGAATACCAGATATTGTCACGGATCCCTCAGCTATCTGACTAGTGGTCCCTATACGCAGGACACTCTCTACCCTTCCGATCCTTAGGTTGGTCGGCACGACTAGACAGACACAGAATATGACAGGATAGTGTATCCACAAGAATGACACTAGAACGATACACAAGACCTAGAATAATTTAGCTCTTCCCAAGATCCTAACCAGACAAGAGGTAGTCTGATGTGTGCTTAGGGTGCCACACAGACTGACCTCAATACCAGAATAAGAAGAGTTAATGCCAGTACCAGGGGTTACGCACAGAATGGTTCGTTTGCCAATGCCAGGGGTCACACACAGAATAATTCGTTTGCCAATGCCAAGGGTCATACACAGAGTGGTCGTTTGCCCAACAAGGGTCATACACAGAGTGGTCGTTTGCCAATGCCAAGGGTCATACACAGAGTGGTTGTTTGCCAATGCCAAGGGTCATACACAGAGTGGTCGTTTGCCAATGCCAAGGGTCATACACAGAGTGGTCGTTTGCCAATGCCAGGGTCATACACAGAATAGTCGTTTGCCAAATTATACAAGAGCTCTGCGGGAAGTAACTACCACGTCAGGGCACCGGTGAATAGTGAAGCCGGGTCTTAAACTCGGCGGGTCCGCGTCATCACGCCAGTCCCCGCCCTGGCCCCCACGTGAGCGCAGCCGGCTGCGTTATCACTCGGCGCCTGGCCAGCGAGCAGCGAGGAAGCCGCTGCCAGGCGCCCCCTAGATCCAGCGCGGGCCGCGATACCAACGCGGTCCGTGACACAATGCTTCTGCATTGTCACTCCTGTGCTCACTGTATTAAGCTATACTCCGATCTGCAACTACTGTGTACCAGACCTCCTGCTTTGCCTACTGACTGCTGCTCTCTACCAGTCCTTGACCCACATATCGCCCCCTGACTACTCTATCTGGAATACCCTCTTGTACATCATCTGGATTACCAAAAGGTAGCCTCTGACTATCCCTGCACACTGGGCTCAAAACCACCAAAACCATGAACATGGGCCCCACCACGGCTCACGTCAGGTGCAGATGCACAATATGACCAGAAAGACTCAAAGTATGGACTGTATCAATAGAGCGATGCTTTTCAATAACGGGACAATATGACCTAAGAAACTTAGAAGCATAGAACATGTCGGCAGATAAGAACCTTTCGGCCCATCTAGTCTGCCCAATAATATGGATGCTTTCTCTGGATTTATCTTTTATTTAGAACTAGGTGTTAACCCTGCCCGGAGGGCAGTTTATTGTTGTAGAGGATCTGGCTGCTCAGTGCTCCAGCGCGCTGGAGACAAAGAAAGAGCGCTGGAGACAGAAATAAAGAGCGCTGGAGACAGAAAGAAAGAGTGCTGGAGACAGAAAGAGAGCACTGGAGACAGAAAGAGAGCACTGGAGACAGAAAGAGAGTGCTGGAGACAGAAAGAGAGCGCTGGAGACAAAGAAAGAGTGCTGGAGACAGAAAGAGAGCGCTGGAGACAAAGAAAGAGTGCTGGAGACAAAAAGAAAGAGCGCTGGAGATAGAAAGAAATAGCGCTGGAGACAAAGAGAGCGCTGGAGACAGAAAGCACTGGAGACAGAAAAAGAGAGCTGGAGACAGCGCACTGGAGACAGAAAGAGAGCGCTGGAGACAGAAAGAGAGCGCTGGAGACAGCGCGCTGGAGACAGCGCGCTGGAGACAAAGAAAGAGAGCGCTGGAGACAAAGAAAGAGAGCGCTGGAGACAGTGTGCTGGAGACAAAGAAAGAGCGCTGGAGACAGCGCGCTGGAGACGAAGAAAGAGAGCTGGAGACAGGGCGCTAAAGACAAAGAGCGCTGGAGACAGGGCGCTGAAGACAAAGAGCGCTGGAGACAAAGAAAAAGCGCTGGAGACAGCGCGCTGGATACAAAGAAAGAGCGCTGGAGACAAAGAAAGTGCGCTGGAGACAGAAAGAACTCATTCACTGCTTAAACTCAATCACTGTTTTAGCTTCTACCACTTCTATTGAAAGGCTGTTCCCAGGGCCGGATTAAGATCTCTGTGGGCCTGGAGCTGAAGATTTTGGTGGGCTTTTTTTGGAATTTAGTGAAATTAAAACATATTTTAGTTTATTTAACCCTTTCGCTGCTGAGGCTTTTCCCGCCTCTGTGCTGAGCTCATTTTTACCGATTTTGCTCATCATGTTTAAACGCGTTTTGAAGGCTTATTTTAGTATATGACCCAGACATATTATATATCGTTCTTTCCGTCAGACTCGGCAGATTCATAATATGTCATTATTATATGTATACCTGTCTGTATATTATAACAAAAAATGCAATAAAATATGAATTTTCAATAATTTACAACGTGTAAAGTGTTTTTTTTTCACATTTTAACATGCGAGCAATTGCGGTTATATTTTGTATGGGGTGTGCTTGTTAAAAAAATTAGAGATGGGGTCTCGTTACATTTTTTTTGGGGAAAATTACGCGATTTTAACAAACGCACCGCATACGAAAATCGTTAGTGCAGCATCATTGTTCACATTATAATTGAAATGGGAACAATATTGCTGCATTAACGAACCAAAAAAAAGAAAAAAAAACGTGTTTATTTTTTTTTGTAATTTTTTTTAAATATATTTTTATTTTTAATTTTTTTAAAAAAACTTTTTTCATACTCATGTTTGGTATTGTTGGAACAGCCATGCTCTGGCCGATCCAACAATATCAAACATTAACCCCTAACTGCCACGGATCGGATTGGAACCCCCTATCTCCACCATTGGTGGCAGTTAGGGGTTAACTCCAAGACTGGCGTCATCGTGCTATGCACGATGACGCCAGTCCTCAGGGGGCATTCCCGGAAGCTTGGCCGACATCCAAGATGTCGGTCAGGCTTCCGGTAATGCCCCCTGAGGACTGGCGTCATCGTGCATAGCATGATGACGCCAGTCTTGGAGTTAACCCCTAACTGCCACCAATGGTGGAGATAGGGGTTCCAAGATGTCGGCCAGCTCCGGGAAAGGATCACGAACCGGCGCTTTTCGGTGTCGATTCGTGATCCAGCCCCCATGGGGTTAATTCCAGGTACCGTTAGGAAGGGCAGGCTGTGCCCTTCCAAACGGTGCCTGTATTAACCCCCGCAACGCCGGCGATCGGGAGGGAGAGAGGTCCGAAGGACCTCCCCCCCTCCCTTTCAGGCGCCTCCTCCGCACATGCGGGGGGGGGCGCCTGAATTAGGCCGGCGGCGGTTCCGGGTGCTGGGCTGACATCGAGGATGTCAGCCCGCACCAGGGGGGCCCAGCGATCGGCCGGAACCCGGCCGATTGCTGGCCCCAAAGGGAGGACGCCTCAGCGCGTCCACCGCAAGGAACGTTACCAGCGGGTGGACGCGCTGAGCGCGTCCATAGCAGCGAAGGGGTTAATAGAGCAGATACGGGTATATATAATGAGGTAGTTACTCTGTGATTAATTTTTCAATCAGATTTCTATCACTTAAAGCGTGTAAAATTATTTTTTCCCATTCTATTACCCAAACCTTTGTGGTTATATATTCTATAGGGAATTCTTGTTAAAAAAAGTGAAATAGGAACCTGTTACTGTATTTTTCTGCGAAAATATACAATTTTAACTAAAAAAATGAAAACAAAATGTAATATTTCCCTTGTTTTGGAGGATGGTGTTATATGAATAATATGACTATGTACAAAACACTGACCTTGTTCCCAGACTGGGAAATTGAAAGGTGACTAATGGCAGTGGTATCGCTAATTTTATATGTGACAAATGGACAATACCATTTGGAACTAAAAATAAATAAAGATTTTTTTTTTGTTTTCCTTTCTTTTAGATTTTACAAGGTCATGTTTTGGTATTAATGCAAAGGCCAGACTCTGTCAAATGATGCCGCACTTGATCTTGTGAGTGCTCTTCGCTGTAGTGAAACGCTGCGGAATACAGCGCTGCGGAATATGCCGGCTCTTTATAAATAAAGAAGAATAATAATAATAATAGTGCGGAAGTTTAGGTTTTTGATTCTGTGTTAGAAAGAAAAAATAAAATAAATAAAAGTGTTACATAAAACCTGGTCATGTTTGATATCATTGGAAAGGCCATACTCAGGCCTTTCCAGTGATACCTCACATGAACCTGCTATGGAGTTGGAGATATATGGGTCCAAATGTCCATAAATGCAGATATAGTTAGTTATCTTTCTCTGGGCCTATTCTGGGGCATGGGCCTGGAGCTGCTACTCCATCAGCCCCTATGTTAATCTGGCCCTGGCTGTTCCATGTATCCATCACCCTTTAAGTAAAATAATACTTCCTGCTGTTACTGTTAAACCTTTGACCCTCTAATCTAAGACATTCAGGGTTAGTCAAAGAGAATTGAAAAGTCACCGCAGGTTCGGTGACTTTTCGTTCTCTTCAATTAGGGCCGATTCGGCAATCCCATTTCGGCGACCCTGCGGTGTATTCAGCAAGCACCACAGGGCCGTCGAAGCGCAGGGAAAAGCTGCCGCAAATCCGATGAAAAGTCACTGCAAAAACCCGGCGAATGCACGCCGAAACCCAAAAAAACATCTGGATTAACCTGATGCCGAAGATGCCGGATAAACCCGAGCAGGAGCCAATCACAGCGCAGAACAGCCGCTGGAAAAAGCCGACACCGCAGACGAATGGAGTGAATAAATTAGAAAAACAGTTTGCTTCAATGTTTGAAAAGTGAAACGCTGTTTGCAAAGAAACTACTGAGCGAAAATGTCTGGAATTTACATATGAGGTCCAGGGAATGATAATAAAAAGAGCTGTTACAGAAAAAATAAGTAAACTTATTTATAAGTAAAAAAAAAAAATCGGACTTTTTAAAAAAAATTAAATCCAGAAAAATGCTTAAAATATCTAAAAAAAATTCTATAAATAAAGAGACTTTTTACTGCAGAATTTTATAATGAACGGTTTATTGGATATTGAATTAAAACGGGAATATTTTTAACATTGAAGCCTATGGGATTCGCCTGAATAAATCTGCCGCATGAAACCACCAAATGGCAGAGCATTTCGGGAACCTTTCACAGCTGGTTTGTGTTCTCTGAATAGCCGAAGCAGTGCTTTTTTATGGGGATTCACTGCCCTCGAACAGGCACCGAACGTGCAGGCAATTCGCCAGGATTTGGCATATTGTCTGCTCTCTGGATAGCCGAATGGCCAAGAAAGTTTGTTTCCTTTTAAATATACGTCCTTCACCTAACCTTGTCGATTCCCTTTACGTATTTTAATGTTTCTATATCTCCCCTGTCTCGTCTTTCTTCCAAGCTGTACATGTTAAGATCATTAAGCCTTTCCTGGTAACCTTTCTCCTTCAACGTGTACACCATTTTAGTAGCCCATCTTTCTTTGAACTCTAAGAAATCTGCATCCTTCTGGAGATACGGTCTCCAGTACTGCACACGATATTCCAAGTGAGGTCTCACCAGTGCTCTGTACAACAAAATGAGTACTTCCCTCTTCATACTAATAATAAAGCTCCCTACACAACCAAGCATTCTGCTAGCATTTCCTGCTGCTCTATTACATTGACTACTTACCCTTAGATCCTCTGCAATAATAACCCCTAAATCCCTTTCCTCAGATGTTGCGGTTAGGACTGTATCAAATATTCTATATTCAGCCCTTGGGTTTTTACACCCCAGGTGTATTATGTTGTACCTATCCACATTAAAGTGAGAGAAAGGGGGAGTGTGAGGATCCTGAGGAAGAGCAACAGCACTAATGGCCTGCTCTATGGAGGGGCCCGCTCAGGACTCACAAGGTTTTAGCTTGCTTGTGCCATTACAGGGTTGAATGCTCCATATGCAAATCAGCCTGTTCTCACCCAATGAGGGTGGCCAGTACAGATTGCCAAGGACGTCATCCCTGCATGAGAGATGCAGCAACCCCCGACGATCGTTTCAGCCTTGTTAGGCCTCGCCAGGAGGGTATAGCTGACACCCCTCTAGGCACATCAAGCAAGGGGTCCACGTCTGGATGATCCTGTAAACTTTGTATACTTATAGTGAGAGAAAGGGGGGGTGTGAGGATCCTGAGGACGAGCAACAGCACTAATGGCCTGCTCTACGGTGGGGGCCGGATCAGGTTTCACAAGGTTTTAGCTTGCTTGTGTCATTACAGGGATGAATGCTCCATATGCAAATCAGTCTGCTCTCACCCAATGAGGGTGGTCAGTACTGACTGCCAAGGACGTCATCCCTGCACGAGAGGTGCAGCAACCCCCGACAATCGTTTAAGCCTTATTAGGCCTCATCAGTTGGGTATAGCTGACACCCCTCTAGGCACATCAAGCAAGGGGTCCACGTCTGGATAACCCTGTAAACCTATAGGGCCATATTACATAGATGGTGCTAACCTAACCAGAGCAGATGTAAACTTAAAACCTCCATAGGCTATAATGGCTCTGGGAAGTTTAAAACAGCTCTGGTTAAGTTAGCATTGGGTGAGAGCAGACTGATTTGCATATGGAGAATTCATCCCTGTAATGGCACAAACAAGCTAAAACCTTGTGAGACCTGAGCGGGCCCCACTGTAGAGCAGGCCACTAGTGCAGTTGCTCGTCCTCAGGATCCTCACCCCCCCCCCCCCCCTTTATCCACATTAAACCTCAATTGCCACAGCTCTTCCCATTTTTTTAGTTTATCTAAATCATATGTCATTTGGCTGATCCCACGAGGAACATCAACTCTGTTGCAAATCTTTGTGTCATCAGCAAAAATACACACTTTTCCATTAATACTTTCTGAGGGACCTGAGCATGACCTGTCCAATGTATACCCCATCAACCAGTAAGCATGGCTTATTTTAACTAACAGCAAAGCAAATTTATTAATGCTTTCCTTTGTATTTCCTGTTTCTCTGTTTTTAATATTAATGACCTTTGACTTGTCATTGACTTGCCTTATTGGACCTGTATTGTGCAAACAAGATTATGACTAGCTGCTTTGAAATGAATAACTATCATCAATAATCATCAGAAGTCCCACTGAAAACCAGGTTATTTGTCCAATTGTTTTTCTTACTTATTTTAACTGTGGTATATTGTCACATATCCGCTCGCTGGCGCCGCAGGAGAAACAAAACCGGCGCTGGATTATTCAGATCTACATGAATCCACCCTTCCATACCGTCAGTTCTGTTCCTAGCCTGCAAGAGGTGCAGGTGCTAATCATCAAGAGGCCTGCACTTCCCTATAAAGAGGCAAAGCACCATGGGACATTGCTTCTGGATTGCTTGCCTGTCTGGCTCTCAAAGCTGCAATAGCCTCCTGTCTACTAACTTTCCTGAAAACCTCTGTTGATTATTTGTTGCCGAACCCCTGCTTTGTATCTCCTGGACTTTCCTCTGCCGAATCCCTCTTCTGATAACCGTAGCCGAACCCCTGCTTTGTATACTGGACTACGCCTTTGATGAACCCTTATTCTGAACAACCTGTTGCCGAACCCCTGCTTGTATTCTGGATTCCATTTGCCTGCTCCTTTTGATACCACGCTGTTGAAACCCGCCTGGTCATTTAAAGCAGTGTTTCCCAAACCTGTCCTCGGGACCCTCCGCCTCGCCACGTTTTCCAGATATCTGAAGTACAGCACAGGTGATATAATTTGCTGCTCAGTGATTGCAGGATTCAGTCTTTTTTTCCTCAAGGTGATCTGCAAAATCTGACCTGGTTGAGGGTCTCGAGGACAGGTTTGGGAAACACTGATTTAAAGACTTTTTAATTATTACCTAATCTGATTCCCTGGTCCTGTCTCCTTGTGTATCTAATTCCCATTGTTATTATTCAGCCTTGTTCCCTGGTTCTCTGTTCATCTGTGTATTCAGTCTCCTCAGTTATACCCTGTTTATTAATTTATTCTTTGTCCTCCTTGTTTTTTCTGTTTTCTCAGTTCCTTCATAATTCTGTGTCTGAATAAATATCCTTTTAGTTCACCTACTTGCTTTATGTTTCATTGCAAATTCAGGGTTATTCAAAGAGATCCGAATTGCTGGCGAAAGGTAACCGAACAGTGAAATTCAGCGTACGGTTACCTTTCCTGGCCATTCGGCTATCCAGAGAGGAGGCGGTTCGCCAAATGTTGGCGAACTGCCTGCACATACGGTGCTGGTCTAGGGCAGTGAAATCCGAAATCCCCGTAGAGAAGCAATGCTTTCGACTATTCAGAGAACAAAAACCAGCAGTGAAAGGTTGCCGAAATACCCTGCCATTCGGTGGTTTAATTCGACAGATTTATTCAGGCGAATCCCATAGGCTTCAATGTTAGGAATATTCCTGTTGTAATTCAATATCTAATAAACCGTTGATTATAATATTCTGCAGTAAAAAGTCTCTATTTTTTTATTTTTTTTTAAGATCTCTTAGGCATTTTTTGGGATTTTTTTGCAAACATTTTTTTCCTTTTTTTTTTTTTTAAATCGTTTTTTCTTTTTCCTGTAACAGCCCTTTTTATTATCATTCATTGGATCTTCTATGTAAATTTCAGACATTTACGCACTGTTTTTTTTTTCACTCCATTCGTCTGCGGTGTCGGGTTTTTCCAGCGGCTGCTCTGCACTGTGATCGGCTCCTGCTCGGGTTTCTCTGGAGTGATCGGCGGGGTTAATCCAGATATTTTTGTCGGTTTCTGTGTGCATTCACCTGGGTTCTGCGGTGATTGTTCGGCAGGTTTGCGGCGGCTTTTCCCTGCACTTCGACGGCCCTGTGGTGCTTGCTGAATACACCGCAGGATCACCGAAATGGGATCGCCAAATCGCACCGAATTGAAGAGAACGAAAAGTCACCAAACGTGCGGTGACTTTTCGATTCTTTGAATAACTCTGATTGGGCTTGACCTGCAACCCTGCCATCTGTATTGTGACATATATACTGCAGTATTTTCCATTTTCCGCACAAAAATGTTGCATTGATGTAGTTTGATAAAACTCTTCATAACCTAACTCTGACACAGATCTAGTGTTACCTGAACTCCGTCCTCTCTTCTTGTACAGATAAAGTGCGCAGGAGACACTGAGCCTCACATGGAGGTTCATTTTTTCTATGTATGTTCTGCTCCTTCTCGTCTTCATCTCCTCTTGAAGTTCGAAGAACTCTTTTCTCTTGCAGTGATCTCACATACAACTCAGAATAGCTCCTGAAAAATCAGAAAGAATGATTTCAAATCTCTCTCAAACTTGTATACATTTTTTAATCTATGGTGCATGACCTTACTTGCGAGGCTTTCCCAACTCGTCTGGAGGCAGAGTGGTAACTGTCACCTTCTTGGCTCGTAAGAAGAGAGCGCGCACATCATCTGGTGTTAGCGAGCAGAAAGGCTCTCCACAGATTGCTACCAACCGTGTCCCAGGGTTAAGTCCGACTGTCTCTGCCATGCTGAACCTCTCCACCTCTGTCACAAATCCACCTGAATCTGCTGTAAAGCCAAGCTGTCCTAAACCATTCCTCAGTAGCGATATCTCCCGAGTTTCACAGCCGCCAGATACAACCTAATTTGGATATAAAAAGGGAACCTAGTAAGGCAATGTTTTAGTTATTCAGTTGTTCATATACTGCAAATGCAAACTGACATTTTGTGCTTTTCACCTTAACATTTGTTTAAGAGCAATGACCTAATAAAATCAACATAGATCTGGAAGAATACACTACCAAAAACTGATAGACTCCTCTTTTATATATGGTTTGATACTATTTGAATCTCAATTCCAAGAAGTATACGATCTAAAACATTATAAAAGTATGAGGGTTATTCAAAGAGATTCGAAAAGTCACCGCACGTTCCTGCACTTCAGGGCGATCCTAATTTGCCGACCCTGCGGTGTATTCAGCAAGCACCGCAGGGCCTCCGTAGTGCAGGGAAAACCTGCCGCAAACCCGTCGAACACTCGCTGCAAACCGGACGAACACTCACCGAAACCTGCAGAAAACAGCTGGATTAACCACGCCGAACACGCCTGAGAAACGCGACTTGCCGCCGATCACAGCGCAGAGCAGCCACCGGAAAAAGCCGACACGCAGACGAACAAGTTGAATTTAAAAAAAACAGTACGCTTGAAAGTTTGAAATTTGAAGCGCTGTTTGCAAAAAACCTACTGAACGAAAATACCTGGAATTTACATATAAGATCCAATGAATGATAATCGAAAGGGCTGTTGCAGAAAAATGAAAAGACGATTTAAAAAAAAAAAAAAGGGAAAAAAAATTTGCCACAAAAATTCCTAACAGATCCTAAAAAAATCTATAAATAAAGAGACTTTTTACTGCAGAATATTATACTAAACAGTTTATTAGATATTTAATTAAAACGGGAATATTTTGTAACATTGAAGCCTATGGGATTCGTCTGAATAATAATGCCGAATGAAACCACCGAATAGCCGGGCATTTCGGCAACTATTCACTGCTGTTTGGTGTCCTCTGAATAGCCGAAGCATTACTTCTCTATGGGGATTTCACTGCCCTCGAACAGACACTGTATGTGCAGGCAATTCGCCAAGATTTGTCGAACTGCCTGCTCTCTGAATAGCCAGGAAAGGTAACCGTACGCTGAATTTCAGTGATTGCTAATTGCTAATTCAGCCCTCTGAGTGTGTGGTATTATTCCCACTCAGAAACTGCTTTTAGCTTCCTCAGGATTGGGACTCTTCTGCAGCCAATGGATGTCAATGCACAACAATGAAAGCTGCAAACTGTAAATTACAGACCAGACCTGAGGTAGCTGGATTAACTCCTTCGCTGCTGAGCCATTTCACGTCTGTGTGCTGAGCTCATTTTTACCGCTTTTGCTCATCATGTTTAAACACGATTTGAAGCCACGTTTTATTATACCACCCTGACATGTTATATATTGTTCTTTCCGGCATACTCCAAATTCATAATATATCATTATTATATGTATACGTTATAATATACAGGCAGGGCATAACAAAAAATGCAATAAAATGTGAATTTTTAATCATCTACAGCGTGTAAAGTGTTTGTTTTTTTCACATTTTATCATGTTTTTTGCGTTTATATTTTCTATGGGCTGCGCTTGTTAAAAAAATTAGAAATGGGGACATTTACATTTTGTTCGGGGGAATTACGTGATTTTTAGCAAACGCCCCCCATAGAAAAAAATCATTAGTGCAGCATCATTGTTCACATTATAATTGAAATGGGAACAATATTGCTGCATTAATAAAAACAACGCACAAATAAAAAAACACGTTGTTTTTTTAAATTATTTTTTCATTATTATATTTTTACTTCAAACATGGTCATGTTTGGTATCATTCGAAAGCCCATGCTCAGGCAGTACAACAAAAAGGTATCATTGCATCACAACATTCATTGCATCACATAACTCAAGGAATCTTATTTATATATACTTCTTTTTTTTCAGTGGTTTGATTTAGTGGCAAAATGATTAGTGCCCCCCAGTTTTGACTGTGGTATCTTATGTGCCCCTTTATATATTGTTCCTAGAGTCACCACTGACTATTTTGCCACTCATATCCACACAAAGAATTTCAGTATGTCTCAACACTTAAAATACTCAGGGCCACATAACAATCTCTGCACTAAAACGGGGCGGTAGGGAGAAAAAACTGCGCCAGCAAACTGAGCTGAGCGCAGCCGCGAGCATCCACTCGATGGAGTCCATAGGAATCCATTACGCCAGCCGCCGGCGGTCACATGACCTGCCGGATCTCACCTCGCAAGATCCAGCCGGTCAGCATAGTGATACGCAGTGAGAGACTTGGGGGACTTTTTCCCCCAGTCTTTTCCTGCTCCCCCCGGACAGAGGAGGCGGTTGGAGCCGCGGTCCTCGCCACGGGACAGGAGGTGAGTATACAAATAGTTTTTTGTTGTTTTTGGATGGCATTAACGGATTCTGCAGAAGAGGAATCCGTTAACACCAAGTCCTGGCTTTGGTTAACTTTCCGCTAACCAGAGCCGGACGTTAATCAGCGTTAGGACTTTGTAATCCTAACGCTGTTTAACACTTTGCGCTCCCCATGTTAAGTATAGGGAGCGCAAAGTACAGTAACCTCGCGCTAAAAAGCGCAAGGTACCAAACGCAAACGGGTTACTTAACCCGTTTGCGTTTGGATTGTAATATGCGGTAGACATCGCGGCTAACGTTAATGCTTACGCAGGTGAGCGTTAACGTTAGCACATAGATTGTAATGTGGCCCTCAGTGTATTTAGCGCATTTGAAAACACTGACTGATGTAAAATCATTTAATACTAATTTCCATATGAAATACAAATATAACATAGTACTGCAATAAGTAAAGCAGAAGTGAGTTCTGTCGTTCTACGACAAAGCTTGCTAAATGTGAGCTTTTCATTATGAAGTAAGATTCTGGTAAGAAAAGCAAAAACATTTATTGCGCAATCTCCAAACGCCACTTGATAAAGTGAGAAGTACATTTTTTTTATTTTTAATGTAGAGATGCAATAAAATTGGAAGGATAAAATAACTGCAAGGTCACTTATAACGTTGTTTGTTAATTCAGAAACAGCTACAGTGTTGTATCAAACACTCTATTAATATATAGTATAGGAGGGGTGGGGTCACGCCTATTCCCCGATGGGGCGGCTGCAACCACCAAATGCATCCAGCCCAACAACATGTGTAAAACATAAAAAAGAAAGAAATGTCATCTGCGCTTATTCCCATTATACCATGTGAAACAAAACACAATTAGAGGATTTGGTTTCTTAGTAATGGCCATTATAAGATTAAGCTCGCCCGCCAGCGTTAAGGCACCTCTAATGAGGGCGAGTCCTATCCAAAAAATTTCTTTGTTATGTTTTACACATGTTGTTGGGCTGGATGCATTTGGTGGTTGTAGCCGCCCCATCGGGGAATAGGAACGACCCCACCCCTCCTGTACTATGTATGTTTTAATGTACTTCCAGCCAGGTCATCACTGCAGCAAGATTCCGCTCCGTGTCTTTGTTTTTGATCCCAAAGTGGATTCTGTTTCTGGGGGAGCATAAATAAAGGCCCACCAGTCTATCTCATGTCTGACAAGCAGCATGAGCAGGTATGGTTTGCTATACAGCAGCCTGTGGCTTCATTTTTGGATAGGACTCGCCCTCATTAGAGGTGCCTTGACGCTGGCGGGCGAGCTTAATCTTATAATGGCCATTACTAAGAAACCAAATCCTCTAATTGTGTTTTGTTTCACACGGTATAATGGGAATAAGCGCAGATGATATTTTTTTCTTTGTTACTCTATTAATATACTTAAGGGGATACTGTAGAGATAAAACTAAACGTGATATATGTCAGACCAAAGTGGTTGACTACAAACTATTATTTGATTATTTCTGGATTAATGTTTAATCCCTTGTGTGTATGCTTATAACAGGGTCTAATGGCATAATGTTCTTTATGCCCACTTGTTTCTGCGTGTGTATATATAAATGTTATATATGTTGGGCCCTCCATTCCTGCTTCAACAGTTTGCTTCAATTCATACCTCTATAAAAATGAGTTTGACAACCCTGCTCTAGTCCTTATCTATATGCATTATCTTGCTTGGACCCATTTTGCCCACAAACGCACCTTCATAAACTTACTACATCGCATAACCCATTCTGCCTCTTCGTGTTACAATGTAACTACTTGGCCCACCATTGTGACATGTTAAAAGAGCTAAACTGGCCATTGCTGGAATCCAGACGCACCCTTCACCTTTCCAACCTGGTGTATAAGAGCTTTTCTGGGAAGCTACCACCCTACCTGAATAGACTGCTACCCCAGCAGATCCCTCCTCCTATAACCTCCGATTCAGGACCTGCACCGTACAATACCGCAATACAAAAAGAAAGTGTCTAGATCCTCATTTTCCTACAGAGCGCCACAAATATGGAACAACCTCCCAGACACCATCAAATCTTCCCCCAGTCTTAAGTTCCTTAAGGCCGGGGCAGACGAGCGTGGAAGGAACGTCCGTGAGAGTGGACGTTCCTTCCACTCGATGTCCGTCTGCCCACCTCGCTGAGTGCACTCAGTGCGATTAGCGCTGCAAAGCGTGATCCTCCTATAGAGGATCGCGTTCTGCAGCCCCGTCAAACAGCGTCCTAGCGCATTGATGGGGCGGTTTTGTGGGCGGACGCTAGCTAGCATTTCGTGCACGCACACAAGCGTGTGACCAGCCCCGTTGCAGCATCAGAATGCTGCGATGGGCGTCGGTAAGTACATCAGTATGGCCGCACCTAGTGCGCTCGTCTGACACCGGCCTAAGAGATCTCTATTAATATATCTCGATACAGAATGCACCAGTAAACATGTAACATAGGGAGTATATTTCTTACATATTTATTTTCTGTGTTAATCTGTATATTTGCGTTTTATTGTCAGTATCTTGCCTTTTATTACTTAGTATTTCTGTACCTACTGTAAGAACTCAAGGTTCTTGAACCCAGGACATACTTGAGAACGGCAAAAATCTCAATGTATCCTTCCTGGTAAAATATTTTATAAATAAATAAATAAAAGTAGCTGCAAATTCCTTTTGAAACCACAAGCACATAATGTATCTCTGTATTTTGGTATTGCCAGTATGTTGTACTCTGCAGACTTTCGTGTTACTGTGTATATAATTGAATTGTTCTACAATAGATTGTTTTACTTGAGGCTTTCAAAACATGCTTGTCTTAACATTCATTGTGTTCATTAATTCATGTGAACTGACTGCCTACCTAATTATCATATATTGGCATCAAGATCCTCCCACACACAAAGAACAAGACAATCCTATTCAAATCAAGAGCCTGTAATAGTGTGAAGCATAGCAATTACCAAAGTGTCTCATGTAACCATTATTATAGCTCAATTTACTATTCCAAGTTGAGTTGAATGGACTATGAAGTGTATACCACTACCAGTGAATGTTACTGCTAGTAATATTAACAATTGTCATGACATGCTCACTGCTTATCTTGCATGTAGTTACTTCCACTAGTTATTAATTAAATTAGAACAGCAGCTCTTATTTTAAAATTTAATGCTAAAAATGGTTGACCACGCCTTCCATTGAAATCATCTACTGTAGGATGTCTCAGGTCTTTCCTGCACACCTTGTTATATTCTTTCTGCACCCATCACTACTTTCTGCACCCATCACCTATACAATAAATGTATGATGTAAATATTCATACAGGGTTATCCAAAGATATCCGAATGGCTGGAGAAAGGTAACCGAACGCTGAAAATCAGTGTTCGGTTACCTTTCCTGGCCATTCGGCTATCCAGAGAGCAGGCAATTCGCCAAATCCTGGCGAACTGCCTGCACATACAGTGCCTGTTCGGTGCCTGTTCAAGGGCAGTGAAATCCCCATAAAAAAGCAATGCTTCGGCTATTCAGAGAACACAAACCAGCAGTGAAAGGTTCCCGAATTGCCCTGCCATTCGGTGGTATAATTCGGCAGGTTTATTTAGGCGAATCCCGTAGGCTTCAATGTTAAAAATATTCCCGTTTTAATTCAATATCTAATAAACCAATCATTATAAAATTCTGCAGTAAAGAGTCTCTTTATTTATAGATTTTTTAGGATATTTTAAGCATTTTTCTGGATTTTAACTTTTTAAAAAATAAAAAATCGGATTTGTTTTTATTTTTTTAAGTTTACTTCTTTTTGCTGTAACAGCCCTTTTTATTATCATTCCTTGGAGCTCATATGTAAATTTCAGACATTTTCCCTCAGTAGTTTCTTTGCAAACAGCATTTCACTTTTCAAACATTCAAGCAAACTGTTTTACTAATTTGAAGGAAAAGATAGTGAGGTGGAGAGTACACTACGTGGCAACCACCGTCACTGCAAGTCACCTCTAGGTGCACCCCCTGTAAGCGCACCAAACATAGGATATAAAACAGAAAATATGGTGACCCAGCGCACACGTGGGAGAGAACAAATGAGATTCTTACGCTCGTAGACGTATAACAAGTATGATTACACAGGGTACATAGACTGGTAACAATCAGATTTCAGCGAACCACTTGTAGATGTATGGCATGCTCTAATTTCACAGCAATATCGGTCAATCGAACTTCAATGGAACCTCATAGAGATATAAAAACATATATATAGTGATGTTCCGTAGTACAGCAATATAAAAAGAACTGTAGATGGTCACACTCACACTTTGGAGAGCCTAAGGGCTCGCTGTTATGCGCTTGTGGGTTCTTAACAAGGCTCACCCATCAGCCTGTCACCACGCTTGTTGGCAATCTTCTCACTGAAGTTCAGCAGCAATGGCAGAGAACGGCAGTTTGAGGTACTCCACCAGCGCTGGAAACTTTAAAAAGGTTAAATCACAATAAAAGGAATAAACCAATTTATATAAAAAGGTTTATTAATAACAGATAAAAACAATGGAGAAAGAAAAGAAAGAAAAATTCCCAAAATGCGTTTCGCCTAACAACTAGGCTTCATCAGTTGGTACAAATCAAAAATAAAAATAAGAATCCTTATTTTGGGAATATTTCTTTCTTTTCTTTCTCCATTGTTTTTATCTGTTATTAATAAACCTTTTCATATAAATTGGTTTATTCCTTTTATTGTGATTTAACCTTTTTAAAGTTTCCAGCGCTGGTGGAGTACCTCAAAATGCCGTTCTCTGCCATTGCTGCTGAACTTCAGTGAGAAGATTGCCAACAAGCGTGGTGACAGGCTGATGGGTGAGCCTTGTTAAGAACCCACAAGCGCATAACAGCGAGCCCTTAGGCTCTCCAAAGTGTGAGTGTGACCATCTACAGTTCTTTTTAGAATGCTGTACTATGGAACATCACTATATATATGTTTTTATATCTCTATGAGGTTCCATTGAAGTTCGATTGACCGATATTGCTGTGAAATTAGAGCATGCCATACATCTACAAGTGGGTCGCTGAAATCTGATTGTTACCAGTCTATGTACACTGTGTAATCATACTTGTTATACGTCTACGAGCGTAAGAATCTCATTTGTTCTCTCCCACTTGTGCGCTGGGTCACCATTTTTTCTGTTTTACTAATTTATTCACTACATTCGTCTGCGGTGTCGGCTTTTTCCAGCGGCTTTGCTGCATGTGATCGGCTCCTGCTTGTGTTTTTCTGGCGTTTTCGGTGGGTTAATCCAGATGTTTTTGCGGGTTTTCGGCGTGCAATCGCCGGGTTTTGCGGTTTGTTTTCGGTGACCTTTCCCTGCAATTCAGGGACCCTGTGGTGCTTGCTGAATACACTGCAGGGTCGCCGAAATGGGATTGGCAAAACAAACCGAATTGAAGAGAACGAAAAGTCACCGAACGTGAGGTGACTTTTTGATTCTCTTTGAATCACCCTGATAATTTGGACTTTGGGAAACTTGCAAGACAATCCTGTCTACAGCCCTTTTCTACTAATAAAATATCTCCACTGCAAAGTCAACAAGCAATTACAATTTCCATCCACCTGCCCTCATTATTACCTGCAACCTCTTCACAATGTGATTCACTTCTTCTTCCACTTCTCCATCACTTCCTGCAAATGGTCTTATTCCCAATTTACCTGCTCGTCCATAGTACAGATCGAGACCGCCTTTTGAAGAGTATGTCCATCCTAATACATCTCGGCATGAACAATGAAAGCACACGGCTCCTTCTCGCTCCTTTTTGGCATCTAACAAAACCAGCATTTCAGAAGATACTCCAAGTAAATATGTGTCATCAGGTATAAAGGAGCTCAAGGCTCTAACAGACCATACCAGGGCTCCAGGACTGTGGAATTCTGGAGGTATGATATATGCCCAGCGTGGATTTTTTCCAGCCTTATCTCCTGGACCAGTACTGCCAGCCCGGTCCCGTTTTTTTGAAAGTCCTAAAATGGCAAGCTTGGAAGAGCAGGATTCCAGGGTGGCTGTGGTGGCATGATCACGAGCTAGGTCCCTCAAGTATTCTTCTCGGGTTCGTCTTGCCATAGCTAAAAATTTGCCACCATGTTCAGCTGCATTCTCCCCATTTACTGCCTTAGAAAGCAAAAAGTCTCTGAGCTCAGGTGATCGTCGAAAGCAAGTTGTAGGCAAAGGAGGACCAAATGGTGGAGTGTCGGCAGTGCGGCTGATGGCTACACTATAAGAGGTATGAGCAGTGCAAGGATTGAAGGCACGCACCACCAGGAAGACATGCTGAAAGTGAGATCGTATGGTTCTTGGGGTAAAAGGATGAGCTCCAGGTTCTTGAAAAACAATAGTCACGATATCATTGCCAATATGTCTCTTTCGGAGAAGCTAAAGAAACAAAATGTCATTAAATGGAAGGAACTGACACAACTCTCAAAATTATATAATCTGAATAGAAATCATACTATATCTTAAATTGCCTGTTACTAGTATATTTCGAAAGTTACCCATTTCACTACCAATGCATTTTGTTGCAAAATATTATCATAACATTTTTTTTAAATTAGATTTTTAGTTACCTTTTAAATGTATTATAAAATACCAATTTCACATAAAGTTTGTTATTCTGAAATGGGAAATCATTATGTTGATCTTCTTACTAATTTTCAAATATCTAAATTTTGTATTCAATTATCATTTAAAGGAGTATTACTTGGATGAAAGGTTCTGAACTCTACATGGTGTCCCTTATAATGCACAATTTCAAATGGCGTAAGCATACAGGCAGAAATGGTATTTGTGTCATATAAGTATTCCTAAAGCAGTGCAGAAACTGTAAGTGCTTTATAAATGGTAATAATAATAATTTAAAGATAAATAATATCTTTGGATATTTGTGGTGATTATATTGAAGCAATACAGCTTCCAACCATACCTATATAACCATTATATCTGTACGTGGCATAATGTCTGGATATACCAATTACAGTAAAAAATTGTATTTTCATTCTCCAGGGATTTTCAGCAAATATAAATAGGGTATGCTGTCCTATCCTCGGCTTTTGAAATGTAGCAATAACGTATGTTGAATATTTTATTAATGTGAGGGTGGGGGCTGAGCCTTGCAGCTTCTTTAACCCCATCAGTGCTGAGCCATTTCACCTTTGTGTCCTAAACTCATTTTTTTCATTGTTTCTAAGAAATAATGCAATTTTAACCAACACTGGAAAAAAAGGTTTTTTTTTTAATTGCACTTAGTTGCATTGTGTTTAATGAATAATATGACTATTGCACAATAAGGGGAGGATCTTTTGGACATGTATTTATAATTAAATTTACAAAAAGTAAAATAAATTTTTAATAAAAAACACTGTACTAGCTCCCTGCATGAAAAATGAGAAGATGAGTAACGGTACTTGACATGGTCATGTTTAATATCATTAGAATGGCCGGAATCTGGTGTTTCCCATGACAACTCACTTCTTGTGTGATGGCAACAATGGAAATACAGGGGTCCTCTCCATGCAGCGGTGCTGCAGTTCGTGTTTTAGATATAAAAAAAATGAATAAGACATCGCGCCATCACCTCCACACTAGCTCTTGGTGTGGGGAAAAAATAGAATTATTTTAACTTTATTTATTTTTATAATTTTCATACTCAGGATAGGTATCTTTGAAAAGGTCAGACGCTGACCACTCCAATGATACCTCACTTAGAGCTGTAGACCCCCACTCGGGTAAGGGCATTTCACCAATAGTTCTGTCTGGCGCATCTTTATGTCATTGCGCATGTGCAGGATGACATCAGTGTGCTAGGGAAGGACCCACAGCAAGACTTCCAGGAAGTCATTGCAGGACATTTGCTGGATCAGCCACAATTTACCCCAACTCTTCAGGTAAGTAACTATGTATGGGGGACATCCTCCACATACAACGGGGACACGTGACGACTTCCCCCACCGCAAAGGGGTTAAAGTAATGTAGGGTGACAGGAGTGAGATCGCATTGAAAATCTCACGTCTCCCACTGGAGAGATGCAATGTTGAATTAAAAAAGGTATGTACATGGGTTTGTTTATTTATCCGCAATTTTTTTTTCTCCATTTCATTTCAATGCAAAATTGCGTTAGTGAACATTTTGATAGTGAATATTTTAAACTGATTATGTATCTTTAAGAAGGGAATTACATGACTGATGTTTAACCCCTTCACTGCCAAGTGATTTTTTTTAAAAAAAAAACACTGTCAAAAACTAGTGTTTTGTTTTTTTTAAATCATTTTAAGTTTACCATACAGTAAGAAATATTTGGCAATATTCCCAATATATTCCTTACTTTAAATACCTATTTGACAGGCAGCTGCTGGTCTAATGTGTTACTACAATTCTTAGCTCGGCGCAGAATCAGCTGGGGAACAGCATGTTACAGACATTCCCCATGTGGTTTTAAATAGTATTAACAAGTCAGGCATGATACACAGAATGCTAAAACTTTAAAGTTTAGAGGCATGGTCTGGAGCCCAAAAACAAATGAAATTAATTTGCATTAATTTAAATATGTAATAGGAAAATAGGTGTTTTAAATATAATTAAACAAAACAAAAGTGTGACAGTGTGATTAGGGGCAGGGATATAGACTATAGGTTTATATTGCAGGCGGATCAAGGACTCCCTTTTTCCCTAAAGGGTTAACTAAACAGCTGAGGCCTAATTAGAATTGCCCTGCCCTATAATGGAGGTGTGCCTGTTTCCCTCATTGTGCAGTCTTGTGTGCAGGGTGCAGAGGGAGGAAGGTAAACCAAATTTTACTTTTAGGCTAGGGTCAGACTAACGCATTTTTCACGTTGTCCGTGAAAAAGTGCGTTCGAAGAATGGACGTATTTTTTCACGGAATACGCAATAGCGGTCATACTATGCGCAGTTTCATCCGTGATTTTGTACGGATCATCAATAAAACACTTCTTGCATCTGGACGTTATGTTGGCCGGACATTAGCAGCGTCTGACGTCTCCTAATCACGCACACACGCCTCTAGCGGACGCAGCGCACTCTGTACGTCAGTACTAGTGGTTTAACGTTCTCGAAAAAATGCGTTCATTTTCCACTTGCGTTGCGCAGCCGGACTTTTGTGCGACCGTACTTCGTATATTGGCCGTCATTGCCCGGCATCTGCTGCTAGTGCGGCCGTGATTAAGTGCGCCTGCACGCGCGTTCGCACTGCCTCAGTCTGACCCTAGCCTTATAGGTTGGCAAATGGCTTAGCCGCCCACCATGTTAGACAGGTCACTTCCAGTGTTTAGATAGCCTCCTCATCCAGGAGTAGGTATTTATTTTGCATTTGTTTTATTTAGTGGAATTGTACCCTGCTGAACAATAAAATGCAGAAGTGATATTCGTGTCCAGTGATTATATCACAGTGGATATAATATGTAAAGTTTCAGTAAAATATTTGAAAAAGAGGTATTGGATTTTTTTTTGGAAAAAATGCCTAAAAGATACAAAAAAAAATAAAATCAATAAATAAAGAGATTTTTTTGCTATGGATTAAAGGAATAAACGGTTTATTAGATATTGGATAAAAACAGGAATATTTTTAACATTGAAACCTATGGTGTTCGTTCGCCTGAATAAACCTGCCAAATGAAAACACCGGACATCAGGGCATTTCTTTGCTGTTCGGTGTCTCTGAACAGGTTAACAATTACTTCTCTATGGGGACTTTCGCTGCTTTCGAACAGGCACCGTACTTGCTGTCAGTTTGCCAAAATTTGTGTATGAGCATATCACAGAGCTCCACAGCAATAAACCTCACAGTAATGTGCGCCGTGTGTTATGAGCATTCAGTGTTATATGGGAGTACTGATTTATGAGTAAAAGTAGTTAAAAAAAACCCCGTAAAACTCGGGGGGGGGGGGTGACACCATAAGTTACCGCACCGGGTGACACCAACCCTAGTGACGCCACTGCACGCAGCCACCCTGTTACGGAATAGGAGTAGAACCGTTTTTTCTGCACTTTGAGATCTATTAAAGTCATAGTTTACCTGCTGACTGTTGCTTGCTGTATATGGAAGCATTGTAGAAACATGGAACATAATCTCATAATCCTGGTATCGAGTATAAAGAGAATGTGTGCCTGTGCTATCAGCTGCAGAGAAGAAAGAAAACGAAAACATGCAGATTCTGTTTAAACGCAATTTATATTTTTTCTAACATAAGTACTTGAAGTGTACTAATTTTGCAATACCACATTAAAAGAAAAAAGTATAATACATGTATAAAAAGAAAAGCAATTCAATAGTCAGAACTAGTGAATGGATTGATATAAAACAATAAATTTAAACTCAAGTAAAAATAAATTTAAAATGAAATAAAAATTAAAATTGACCATTTGTGGCATTAAGATATAAACAAAGCATGCTGAATTATAGATATATACTTCAAATCACTCTTACTTTTGTTGTCTAGCTGTGCTCTGTACTTGTCAAACCCCTTGAGTCGTACTTCATCCCCCAATAGACTCAAAAACTCCTGAAAAGCTGGTCCTGCTGTCTCGTTGTTGTACATTTCCTCCTCTGAGCTCTGCTCTGCGCGGCAGTACAATATGCCAATCTTTCTTTGAAAGTTGAGCTGTAAGCAAATTTCAATTAATCTTTATAAACCTACATTTATAACATGGTGAAGTAACTATGGTGAAATCTGAAGGTGTGTATGGCATGGTGTTACATGTTCAATGCAAATATATTTTTATCAAAAAGGGACCAATATCTTTGCACCCGATTTCAACCTTTTCAATTACATCATAAATGTAAAATTAACCTCTTTTTAAAACATTGGTACTGATACCTAGGTCAATTATTCGTCAGTTGTTGGGCCATTTTTTTTATTTGTAAACCTACAATTTAAATTTAGATTGTAAGAACACACGGAGACTTACAGGGTTATTCGGAGAAAGGTAAAAACCAGGAGAACTGGCAGAAGAAGAGAACAATCAAGACCAAATAGCCAAAGTGAGATAAATGGGAGAATTTTTCCGGTTTGGCTATTTTGACCTAGAATTTTCAATTCTCCAGTGTTTCTCCTGAGTTCCACCTTTCTTTGAATAGACCTGTATGTAAAAAGAAAAAATGTTTCTTACCTAGAACGAATCACGTCCTGTTTATTTTTATTCATTTTGAGTATTATTAAATTGATTATTAACCCCTTCACTACCAAGTGATTTTACAAAAAAACATTCTCAGGAATCAATGTTTTTTTGATAAATCATTTATAATTAAATATACAGTCAGAAATATCTGGGCATATTCCCAATGTATTTCTTACAGTAATAACCTATTTAGCCAGTAGATGGCGCCTTCTACTGCCAAGTTAAGTTACAGCTGTTACAGTTGCAGCTTGTGTTCCTGGCATCGGCTGCTGAATGTCTGATGTCAGGACATTTAATTAGCCGATTTTACACAGTTTTAGCTCTCTGGGCATTATGCGCACAGGGCTAAAACCTTGGAGGCATCTTCTGCAGCCCAAAAGCAAATTAAACTAATTTCAATTGCTTTTAGGCTGCAGAGCTGGAAATCGAGATATCTTGATATCGGACACCAGATGGTGTCTTTTAGGCCGAGATATCTCGATCTCAGGCTAGGGTCAGACTAACGCATTTTTCACGTTGTCCGTGAAAAAGTGCGTTCGAACGAATGGACTTATTTTTTCACGGAATACGCAATAGCGGTCATACGATGCGCAGTTTCATCCGTGATTTTGTACGGATCATCAATAAAACACTTTTTGCGTCTGGACGTTATGTTGGCCGGACATTAGCAGCGTCTGACGTCTCCTAATCACGCACACACGCCGCTAGCGGACGCAGCGCACTCTGTACGTCAGTACTAGTGGTTTCACGTTCTCAAAAAAATGCGTTTGTTTGCCGCTTGCGTTGCGCCGCCGCACTTTTGTGCGACCGTACTTCGTATATTGGCCGTCATTGCCCGGCATCTGCTGCTAGTGCGGCCGTGATTATGTGCGGCTGCACGCGCGTTCGCACTGCCTCAGTCTGACCCTAGCCTCAGTAGTGAAGGGGTTAAGGGTATGTGTTTGGATCAATAGTATTTAATTTTTTGTGACCTGTGTATGCTTGGCCTTAAATTGCCTGTCACAGTTTATCAGTATTCATAAAGACAGGCATTTTTTAATTAGCTTTAAACTACCTGTCTTTCTACATGCTGTCTTCTCTTGGGTCATTCGTGACATGTTTTTTTCCTAGCTTCCGTCTTACATTTTTAACCACTGCTTCTGCATTTTTTTTTTCTGGAACCCATTCACTACCAAGTGATTTTACAAAAAAACATTCTCAGGAATCAATGTTTTTTTGATAAATCATTTATAATTAAGTATACAGTCAGAAATATCTGGGCATATTCCCAATGTATTTCTTACTGTAATAACCTATTTGGCCAGTAGATGGCGCCATCTACTGCCATGTTAAGTTACAGTTGCAGCTTGTGTTCCTGGCATCGGCTGCTAAATGTCCGATGTCAGGACAATTAGTTAGCCGATTTTACACAGTTTTAGCTCATTGGGCATTAAACGCACAGGGCTAAAACCTTGGGGGCATCTTCTGCAGCCCAAAAGCAAATGAAATTTGTTTGCAGCAAACTAATTTCAATTGCTTTCGGGCTGCAGAGCTGCAAATCGAGTTATCTCGATATCGGACACCGGATGGTGTCTTTTAGGCCGAGATATCTCGATCTCAGTAGTGAAGGGGTTAAGGGTATGTGTTTGGATCAATAGTATTTAATTTTTTGTGACCTGTGTATGCTTGGCCTTAAATTGCCTGTCACAGTTTATCAGTATTCATAAAGACAGGCATTTTTTAATTAGCTTTAAACTACCTGTCTTTCTACATGCTGTCTGTCTTCTCTTGGGTCATTCGTGACATGTTTTTTTCCTAGCTTCCGTCTTACATTTTTAACCACTGCTTCTGTATTATTTTTTTTCTGTAACCCATTCACACTTCCTCTTTTAATCAGACTACAGCAGTTGCTATTCTGTAGCTATTTTCAATCAACATTTCACTATTGTCCATTATGTCTTTATTCAAAGAGGGAAACAACATCCTTATGTTGAAATCATAAACCTTTAATCTTGAGAGGTAGGCAAAGCTGTTAACTAATTGTTGATTAGGAAGAAGGGCCAGTGTTCCTCTCTAGGTGTGGTTTGCTAAGAATTTACAAAGAATTTACAAAAGCTTTTAATATGATGCTGTAAATAGATATTAAAATGAATGTATGGATGCTGCATAATTGTGGATTGTAAATCAGCATGCATTCGAATGGGATACAAGAGGTGGGTGATGCAAGTATACAATATAATTACTTCTCTTTTTAACCCTTATGGATCCTTGCATTAAGTAGAAAATTAATTTAGCAGAAAATCAGGTGTTGGTAAAACGCACTCAGGAAATAATAAACACCATCAACCTGTATTAATTAAACATATAGATAGATAGATGTCTGTATTTGTTCATAATTTCTCTGAATTCAACTTGAAAGAGATGAATGTCAGGGTCAGTAAGTACAAAACTATTGATTTCATGGGACACTTCCTTCAAACAACTAATAGTCAATACAATGGTATTAAAAACCTTGGTTATGTATCTTACCTTGGGATATAGAGCAGGGCTCAAAATTTCAAGTCCAAAGCTACTAACCAGGCCATAAGAGTTACTCGCCACCAGTTGGTCCACCTAAGCTCTCAAGCCATTAACTCTGCTCCTAAATTTAGGATTATCATTATCTTATGAAATGTATTTTAAATATTTTAAATGTATTTTAGGTCTCCTAATTTATTTTAAAGCAACAAGGTTTTTTCCCATAGGTTTTAAAGTAAAAAATATTCTACGTGTTTATTAAATATTTGTTCAACCATTTATTTATTTCACTTGCAGCAAAAAGTCTTTTATTTATTTACTTTAAGCATTTTTTGGGATTTTTAAAGTAATGATTTTGGTTTTCTTTGCTGAATGCAGCTGTATTATTTTCTTTCAGTTTGGCTGCGTTCGGCAATGAATACCATGCTTCATCACCATAGATAGAGCTACAGAGCTATCTATGTTGCTGGAAATATAGTATTCATTTGCAGAACACAGCCAGACTGAAAAAAAATAGTACAGCTGCGTTCAGCAAAGAAAAAAAGCTTTGTTGCTTTAAAATAAATTAGGAAATCTGAAATTTAACCAAAAAAAAGCCTAAAAAATACTAAAAACAAATAAATAAATAGGCCTTTTGCTAGAAGTGGGAAAAATAAACAGTTGAATAAATATTTTATAAAAATGGGGAATATTTTTTACTTTGAAACCTATGGGATAAAAAGCCTTGTTGCTTTAAAATAAATTAGGAAACCTAAAATTTTATTAAAAAATCCTGAAAAATGCCTACAAAAATCCTAGACATAAAGAGACTTTTTGCTGCAGATAAAAAGAACAACGTAAATGGTTGAATAAATATTTAGTAAAAACTAACCACCAAAAATCAGGTTTAGAAATTTCTAAACCATAATTTCTAATCCTAGCATCTAACCCTAATTTCTAACACTGTTTTTCAGTGGTTCTTTCGACAGGTTTAATAAGGGGAATCCTTTTGGTTTCAATGTAAAAAAAATCCCTGTTTTTATTGGTTTTGAATCATTTCATTCCATTTTTATTTTTTTCCTTTTGGATCATTTTTGTTCCTTTTTATTTTTTCATTTCGGATCTTTTTCGTTCCGATATTTAATTTCGTTGTTTTCGTTATGCTACTGTGATTCGTATTTTCGGCTGATACTTTAATTCGGATGACCGATTTTTCATTTTTCAGAAACAAAATAATGACACCTGTGATTTTCGTCCGAATTTGTAATTGGAACGAAACAAAATGCACATGTCTAATATCTAGATATTAAGATATATAGCTCAATATATATCTTACCTAGCTATTCTTCATTCTGCTATGGGTTCATTCTGGTAGTGCTAATTTAGTCAGCTAGGATAGATTGCAGTCTAACCAGGTACCTAGATATTTGAGAGAACTGACTGTGGTCTGCACTCTGCATTCCATTTAATTTTGTCCTGATGGGAAGGTTGTAATTTATGTAGTTTAGGTACTGTTCCAAAGAGCATTGTGGCAGTTTTGTCCGGATCTGCGATCCACTTTTCAACCTCTGTGAATTGTTCTTGAAGCACTGCATCATGCGGGAGATTTGGTTTGCTAGTATAGATTACGGTGTCGCCTGCGTACATGTGTACAGGTGAGGCTTTGCAGACATTGGGCAAATCATTTATGAATATCCTGAATAGCAGGGGGCAGAGTACCGAGCCTTGGGGTACACCGCACGTGACTGGGAGGGGGAGGGAAGCGCTGTCAGAAATAGACACAAATTACAATCGATCAGATATATACGATCTAAACCAGGGTAGCATGCGATCACCAATACCTGAGTTTTTAAGTTTTTGTAATAAGATCCATGGTCTACAATGTCAAAGGCCTTGGCAAAATCAGGGAAGACGGCTCCAGTTAGGTCTCCTTGTTCCATGCCAACTTGGATATCATTGCAAACTTTTAAAAGGGCAGTTGTAGTTGAGTGATTTGGATGAAATCCAGATTGATCTGGGGTTAAGTAGTTAAAATATTGATAATAATCACATAATTGTGTGAAGACAAATTTTTCCAAAATTTTATGACATAACAGGGAGCAATGATATCGGACGGTAGTTGAATACCAAAGTATTGTCGCCACTTTTATGGATAGGTGCCACTCTCGCAGTATTCCAGAGTTTGGGAATGTATCCAGTCACCAATGATTCATTAATTAGGTTTCCGACAGGTTTTGCAATTGCCGGCGCACTGATTTTCAACAGCATTGCTGAGATTTGATCAGGTCCAGACTGGTGTTTCATTTTTAGACACTGACACAACGACACTGACAGGCACTGGCCGAAAAATGAAGTTCTCTGCGATACAGGGTCTTTTCACAGTTGGCGGGGCCAGACTTGCGTTCGGCCTTTTTGAATGCGTGTTGTCATGCCCCATGATTCAGGGTTTATTTGTATATTTTAATGTTATGTGTTGAATTTGCCTTTTGCTGCTTACAGCTATTATTTCATAGCTATTTTGTTCCTGCTGGATTTCCTTAGCCTTGCTGTATTCATCTAGCTCCACCCCTTTTTGTTCAGTCTAGTTCTGAGGTACTTACTCGTCACCTAGCAGCCATCTTTGCTCAATGCTGGACAGAACTAATGTCTTTTCACATGCATTGCTGTACATTATTACAAAGATTGTCAGTCTCATCATTAAGGTTTTCATCTTTCTACATGTCAGTTTTGCTGAGTTGACACTGTCTGCTGAACTTTCATCGTGTGAGTACTGGTCAATACAGACTTAGTTAGTCTCAAGCACCCACGCCTCACAGCTTTGCTAGGGAGGCAGAATACGTGTCATTTATTTAGCTTAGCAATCAGGGTGGTGGCGCATCCAACAAGATAATTATTAAACATTATGTCCAGATCTTCTAACAAATACCTTGTACTGTACTGACCATATCTTCTCTGTCTCACGTTAATTTCTATTAATCCATTACCTGTAACATGGTCCATTCTCTCCAATCCTTAATTTTCCCAAGTGAACAACCACCAGTTGTCCATTTACAGTAAGAATCTTTGATTGCGTTTTGTCCAGGTTTATCAACATTTTCTGCAATCATGTGTACCCCTGGACTCTCTGTTAGCTTACATGTAACATATAAAGTACTGGAGGGCGAAGCATATATATCCAAACCCAACGTTTTCATTATAAATCAAAACAAATGAAAGGAAATTATTGAGAGTTTCAAGAAACCAACTTCTTTTATGTTGAGCACATCCCATTATAGCATGTGTTGGAAGCCACCATCACGTTAGTCAATGGTGACAATCCAAAGTGTTTTTGAAGACTGAGCCATTTCCAAAAATCTGTCGCCAGTCTGGTCCTCAAATCTTACCCCCCTTTGACTTCTTTTTGTGAGGTTGAATGAATGCTTGTACTGTAACAAGTCACACACAATTTATTTATTTATTTATAAAGTATTTTACTAGGAAGGATACATTGAGATTTCTCTCGTTTTCAAGTATGTCCTGGGTTCAAGCACGATTGACACCTTAGCAGATACCATGAGGTATGACAACCAAAAGATTGATGATGCAATACTGAGACACGTTGGCAACAACATGCAGTGCCAAGCTGAAAAATGCCGAAAAGAAAATGGCATCTACCTCCAGCACTTGCGATGATGGGATTTACTCAATTACCTAGCAAAAATAGAGACTGATTTATTTTTCTACCATATAGTCTAGTCTTCACTTCTGATCTATAAACCTCAAGTAAACTTACATACATAACTACATTCAATATTACACAATAGCTTACCCACATCCTTTAGAAAACCAAAAACCATTAGAAAAGAGCTACACGCTATGAGAATGAGGACCTTCACACAGTAACCAATGTAGATTAAAAGGCAGCTTACTTGAAACTATTTTTATTCAGAGCAGAAACAAACTCGGAAAATATATAATCTATACACCTAGTTCTCTTCGGGCACTCTCTTACACACCTTAACTGTAATTCAGTTGTGCAGATGTTAAATGTTTTATAACTAGGAAAAACAATCAATATCACTCACCCCTTGCTCATCTAGCTTGAGCAAAGTATCTGGCACCTTAGGAGAGTTGGATGCCAAACGTAGACATTGCAAGATGACCTCTGGAACAACATACTCAATCAGTTTTTTTGGAGATATGGCTCTGGAGGAGTTTGTTCGGATAGTTGAAGGGAATGCTTCTTCTAGGATAGACCCACGAAGTGTCTTCAACTTAAAATGAAGAACACAGGTATTCAGAAAACGTTATGATAGGACGAGCAACAATGGTGCACACATTAGGGTGAGTCAAGCGAAAAATTGGGAAAACGCAGGATGGGATGTGAATAGTGACTGCAATAGCTAAATATAACAATAAAGATTGTCAGTCCTAAGCAAGTCATAAATAAGAAATCACGTCTTACTTCAGTAGTGCGAAAAATTATTCTGTAACTGTACTGGATGCTTTGAGGCCCCTCTTTCTCATCTCGCCGTAAACTTATGGCAACAGGTCCCAGACGTTCATCGATCCCAAAAAAGTTCTGATGCTCTGAGGCAAGGAAAAATATAAAACTTATATACTGAGAAAAAGACAAAGTTTAATTGCATATACTATGTACGGCAATGATCTCGCCAATCATAAATATATGGAGCATATCAAATCCAAATTAAAAGCAAATATGCTAACATGACATTACGACCATTTATGAGATTCATGCCGTAGCCTCATGAACTGAGGGCCAGATTTCCATTTAATATAAATGGATCCAAAACTGATTTATGATACGTTCACTACGAGTTCATGCAAACTTGTACTTGGTCTAGATTCACTAATGAATGATAGAAGATCTGAATAAAGCCATGGGTTTCCATGTGGAAATCACAGTTCAACAGTCTCAATGTTAGCTGCAATCCATTAACTAAAGCTAAATTTTATTTCAAGGTTGATATGAGACTTGTGATTAAAAGTGAAGAGTGTAAAATGCACAGAATGGCCTAACCTAAAACAAATTGAACTCATAAAAGTTACATGCATTGGTAGAGCAACAATACAATGCGAAACATTGCTAAAGTCGTAAGACATAGCAAACTCATGCAGTTCATAGCAATTTACAGCACTTTTAAATATCTTCTAATTATCAAAGTAATAAAAAAATAAGAAGGTGCTGACAAAGGGCGTAAATCTGGTTACATATAACAAATAAACAGCAGCAGCAAGGTACCCGTGTGAAATCACTCAAAAAATCGCACATCAAGAACAGCAATAAAGAAAAAAAAAAGGATCCTTGCGCATACAAACATTAAGGCTAGGGTCAGACTAGCGCAGTTTTAACGTGCGTTTAGCCGCACGAAATCACGGCCGTGCTAGCAGCAAATGACGTCCAATGCCGGGGAACATACGACGAACGGCCGCACAAAAGTTCGTCCGCGCAACGCAAGTGGCCAACGAACGCATTTTATCGAGAACGTCAAACCGCTACTACTGACGTACAGAGTGCGCTGCGGCCGCATAGCGGCGTGTGTGTGTGATTAGGAGACGTCAGACGCTGCTAATGTCCGGCTAACAAAACGTCCAGACGCAAAAAGTGTTTTATTGAGGATCCGTACAAAATCACGGACGAAGAAGAGCATCGTATGACCGCTATCGCGTATTCCGTGAAAAAATACGTACGTTCGTTCGACCGCACTTTTTCACGGGCAACGTGAAAAATGCGTTCGTCTGACCCTAGCCTAAGTCGAAAAAGAAAGTCCTTCTGATCCAGGAGTCCCCTAAAATAAGAATAAAAAGACATACATTGCATACATACATCGTCAAATATATTTGTGATTCTAAATATATTTGAGGTACTGCAAAATATATGTATTTTTATTTTTATTTTAGGGCACTCCGGGATCAGAAGGACTTTCTTTTTGGACTTCATATTTGCATGCACAAGGATCCTTTTTTATCTTCGAAATACTGACACAATTGATATTGTAGATGTAGGTTTTCAAAAGGAAGAAACATGCATTCCCCTGGATTGTCTCTGGGCCCAGATGACAATAAAAGATTACAATTTACAAATAACGTAAATTAAGATTTTTTATTTTTTTTTTGTAATCAAATTTTGTTTATTGACAAACAAAAATAGACAAAGATAAACATGAATAACAGTAGCATGAATAGCACGGTAGCACAGTTCGTTCTACACATACAATAGGTATCACTGCAGGAAAAGTATAATTCTTTACATATGTTCAGACGGTGCAAAGCAATAACCGTTCCTGACCAATTTCAGATTGCTAGGTGAAATCACTGCAAATGTATGCTGTACCAAAGCTGACCAGCCTCGGAGAAAAATCACCCCGGCCATTGAAAACTACTTCCGTGCTGCGAGGGTAGAAGCCAACTAGCACCAACAGAACATAAGTGCAGACATACAAACAAACATATTTGACAAGACCACGACAAAACAAGAAAAAAGAAGACAACACAAAAAGAGACAAATATCAGTGAAGGGAAAGATCCAAGAGGAGATAAAGTTAAAAGAAAGGAGGAGGGGGGAAGCGAGGAAAAAAAAAGGAGGGGGGTGGCAGACACTCCTGAAGGGGAACTCACCAGGACAAGCACCACTCCTGACCCTCCAAGTCTCTAGTGAGTTTCTCCAATAGAACAGCCCTGTGGCACATCCACATCTGTGAAACATTGACCATCAGTCAGCACTCCCACTCATGGGTCAGGTCGCGCCACGACCTGGTGTCTCTCAGGCGCTGAGCTCACATAGGCATCCCAATGGAACCAAGTCAGCACAAATTGTTCAACTAGGTCCAGTTCTGTCGCTACCAGGTTGTCCAACCTGTGTAGAAATTCAACCTTATCCACCCAGTCTCGCCAAGAGGGTAACGACGATTTGCCCCAATGCAGCGGTATCAACAATTTGGCCGCAGTCACCAATCTCAATACTACCAACTGCTTCATAACTGTTATGGAGTCAGGGAACTGCAACAAAATATAGTTAGAGGGTACAAACTCAATGTCCGATTCCGAAATGGCACGAACTGCGGTGTGAACCATATTCCAAAACACCTGAATCATGGGACAACCCCACCAGATATAAATTAAGATTTTTATTTAGAAGGTCTTCATAAATGTTTTATTTTGATTTTTGGCCAAGTTACCTTTGAAATATAATTTCCTTGCTGCACTTTAAAGGCATATTTCAAAATTCATATTAATTGAATCTAGTCCAACGTGTAGTATTTGACCAATGTCAACCCTTCCTTACAATATTAGTAAAGGACAAATTAAGGAGTCAATACAAATATTGAAATGTGAACAAACACACTTAAAGAGAACAAAAAGACAAAAGACTGAAAATACAATACTGACCTTTGCCATAAAAATACTTCCGATAATATAATGCTCCTAGGTCTTGGTACTCCACGAAATAGCTACTGCCCCTCATTCTCTCCCTAGCTTCTTCCAGTACAGATACTGCTGCATTAGGACCTCTCACTGGACAGGTGATGTGAGGGTTGTGAAGAGTCAAAGAAGTACAAAAGTCCCATCCAGGGTCCTTTAGCCCATCTAAACTATCCCCAGCCATTTCATTGCGGAAATAGGGACAGCTGAGGAGAAGATCATTGTCCTTTCCATCACCAGGATCTCCTGGTTCATCGGGCGAGGACAAAGATCTTCTTGGTGATGAAGTAGAAGTTCTGAGCTGTGAGGCTGCTGAAGCGCCACTCCTAACATTTTTTCGGCCTTCAATTTCTCCCTTTCGGAAAGGATCAAAAAGTATGCTTTGGACATCATGGTGAGCAAAACTCTTGGGTCGTTGGGCTACCGGGCTTCCTTCTGAGGGCTTTTCTTTGACCTCTTGGGCCGGTGGCCCCTGGTTGATGCCAGCCAGCCCCAGCAACAGGAATGGATCCTTAAAACGTGATGCAGAGGGGCTGCTAGTTCCTTTTTCTCTTGGATCTGGATCTGATTCTGAAAGAGATCTAGTTCCCCCGTTGTGTTTACTGCTTCCTGCAGCTATTAAAGATTTAGATTCACGAGTATTCTTTTGAGGAGAGGATCGGTTTTGGGGATGGCGCAATTTACGCACAAAGAGGTCATCGGACTGCATTTCATGAGAAAGGATTCATTGGTAATGTTTCAAAGTGTTGGCTTTGCCATATTGTCTGATGGTTCTGCAGTTCACTATATTTGTGTCCACAGGTATACTCTTCCTCTGTCTTCTTTTGCCATTCAACTACTGCAGTATGTGTTTAATTCTACAACGTCTTTCCTTTTGTTCCCTATTTATCACTGGTAAGATGTCAGACGTCTTGCAATGATGTCATCACTCCTTTTCTGCCTTCCATTCACTGTCTATGCATCTGATCATTTGATGTCTAGCAATATTTTTTTCTTTTTCTTTAGGTGTCCAAGTGCTTTTTTTAATTGATTGTTTTTTTAACCGACTTTTTATTTTGTATCCAAACTCAGAAGTTGTGATTTGTCTCTCATTCTAATTCTTCACAATTGGAAAACCTGACCACGTTTAATAATTACATTCTGTTTCATGTTTTCTTCAGCTCGATAGTTTATGCTGCTTTTGTAACCATTCAGATGTATATTTTGTGTATATTTGACACATGGCAAAAATGTAGATTTAAGTAAATTATTTTATCTGGTACTTTAACTGTAATGCTGTAGTTTTCTTAACCCCAGCTGATTGTCCAAGATGGTAGAGTTTCTTTCAGTCTAGAAAAAAAAGGAGGACAATTAATTTCCAGGGATTCTTGAAAAAAGTTTAATTATTAAAATGCCAGTGGGTTTATCAAAACAATAGCTTGACATCAATTGCAGCTATTTTACCAGTCCCACATCATCATAACATTTACACCTTTTCAGATGTCTCGTATTATTACTATAAGAGAAAAATTCACAAAATGGGAGACGCGTTTCGGCACTGTCAGTGCCTTCCTCAGTCCATGTGCAGGTATAACATTTTTCCGTTTTTATACCTGCACATGGACTGAGGAAGGCACTGACAGTGCCGAAACGCGTCTCCCATTTTGTGACTTCCCTCCCACCTTTTAACCATTGTTTTAATCCATGTTTATACCCAATTTTATTTGTTCTAATAAACCCTTTTAAATTTCTTTCACCACTTCTGTTTAAGACTCTTTTTAAACAGTGCATGTCCTACATATTCCACCTTTTATCCCCGCTCACTATCCATACAAGAGAAAAAGATTGCCTGCAGACAAAGAGAGGTGAAGGTACCCACCGAATAGGAAGTACCACACGCTAACAAGTTGAGCCTGAAATTCTAAGGCTCCACCATCGGTGAGTTTGTCTATTTTTTTCACCTTACTCATCTAAGCATTTGGCTATAAGCTACACTATGAGGATGTCTCTCTCTTCTTCTACCTCCCTGCACCTAAGACAATCAAGCAAATTATAAAGAAGGGCAGAGGCTACCCTCAACCAGGCCCAAGGCACTTCACACTAGAGCCGGTAAACGAGGCTCTAAAAAGCGTAAGTGTTCCCTTGTCTATAGGCATCTAACTCTCTACAAGGCAATATTGCACTATCATCTCTCTCCTTTTCCCCTCCTTTTTCCCATTTTGGGAACTGTGAGTCCACATAGGAACTAGGCGAAGACACCACATCAGGACTTCACGCAAAAATTTGAATGTCTACGTGGTGACCGGATCGGATTCTCCCATATCTCCATTATAGAACATATGGACGGTTGAACTGTTTTCCCCCTCTTTTTTCACTTTTCATTTGGAAAGTAGGACTTTGTTATAGCAACTGCTATAAAGACTTTCACATGCACTTTAAACACATTTTATGCACTTATATTTGCATTTGCACTTTATGTGACTTTGTATGCACTTTACTTGCATTGGACTTCAACTGTGTTTTTTTCTGAAGTGTACGCAATTACTTCTACAACTCTCACGCTTGCACCTAGTGGTCTTTTTGACCGTGCACTTCCCAACTGGGAACACCATTTTTACCTTCGTTTATGTAGGCACAATTTGTATCATATGCCTTGAGACCCCAATTGACCACCCTCAAAAGAGAATGCGCCACTAGGACCCACTCCTTCCCCTTACTGTACATCTACACATTTCTGTCGAGGTTCTGTGTTTAAACCCTGGTTGGCTGCACAACACAAACATAACCACTTATTTATTATCAAGCGCCTCCATTGTGTATCCCCTTTCTGCATATATAAATATTTGGTTGCAAAAAACACAGTGACCCCGTTGTTGCTGTATTTTTTTAATAAAAAATAACTACCCCGTAGATACTCGAGTATAGCACGACCCGAATATAACGCGATGGGTAGAGATTGATTATGGAAATGAGAGAATACTCAAGACTCGAATATAATGCGTGGAACAAAATTATACTGTACCGGTAAACAATTAAAATCCTTCCAGGTTCTCTTAACACAGTCAGATTTCCCCTCAGGCCAGGGTGCTCGGCTCTAGAATGATTGCAGTTGTTACCAAGTATGAAGCCACCGGCCAACCATCTTCTTTACTAGCGATTAGATGGCCAGTGGAAGTGAGTGAAGTGAAAGGTTGGCTTAAACCGAGCGTGCCCTCTGGCTGTGATGGATCCCACCTCTCCTGAATCCGGGAGTTCCTGAAGTGTTTGCAAGCATCAGGGAGCCCACATTCACTTCAGCGAGACTACCGGAGCTTCCGGAAGACTTGGGATCCAGAGCAAGGCAATTTTTTTTTTTTTTAACACGCGATGCAGATGTCTCGAATATAACGCGACCCCTTCAATTTTAAGGTAAATTTTTGTCACCTAAATCTAGCGGTATACTCGAGTATCTACACCATAAATTACCATAAATTGCAGAATATCGCTTTGCAACACAGGGAAAAGGTTATGCAGACACATTATACATCATAAATGATGCCATGCTTCTATTAATGGAGCAGTAATTGAAAACTAGATAGAGAAGGATTATTGACATTACAATTTGATTAACTAAGAGGAAAAACTGGAGCTTGCCATAAAGCATTCCATGGTAATGGTAAATCTATAATAAATGTAGGCAAAGGTTAAGGACCTCAGCTCCAGTTTCTCTATAACTGGACCAGTGCTGCAATTCTTTATTACAGTGTTTTCAAATTGGTCCTTGTTTTTCACATAAACCAAAGGCAGTCCAAAATAACTTACAGACTACGAATTAAGAAAGTATTGTTCTGCTGTCTTCATATGATTTAAACAGAGTTATTCTAAATTACAGACAGACATGTATATTTTGGGTCATTCTACATTGACTCATTAACTATGTATGACATTTATGTAAAATGAATAAAAGATAAACAGTAACTGAATCATTCCTTACAGCTATTTACCTTTTTTTCTTTTTCTAATGCATCAATTTGGGTTTGTAATTGTATACCATGCAAGCTACGGATTCTAATGTTTTTGCAAACATCCAGCTTGCAAACAAACGTCCCATAGTGGGGACAATAGATGGTCAGAAAAAAATGAGGAAGGAAATAGGAACTGAAAGTATTGGTAAGAAGAAAAATTGTACCTTAAGGAAGAGACAGTCACAATGGGATTGTATATTGAGACTGCCGACAAAGGGACTTTTTCATCTCTAAGACATTGTGAGAGAGGAAGATGCAAAAAAAGGTTGTGGTTCCTGACTTGTATAGAGGTGGAGAGGGACTGAAATTCTTGCAAAATGAGGAAGCAACACACATACAAAAACCGAATAAAATCATAACATGACACGAGATTTAAATAGAACTCTTTTTCTGTGTCAGACAGGGAACCAGAGGTTAAACACACAGGAGTCATGTGGCCTGAAGTCAAACACCTGAAAATAAGTACTGTAGATACTCAAGTATACCGCTAGATTTAGGTGACAAAAATTTACCTTAATATTGGTGGGGGTCGCGTTATATTCGAGACATCTGCATCGCGTGTAAAAAAAACTTGACTTGCTCAGGGTTCCCAACTCTCCCGAAAGTTCTGGTAGTCTCCCTGAAATGAATGGGGCTCCCCAACACCCGCAAACACTTCAGGAACTTCCAGATTCGGGAGAGGTGGGATCCATCACAGCCAGAGGGCACGTTATGTTTTGGCTGCTTTTTGCATTGTGAAAATCCTAACTTCTGCTAATGTGTTTCTGTTGATCTCATTTTTGCCACTTGTTAACCTGTAATATGTATCTCAATACACAAATAACAAAAATAAATAAATATCTATTGGAACGGATTTGTCTAAAAATGTTTGACAGAATAAGGCTAGTGCCAGACGAGCGTCTTTGTAGAGCGGAAGGAATGTCCTTGAACGTCCACTCGACACCTGTCTGGCCACCTCGCTTAGCGCACTCTCCTATGGAGAATCGCGCTTTGCAGCTCCGTCAACGCGCGTCCTAGCGCTTTGACGGAGAGGCTTCGATAATGGACGCTTTTTTCGCGCGCATTTCTTGCACAAGCGTGTGACCGGCCCCGTTGCAGCGTCAAAATGCTGCGACGGACGCCAGTAAGCACGTCAGTATAGGCGCACATAGCGTGCTCGTCTGAGCGCACTGAGTGCTTGCGTGTGTCCGCACTTCCCTGCATCTGCCGTTTTGACAGGGAGGGCCAACCACTGGACGTGAGAAAGCCCCCCCCCCCGTCAAAAAGCTGGCGGGGCTACAAAGCGCGATCCTCCATAGGAGGATCGCGCTTTGTAGCGCTGAGCGCACGGAGTAGAAGGAACGTCTATTCTCACGGACGTTCCTTCCTCTCTGACAAACGCTCGTCTGCCGGTACCGCTTATCCCCCTATTGAATGTCAGATTTTCATGAAGCTCATGTATTCTTTCACCCTGTAACATTACACTATTATTGAAAGGCACATATGCTAAAAAAAAACACAATGCATGATTCTTTAGAAAATCATATCAGATTCTACTTTCTGCGTAGAATACTTACTATAGAATGTTTAAGAGTGTACAATGTTAAGTGTATATGTTTACATGTATTTGGTATCCGATGAGGTATCAACAACACCAGCCACAGCAAATCACATCTTACAGTGAAATTACACTTCCAATATGAAATTGCTTTCTTAGAATTACAGGTAATGTATATCTACCAAAACACAATATAAAATGTAATCAAAATAAACCAACAGCAATTTACTATTTTATGTATGGTTAATGGTGAATAGGGCTAGTGTCAGACGAGCGCCTTTGGAGAGCGGAAGGAACGT
Source organism: Leptobrachium leishanense (assembly GCA_009667805.1). NCBI lineage: Eukaryota > Metazoa > Chordata > Amphibia > Anura > Megophryidae > Leptobrachium > Leptobrachium leishanense. Next base: position 43,946,880 of record CM019072.1, read on the forward strand.
CCGTGAGAGTGGATGTTCCTTCCACTCGACGCCTGTCTGGCCACCTCGCTGAGCGCACTCAGTGCGGTCAGCGCTGCAAAGCGTGATCTTCCTCTGGAGAATCACGCTTTGCAGCTCCGTCAACACACGTCCTAGCACTTTGGCGGAGAGTCTTGGATAACGTACGCTTGTTGTGCGTGCATTTCTTGCACAAGCCTGCACAAGCGTGTGACTGGCCCTGTTGAGGCGTCACAACGCTGCGACGGACGCTGGTAAGCACGTCAGTACAGGCGTACATAGCGTGCTCGTCTGGCGGCAGCTGGAAGCTCACTCACCCTGCATCACTTCCCTTATGCACACCTTCCCCATGCTGTCAGTTTACAAAATATTGCATGACATATGCAGGTTTTCTATAGACAACCTTTATCCCAAAATCAGATGGGTGGGCTATTTCATATGCTTTTACAAAACAGTCTACTTGACAGACACATATAGATGCTTTAAAGAAAAATTAAGTGATTTAAATTTAATACAAATTCTGCTGTGACTGTTACTAACTGACCAAGTAGTTTCCCTACATAAATGGCCCTGAAAGGTTGTGATGTCACCTATAACGTCTGGGTATAGTTAGGTAAAGCCTGTTTCTAGTAGCATTCCCTAAAACACACGTGTCCCTCTTTCACCCTTTGCAATGCTGTCAGGCATAGGGATGAGCTGTTCGGTTCGGAGTTCGATTCGAACATCGCCTGTTCGCATTTGTTCGCGAACTACGAACATTTCCGCGTGTTCACCGCATGTTCGCCCACAATGCACCACAATGGACCACAATGCATTTTTCCACTGGCCTGAAGCTTGTAATTGGCTACAGCCTTGCACCTGACCACAGGTCAGGTGCAAGACAGGTTCAAGACTATGCCAATCACGGCTCAGAGTCCTGATTGGGCAAATTTTGCCCAATCATGGGCTCACAGAGCTAAGTCCCGCAGCACACTATATAAGGCTTCACACAGCGCTTCGGCACGTGTTTGAGAGGAGATTTGAGAGGAGATTGTTCTTGCGTTAGTGTGTGTTCTCACTGCCAGTCTGCCACCAGCTATTGGGGGGGGTCTCATTTCTACCAAATATCTGGGACTTGTTCTTTTCTCCAAAATATCTGGGAATTGTGGTAATCTGTGTGTTCTCACTGTCACCAGCAACTATTTTGGGGGGTCAGTAATTTCTACAAAATATTTTGGAATTGAGGTAATATGTGTCTTGTCACTGCCACCAGAAACTATTTTGGGGGGTCAGTAATTTCTACAGAATATTTGGGAATTGAGATAATCTGTGTCTTGTCACTGCCACCAGCAACTATTTTGGACGGTCAGTAATTTCTACAAAATATTTGGGAATTGAGGTAATCTGTGTCTTGTCACTGCCACCCAGAATTTTGGGGGGGTCAGTAATTTCTACAAAATATTTGGGAATTGAGATAATCTGTGTCTTGTCACTGCCACCCAAAATTTTGGGGGGGTCAGTAATTTCTGCAAAATATTTTGGAATTGAGGTAATATGTGTCTTGTCACTGCCAGCAACTATTTTGGGGGGTCAGTAATTTCTACCAAATATTTGGGAATTGAGGTAATCTGTGTCTTGTCACTGCCACCAGCAACTATTTTGGGGGGTCAGTAATTTATACAAAATATTTGGGAATTGAGGTAATCTGTGTCTTGTCACTGCCACCCAGAATTTTGGGGGGGGGTTCAGTCATTTATACAAAATATCTGGGAATTGTTCTAATCTGTGTCTTGTCACTGCCACCCATCAGGGGGTCTCACTGATTTATAGGAGGTTTCTGGGAATTGTAATCTGTGTCTTCTCACTGCCAGCTATCAGGGGGTCCCACATACTTCTAGCAGATTTCTGGGAATTGTAATCTGTGTCTTGTCACTGTTGCCAGCTATCAGGGGGTCCTATCAGGGGGTCTCATTGATTTGTATCAGATTTCTGCGAATTGTAATTTGTGTCTTGTCACTGGCACCCATCAGGGGGTCTCACTGATTTATAGGAGATTTCTGGGAATTGTAATCTGTGTCTTGTCACTGGCGGCCAGCTATCAGGGTGTCTCACTGAGTTATACCAGAGTACTGGAAATCTTTAATCTTTATACCAGAGTTGAATCAGAGTTCTGTATATATTTAATCTATATTATATATATATGTATATATTTATTCTATAATAACCTAAAAGGACAGGCAGACATTCCCAGACACAGATAAGAGGGCCAGGGCCAGACTGGGTATAAAAAGCAGCCCTGGAATTTTTTTTTACACCAGCCCTGTATTACAACAAGTGCAAACGACAAAGGATACTTGCTACAAGAAATCACGATTCATAATGACACAGCAGACAGTTTTCCCAAGTATATGGTGTGGCGCAGCAGTGATGTATGAGTGTACACAGCAATAAAACTCATACACACTGCAAATTACTGTGAGTTTTATTGCTGTGGAGCTCTGTGATACAGTAATGTGCAGTGCGTATGAGCGTATCACAGAGCTCCACAGCAACAAAACACACAAATAAGTATAAAAATAAATATTATGAAAAACCAGGGCCCAGGCAAAGCTGTGGACCAGGCCCGTCGGTCGATTGGAGTGGACCCGGGACTCAAGGGCGCGGGTGCCATGGCATCCCTGATATTTCTGCCCCTGATATCTGGGGATAACCCTACAGCCTGGATAACCAGAGATACCCCTATAGCCTGGATACCTGTGGATACTGCTAAAGTATGGATATACAGGACACCCTAATGCCTTGATATTTGGGTACCCCTATACCCTAGACATCTGGGGGTACCCCTAAAGCCTGGATACCCTTGGGATACCCCTATAACCTAAATGCCAGTAGGTACCTAAAGGGAGGGTGGGCTGTGGGTCTGGAAAGGCTACTGACATGAAGCTTTTGACAGTCTGCCTCTGGGTGTCCTGTGCTGGGGATCCCCATGTTGTTATAATGGGGAAGGCTTCGAGGAGAGCGGTGGGAGGTAAGAATGGGGGTGGTTATATCAGGAGGGAACTTGAATGGGTTGGGGTTAAAGTGCCAGCTGGGCAGGGGTTAATCTGAAGGATAGGCAAAGTTTAATTTGATGACAGGGTTGAGGTTATTGTGACAGCAGAGCAGAAATAAATGTTATGTGGGAGGGATAACGTAATGGCTTAAAAATGGTTCATATAGTGGCAAGGCAGAGGTTAATCTAATGGAAGGGCTGGGGTTAAGCTTGAAAGCAGACAGTTACTAATCTAATGGCCGTGCAGAGGTTAATGTGATGGGTGGGTAGGGATAATTGTGGAGGCAAGTCAGGGGTTAATGAGTGAGCAGTGGTTAACTTGATGTTAGTGCACGAGTTAATGTAAAGGCAATACAGGGGGTTAATGTGGTGTCAGTGCAAGAGTTCATTTATAGCCAGTGAAGCTGTTAATGTAAAAGGCAGTACAGGGGTTAATGTAGGTTCAGTGCAAGGGTTAATTGGTAGATGGTGTGTGCAGGGGTTAATCTGATGGCTAAGCAGAGGTTGGTAGACTTGACACTATAAAGCAATGAGAGGTAGGAGCAGCACCTGTAGCAAAACATTCACCCCCAGCTCAGGCACTCAGCCCCGTGTGGAGCCAGATCAACCAATCCCAGCAACCTCATGCAGCACAGCCAATCTCCTGTACCTCCACAAAGCACAGCCAATCACCTCTACCTCCACAAAGCACAGCCAATTACAAGCACCAAGGGTGGGGGAGAAGATGACACCAAGCTCGCAAAATCCTGCTGGACACATGGCAGAGAATTGTAGAAGCGCTTGCTAGTGACAGTCACCGGTAAAAAATATTTATATTATATATATATATATATAAATAAATATGAAATAAAATCCTGGGACACCCCCACACACAAACTTACAAATGGACGTTTCCTCTTGTCGCACTGTTCACCTGACCTCACTCCTCTTCTTTCAGCGCGGGGACAGGAAGTGCAGGAGGAAGGGGAGGAGCCAGACTGGTAGCCCTAGATGCTTTCCCACAAATCGCAATGATGCATTGACGGGCCATTCCTGAAGGGCTGATATGTAAAAGTTTTCCCCTTGTGGATGATCCGGAGGTGGAGTGGGGAGAGGGAGTGTTGATGCCTACGCTCCACCTCCGGATCATCCACAAGGGGAAAACTTTTACGCAGACCAAGACACAGTTAGTGGAGGACTAAGGGTGGGCCGCCCTGGGTGCAGTCGGCAGGGGTGCATAAACGGGCTGGCACCCTTTAGGGCTGGCCCGTCAATGCATCATTGCGGTTTGTGGGAAAGCATCTACCAGTCTGCCTCCTCCCCTTCCTCCTGCACTGCGGATCCCCATGTTCACAGACCAGCTCTCCTCCCACTGCCACATGACTGACACCGTGACCGGAACAAAGTCTTGCAAGCAGCCTCCCACGTGCAGTGTGCGAGGAAGCACTCAGGCAGGCGGCACGGCCCAAAAATCTGAAGCAGCCTGCCGGGATTCCAGTATCCTGGTAGGCCAGTCCGGCCCTGAAGAGGGCAAGCAGCCTCTGTGTTGGGAGGCTGTGCCTCTGGTCGTGGTGAACGTGGTGCATCCTCTGCAGGGGCACGCTTGTCCTTTCTAACTAGTGCTGGCCGTCTTAAGCAGCAGCAACATACAGAGGATTTGGTGGATTGGCTAACCAGGCCATCCTCATCCTCCGAGTCCTCTGCCAGCCAGGCTTGTAGTGCTTTACAGTCCACCTCAGCTGCCAAAGCATCTAATGCAGCCTCCATGTCCACAGCTACTCCTGCCGTAGCCTCACTATCACACACGGAGGAGTCAGCTGAATTGTTTGACTACAATGACAACGACATGCTGCTTGAGAAAAGCGCAGCAAGGACAGTGCACTGATTCAATCTCTGAGGTTGAGGAAGGGAGTATAATCAACCTAGAGGAAGGGGGTGCCAGTGATGACACACAAATAACTGGCACTCATGTTGTCCCAGCAGCTGCAGCATACTGCCAAGTTGGCTACAGTGACGAGGAGATAGGGGGTGATGACAATGATGATGAGGTCACTGACCCCACCTGGGTGCCTGATCGAACAGAGGAGTCAAGTGAGGAGGCACAACAAACACTAGGCACAACATCCTCTATGACCAACCGTAGCACTAGCCAGTCCAAGGCATCAGATGTCAGAGCTGCTCAGGTGCAGAGCGCTGTTGTGTCAAAGCACACATCCAGGAACACAGTGTCTAAATGCCAGTTTAGCAAAATTACTCGCATTGCAGCTGCTGCCTTTCCAGCTGGTGGACTCTGCTCCCTACCGTGAATTTGCTGAATGTGCTGTACCACAGTGGCATGTTCCAAAACGCCATTACTTTTCACGGAAGGCCATTCCAGCACTATACCAGCACGTGGAAGACAATGTTATTGAGTCATTGGGAAAGGCAGTCAGCAGCAAGGTGCATGTGACTTGAGACACGTGGTCCTGCAAGCATGGACAGGGTCGTTACATTTCCTTCACGGCACACTGGGTAACTCTGATTGCAGCTGGGAGGGATCCAAGACGGGGCTCTGTGTTGGAGCTTGTTCATCCACCACGCCTACAGAAAGCTGCTTGTATGAGGTCGGTCTGCTCCACCACCACCTCTCCCTCTTCCTCCTCCTCCTCCTTCTGTGTCTCTGGCGAAGTGGCAGTTAAACCGACGCCTGACAGGGGCTACGCAATGGCTCAAGCAAAAAGATGCCATACTGTGCTTGAGCTGGTTTGTTTAGGGGACAGGAGCCACACCGGGTCAGAAATTTTGTCAACTCTGCAGGGGCAGGTGCAGAGATGGTTAACACCACGCCAGCTTCAGCTGGGAATGGTCATCTGTGATAATGGCAGCAACCTTCTCTCCGACCTATGCCTGGGTAAGTTGACGCATGTACCATGCCTAGCACACGTCCTAAATCTGGTGGTACAGCATTTCCTAACCAGGTACCCAGGGCTGGCAGAGCTTTTCAGCCAGGCCAGAAAAGTCTGCAGCCACTTCAGACGGTCATTCCCAGCAAGTGTTCGCCTGGCAGAAATTCAAAGAGAATTCCACCTTCCCACAAACCGTCTGATCTGTGACATGCCCAGCAGGTGGAACTTGACATTAGCAATGCTGCAGTGTCTGCACAAGCAGCAGAGGGCCATCAACGAGTACCTGTGTGAGTATGGCACAAGGACAGGTTCAGGTCAACTTGGTCCCCCCCCGCAGTGGCTGATGATCAAGGATGCATGCACTGTACTGTCACCATTTGAGGAGGCAACGAGGATGGTGAGCAGGGACAGTGCATGCATCAGTGGCACAATTCCTTTAGTGTTCCTGCTGGAGCACACTCTGCAGGGAATTATAGATGTGGCTCTAGAGACAGAGCAGCGGGAGGAAGAGGAGGCCTTCCCTAGCTCTGAAGACCCCAGTCTTTCCGCAGACAGCATTCCAGCGGGTCCTCCTCAGATCAGGCAGGAGGAGGAGGAGGAATATTTAAGTAGTGGGGGGCATTGAAGGTGGGGATTCCTCAAGGGAGGGTTTTGTGTGCCCAGAAACACAAGGACTAGTACATGGCTGGGAGGAGGAAGTGCACGATGGGGTCATCCTCCTCATTGACCAGGAAGACTCGGAAGCTAATGCCACCTCCAACCTATGCTGCATGGGCTCCCTTATCCTGCAAAGCCTGCTAAAGGACCCCAGGATTCGTGCTATCAAGGAGAGGGATCATTACTGGTTGGCAACCCTTCTTGATCCACGATACAAGGGTAAAGTTGCAGAGCTCATCCTGCCCGCACAGAGGGAGCACAGGATGAAAAAACTTGAGGACGCTCTAAAGCGACACTTGTGTAACACCTTTCCAGGCACTGGTAGGTTACCAAGTGATGACACAGGTGCTTCTGAGGCTGCGGATGATCAGAGGAATAGTGGTGAAGGCCGGGGCCGCTTGACTGATGCCTTTTTAAATTTTTTTAGTCCACGACGCCCAGGGATGTCAAATGTAGGCACCCATTGCCAACATCTTCACCATATGGTGCAGGACTACCTAGGGGCAAGGGCAGACCTGGATACCTTTCCAGCAGATGATCCACTGGCTTACTGGGTGTTGAGATTGGATCACTGGCCAGAACTTAGCCAATATGCTATGCAGCTACTAGGTTGCCCTTCATCAAGCGTGCTTTCTGAAAAGACATTCAGTGCCGCTGGAGGTTTTGTCACAGACAAAAGAGTGCGTCTGTCCACCGACTCTGTAGACCGGCTGACATTTATAAAAATGAATCAGTCCTGGATCAGCAGCTATCAATCTCCTGATGCTGACGTAACGGAATAGATCGGGGATGTCTTCTGCATTCACAAAACCTCCAGCACTGAAATCTTCCACAATACCACAAAAGGGTTACGGTGTGAAGGCACTTTCTGCCATGAAAGGCACAATATTTGGCTGCACTGACGCCTGTGCCACATTTATATCACTTTAATTTTTTGAACCGCAGGGTCCAACCCTGCACTCTTCCACAATACCACAAAAGGGTTACGGTGTGAAGGCACTTGCTGCCACCAAAGGCACAATATTTACCAGATTCATATCTTTTTAATATAGGACCGCATGGTCCACCCTGTACTCTTCCACAATACCACAGAGGGGTTACTGTATGATGGCACTTGCAGGCCTGGCACCAAAGGCACAATATTTGGCTGCACTGACGTCTTTACCAGATTCATATCTTTTTAATATAGGACCGCATGGTCCACCCCTGCACTCTTCCACAATACCACAGAGGGGTTACTGTATGATGGCACTTGCTGGCCTGGCACCAAAGGCACAATATTTGGCTGCACTGACGTCTTTACCAGATTCATATCTTTTTAATATAGGACCGCATGGTCCACCCCTGCACTCTTCCACAATACCACAGAGGGGTTACTGTATGGTGGCATTTGCTGGCCTGGCACCAAAGGCACAATATTTGGCTGCACTGACGTCTTTAGAAGATTCATATCTTTTTAGTAAAGGACCGCATGCTCCACCCCTGCACTCTTCCACAATACCACAGAGGGGTTACAGTGTGACGGCACTGTTGCCGACGCTAAAGGCACAATTTTAAAGCACCTATTGTTACTTTCATCCAAAGCCTGCATAAATTTCACCATAATTTAGCCTAAAAATTACTAAACTTTTTCTGCGCGTCCTAAAATGTCATTTCATACAGGCTGCCGCCCCAAGCAGATGTTTATGAATAGATTAAAGGAAAAGCATTTACCGTAATCTGAAACGTCATTTTTTTGTTTTTAAATGATTCTATACATCCTAGAAATCCGCCACTTCACAGGCAGGTTATGGGGACCTCCTAGGCACGATATTTGAAGGAATTTTTCATTTTTATTTTTAACCCTTATTTCATTGAAAACTCACTGTCCCTTTAAAAACGTTTTTTGTTTTTTTTTGTCCTTGTTTCCTGTCCCCCAGGGCACTACCCGGACCCCATACACCTTTTATGGCAAATATCTAGCACATATGCCCTCTTGGAGGGCACTCTAAAAATCGACCTTTGAGTCCCATTGACTTGTATTGAGTTCGTGTTCGAGTTCGAACTTTTGAAAAAGTTCGAGTTCGAATGCGAACCGAACTCGGGGGTGTTCGGCTCATCCCTAGTCAGGCATGGTATAGTGAATTAAAATTAATCAGGGCATAGTCTGTAAACACTGCGATTGTTCCTGAACCTATGGTACACTCCATACCAGTTTTGCAGTATACTTCCCGTAAATCTGCAAGCCAGGGCCAGAAAAGAATTAGTCGCAACAATGCAATAAGTGACCATCCCTGGTGTTTGTAATGTTATATCAGTCACTAAATTTAACTGGCATTATACCCTCAGATTTTCTAACATAAAACAGTAGTATAATGTGAGCCTTACTGTAATCCAATGTAGTATTCCTTCTCTTTGCGTCTGTTTCTTTTAAATCCTCATCTCTAATCATGCTTGGCAGGACTTCCTGTTTTCAGGTGACCACCGTTTCTCTGTAATGCCTCATGGTGTCAGCGTTTTCACCCAGAACTACAAGAGGAAGTCCTGCATAGATCCACAACCCCGCCCACTTGTGATTGACAACTGCTGCCTGAACGTGCTGTGTTTTTTTTCGTGAACTGTGCAATGAATAGGTTGTTTATGATAAAACATAAGCAATAAAGTTTGTTTAAAAAAAAAAGAAAAATACCTAGCTCTGATTATGAGAATCTGCAGTACAAGAGAAAAAAAAACAAAGCACGTTCAGGCAGCAGTTGTCAATCACAAGTGGGCAGGGATGTGGATGTCTGCAGGACTTCCTCTTGTAGTTCTGGGTGAAAATGCTGACACCATGAGGCATTACAGAGAAACGGTGGTCACCTGAAATCCTGCCAAGCATTAACAGAGATGAGGATTTAAAAGAAACAGAAGCAAAGAGAAGGAATACTACATTGGATTACAGTAAGGCTCACATTATACTACTGTTTTATGTTAGAAAATTTGAGGGTTTAACGCCACTTTAAGTTAAAAAAAAATATAGCTTTAGTGAATATAGTGGACTTTTCTGAGAGGAAGGACTATAAGGCTGGACGTCCACTGGGCCCATATTCGTGCGATGGTGCGATCATCCGATATCGTCTAAAGTCTGAACGATACCACAACATGTTGTTGAATCAGCCCTCTTACAATGCCTCCAACTTCCATCGGATGACTTCAGAGGATTTTTTGCAAATACAACAGCTTAGCGATCTTTTCAACTTCAGTTGGATTTATCGGATGATGCCGGAATGATCTGGTACAAATTACATGAAAAAAACTAATTGTGCCATGGCGCGGCAGAGAAATTGCCCCATAAACAAGTGATGCAGCTAGACAGCCCATAGGATTCAATGTGAAAAAATATTTGAAATTTTATTCTTTTTTATTCAACTGTTTATTTTTTCATCTGCAGCAAAGAGCCTTTTAGGCCGGTGTCAGATGAGCGCACTAGGTGTGCCCGTACTTACCGGCGCCCGGAGCAGCGTTCTGACGCTGCAATGGGGCCGTCACACACTTGTGCACATGCACGAAATGCGTGGCAACAAGCATCCACCCACAAAGCCTCCCCCGTCGATGAGCTAGGATGCGCATTGACGGGTCTGCAAAGAGCGATCCTCCATAGGAGGATCGCACTTTGCAGCACTGAGTGCACTGAATGCCCTTTCATCTATAAACATACTGTAGGTTATGATTTGTTAGTTATACATATTAGAGTTAATTATTCACATAATTTATCTTGTCTGGATATGTGTTGCACATTTAATCAACAACAGAAATGAGAACCCAAGAAATGGTCCTCTTACTCCTACCTTCCATTTGCTGATAGATGCCCAGTTCTTTGAAGTACTTTACATAGGACAGGAAGGAGGGCCCAGTTACTATGGCTCTTATACTCCTAGGGCCGAAAGATAGCAAATTACTTTAGTTTTAATGCCCATTCAATCAGCTGGAGCCCAACTCTTCTGACATCATGTGTCAAATAAATACATGAGCAGCAATGTATCGATTCAGCGTTGCGGATGGCAGCATCGCGCTGCCGATATTTGACAGCCCTGATTAGTGCTAGTGTCGGCATGGAGCCGACGCTAGCACCTGAAAGGGAATGCCAGTGTCGGCTATATGTCGACATTAGCATTCCAATCGCAGCTCAATTTTCTCTCGCCCTCTCCCAATTTCTACTTGTAAATTGTGAGAGGGGGAGTGGAAATTTTGACCCCTGCCTTAGCCCATGCCATTACGGCAGACCAGTACAGTATCATTTCTTCCAGTTATATCTATAAAGAATCCATGCCCAGATAAATTGTTTCTTCACCTTCTGCCTGTTTCTATTGTTTGCTTGCATTCAGCCAGTAGCTGTCTCCTGCCTTTTGTGCTTTTAACCATATAATATGGGTACCACCTCGGGATGGCGAGTGCTACCTTGACACTAATGTCAGTTCACTGATTCTCTTAGCAAGTGCATTGAAAGCCAATGGCTTGTCAGGAATGTACTGAGCTCTACATTCCTGACTTAAATGCCAGAAGACTATTTAGCATACATTTGTTGACAGCTTTTGGGTGGGGGGGGTTCACTTGCTGCAAGGGGAAACACTCAGTTATACATGACCATTTAATAAATGGTCATGGTACTAGAGAGTCCTTTTAAGCCTTGCTTAAGTTAAATTGCAAAGCTTGTTTAGTTTCTGCAAACTACAGAAAATTCAAAATACAGTCTTTAGAAGAAATCCATTAATAACATTACCAAAAAGCATCATCAATAATATTGTGGGAGGCAAAAGTCTTCCTGGGCTCAATCCAGCAGGTTTCTCAAACTAACAAAGCTTGTGTAAAGTAGGTATTATATACCTATACGTTCTCCTGCACACCCACATTATATACCTATACGTGCGCCTACACACACACACGTATCCATCCCCATACGCCCACACACCTACCTAACCACCCCATAACCTAAGCACACACACCTAATCACACACACTGAGCATGGGGGGGGGGAGCATCAGAAGCTGAAATGGCAATAGAACAGCAAAGCAATAAAACTCACAGAAATGAGCGCAGTATATGAGCGTATCACAGAGATCCACAGTAACAAAACTCACAGAAATGTGCGGTGTGTATGAGCGTATTACTGAGCTGCACAGCAATAAAACTTGCAGTAATGTGCAATATGCATGAGCGTATCACAGAGCTTCACAGCAATAAAACTTACAGGGCCACATTACGATCCTAGCGTTAAAACGTGGGCGCAAGGGAGGAAAAACTGCGCCCCCTGTTTTCCCCCTTGCGCCTGCGTTTTAACGCTAGATTACAATGCCTGCATTGTTAGCGGGCGCTGTGGCCCCGCGATGCTCACGGCAGCGCTGAGCGCAGCCGCGAGCATCCACTCGATGGAGTCCATAGGACTCCATTGAGTTTCCCCCTGCCAGTCACATGACCATCTGGATCTCGCCTCGCGAGATCCGGCCGGTCTGCGTAGTGATACGCAGGGAGAGACTGGGGGGACTTTTTCCCCCAGTCTTTCCCTGTTCCCGCCGGATGGAGGAGGCGGTCAGAGCCGCGGTCTCCACTGCGGGACAGGAGGTGAGTATTTGACTTGTTTGTTTTTTTTTTTTTTGGATGGTGTTAACGGATTCTGCAGAAGCGGAATCCGCTAACACCAAGTCCTGGCTCTGGTTAACTTTCCGCTAACCAGAGCCAGACGTTAATCAGCGTTAGGACTTTGAAATCTTAACGCTGATTAACACTTAGCGCTCCCCATGTTAAGTATAGGGAGCGCAAAGTACAGTAACCTCGGGCATGGTGCGCGCAGGTTCACATGCGATAGACGATTGCGCGCGGTTGTTGCACTTAGTATGTGATACGGAATTCAGCACATTTGGTTTTACCCCACGCGTTAATGATTACTTCTGCCAGCGCAAACGTTTGCGTCAAGATTGTAATGTGGCCCACAGTAGTGTGTGGTGTGTATGAGTGTATCACTGAGCTCCACAGCAATAAAACTCCCAGCAATGTGTGGTGTCGTTGTGCTTGTGTATGAACGTATTGCAGAGCTGCACGACAACAAAAAAATAAATATAAATTATATTTTCAATTAAAATATACATTCAAATAATTATACTACAACAAACTTAAAGATTGATTAAATTATATATTATTATAAATTATATATTAAAATGAATTCTCTATTAAGTTTATTAAAATATAGTACATTATATTTTCAATTAAAATATACATTTAAAATTATAATAAAATGTAATAAAATATATATTATAGATTAAAATTAATTAATTATAATTTAAAATATTAAAATAATTATACTAAATTTCAAAAAGGGATATCTCAAATAATTTTATTATTTAAAAATAAATATTACTAATAATAAATTATTGACCCCTCTTTTGTTTACCTTTTGTGCAGGGAGGGGATCAAATCCCTGATGGTCCACTGGGCGTAAGGGGCCATTTCTCCCTGGTGGTCTGGGTCACTGGTGCCGTGGACCGGGTCGGAGGGGTCCTTGCTCATCTGTGCTCTCCTCCTGACAGTGAGTTTGAGCACGGGCTCACTCTGATACGTCACTGATACAAGTCACTGATTGGCGAAGCTCAGTGTGAATGCAGTCTGTGCGCAAATGCAGCACAGACCGCATTGCTTCAGCCATGCCAGTTCATTGAGGCCACGTGCAAGCCGGGGCTGTAGGCTGCCTCGTACTTTTCCAGCCCTTGATTGGCTCTAGGCCTTAGGCCGTTGTGTATCTTGAGGGCCACCAGCCCACTAGCCGCAAATGCTATCAGCCTACACCGTTACACCCGATGGCCAGTCTGGGCATGGTTGTGGTAACTAAAAAGATAACCACAGGTAAGAGCTGGTGCTAACTGATTCCACTTCTGCAGAATCAGTTAGGACCAGCTGAAACAATCCCCCAAAAATCAGATACTCACCTCTCATCCCACGGCGCGAACGGAAGCCCGATTGTTACGTCCTCGGCCCCTGCGGCGCTTCCTGGGGGGTCAGGGCACCCATTGGCATCGCTGGCTGGCCGGTTGCCAGTAGTGAGAGCTGGCAGAATGGCATCTGAGGGGGCGGGGCTTAGTATAATGATGAGGAGCCACCAGTCTTTAAAGCAGGGCGAGAGGATCTGCTCCTCGCCCTGACGTGGAGTAAAGTTCCCTGCATCACCTTCTTTTGCATATTGCTTACTGATTACTGTTACCGATTTGTTGCTTGTATGAGGACCCTGTATTGTTGACTGACCTGGCTATTCTGTTGACCATTCTCTCGCTTGATCCCCTTTGTATTTTTGTCTGTGTGCTTTTCAGGAATCAGTTCTTTTGTTTGTACCGCCCTGAGGTCTCTGTGGTTTATTTATCTGGTGTGAGCCCTAATCGCGAGGCATCCAGTTGTCTCTGTTCTGTCAGTTTATGAGACTAAATCATTGCTCCAGTGGCCTGTTGTATGTACCTCCTGCTTGCAGCCTAAACTCCAAGTTTGTTCATTGTGTGACTGCCCTGCAGGCTGCACAACTCACCTACCTCGCTAAGTATCTGTGTATTCCGAGTTGCTATACAGAATCCAATCTCTGATTGTAGGCCTGCCCTGCAGGCTACTGAACTCAGTGAGTTCCTACTCTGTATAGCTGAGAAAATACAGTATTGTGTTTGCACCAAGCGGTCTTTTGGTCTCGAAACCAATTGAGCTTAGGTGCTTCTCAGACCTGCCCATTTACTCCCTGGCTTGGGAGATCAAGTCATATCTTTATTGCTTCCTGTACCTGAAAAATCTGTCCAAAAGGATCCAAAATATGCTATTCGAGGTGAGTGCCATAACGCACCGTTACACTGATCCACCACTTGTGGCCGCCGGGAGACAATAATCCCAAGTCTCCCTCCGCGAATCACGCCGTGGTCCTGCATGATCTCGCGGAACGGCAGCACAACCCTCCATGGAGTCCTATGGACTCCAGTACATGATACTCACAGTATACTGCATGAGTATGCAGGAGGTTAGTGCTGCGTTAAGGGACAGGCTGCTGAATCCGCTGCTTGCCCTGTAATATGGTGCTAAAAAGGGGACACTAAGGGGAAAGCTGCAGGTGCTGGTTTTACCCGTTAGTGTCCCCATTTAGCACAGAGCACGGAATAGTGCCCTTAGTGTCACTTGCAATCAGGCTCCTGGATTTGTGAAGCAACGGCCTATGGATTTTCAAAGCCTTAATCCAAAACCTTATGAGCCAGAGACTTGACAAGACCTTTAAATGCAATTTGAAAGTTACAAAAGTTTGTGCAAATTATTATCAGTATAGAGAAGGAATGCCTAAAAATCTAGATGACTATTTAGATACTCATTACAACATACTTTTAAAAGAAACCAAAGCCATAGCTCTGTCCCCACCATTATCTATGTGGTTACTTTGCAGTAATAAAAATAATAAGAGGAAGAATGAGTTATTCGTAGAGAGCAAACACTGTTTAATTTATATGCAGAAAAACGGTTTTGAGTCTATACCCTACCAGGACGGCTGCGTCAAACAGAAGTATCCAGCCCACTTCATGTATAAAACTGTCATGTTTCCACTGGTTCCAGCCGTGCCCCCTGGTGGTGGGAGCGATCCAAGCCGGCTCTTCCCTTTCTGGGTTTGGCCATTAAACCCTGTGCCATTCCTGGATTCCCCTGTGGCTGTTAAGCCGGGAGGTCACATGTCCTAATTGCTCAGACCTGAAGCCCGTTCAGTACCTCAGCAGCTGCTGAATTGCTACATTGCAGCAGTTCAGTTTTCTGCTGCAGTCTCACTGAACGCTTTGGCTGTGAATATTGAAGCAAAAGGGCAGAGGATTGCTTAATGAAAGGTGTTGTTTCTGCAATATCCACTTTGTCCATTTTATTACCACTTTAGTGTTACTGTTTTAGATACGTTTGGTTGGCGCAGCCGCCCTGGTTGGGAATGGACGCAAAACCGTTTTGTTCTGCATATACAGTATATGTATATTTTATTGTATCCCCGGCCATTTCATTTTTGCTGCTGCTCTTCACTGTTTAATTTATGTTTGAATAAAATAGGGGAAAAAAACAGCTTCAAGTCAATGAAGACACAGTAATGAATATTTTATGAAACTACACAGAGAGCCTCCATTGTGTTGTAGTGCTGGTTTGTGTATTGTCTTATAACTAAGGCTAGGGTCAGACGAGCGCAGTATTAACGTGCGTTTAGCCGCACGAAATCACGGCCATGCTAGCAGCAAATGACGTCCAATGCCGGGGAACATACGACGAACGGCCGCACGAAAGTTCGTCCGTGCAACGCAAGTGGCAAACGAACGCATTTTTTCGAGAACGTCAAACCGCTACTACTGACCTACAGAGTGCGCTGCGGCCGCATAGCGGCGTGTTTGCGTGATTGGGAGAAGTCAGACGCTGCACACGTCCGGCCAACATAACGTCCAGACGCAAAAGGGTTTTATTGATGATCTGTACAAAATCACGTACGAAAATGCGCATCGTATGACCGCTATCGCGTATTCCGTGAAAAAATACGTCCATTCGTTCGAACGCACTTTTTCACGGACAACGTGAAAAATGCGTTCGTCTGACCCTAGCCTAAAAATGTATTTTTGTACGCTGGAGGTGATAACTATGCAACCTAATGAAAGATCTTACTCAAAGTTGCTTTTTCAGAGTTTTGAAAAAAAAAATTCAGTTTGAATTTGTATCAGAATACCAACTCTTATCACAAGCTTCCTGTGAGAATAGAACAGGCAAGAGTGGGAGAAGCAAGTGCCCGGAAACAAAAGGTACATGTAATTTCACACATAAGCTCCACTGTGGTGTATGTCAATATGTGCAGTTTGCAGTTCAATAAATAGTTCACTCTGCGTGCTTATCCCTAGGAAGGACGGTTCCTTTGGCGTTGCCACATTGCTGGGATTTTACCAGCAGACTGGTTCTAAAGAATAAAAAAGGTTTACAGTAAATCATTTCTTTAAGTGAAAAACCCTATGTTATCGACCTCATATTATATGGAAAAGGGTAAAAAAAAAATACATTTGTTTGGCATCAAAATTAGCTTTGTATTGTGCACAATTTGTTTTCTCACAGGAAGTTACTGACGCGTGAGGCTGATAAGTGAAGTAAAAAACAACTAAAAATGCTAAGATTTCATCACAATTTGTTTTCATGACGAAAATTCTAAATGTGCATATTACTTTCTGTGGTCTAACCCATGTTTTTTTCTTTTAACCCTTTCACTACCAAAAATGTGTATACTTGATTTTGAATTGTAACGCGAATCCCAAGGTGTCAATGTCAAAAATATTCCCATTTTTATTAAATATGTATTAAACCGTTTATTCTTTTAACTTGCTCCAAAATGTCTCTATTTTTTTTTTTAGGAATACTTTGAGATTTTTTCGTCAAGTATTTATTTTTATTTTTTTTAAACAGCTGGGCGTTCTTCTGTAACAGACCTTTTTATTATTATTCATAGGACTGTATATATTAATTCATTTCCGTGCAGTATATTTTTTGCTAACAACTATTAAAAGTGCTGGGGTTTTTTTTTTTTTTACCCTGTTCACCGGCTTGTCGGTTTTTCCGGCAGCTGGTCGGCACTCTGTTCAGTGAAGTACCGTTGGCTTTTTTCGGATACGAGGAGTTTAAAGGGAGTCCAGGAGAAATGGGAATATTTAAAGGAAGCATTATTGAAGGCCACAGGCAATTGCATTCGACTTGTTAGCAAAAACAAAAAAGGGAAGAAACCACTGTGGTACTCTGCAGAAGTGGCCAAAATAGTGAAGAACAAAAAGACAGCATTCAATAATTATAAAACAACTCAGAGTGAAGAAGATAGGCAAACCTATAAGATTAGGCAGAAAGAGGCAAAGCAATTTATAAGAGCTTCCAAAGCACACGCAGAAGAGAAAATAG
Organism: Leptobrachium leishanense; assembly: GCA_009667805.1. NCBI lineage: Eukaryota > Metazoa > Chordata > Amphibia > Anura > Megophryidae > Leptobrachium > Leptobrachium leishanense. Next base: position 43,964,343 of record CM019072.1, read on the forward strand.
CTCAGTCAGTAAAAAAGGGGGACAAAACATTTTTTAGATACATAAACGAGGAAAGAAAAGTAAAACAAGGATTAGTTAGATTAAAAACAAAGGAAGGAAGGTATGTAGAAGAGGATAAAAGTCTCGCTGACTGCCTCAATGAATATTTTTGTTCAGTCTTTGCAGAAGAAAAGGAAGGAAAGGGACCTCAGTTAGGAGGAAACACTAACGAGATAATTACATATCAGTTTACAGAGGAGGAGGTTCTACAGCAGCTGTCTAAAGTAAAGACAAATAAGTCAATGGGGCCTGATGGGATCCACCCTAAATTATTAAAAGAGCTCAGTGATGTAATAGCAAAACCGTTAACAGATTTATTTAACTAATCCTTGCTAACGGGAGTTGTCCCAGAAGACTGGAAATTAGCAAATGTTGTGCCCATTCACAAGAAGGGTAGTAGGGAGGAATCGGGAAACTATAGGCCAGTTAGTCTTACGTCAGTACTGGGGAAATTAATGGAAACCATGTTAAAGGAAAGGATTGTTGAACATCTAAAAACACATAGATTACAGGATCAGAAACAACATGGGTTTACCTCAGGGAGATCATGCCAAACTAATCTTATTGATTTTTTTGATTGGGTAACAAAAATAATAGACACAGGTGGTGCAGTAGACATTGCTTATTTAGATTTCAGTAAGGCTTTTGATACTGTTCCGCATAGAAGGCTTATCAATAAATTACAATCTTTGAACTTGGATTCAAATATTGTTGAATGGATTAGGCAGTGGCTGAGTGACAGGCAACAGAGGGTTGTGGTAAATGGAGTTTATTCGGCGCAAGGTCTTGTTACCAGTGGGGTACCTCAGGGGTCAGTACTTGGACCCATTCTATTAATATTTTTATTAGTGATATTGCAGAAGGTATTAATGGAAAAGTATGTCTTTTTGCTGATGACACAAAGATTTGCAACAGGGTTAACGTTCCTGGAGGGATCAGCCAAATGACAAATGATTTAGGTAAACTAAAAAAATGGTCGGAGCTGTGGCAATTGAGTTTTTTAACGTGGATAAGTGCAAGATAATGCACCTGGGTCGTAAAAACCCAAGGGCTGAATATAGAATATTTGATACAGTCCTAACCTCAACATCTGAGGAAAGGGATTTACGGGTTATTATTTCAGAGGATCTAAAGGTAAGTAGTCAATGTAATAGAGCAGCAGGAAATGCTAGCAGAATGCTTGGTTGTGTAGGGAGAGGTATTAGCAGTAGGAAAAGGGAAGTGCTCATGCCACTGTACAGAGCACTGGTGAGACCTCACTTGGAGTACTGTGTGCAGTACTGGAGACCGTATCTCCAGAAGGATATAGACATCTTAGAGAGAGTTCAGAGAAGGGCTATTAAAATGGTGTACGGCTTGAAGGAGAAAAGTTACCAGGAAAGGATTAATGATCTTAACATGTACAGCTTGGAAAAAAGACGAGACAGAGGAGATATGATAGAAACATTTAAATACGTAAAGGGAATCCACAAGGTAGAGGAAGGGAGTATATTTAAAAGGAAACAAAGTAGCAAAACAAGAGGACATAGTCTTAGATTAGAGGGGCAAAGGTTTAAAAGTAACATCAGAAAGCATTATTTTACTGAGAGGGTGGTGGATACATGGAACAGTCTTCCAGTTGAAGTGGTAGAGGCTAAAACAGTAATTGAATTTAAGCAGGCATGGGATAGGCATAAGGCTATCCTAAACAAAAGATAAATCCAGGTAAAGTATCCATGTAATTGGGCAGACTAGATGGGCCGAAAGGTTCTTATCTGCCGACATTTTTCTATGTTTCTATGTTTCTACGTTCGGTTTTTTTTTGGTAGTTTTGCGGCGGGTTGTTGGCTATCTTTTGGTGGATTTGCTGCATTTTTTCCGTTTCATACAACAGTTTTGCGGCAGTTTTTCATTTGCTTTCGGTGGATTTTCCCTGCACTTCGGGGACCCTGCGGTGAATGCGGAATTCACCGCAGGGATGGGGAATTTGATTCCTGTGGAATTTCGGTGCTCTTTGAATAACCGTGTATGTGAGATCTCACTTCTGTATTACTGTACAGAAATAATGAAGATGTAGGTTGCTCCTTGTTATAAGAAAAAATTTATCAGACTTTACTGCTGAATTAAAAAAGCCAGGGAGAGGGCAGAACATTGGGAGGACTGTGATTCTGATGATTATAATTGCTGAAAGCCAATGGAGATGCAAGGTGTTACTGTAATTTCCATACAAGAGGATTTATGTCACATACAGATATTATTTTTATATTCTATTTGTATTTTTGAAAGTTGTATTGCAAATACTCTCATTGTGATCTGTACAAATTCACATAAGCAGAATATCTGACCATTTTATTATCAAACTTTATCACATTCACCGGATTTTATAGAAAGGTATTTCTGCCTGTTTGCCAATAATGCAGACCCCCTTTGAAATTGTGCAAGATAAGGGACACCATAAGGGACACAGATACAGAAAACATAAAAAATGATCATATTTACATTATTTTAATATTTTAACTATCTTGGAATAACAACCTCTATGCAAAATTTATTTAGTTGTTACTTATGCATTCTGAGCTTCAAATAAATGTCATAATATTTTTTCAACAAAAAGTGCTTGGTAGTGAAGGGTTAAATGAGACATTTCCTTTAATTTCCTACAATAATATATCAGATATTTCATTGGCCTCAGTGAATGTACTAAAGCGGAAGAGGGTTTAAAGGCAATGAACTTGTGAAAAATAGCATTTATCTAAAACAGTTATATATTAGTACATTCATTGTTTGTTTTGTTTTATTTTTGTGTTTAACAGCATCAACCTAGAGGTTCTATGGAAGCTTGCATGTCCCGCAATTAGTATGTATTTGTGAATCCTAACTAAATAAAAACGTTTAAGGCAACGTTTGTGTGTTGCAGAGCTCACAAGTATGTTTTTTTCTCTCAGAATGTACCAAACTGTTGATTTGGCCACTGCTAATCTTCCTGGTATCTCTCTGATGATCTCATTTTTTTTTATTTGCTTCCAAAGCCTGGCCATCCACTGGGTCCACAGTCGGATGACAGACTTGGCCGTCCAACTACGGACAAATTTTTTGAAAGATCTTTAAGTGGGTCTTCCACTGGTAGTGACTATGAACGACCTAGATCGACCGACAGGAAAACCGATGGAAGGACTGCCGAACTCCGCCATATTGAAGAAAAAAAACGCTGCCGAATGCTTCTGAAGACAAGTAGGGGTCTCCTTTGCTGTCTCTGGTGCTGAAAATGCTTATTAAAAGGCACCAGAGTTCCCTCCGTGTCTCCATACTTTTTTTTTTTTCAGTTTGTGGCACAAGAAGAAAAACTGCTCTTTTTTGGTTTTTAAAAAAAAAAATCGCCAATCAAAAATTAAGACTACATTTAATCCTACAGTATAGCTAACATTATTGCAAATTGCCCTACAAGAAAACTCTAAATTAATAATGCTGAATTTTACCCTCATGTCTGTTAAAAAAATGCACACCACCATTATTTTTTATTATCCTTTATTTATATAGCGCCCTATATTCCGCAGCGCTTTACAAGATCAATGTACAAGGAGTTGATACAATAGAATACCACACATGGATGATGACCTGATTCAGGGGGTCCCTGTTCCAGAGGGAACTTACAATATATGAGATGTACAAGTATTTTTGTGAGGTAGGCGCATCCATATAGTTAGGTGTCTTGCCCATAGACATTCGCTGGTGGCATCTTCTGAGTGGGATCGGGTCGTCTTTCCATGACTGTAGAGCTGCAACCTGGTGGTAGGTTGAATCCGTTTCTCATAAAGTCGAAAGTTCGACACAGTTGTATTGAAGGGATGTGCTGAATGGTATTTTGCCTTGCTTCTACACGGTCAAAGGGTAGAGACGTTACCACTGGACTCCACAGCCGATATTGTGTGTTAGGCAACCATGAAAATCCAAGCCTACAATACAGAAACCCAACTCTTGGAACAATGAAAATGCAAGATAACTGGTAGAGTAGAGCACAATGCCCAAACATCTACAAAAGAAACATGATAATTATGACATTTAGAGAGTCCCTTCAAAGAGCAGTGACTGCTTTAATTCTGCCCATCTTCTAGACCAGTGGTTCCCAACCTTTTTTCACCCGAGTACCCCCTGGCAGCCCATCTCCATAAATTGTACCCCTTCTATTCATTTTTTTTTTTCAAATTTAATATAATTTACTTTTTTTTGTTTCTTTCGCCTCCATTTGTCTCACAACCATCTCTCCTTTTTCTCTGCCTTATCTACCCTGATCTCGCACCTTCTACCCAGCTTTTCCTCTTCTCCCCACCCCGCCCCTAGTTTCTCCCTATCTTCATCTTCTCCCCATCTTCATCTTCTCCCTTGCTTCGCCCCATCTTCATCTTCTCCCATCTTCATCTTCTCCCCTGCTTCTCCCCATCTTCATCTTCTTCGCATCTTTATCTTCTCCCCTGCTTTGCCCCATCTTCATCTTCTCCCCATCTGCATTTTCTCCCCTGCTTCATCTTCTCCCCATCTTCATCTTCTCCCCTGCTTCACCCCATCTTCTCCCCATATTCATCTTCTCCCCATCTTCATCTTCTCCGCTGCTTCTCCTCATCTTCTCCCCATCTTCTCCTCCCATCTTCATCTTCTCCCCTGCTTCTCCTCATCTTCTCCCCTGCTTCTCCTCATCTTCCCCCTGCTTCTCCTCATCTTCCCCCTGCTTCTCCTCCTCTTCCCTCTTGCATCTCCCCGTCTCCTCACTAGCTTTCCACATCTCCACCCCGACTTCTTCTTGTTTCTTCCATAGCTTCTCATTATTTCCTTCCAGCACCCCTCATCTCCACCCCAGCTTTTCCTTATCTTCTCCTCTGCATACCCCAGCTTTTCCTCATCTTTTAATCTAGCTTTTCTATATCTCCTCCCTATCTCCACTCCATAGTCTACTTATCTCCAACTCTGCACCTCCCCATCTCATACCCAGCGCCTCCTTATCTGCTCCCCAGCTTCTCATTATCTCTAACCAATCTACTCACACTTATGAGATATATTTACTACTGTTAGCTTGCTGCGACATGGGAAATGAGAAGGTAAGTGTTTTATACAGTTATAATATTCATAAAACAAAATGTGCGGTGTGCATGAACCTATCACAGAGCTCCACAGCAATAAAACTCATTCTCATTCACAACGCATATTTCTGTGAGTTTTATTGCTGTGCAGCTTTGTTAAACACTCACACACATCACAAATTACTGTATCACAGAGCTGCACAGCAATAAACTTCACAGTAACATGCGGTGTGTGTGAGGGTATCACAGAGGTCAACAGTAATGTGCGATGTGTGTGTGAGGGTATCACAAAGCTCCACAGTAACACGCGTGTGTATCACAAAGCCCCACAGTAACGTGCAGTGTGTGCGTGAGGGTATCACAGAGCTTCACAGTAACGTGCATGCGTTGTGTGTGTGGGGGCATCACAGATCTCCACAGTAACATTTGTGCGTGTCACAGAGCTCCACAGTAACACGTGTACGTGTCACAGAGCCCCACAGTAACCCGTGCGTGTCACAGAGCCCCACAGTAACGTGCGTATCACAGACCCCCACAGTAACGTGCGTATCACAGAGCCCCACAGAGTCTAAGCCTTTCTAACAATACCAAACACGACCATATAAAATGTAATAAAAAAAATATGGAAAAAATACAATAAAAACATTTTTTCTTTTTTTGTTGTAATGCATCGACATTGTCCATTTTTTACATACAAAACGAGCAGTACTGCTGCCATTACTCACCTCATTTTCCACACTTGAAACCGTTCAGTGTTTTATTCATAGTAATATTATTCATAAAATGCAAAGCGCCAAAATAGATGCAATTTTTTTTCTCCTTTGATTAAAATTGCATATTTTCTTATTAAGGTGCATTAACAAGTTCTCCACTTCTGATTTTATGTTATAGAGTAACCCATTGAATACACAGTATTCCCCCGCATATTCGCGGTTCTGTAATCGCGGACTCAGTCATTCGCGGATTTTGCCGCTTACCACGTGGTAGCTCTCGCTAGAGTTTTGTTGGGGGGAAAGAACAGCACTAAGATACCGCACAAACGCTCTGCTCCTTCTAAGGCTTCTACAAATGAAGCAAAACGGCAGAAGAAGTTTAAAACACTTCAGGAGAAGGTTGAACTACTGGATTTACTCCGGGAGAAAAAAAGTTATGCAGCAGTAGCGCGCCATTACGGCATCAACGAAAGCACCGTACGCTACATAAAGAAGAACGAGGCAGCGATCAGGAGCACTGTAGCAGTAAGTTTCTGTGACAGTGCCAAGAAGGTAACAACTGTAAGAAATAAGAATATTGTCAGGATGGAATCTGCCTTGGCATTGTGGATCACTGACTGCAGGAAGAAAACATCCCCTTGGATGGTAACATCATCCGTGAGAAAGCACGAAAATTGTACCAGCAGTTTGCTACAGATGCAGAAAATCCAGGACCATCAACAGCACCGGACCCTCAAGATTTTCAAGCCAGTTAGGGCTGGTTCGATAGTTTTCAGAAACGATTCAATATTAAGTGTTTCTCGGGGGCGTGGCCGGCTGCTCGTGGAGGAGGACGTGTAATGGTGGAGCTCCGCATGTCTTCTCCCCTATGGGCCCTCTAGCTGACTTTTCCCGCTGTATTTTTTGGACTTGGGGTACCTGAGTGGCCGGCTGCCGGTCTTGTGCTGTCTGGAGCCCGCTCGGCCCCCCCTCCGGACCAGAGACTACCCCGGCGGCTGCTGGGTTGTGGCCAAAACGCGGTGCCGGCGGCCATCTTGCGGCCTATCGTCTGTCTCTGAGCGCCCCCTAGATTTGCTGGACTGTCTGCTTTGGCCTGGAATTCGAGCTGGAGGCGGCGGGGATGGAGGGCCCACGTCCCCCAACTGCCCTGGATGCTGTTTCTGCGGTAGAGGTGGTCGGATCTGCGGATCGTCAGCGGGGTAGACTCGCTCCCCCCGCTGAAGGAGAGGGAGTGTTTGTTTCAGGCCTTGAGGCCTGCATGAGGATACTAACGGAGGGGGATGCTGACGGCCCCCTCACCCGCGGTGTCTGGCGCCGGGTGATGGCTGCACTACGCGGCTCCCGGGAGGCGAAGAACCAGGAGGTAGATGTTCTTGGGGCTGACCCGACTTCGTGTCCCGCTGAACCCTGCTTACCGGTGATTGAGACTCTGAAGAGGTGCGTCGGGACCGGCGACCTGATTGGGACATTGACCCCGGAGCTGTGTGGAGAAGGCGAGCTGGTGTCTCACGAAGTCCAGGTGGCAATGGTGTCGCCAGACCCGGTAATGACGGACCCCAACTGTAAGCCTGCTGACACTGGCCCCCCAGTGATGGCCGTTAAGATGGTGCCGAGGTACTCACGGAAGACGCGTGCGACTGAACCCCGAGCGCCTGATGGCGGTGACGAGAGCTATGCTGCGGTGTGGCTGCTGCTGGAGCAGTGGGACTTGCGGTTAGACGGAGGGATTGTGGGGGCTGCGGCCTTTGGACAAGTTATGGAGCACTGGATGCCTGTTGGTCGCATCCTCCACGGGATGCCTCGGCTTGATGGGTTTGCCCACGCAGCCTTTCCGTTCGATACGGGCTGAAGTAAGCTTTTTAGCCGCTTATTCTCCTTTTTTGTTGCAGACCCATTTTTGCTGATGACTCCCCCCTCCCTTATGAGGACACTTCCCCCCCCCCAGCTGAGTATTTTTCTTTCACCGAGGACTATCTGCACCTCTTTTGGCTGCTGTAAGAGACACTTTGCTGATGTTTCCCAGCCCCCTGATGTGCGATTCATGTTTTGTTTTTTTTTTTCCCCTCCACTCCCCCCCCCCAATTGTTTTGTTTTGGTCCCTGACCACAGCTGTACTTGCAAGCAGTCGTTTCTCTGTTTTGTTGTTTCTCTGTAGACGAGACCCCCCCCCCAGGGGATGTTTTATTTTGCTTATTTTCTTTTTTTTTGCTCTGGCTGATCTTGCTACTCAGAGACTAATTTGATGCTTTTCTGTGTCTTTTCTGCTTTACTTTTCACCTTTCGCCATTGTTTGCTGTCATTTCTTTTAAACGTGTTCCCCCACCCACCCCCTATGCACTCAAGCCGAGACGTGATATGTTGGGACTCTACTGCAGTCTCTCAGTTGCTGTTCCCCGGCTGGGGAGGTGTGAAAAATAGAGACACTTCCTTGGAGACTTTAATTTTTTATTTTTTTTTGCTGTTTTGTAGCTGATTTTTTTTTTTTTTTTTTTAATTTGGCAATTTTGGGACATCTCGGGGATGCAACCGTGGCCTGGTGCCCGGCTTGCTCCTGAGTGCCCGGGCCGGGTGCCGTTATTCCCCCTTGGCCTCCCTGCGGCCTTATGGACCGTCTGGGTAGTCGCCAAGGCAGGCACATTTTTGGCCTTTGCCATCTTTTTACTCCCTCTCTCCCCCCCCTCCTTTTTTTTTTTTTTTTTATCTTATTATTTTTTTTTTTTTTTTGTTTACATTGATTTGTTCTTTTTCGCAGAGACCCCCCTAACTGGGGATGTTTATTGTTTTCTAGATGAGACCCCCCCAATCGGGGATGTTTTTGACTTCACTTGATGTACTGATGATGAACAGTTTTGGCCCTGCGAGGCCATATTTACCTATGCTTGTCTTTTGTTGTACATGCAAAATTCAAAAATAAAGAATTTAAAAACAAAAAAAAAAAGTGTTTCTCTACATGGTGAGGCAGCATCTGCAGACACAGAAGCTGCGCAGAAGTACCCTGAGACCTTCAGGCACATGATAGAGGAGAAGGGTTACAAGCCTGAACAAGTTTTCAATATGGATGAGACTGGTTTGTTCTGGAAGAAGATGCCGTCCCGAACTTACATCATGAAGGATGAAGCCAAAGCTCCAGGGTTTAAGGCCCAAAAGGACAGAGTGACACTCATTATGTGTGGCAATGCTGCTGGTTACATGATGAAACCAGGCCTCATTCACAAGTCAGCGAACCCCAGGGCCCTCAAAAATAAAAACCTGCTACCGGTCTACTGGATGCACAACGCTAAGGCCTGGATTACCAAAGTCCTAGGCTCTAACTGGTTCCACCAGTGCTTCATCCCTCAAGCTAAAGAATACCTCCACAATTTAGGCATGGACTTCAAGGTGTTGCACATTATGGATAATGCTGGGGGCCACCCTTTGGATCTGTATTACGAGGGAGTCCAGATTGAATTCCTCCCTGCCAACACCACCTCCCTCATCCAACCTATGGACCAAGGTGTGATCCTTGCCTTTAAGGCTCTTTATACCCGCAATGCTCTCCAACGCCTTGTGGATGCAATGGACACGGATGAGAACTTTACATTAGAGGGTTACTGGCGTAACTTTACTATTGCAACGTGCCTTTCAGTCATCCAAACTGCTCTTAAGGAGATGAAAAAGGAAACCCTCAATGCATGCTGGAAGAAGCTGTGGCCAGAGTGTGTCCATGACTACAAGGGCTTGTCGCCTGAAGAAATTCAGCATGAAGCTGTCGACAAGGCTGTGACACTGGCAAAGATACTTGGTGGCGGAGGATTCGAAGACATCACTCAAGATGAGGTCAACAATCTCATCGATACCCACTCTGAACCCCTGACGGATCAGGATTTGTTGGAGTTAACAGAGTCTGTCAGTGAAGAGGAGAAGGAAGAGACAGATCGCGAGGAAGAGGAGCAGGAGCAGGGCTTGACGTTGGAACGTCTGTCCCAGATTATGAGAACCGCAAAAGAGTTGCAAGGGATGATTGAAGCATGGGATCCCCATATGGTTCGGGCTCTAAAAGTTAATAATGGCATTGATGCTGCCATTCAAACATATAAAACCGTCTTCACCACCATGAAGAAACAACGACAGCAACTTCCCATTACAATGTTCCTCAAACCTATCAAGCAAAGCCAGCATGAAACCCCACCAGAAGACGACCTGTCAGAAGATACCACTGAAACACCTGAAGAATAGGAGCTGTAAATCCCCTGCTTTCATTGTACAGTATTATTGGTGAGTACCCATACATTTTACTGTATAGTACTGAGCGTTTTTTTGACGCATCCAAAATTTGCGGTTTTTCAATATTCGCGGTGGTTTCTGGAACGTAACCCCCACGAATTTCGGGGGAATACTGTATAACCACAAAGGTTTGGACGATAAAACGTAAGGAAAAAAATGTAATACCCTGCAAAGGATATCAATCTGAATGGAATTTTACACATTTTTGACATTATTTGTTATAGTATTCTGTCAAGACACGACATATACACATAACAGTTTATAGTTTTGAATCTACGGAGACCATTGAAAAAATGATTTATAACTTGCCTGCCTCCTACACTAAAACAACTTCAAACTATCAGGGTTATTCAGAGAGAGGTGAAAAACAGGAGAATGACTGGAGAATGGAAAATACTAGGTCAAAATAGCCAATTTGGAAAGAGAGATAAATGGGAGAATTTTTCTGGTTTGATCTCGAATTTTCCACTCTCCAGCCATTCGCCTGCTTTTCACCACTCTCTGAATAACCCTGTATGTTTAACCACTTCACTGCTGAGCAGCTTCACCCCCGTTTGCTGAGCTAATTTTGACCATTTTGTGCTTATCATGTTTAAACAAAAATTTATACCATATGTGTATGTCATGTCTTAACAAAAAAAATTTAAAAAAAATAATTTCCATTCAGATTTGCCCCTCTAGCTGGTATGGTTCAGGAGATACTTGAAAACGACGTACGTACTTGAAAACGAGAGAAATCTTAATGTATCCTTTCTGGTAAAATCCTTTATAAATAAAATAAATACAGGGGTTCAAACGATCACGAGGGTGAATATCCCCTAATCCTTTAACCCCTTAAGGACCGGAGTAATTTTACAAGTTCGGCGCTGTTTTGAAGTAGAAGTTTGCTGAGCTCATTTTGACGGTTTCAAACGCGGTTTTAAGTCACGTATTATTGTACCACCCAGACAAATTATATATTGTTCTTTCCGGCAGACTTGGCAGATTAATAATATATCATTATTACATGTATACGTCATGCCCTGTGAAAATGCTATAACAAAACTGTAAACAAAAATGTGAATTTTCAATAAAATTTCAATCATCCATAGTGTGTAAAGTGTTTTTTTTTTGCATTTTATTACCCGAGCCTTTGCGGATATATTCTATGGGGTAGACTTGTTAAAAAACATTTGAACAGGGAACCCATTTTTTTTTTTTTTGGGGAGAAATTACGTGATTTTAGCTAAACTCCCCCAAAAAAAAATTTGTAATTGATTTATCATATCCATTGTTCTGTAACAAATGCACTGTGAAAATTTTTTATATTATAAATAAATATAACATTTATTAACCCTTTCGCTGCTGAGGCTTTTCCCGCCCCTATGCTGAGGTCATTTTTACCTGTTTTGCGCATCATGTTTAAACGTGTTTTGAAGGCTTATTTTAGTATATGACCCAGACATATTATATATCGTTCTTTCCGTCAGACTCGGTAGATTCATAATATGTCATTATTATATGTATACGTTATGTCATGTCTGTATATTATAACAAAAAATGCAATAAAATATGTATTTTCAATAATTTACAATGTGTAAAGTGTTTTTTTCCACATTTTAACATGCGAGCAATTGCGGTTATATTTTGTATGGGGTGCGCTTGTTAAAAAAATTAGAGATGGGGTCTCGTTACATTTTTTTTTGGGGAAAATGACACTATTTTTAACAAACGCACCGCATACAAAAATCGTTAGTGCAGCATCATTGTTCACATTATAATTGAAATGGTAACAATATTGCTGCATTAACAAACCAAAAAAAATAAAAAAAAAGTGTTTAATTTTTTTTTTTTATTTTTTTTTTTATTTATTTTTAATTTTTTTTTTTTTACAAAATTTTTCACTTTCATGTTTGGTATCGTTGGAACGGCCATGCTCTGGCCGATCCAACCATACCAAAATTTAACCCCTAGCTGCCACGGATCGGGAGATAGGGAGTTCATTGGAACTCCCTATCTCCACAGTTGGTGGCAGTTAGGGGTTAACTCGAGGACTGGCGTCATCGTGCTACGCACGATGACGCCAGTCCTCTGGGGGAGTTCCCGGAGGCTTGGCCGACATCCAAGATGTCGGCCAGCTCCGGGAAAGGATCACGAACCGGCGCTTTTCAGCGCCGATTCGCAATCCAGCTCCCCAGGGGTTAATGCCAGGCATCATTTGGAAGGGCAGGCTGTGCCCTTCCAAATGATGCCTGGGTTAACCCCCGCAGAGCCGCCGATCGGGAGGGAGAGAGGTCCGAAGGACCTCCCCCCCCTCCCTTTCAGGCGCCTCCTCCGCACATGCGGGGGGGGCGCCTGAATTAGGTGTCATCGCGCCCCCGCGATGACACCTAATTCTGGCGGCTGCTGGTCCGGATGCCGGGCTGACATCCAGGATGTCAGCCCGCACCGGAGGGGCCAGCGATTGGCCGGAACCCGGCCGAACGCTGACCCCAATGGGAGGACGCGCTCAGCGCGTCCTCAGCACACCAGCGGGACTGCTGAGGACGCGCTGAGCGCGTCCTCAGCAGCGAAGTGGTTAAGTTCTGCTGTCTGCCTGATATTCGATTCACGCTAACGGAAGGACTGGATTATCATAGAGAGTTGCCTTTTGGTTCTACGCTTGAGTCTATCTACTAAACAGTGAGTTGGGGTGCAGTTGCTGTACCTCCTGGGCACAGTTGTGTAGTTGTGTTCTCCTATTGTAGGGTACATAAATTAGAGAGTCAGACCAGCTCTGATTCAGGGGGCATCCTTGGAAAGCCCTGGTCTGTGGTGGCAGTGTGACGAATAATATAAGGAAAGCGGGTAAAGGGATTGTGGGAAATGTTGTCGGTACCCCGGGCCAGGAGTAAACGGATACAATAAGGCCGAAACGATCGTCGGGGGTTGCTGCACCTCTCGTGCAGGGATGACGTCCTTGGCAATCAGCACTGGCCACCCTTTCTGGGTGAGAGCAGGCTGATTTGCATATGGAAAATTCATCCCTGTAATGGCACAATCAAGCTAAAACCTTGTTTGTGAGACCTGAGCGGGCACCCACCGTAGAGCAGGCCATTTGTGCTGTTGCTCGTTCTCAGGACCCTCACAGACACCCCCCTTGTTTCTCACTGTAAACGGATACTGCATTGCAATCCTGTGCCCATTTCATCACGTTTGCATGCGTGTCGCGAGTGTAGGCGTTGCTGAGACAGTTAGGCCAGCGGGCGCAGGGGATTGTTGTCCGCGTAGTCATTATTTGGGTCTAGGATAGACAGATAGTGAGTTGCTTAACCCTGCGTCCTTCGTCGCGGCGCGTGTTTTGCGTGACAGGTGGGGTCACACCTGGCGTGGTAAGTTTTTATATATAGATATATATATATATATTTGCTAATTTGATGTATGTATTTTATCCAAATGAAAGTGTATGGAAAACAGTAATGTTGATTTAATACAATTAACTGTTTTTAATTAAATCCAAGGCGTGCCGCCAGTACCATTGTGTACATACCTTTGTATAGTGACTAGGTACAGAGGAACATCTTTTCCGAATGAAGGAGTGTACAATTGAAAATATATATATATATATATAAAATAAATATATATATTTGACAACCAAAGTTGTAACATTTTGGTATTTATAGGGTCATGGATGATTAGGTTAGATTTGCACAGTCTAGCAAAGACGACAAAGAACAGCTGAAGAATTGAAGAAAAGGTTAATCAAAGGCTGTACTGAGGGAAAAAGACTATTATTTTTGTAATATATATATGAATATATAATTAAATAGAACAACATTATTGTAGATGTTTTCAAATCACCCTTCAATTCTTCAACCAATTCTCATAAATGTCAATAGGTTGAGTGATCATTACATTTGAATGCAAACAGGGTTAAGGTAAGCCATCATTGTTATTTACTAGTCAAACTCAACCGACACTATCCATTGTTTGGTGACAGGTCTCACTAAGAGAAATATGTTGCCAAAAAAAATAAAAATATAAGTAAAACCCAATCTCTGCTGCCAATGAGATACAACATGGGAATGGATCTGCAACCACAAGTAGAACAGAATAGTCTTCAAATCACAATAGGATATAAATCATAAGGGTAACATTATATTTATGAAGAATGATGCCTGAAAACATGTGCTTTTTTAAATTATATGCAGATAAGACGGGTGTGGAAATACTCGCATGCATAGTAAAGCCTTGTACCGTAACCTATGTATTCCTTTTCCTACCCTCTGTCTGATCCTAAATTAGGTGATAAGGCTTTGCTTTGCCTTCCATTGTTACAGTTTGCCATTTGGGTTTCAATTGGGAGCATGATATAAATGATCAACTGGACGTAAAAGCTTGAAATTTGCTTAAAAGGACATTACCACCTACATAAGCTGTAACTAGATTACTTGTGCATTACAAATAAAACCACCTTATAAAACACATGTTGCTCTTTGTTTTTCTTTGTTTTAAGTAATTGCAAGTAAAATGAAAAATAAAGTAAGGTTTTTATCTCTTGTTTCCATTTTGTGTATTTTTCCCATAATGCAACATTTACCAAGAGCTTTGCTTTGTGGCTCTTGCTTATTTAAAATACAGTGCTTAGCAGTTAATGAGGTGGAGGGGGGAATGTTTAGATAAGGTGGCAGGAGGCTATTGTTCTTCAGACTGAGATGAGACAGGGAGCTTAAAAGACTTCGGGCCCTATTACATTCTTCATGCAAAAACGCACGCGCAACACGTGAATTTTTGCGCCAAGCTTTAAACGTTAACGCGCGTAAATCAACGCTGGTATTACAATCCTCGCGCATTTTATCATCCGTCAAAAAATAACACGCGTAAAACGGATGCGCAAAAACACGCGCACAGCAACGTTGCGTGCAGAGATCAGTGTGCAGACTGTTTTTTTCACGCGATTCAGCCAATCAGAATTAAGAACCACAATTGTCTCACATAAAGTTTTTGCGCCTGTCAAAGTCAATCTACGCATATATGCTGTATCAAAAAAAAATGCACGCACAACTTCTCAAATTTATTAGTTTGGTATGTTTAGAATGTGTAACTATACTTTGCTACGTTTTTTTTTTTGGGCTGGTGTATTTGGTTTCGGCCAGATTGATAGAATTTGCCATTAACACCAGCTTTTAAGAGTTGCTAAAATTATGCGCGCAAAGGCTGTGCGTTACAAACTGCGCGTAGATTGTAATACCATCCGCATACCAGCGCACAAACGCATTTGCGCTCACAATGTTAAGTGTAGGACGCGCGCAGCACAGGACGCTCGCGCAGCGCTCGCGCAGGTTCACCCGCAGTAGACGATTACGTGCGTTTGTTGCGCTGACATTGTAATACGACATTCAGCGCAAAGGGTTTTGCCCTTCACGTTAATGCGTTTTTGCACGCGCGCAAACGTTTGCGTGAAGACTGTAATAGGGCCCTTCTAATCTACCCCCTGGTGATGTCTTTTGAATACATCCCGCACAATATTTGAGTCAGTGATCGACCAATAGACTCCATTATATTAAAAACCACAAAAAATTTCACCACTGGTAAAAACGCAAAAAGGGACCTTAATACGTAAATACAATTTGTATGAACTTCAGCTGCCACAAACTATTGCTCCACCTCCCCAGGGGCATATAAATATTATTACCCTTATTCCCTTAAAGGGATACTCCAGGCAATATGACCACCTCAGCTTTTTAAGGTGGTCATATTGCCTGAAGTATCCCATTTTTTTCCCCAGCCTTCTATCTTTTCCCGATCGGCTGATATTGCTGAGAGAAGCGGTGGACTTTACTCCGCCCTCCCAGCTGTCAATCAGCCGATCGGGTTTCAAGGTCCCCACGTTTTGGAACTCTCGGCAAAGCTGGGACGTCATCGCGCTAGAAGCGTGATGACGTCCCACCACTCCGGCAGAGTCGCGGGAACGCGCAGGAGAAGGAGCCGGAGCCGCTGCCTCCTCCTCCTTCTCCTCCGCCAAAGAGTTTTTAGACGAGCAGGCGGGGTGAACTTCAGCTCACCTCGCCGCTCGTGAACGTTCGCTGCTCCGCGCATGCGCGGTTGAATGAGCAGGATTCCGGGATGAAGCCTGCTCATTTGCTGATTGGCTGGTTTACGTGATAGGCGCGCATGCGCGCTTTGCACGTAAACCTGTAGCCAAGTTCCAAGTTTCCACGACGGGAGCGGAAGAGGAGGGAGGTGAGTAAAAAAAAAAAAAACGCCGTTGGAAAAGTGACGTTTTTAGGGTAAGTATTACATTAAAAATATATATATATATATACTGAATGACTAGTTAGGGCAATAGCTTTAATATAATGTAAGAAAGGGGGGGGGGTGATTTTCAGACTGGAGTGTTCCTTTAAGTGTTCCGGCGCTTACAATAATATATAAGATTTGATAATATGTAGTATACAAGTAGTAGAATCACAGATAGTAGAGTCTGAAAAAATATGAGATGTGTACAGAAGTAATAGTACAGTAACCTCGTGCTGAAAAGCGCAATGTACCAAACGCAAACGGGTTGCTTAACCCATTTGCGTTTTGATTGTAATATGAGGTAAACACCGCAGCAAACGTTAATGCTCACGCAAGTGAGCGTTAAGATTTGCGTGAAGATTGTAATTTTGCCCCTTATATTTTATCAGACTCTATTATCTGTGATTCTACTGTTTGTATACTACATTTTATTAAATCTTATATAGTTGCAGTTACAGGTATTTATAAAGCACCAACAAGTTACGTAGCACTGTACAATGGGAGAGACAGAATATCAAATATACATACAAGCTAAACACATAAAACAGTAGGAGAGAGGAGCCTGCTCAAGAGGTTACAATCTAAGAGGAGAGGGGTGACACAATAGGTGATGAGAGTAAGTGGCAGAGTATGTGAAGTAGAGGGAGGCAAGAAATGTACAATGGAGATTATGGAGTGAGCCGATAGGCTTCTCTAAAGTAATGTGTTTTCAGAGACTTCTTGAAGGCCAGGAGAGACGTGGAGAGTCTAATGTTGCGTGGGAGGGAATTCCAAAAGAAGGGGCAGTTCAGGAGAAGTCCTGGAGGCCTGAGATGGGGGTGCAGGTATGGGGAGATGATAACATCAGATCGTTGACAGAGCAAAATGGTCCAGACGAGATGTACCTACTAATCAGGGAGGAGATGTAGGCAGGGGCATGGTTATGAAGAGCTTTGTACGTGAGCACCAGTATTTTAAATTGGATTCTATAAGAGACAGGGAACCAGTCTAGAGAGTGACAAAGGGGCGAGGTGAGAGAGGTGCGAGAGACGAGGTGGATGAGCCTGGCACAGGCGTTCATGACAGACTGCAGAGGGAGAGTCTGGGATTTCTTAAGGACAGTGAGAAGGAGGTTACAGTAATAAAGGCGGGAGATAATAAGAGTTTGGATGAGCATTATAGCAGAGTCTTGATTAAGAAAGAGGTGGATGCATGCAATGTTTTTTAAGGTGGAAGTAGCAGGATTTGGCTAGTGACTGAATGTTAGGAGTGAAGGAGCGATCAGAGTCAAAGAGGACACCTAGGCAACGAGCCTGAGAGGTAGAAATATTGGTGGCACCATTCACCTGAAGGGAAATGGGCGTAGGAATATTGGCTTTGGAGGGAAGGAAGATTAGAAGTTTTAGAGAGGTTGAGCTTTAGGAGATGAGAAGTCATCCAGTCTGAGACAGCCGATAGTAATACGGTCCAGCACAGGAGGAGAGAGATCGGGAGAGGAAAGGTAGATTTGGGTGTCGTCAACATAGAAATGGTATTGGAGTTCATAAGAAGAGATGAGGTTACCCAGAGAGGCTGTATAGATCGAGAAGAGTAGGGGACCCAGAACAGAGCCTTGAGGTACCCCCAACTGAGACAGGAACTGGGGTGAAGAGGCACCAGCATATTATTGTAAGCACTGGAACAATTAAGGGAATAAGATTCCATTCTATGGCCAATGCCACACAGTGAGGCCTACTGGGAGGGGGCAGTTTACACCAAAAAAGATCACACAATGGATGCACCCAGGGACACATATACGGTCTTATATTTTCTTAACTAAATAAACAAGAGAAATCCAAAACATATGTAAGATATCAGCAACATAAAATAATAAAGTCATTTCATTTTTTGGTGGTAGCATCCCTTTAAAGCATGTTTTTTTGGCCCTGGTCTAAAGGCCGCCACAACAAACGGCTTTCAGATTTGTCTGAATGCTGATAAAATGACAGTCAATACCAAACAATACAGGGAAGCCGTAAATTATGTCTGAATAACAAGTAAAGACAGCCACATCACTAAAACCCACAGGACACTTTGTACATTTCAAGCCTCGGTAGAAGGCTTGCACATCTGGCTACACCATTCTCACCAATTCTTTACAACCTTAACACCAAGAGGACTAAAGACTACATATATATGACTACATATATATAAAACATAGCTTGGTAAATACCACTTGTTGGGCACAGTGGCGTCACAAGGGGGGTGAAGGGTGCGGCCCGCACCGGGTGACACCACCCCCTAGGATGACACCCTAAAAAAAATATCGTTTTTTTTTTACACAAAAGTATTTTACTAAGAAGGATACATTGGGATTTCTCTCATTTTCAAGTATGTCCTGGGTAGGCAAGGCCTAGGCTGTCACTTTCCAGTGAGCGGCAAAATAAAACACTACTAAAGGTGATATTCACAGAGCATAGAAATGATGCAGACATTGCAGTGTTCTGTTGTTCCCCGCACTTCAAGGAATCAAATTTCCCCACCCTGCGGTGAATTCACCATTCACCGCAAGGTCCCCGAAGTGCAGGGAATCGGCCACTGAATGCCGCCGCAAACCCGTCGCCCGCTGTTTTCAAAAAAACTATATAACGTAAATGTCTGGAATTAACATATAAGATCCTATGAATGATAATAAAAAGGTCTGTTACAGAAAAAAGAAAAAAACACTTTAAAAAAAAAGTGGAAAACAATTTTGATAAATAAATTCTGAAAAATACCTAAAGGGTACTAAAAAAAAAAAAATCAATAAATAAAGAGACTTTTTACTACAGATTAATGGAATAAACGGTTTATTAGATATTGGATCAAAACAGGAATATTTTTAATATTGAAACCTATGGGATTCTCCTGATTAAACCTGTCGAAAAAAACCACCGAACATCGAGTCATTTCACTGAAATGTCACTGCTGTTCGGTGTCTCTGAACAGATTAACCATTGCTTCTCTATGGGGATTTCACTGCCTTCGAACAGCAACGTACTTGCTGGCAGTTCGCCAAAATTTGTGTGAGCATATCAGAGCTCCACAGCAATAAACCTTGCAGTAATGTGTGCTGTATATGAGCATTCAGTGTTATATGGGAGTACTGATTTATGAGCAAGAGTAGTTAAAAAAGGAAACCGTAATACTCGGGGGGGGTGACACCATGAGTTTCCACACCAGGTGACACCAACCCTAGTGACGCCACTGGTTGGGCAAAACCTCTGTTACATGCATTTTAATTAAAAATGTTGTTCATATATTAGTCCTCAAGTGTTTCCTCAAGCTTCAGACATGTGTATATGTATATATATATATATATATATATATAATAGTTAGTGTAGATTTGATAAGCCACGTTAGTCCAGATGCCAAAATCAACAGAGTATAGTAGTGCGTAGTGACACCTTTTTTATTGGACTAATGTTACATTGAGGCTGCAGTCAGACGAGCGTTCTTGACGCATGTATGACCACCTCGCTGAGCACAGTTGATACGCTCCGCGCTACAGAGCTTGACTCTCCTATAGAGGATCACGCTTTTTTGCTCTTTCCTATGTCTGTTGTAGCTTTCTGACAGGGAGGCTGAAAACACCTCCGGTGGTAACGAGCGCAACTACTGCGCACATTACACCGTGTGGCCCTTCCCGTCGAGCCATCACAAAGCTGCGATGAATGCAGGGAAGAGCGGTCACACGGAGGCATTCAGTGTGGTCACCTTAAAAGAAAAGCTTTCGAGAGTATAGCTCTCTTCCTTTCTTTTTCTTTTTTTTTTGACAAAGGATTTTACCAGGGAGGATACATTGAGATTTCTCTTGTTTTCAAGTATGTCCTGGGTGGCGAGTATGTACCGTTAGGTGTCTTGCCCAAGGACACTTACTTTCGAAAGTATGCATCTCTTCTTCAGGTCAGGTATAGCTTCCAGACCTGAAGAAGAGACGTATACTTTCGAAAGCTTGTCTTTTAAATGTAACGTTAGTCCAATAAAAAGGTATCACTACGCACTATTATAATCTGGTGATTTATATATATACAGAATAGGGATTTATTTATTTATTTATAAAAGGATTTTACCAGGAAGGATACATTGAGATTTCTCTCGTTTTCAAGTACGTCCTGGGTTCAAGAACATTAAAATGTTACAGTTGTTACAGAAATACAAAGTAATACAATGCAGGATAGTAAAAAAAACACACAAATATACAGATTAACAGAAAATAAATATGTAGGAAATAGTCACTATGTTACATGTTTACAGGTGCATTCCGTATTGAGGTATGTTAATAGGGAGCTCTTGAGTGACTTTAGATTGGGGAAGATTTGATGGCGTCTGGGAGGTTATTCCATAATTGTGGTGCTCTGTATGAAAATGAGGATCGAGACACTTTCTTTTTGTACTGTGGTAATGCAAGTAAGGTGCTGGTCCTGGATCGGAGGTTATAGGATGAGGAAACTGCTACAGGAAGCAGTCTATTCAGGTAGGGTGGCAGCTTCCTAGAAAAGCTCTTAAACACCAGGTTGGAAAGTTGAAGGATACGTTTAGAATCCAGCGACGGCCAGTTTAGCTCTTTTAACATGTCACAATGGTGGGTCATGTAGTTACATTGTAGCGCAAACCGGCAGCATGAGTTATACCATGTGGTAAGTTTCTGAAGGTGTGTTTGCGGGGCCGTTGCATACACTATATCTCCGTATTCAATAGCCGGCATAAGCATTTGTTGTACAATTTGTTTTCTTACCGTGGGGTTCAGGCAGGATACTAGTATCGGTATCGGTGTCGGTATTGGCATTTGCACGAGTACTTGGTACTCGTGCAAACGGCCCGATACATCCCGCCGATACCGGAAGTCGGCGCTGGGCTGGCTTGCCGATATCCGCGGGGCTGGGGAAGCTGGCCGCGTACATGAAAAGCACGCGGCCAGCGTTCCCCTCTGGCGCGCAGCATACTCACCCATCCTGAAGGTCTGGTCGCATGGCAGTGATGCGTTCACGTGGCCACTGGGCGCTCCTGTGACGCTGCCTCACGGCTGGAGGCAGCGTCACAGATGCGCCCGGCGGCCACGTGATCGCATCACTACCATGCAACCGGACCTTCAGGATGGGTGAGTATGTGGCGCGCCGGAGGGGAACGCTGGCCGTGTGCTTTTCATGCACGCGGCCAGCTTCGCCAGCGTTCGAGCTCGGGCAATATCCATGTGAGCTGGGGGCAAATCCATGAGTGCTGGGGCAAATCCATGAGAGCTGGGGGCAAATCCATGTGAGCTGGGGGCAAATCCATGTGAGCTGCGGCATATCCATGTGAGCTGGGGGCAAATCCATGTGAGCTGGGGCATATCCATGAGAGCTGGGGGCAAATCCATGAGAGCTGGGGGCAAATCCATGAGTGCTGGGGGCAAATCCATGAGAGCTGGGGCAATATCCATGAGAGCTGGGGCATATCCATGAGAGCTGGGGGCAATATCCATGAGAGCTGGGGGCAATATCCATGAGAGCTGGGGCAATATCCATGAGAGCTGGGGGCAATATCCATGAGAGCTGGGGGCAATATCCATGTGAGCTGTGGGCAAGCTACATGTGAGCTAGGGGCAAGCTACATGTGAGTTGGGGCAAGCTACATGTGAGCTGGGGGCATTCTGTATATATATATCTCGGGGGGATATATATATCTCGGGGGATGTATACATGTGAGCTGGGGGCATTTTTATATGAGGTCTGTTCTTATTGAAAAGCGGTCACATGACATAAAATAAAAGTATCGGTACTCGGTATCCGTGAGTACTTTTAAAACGTATCGGTACTCGTACTTAAAAAAGTGGTATCGGTGCATCCCTAATACAGTATATATATAATCTAGATAGATATTAATAAAAACATGTTATTTTTTTATTTTTAATTTCCTAGTTATCCTACCCTTTGCCATGGGTTGGATACTTGTTTGTAAACAATAACTATAAACAATAGAGAGATGCTAAATTGTAAATAATAACGATTTGACAACACGCAGAATGTGAACCTTTGTATGGAAGCGTTTTTAATGATACTGGATGAGCTTGTGTGCAGAAATCAATGACCACTACCAAATAAGGGGGTGCTACTGTTTCACGCTCCAATGTTCTGCAGAACATATGTTCAACTCATAAATAAATGATTAGAACAAACCACAGAAAGACTGAAAAAAGAGGATGAGACAGTGAGAAATATTGTGTGTAAAGGAGGGGGGAGAAATACAGTGGGTGAGCCATGTTAAACAATGGTTAGCATTGAGCAGAGAACAGAGGCCTTACTGTATGATGTATGAAGAATCCTACTCCTACCCATAACAACCTACTTACCCTTCTGCATTAGCCATTGGACCAGGTAACAGAACCACAAGGGAAATGGGCCCCAGACAGCTTTAGCTCACAGGGGCAGAAAAGCTAGAAGCTACATTATCTGAGATCATTATTAAACAGCAAGCACACATTAAAAGTAGAGTATTATACATCAAACCACATACATATAGAAATACTGGAGGATGAATTGTGGGACTACAGATACCAAGATACTGTTCAGTTACAGGACCACCAAGACCATAATCCTTTGCTGCAGAGAAGCACATTGATTCATGAGTGTGTGGCAGCACTGCTGCAACACAGACCTATAGGGGTATATCACAGAATAAAGCAGTAACATCTGTCTCTCCGTTTGCCTATTATACATCTCCTCTCCAGCCCCTCACTCACTAGCAATCATACACATCACCTCCCTTCCCCTCCTCTACCCACACATCCTTTCCCCCCTCTCCCCCCCCCCCCCCCGGTAGATCTGTCACTTCCTCTGTCTGTTTCTGCTCTGCATGCCCTTTTTCCTCTGTCATCGGATCGGAAATTAGAGAGACAGCGAGGAAAAAAAGATTAGTACATTATAAATCAGCATTAAAAAAGAATTCTAAAATGAGTACAAGAGGGGAAGATCAATCTGTGAGTCAGAGGTGGGTTGATGAGTAAAGGGGGAGGCAGTCTGACATGCTGTACAATGTAACACGTGTGTGACAGCAAAGACACATGCTCCTACAAGCCCATAGAAATCAAGAAAACATCAACCTCGACTTCCACTGTCCTTGGTGTCATGTTATATGACTAGCAGACATGTCACATAGCACCAGATCAGATGATGCCTACACATTCCATGCTGTATACTTCAATGCAGAGGGTGCAGACGTTCACACAAGTCTAAGAATTGCATTACAGATTTACAGTCCTAAATACTGCACGTACAAGCTACAGATCACACTGACAGTCTGCATTATACGTGCTGCACACACACAGATTTTGTATACACAAGTCGAGAACGCTATGTACTCCTGGCAAATCTTGACTTAAACAGCTGAATCAAAGCAATGAACTGTCACTCACCTCTGTAACGTTGCACTCTTTTTTGCTTTATGCCTGTCTCTTGTTTCTTTCTCTTCTATTTCCCCCTCTCCCACAGCTGCAGGCTCTATGTCAGTGTCCTCCCATCAGCATCTCCTCCTCTGACCTCTCTCTTCCTCCACCCCCCTTCCATTTCCTCACTCCTTTCCTCCCTCCCTCCCCCTGCAGGGTGACACTACAGTGACAGACAATAGGGAGCTGGGAGTTTGCTTTTCTCCAGGCAGGTTGACATTGTTACAAGGATGATACAATGAGTTCTGAGTCCATCCACCCTAGTAATATGTTATTGGATTTGTGTTTAGTGTGTTTTGTGTTTGACATCAACCTGTCCTTTAATCTCTGATGCATACATTTGTTTTTAATTTATTCTAATCTAGAACCTATTACACAAACAGTCCCCAGGATCATGTATACAATGTTCCATATACCTTGCTGCTATTCAATGCCATCCTTTACTATTTCAGAGTTCTTTAAGGGTGAATATTTGAGAGATGGCTCTGGGGGTGCAAATCATTGTGTAATCAATGATTTAACCCTATAAGGATATTGAGTTTCATGACAGTGATTCTTACAGTCACTACGTCAGCATTAATGGCTTTATAATTTACTTTTTCCATCCTGATGTTTTGCTATGGCAACAACTGTGACGTCATGGATGATCACTGGTCATTACGGGATAAAGATTATGTGATTTGTTTTAATGAAAACACAATTACGGTAGTTTTTGTCGGTTTTAATATACCATGTATGAAGATGATGCCATTAATCTCTTTTTCCTTGTGGACAGTTTTACGAACAAACACCCATGAATTAATCTACCTCCTTTATCCAATTCAATCTAATAAATTTAACCCCTAAAACTAAAAAACACCTCCACCTATACCCCACATATTACCCCATATATATATATATATATATATAAATAAAGCTGAGGCAACCAGCACGGCCATGGATACACTCACAGGTGCCTGGGTGCAAGGTCCAATAGACAATATATAAAATAAATAGAAAGGGACGCACACCAGTTCTTAGGCAAAAAAATATAAAGGTGATGTTTTATTCGGTGAGGGCCGAAACGTCGGTTTGATGCACTTGGCATCCTTTTAATGTTTTTTGAATAAAACATCACCTTTATATTTTTTGCCTAAGTCCTGGTGTGCGTCCCTTTCTATTTATTTTATATATATATATATATAAATATATACACACCCCATCACAGTTTGGGGCCAGGTGCAAGGTAAAATGTGGGGACAGTTTATTTTCTAGAAAAATTTAATACCAAATTCAACAAATAAGTATTACATTTATCATTAAACTACAAAAACTATAATAAATGTGTGTGATGAGAGTTATTTTCTTGTGGGTTGCTGTATGCTTCAGAATCTGGATGTGTGTGTGTGTGTGTGTGGCATTGGGGTGAGTGTGACTAAGTGAGAAAGGCATGACTGAGTAGGGTGAGAGTAATAAAGCCAGAGATAGACTGAGCACGAAGCAACGCACGGCGTAGAGAAGCAAAGCGAAGCAAACATTTTGCAGGCTTGACTTCACTCCACTCCGCCTCACAGCCAATCTGCACTGGATCACTTTTGCTTCTCTCCACACTGGACAAGGATCCAATACACTGCAGATCAAACTAGAGAAATGTTTGTTTCTCATCAAATGAAGCAAAGCCCATTTCACAGAAAAAAACAAGTTTATTGTAAAACAACTTTTAAATTACAATGTACATAGAAACATAGAAACATAGAAAAATGTCGGCAGAAAAGAACCTTTCGGCCCATCTAGTCTGCCCAATTACATGGATACTTAACCTGGATTTATCTTTTGTTTAGGATAGCCTTATGCCTATCCCATGCTTGCTTAAATTCAATTACTGTTTTGGCCTCTACCACTTCTACTGGAAGACTGTTCCATGTATCCACCACCCGCTCAGTAAAATAATGCTTCCTGATGTTACTTTTAAACCTTTTGCCCCTCTAATCTAAGACTATATCCTCTTGTTTTGCTATTTTGTTTCCTTTTAAATATACTCCCTTCCTCTACCTTGTGGATTCCCTTTACGTATTTAAATGTTTCTATCATATCTCCTCTGTCTCGTCTTTTTTCCAAACTGTACATGTTAAGATCATTAAGCCTTTCTTGGTAATTTTTCTCCTTCAAGCCGTACACCATTTTAGTAGCCCTTCTCTGAACACTCTCTAAGATGTCTATATCCTTCTGGAGATACGGTCTCCAGTACTGCACACAGTACTCCAAGTGAGGTCTCACCAGTGCTCTGTACAGTGGCATGAGCACTTCCCTTTTCCTACTGCTAATACCTCTCCCTACACAACCAAGCATTCTGCTAGCATTTCCTGCTGCTCTGTTACATTGACTACTTACCCTTAGATCCTCTGAAATAATGACCCCTAAATCCCTTTCCTCAGATGTTGAGGTTAGGACTGTATCAAATATTCTATATTCAGCCCTTGGGTTTTTACGTCCCTGGTGCATTATCTTGCACTTATCCACATTAAAACTCAATTGCCACAGCTCCGACCATTTTTTTAGTTTACCTAAATCATTTGTCATTTGGCTGATCCCTCCAGGAACGTCAACCCTGTTGCAAATCTTTGTGTCATCAGCAAAAAGACATACTTTTCCATTAATACCTTCTGCAATATCACTAATAAAAATATTAAAGAGAATGGGTCCAAGTACTGACCCCTGAGGTACCCCACTGGTAACAAGACCTTGCGCCGAATAAACTCATTTACCTCAACCCTCTGTTGTCTGTCACTCAGCCACTGCCTAATCCATTCAACAATATTGGAATCCAAGCTCAAAGATTGCAATTTATTGATAAGCCTTCTATGCGGAACAGTATAAAAAGCCTTACTGAAATCTAAATAAGCAATGTTTACTGCACCACCTGTGTCTATTATTTTTGTTACCCAATCAAAAAAATCAATAAGATTAGTTTGGCATGATCTCCCTGAGGTAAACCCATGTTGTTTCTGATCCTGTAATCTATGTGTTTTTAGATGTTCAACAATCCTTTCCTTTAACATGGTTTCCATTAATTTCCCCACTACTGACGTAAGACTAACTGGCCTATAGTTCCCCGATTCCACCCTACTACCCTTCTTGTAAATGGGCACAACATTTGCTAATTTCCAGTCTTCTGGGACGACTCCTGTTAGCAAGGATTGGTTAAATAAATCTGTTAATGGTTTTGCTATTACATCACTGAGCTCTTTTAATAATTTAGGATGGATCCCATCAGGCCCCATTGACTTATTTGTCTTTACTTTAGACAGCTGCTTTAGAACCTCCTCCTCTGTAAACTCATATGTAAATGTCTCTTTAGTGTTCTCTCCTAACTGAGGTCTCTTTCCTTCCTTTTCTTCTGCAAAGACTGAACAAAAATATTCATTGAGGCAGTCAGTGAGACTTTTATCCTCTTCTACATACCTTCCTTCCTTTGTTTTTAATCTAACTAATCCTTGTTTTACTTTTCTTTTCTCGTTTATGTATCTAAAAAATGTTTTGTCCCCCTTTTTTACTGACTGAGCTATTTTCTCTTCGGCGTGTGCTTTGGAAGCTCTTATAAATTGCTTTGCCTCTTTCTGCCTAATCTTATAGGTTTGCCTATCTTCTTCACGCTGAGTTTTTTTATAATTATTGAATGCTATCTTCTTGTTCTTCACTATTTCGGCCACTTCTGCAGAGTACCACAGTGGTTTCTTCCCTTTTTTGTTTTTGCTAACAAGCCGAATGCAATTTCCTGTGGCCTTCAATAATGCTTCCTTTAAATAATCCCATTTCTCTTGGACTCCCTTTAAACTCCTCCAGTCTGATAATGACTCCTTCACACAAAATCTCATTTTAGAAAAATCTGTTTTTTTAAAGTCTAAAACTTTTGTTTTTGTGTGGTGCGGCTCCATCCCTGTTCTTATATTAAACCATACTGACTGGTGATCACTACATCCCAAATTTTCACCTACAACAACGTCCGATACCAAACCTCCATTTGTGAGTATTAAATCCAATATGGCCTCTTTACGGGTCGGCTCCTCAACTACTTGTGTTAGAGATAATCCCAGTAAGGAGTTTAGAATATTTGTACTCCTGGTGCACCCAGCTATTTTGGTTTTCCAGTTCACATCAGGAAGATTAAAGTCCCCCATGATAATAACTTCCCCCTTCATTGCCATTTTGGCTATTTCCTCAACCAGCAGATTATCTAGCTTTTCTACTTGTCCAGGGGTCTATAGATCACCCCTACACGAGCTACTGTATGATTGCCAACTGTTAGCGTAACCCAAACTGACTCTATGTTCACCTCGCTCACTTTATATTGGTTAGTTTTTATGTTGTTTTTCACATACAGGGCCACTCCTCCTCCTTTCCTACCTTCTCTAAAACTTTATTTTCACAAAGGGCACATCATATATGCAAGATCTAAACACCACTTATATCAGCCGCCTGACCACACTGATACATTACGTCCATTTAGAAAATTTCTACTGAATAAAATACATATAAATTACTGCCAATTTAATCAGAATAGTATCATGTCCAGATACATATATACAGACCAGATCACACCCACTCAAGATACATATACAGAGACCTCAGACCAAATCATGCCCACATAGATACATATATATAGACATATAGACCTCAGACTAGATCATGCCCACACATATATATATATATATATATATATAGACCTCAGACCAGATCATGCTCACACAGATACATATACAGTCATGGCCGAAATTGTTGGCACCCCAGACATTTTTCCACAAATTCAAGTATTTCTCACAGAAAAGTATTGCAGTAACACATGTTTTGCTATACACAGGTTTATTCCCTTTGTGTGTATTGGAACAAAACAAAAAAAAGGGAGGAAAAAAGCAAATTGGACATAATGGCACACGAAACTCCAAAAATGAGCTGGGCAAAATTCTTGGCACCCATTCAAAATTGTGGATAAATAAGATTGTTTCAAGCATGTGATGCTCCTGTAAACTCACCTGGGGCAAGTAACAGGTGTGGGCAATATAAAAATCACACCTGAAAGCAGATAAAAAGGAGAGAAGTTCACCTAGTCTTTGCATTGTGTGTGCCACACTAAGCATGGACAACAGAAAGAGAAGAAGAGAACTGTCTGAGGACTTGAGAACCAAAATTGTGGAAAAATATCAACAATCTCAAGGTTACAAGTCCATCTCCAGAGATCTAGATTTGCCTCTGTCCACAGTGCGCAACATTATCAAGAAGTTTGCAACCCATGGCACTGTAGCTAATCTCACTGGGTATGGACGGAAGAGAAAAATTGATGAAAGGTTGCAACGCAGGATAGTCCGGATGGTGGATAAGCAGCCCCAAACAAGTTCCAAAGAAATTCAAGCTGTCCTGCAGGCTCAGGGAACATCAGTGTCAGCGCGAACTATCCGTCGACATTTAAATTAAATGAAACGCTATGGCAGGAGACCCAGGAGGACCCCACTGCTGACACAGAGACATAAAAAAGCAAGACTACAGCTTGCCAAAATGTACTTGAGTAAGCCAAAATCCTTCTGGGAAAACGTCTTGTGGACAGATGAGACCAAGATACATATGTTTTTGGTAAAGCACATCATTCTACTGTTTACCGAAAACTGAATGAGGCCTACAAAGAAAAGAATACAGCACCTACAGTGAAATATGGTGGAGGTTCAATGATGTTTTGGGGTTGTTATGCTGCCTCTGGCACTGGGTGCCTTAAATGTGTGCAAGGCATCATGAAATCTGAGGATTACCAAAGGTAAGTGTCAGAAAGCTGGGTTTGCATCCGAAATCTTGGGTCTTCCAGCAGGACAATGACCCCAAACATACGTCAAAAAGCACCCAGAAATGGATGGCAACAAAGCGCTGGAGAGTTCTGAAGTGGCCAGCAATGAGTCCAGATCTAAATCCCTGGAGAGATCTTAAAATTGCTGTTGGGAACAGGCACCCTTCCAATAAGAGAGACCTGGAGCCGTTTGCAAAGGAAGAGTGGTCCAAAATTCTTGGTGAGAGGTGTAAGAAGCTTATTGATGGATATAGGAAGCGACTGATTTCAGTTATTTTTTCCAAAGGGTGTGCAACCAAATATTAAGTTAAGGGTGCCAAGAATTTTGTCCAGCCCTTTTTTGGAGTTTTGTGTGACATTATGTCCAATTTGCTTTTTTTGTTTTGTTCCAATACACACAAAGGGAATAAACATGTTTATAGCAAAACATGTGTTACTGCAATACTTTTCTGTGAGAAATACTTGATTTTCTGGAAAAATGTCTGGGGTGCCAACAATGTCGGCCATGACTGTATATATAGACCTCAGACTAGACTCCCCTTACTTCTTGCAGTACAGAAGAGGGCGCTATCATACTGGGACCATTCTAAAATCAGCAGCCTCAACTCATACCACCATAAAGCCTACTGGCCAACAAGGACCATCCAAAACCATGTGGGCTGCAACAACTCATATCCACCCTGATCATACAAAGCCCCCATGAAGGCAACCTGACAAAAATATCAAATAAAGGCCCTAATTAATGATTCCAGGAAAACTATATCAGAGATTGGAGACATGATATAGCAAACTCTAAGAAACTCACCATTTACCAATCCTTACAGAGGGAATACAAACTGGCCCCATACCTGGAGGTACTACAAGACCCCAAGGACAGACAGATCCTGAGCCGGTACAGACTGAGCGCCACAGCCTGGAAATTGAATCAGGGCGGCATAGACAGACCTACAAGCCCAGGGAGAATAGACTGTGCCAGCATTGTGACCAGGAGGCCCTGGAAGATGAGGTCCACTTCCTCCTACAGTGCCCCAAGTACTCAGCACTGAGGGAAACTCACTTCCAGAGACTCTCCGCTCTCATCCCGGACTTCACCTCTATAGAAGAGACGAGGAAACTCCACATCATACTGGGAGAAGAGGAGCCGGCGGTGAAAATATCTGCCCAATACTTCGCAGAATGTCACAGACTGAGAGGAACATGAGAGATCCTGGACTTATAAATCCCCAACACGGACTCGCCCCCATCCCCCTTCACATTATCCCTTACCCCTGATAATGTCCATGGACTTGCCCATTCCCCCCCATATATATGTCCCACTACCCCCCCCTCCTCCCCATATGCTTTGGCAATGCTAAAATGCATTTGGTCCTGCCAATAAAGCTTATTTTGATTTGATTTGATTTGATTTGACTAGATCATCCCACTGACAGGCAGGCTGCTGAGGCTGAGCCTGAGTCACTGTAGAGTGGCGTGAGGCTTCTGCAGCTAAGCTCCACGCCCCAGTGGAGTGGCGAGATGGTAGGTGGGTGGTATCTACAGCACACAGCATCCTGCCCCTCCTCTCATCGCAACGCTCCGCCAAGGGGAAAGTTGGATTTTTCCAACTTCCGTCGCTCAGCACTGCATCATGACGCAGCCTGAGCGAGGGAGCTAGAAAAACCTGGACACACAGAGCGTCTCAACGCGGTGTCGCGTCGCACTCAGTGTATCTCAGGCTTAAGTATGTGGCTGGCTGAATTAGATGTGACTGGGCATATACTGTACTACACTAAGTAGGACAGAGATGATTATTTGAGTATGACATTGACAGATCGATCCACGCGTGCACACTGACAGTGCACCACATTCACACAAAGATGCACACACTTTTAAAGACAGACTCACACACACACACACACACACTTCTATACCTAAAATCAGCTTGATTCATTCCAAATTCATATAAGTTCCAATACATATAAGCGGCCCTCTCCATGTTCCCGTTATTATTAGCAGCACTCTTTAAGCCCACATTTAAGGTTAGCAATCCCCCTACGTGTCCCCAATTAATATTAGCAGCCTTTTTATGCCCTCATTGAATATTAACATTCCTAAATTAATATTATCATCCCTCTGTTTTCCACAATTAATATAAACAGCCCCACATTAATATTAGCAACCCTCTGCATACATGCAATTAATATTAACAGCCCACAATCAATATTAGCAGCCTCCTCCTAATGTGCCTGATAAGATTAGTAGCCCTATATATTCCCCCAAACCAATAGTAGTAGCCCACGTATGCCCCCAAATAAATTTAGCAGCCTTTTTTATGCCCTCAGACAATATTAACAGCCCCAAATTAAATGTAGCATCCCTCTGTGCACCCACAATATTAACAGCCCCCAATTAATATCAATCTCAGCAACTCCCAATTATTATTAGACGCCCCTTCAAGTACCTGATTAATATTAACAGACCTCTCACTGTACCAATTAATGTTAGCAGTCTTTATATATTCACAATATTAACAGCTCTCAATTATTATTAGCCACCCTCTACAACCCCAAATTAATATCAGCAGTCTCCTCCATGCCCCCAATTATTATTAGCAGAGCCCAATTACAGTATTAACTAACAGGCCTCTCCCATGTCCATATTGCACACACTTGCCTGCCTGTCATGCTCCAGCACGGGCTGCTTCCTGGAGCGCAGGCATCACACAGCGCTAGTACAGCCGCTTAATTGTACCCCCCCCCTCAATCAGGCTAGAGGCCAAGGTAAAGCACTGATTTCAGATCACGCTTCGCATGTTTAAGTGAGACATCGGCAATGGCAGCATGAAGCCTGAAAGCATCAGCCTCATTACCTGGTCTGATGATTGGGGCCAATGATAGTGCGGGGCTGGGTACAAGGCACCTCTGGCACCCGCAAAAAGTCCCGCCTGCCCCATTAATTCCTCCATCTCTCTATACCTAACCATTACCTGCTGATTAATCAGCTCTCCATACTTTACCCTTACCTGATTAATATATATACATATATGCATCCATACATATATATTTTTAAAAGGGTATTTGATTCATTAAAAAACTACAACTCTCCCCCTATTAACACTATACTTTCTATGGGCCTACCCTCCCCAACCCTAAACTATATATAAAACCCACTAAATTAAGCACCCAAACTAAAGCCCTATGTAGCAGGCACTACATTTTCCAGAGAGCTCCATCTACTAAGCTAGCTTCATGGGTTTACATTGGGCAGCCATGTGTAGTCGAATTAACCTGTCAGAGAAGACTCATCTCTGGTCAAGTGTGTACACAGTCACACTGTGTCAAACCAGTCAGAGAATTCACCTTTCCTCCCAATCCCATGCTAACCCTTAGAAAGTTTTTACACTCACCTTTTTGCAGGGACTGGGCTGCCTCGGCGCTGCTCTGGATGTCATATGCTGACAGCTTCCTGTATGCTACAGCAGTCACATGACCAATCCAATGGCTCTCAAAGTGAGCGAATTGAAAGTCATTGGTTTGAACTGAGTCCTTTTTCCAGGAACTCATCAGAATCTGAGATCAGTGCTTCCTGATTCTGAGCTTCTGGGCAGAGTTAAACCCCATCAAGATTCCCCCATTAAGGGTAAGTGAGGTGAAGCCACTCAGGTGATTATGACCACTCAAATTACATTAAGGATCACAGTGCCTAGAATTTCCCTTTAAATACAGCGGATAGCAAAAGTCTACTCACCCCTGTTAAAATGTCAGGTTTCTGAGATGTAAAAAAATGAGACAAAGATAAATCATTTCAGAACTTTTTACACCCACCTTTTATGTGACCTATAAACTGTACAACTCAATAGGAAAAGAAACTGAAATCTTTCAAGTGGAGGGAAGTAAAAATAAAATACCAAAATAATATGGTTGCATAAGTGTGCACACCCTCTAATAACTGGGGATGTAGCTGTGTTCAGAATGAAGAAATCACATTCAAAATCGGGTGCCGGACAAAATCCCTACAGCCAGCTTCCCTAATGCCAACATCCCGACAGCCAACTTCCAGACAGGACAACTGCCGGACATCCCAACTTCCCTACACAGCCAACTTCCAGACATTCAAAATCTCAGCGGCTAACCCTAATACTAACACCCTAGCCCTAGGTTTAGGGGGGTTAGGGCCAGGTTTAGAGGGGGTTAAGGTTAGTGCTAGATTTAGGGGGGTTAGGGTTAGGGCCAGGTTTAGGGGGGGTTAGGGCCAGGTTTAGTGGGGTTAGGGTTAGGGCCAGGTTTAGGGGGCTATGGCTAGGTTTATGGGGGTTAGGGCTAGGGCTAGGTTTAGGGGGTTAGGTCTAGGTTTAGGGAGTTAGGGTTAGGGCTAGATATAGGGGGATTAGGGCTAGATTTAGGGGGTTAGGGCTAGATATAGGGGGATAGGGTTAGGGCTAGATTTAGGGGGATAGGGCTATATTTAGGGAGCTTAGGTTTAGGGGGTTAGGGCTAGATTTAGGGGGGTTAGGGTTAGGGCTAGATTTAGGGGGGTTACGCTTTGGGGGTTAGGGTTAGATTTAGGGAGTTAGATTTAGGGGGTTAGATTTAGAGGGTTAGGGTTAGATTTAGGGGGGTTAGGGCTAGATTTAGGGGTTAGGTTTAGGGCTAGGTTTAGGGGGTTAGGGCTAGGTTTAGGGGGGTTAGGGTTAGGGATAGGTTTAGGGGGTTAGGGCTAGGTTTAGGGGGGTTAGGGAGTAGGGTTCGGGTTAGCCGCTGGGATTTTGGATGTCTGAAAGGTGGCCGTCAGGGAGTTGTCTGTGTAGGGAAGTTGGCCGTGTAGGGAAGTTGGCCGTCAGGGAGTTGTCTGTGTAGGGAAGTTGGCCGTCGGGATTTTGGCATTAGGGAACCTGGCTGTAGGGATTTCGACCCAAACCCTTCAAAATCATGTTAAATAGGAGTCAGTATACACCTGCAAACATTTAAAGTGCCTCTGATTAACCCCAAATAAAGTTCAGTTGTTCTAGTAGGTCTTTCCTGACATTTTCTTAGTCGAATCTGCCAGCAAAAGCCATGGTCCGCAGAGAACCTCCAAAGCATCAGAGGGATCTCATTGTTATAAGGTATCAGTCAGGAGAAGGGTATGAAAGAATTTCCAAGGCATTAGATATACCATGGAACACAATGAAGAGTCATCAAGTGGAGAAAATATGGCGCAACAGTAACATTAACAAGAACTGGACGTCCCTCCAAATGTGATGAAAAGACAAGAAGAAAACTGGTCAGGGAGGCTGCCAAGAGGCCTACAGCAATATTAAAGGAGCTGCATGAATATATGACAAGTACTGGTTGTGTGGAACATGTAGAAACAATCACACGTATTCTTCATATGTCTGGGCTACGGGGTAGAGTGCCAAGACGAAAGCCTTTTCTTGCGAAGAAAAACATCCAAGCCCAGCTAAATTTTGCAAAAACACATCTGAAGTCTCCCATGCACATGTGGGAAAATATGTTGTGGTCTGATGAAACCAAGTTTGAACTTTTCGGCCATAATTCCAAAAGATATGTTTGGCGCAAAAACAACTCTTTCAAGATTCTTTTCTTTCAGGAATCGTACCAGAGGATTGGAGAAAAGCTAGTGTGGTCCCTATATTCAAGAAAGATTCAAAATGTATGCCTGGGAACCATAGACCTGTGAGCTTAACATCTGTAGCTGGGAAAGTATTTGAGGGGTTACTAAGGGATAATATTCAGGAATTCATTGGAAGGTATAATGTAATTAGCAAAAATCAGCATGGTTTTATGAAATACAGAAAGGGCAGCCATCAGAAATGATGGGGCCCCTTACTGAACCTTAAGATGGGCCCCCCCGTAAACTTCCTCAACCTTTAACAGCTTTTCGCCCCCTTCCAAAACAAATAAAAGGACATAACACAGTTCGACAGCAATAAAACTCACAGCAATGTGCGATGTGTATGAGCGTATCACAGAGTTCCACAGTAATAAAACTCATAGTAATGTGCGGTGTGTATGAGTGTATCACAGAGCTCCACATCAATAAAACTCATAGTAATGTGTGGTGTGTGTAGCGCTCACTCCCGAGGAGCCCCTGAATTTAACCTTGGGTTAGTCTCACCGCACTAGGGAATAAATATACACCAGCACTGTTGTGGATTTTATAGATTATATACTTTACTGATCCCAATAAAGCGGCATATATAATGTAAACACGGTATATGAACGACAGGACTTCGTAATGCGGGAAAAAAAACACGCGGCGGCAAAAAGGAAAGTTTAACCCCTTCGTTTCTGGAATGTAAGTCCCGCAAAAGTTATGTCTCAAAAAGGTGTGTGTGTGTGAACTCAGGTACCCGGGTACTATATTCAACTGGCCAGTGAATGGAACGAGCAAATCTTTGACTAGTCACGTTGGGGCCCTGTAGATTTAAACAATAATGCAGCGTGCTTTGTTAAACTTGAGACTGGGGCCTGGAAGGCCTCTCACCCATCCGTTAGACAATCTGTTCCGCTGCCCGATCAAGGATGTCTCTCTGCTGGATTACACTGGAACTCTGTGCCACCGGATCCGCTTCTCCTGCTTGTCTGATCTCCACAACGAGAACTACGGCCTACCGCCTGCACTCCCAATGGATCATCGCGGTCTCCTTACTCGGGGCCCAAACCGGAACTATGTCTCTGTGCAAAACCTCTCAGCAATATATAGATAGGTCTCCGCCAAGTCACTGTCTCTGATCAGCAGCAGCCGTGAGGCAGCGCCTGCTCTCTGGCCTGGTCTCGATCCCTGGCAGTCTCACGTGCGTCTTCTACCTTTCGTCACTCGCCTCACACTGGTTCTCCTTCACACAAGGCTGAGGATGTCCTTCTCTCTCTCCCACCCACTTCCTGTCTCTCTCGCAAAGCAGGATGGAATTTGTAGTTCCGTTTGTGTCCAGTATAGTTCATAT
The DNA here is from genome assembly GCA_009667805.1 of Leptobrachium leishanense. Taxonomy (NCBI): domain Eukaryota; kingdom Metazoa; phylum Chordata; class Amphibia; order Anura; family Megophryidae; genus Leptobrachium; species Leptobrachium leishanense. The sequence continues at coordinate 44,000,821 of CM019072.1, forward strand.
TGCGCCTGTCTCCCTCTGGTGGCCAAACCAAGTAAATGCAGCAACATATCTTAAAACAGCGCTACATGTGTATGAGCGTATCCACAGAATCCACAGCAATAAAACTCACAGTAATGTGTGGTGTGTATGAGCGTATCACAGAACCACAGCAATAAAACTCACAGTAATGTGCTGTCTGCATGATGACCTTGGACTTGGTTGGGCCCTGGGGGTCTGACTGGGCCCTGGCTGGACCTTGGGGTCTGGCTGGGCTTGGGGTCTGGCTGGGTCCTGGGTGGACCTTGGGGTCTGACTGGGCCCTGGTGGTCTGGTTGGGTCCTGGGGGTCTGGTTGGGTCCTGGGGTCTGGCTGGACCTTGGGGGTCTGGCTGAGCCCTGGGGGTCTGGCTGTACCTTGGGGTTTGGCTAGGCACTCGAGGTCTGGCTGGGCCCTGGCTGGACCTTGGGGTTTGTCTGGGCCCTGGGGCTCTGGCTGGGCCCTAGGGGTCTGGCTGGACCCTGAGGGTCTGGCTGGGCTTTGGGGTATGGCTGGGCATTGGGGACGGGCTGGGACCTGGGGGTCTGGCTGGACCTTGGGGTCTTGCTGGGCCCTGGGGTCTGGCTGGGCCCTGGGGCTCTGGCTGGGCCCTGGGAGTCTGGCTGGACCCTGAGGGTCTGGCTGGGCTTTGGGGTCTGGCTGGGCATTGGGACCGGCTGGGCCCTGGGGGTCTGGCTGGACCTTGGGGTCTGACTGGGCCCTGGGGGTCTGGCTGGACCTTGGGGTCTGGCTGGGCCCTGGGGGTCTGGCTGGGCCTCAGGGTCTGCCTGGGCCTTGGGATCTGGATTGGGCCCTTGGGGTCTGGCTGGACCTTGGGGTCTGACTGGGCCCTGGGGGTCTGGCTGGACCTTGAGGTCTGACTGGGCCCTGGGGGTCTGGCTGGACCTTGGGGTCTGGCTGGGCCTTGGGGTCTGCCTGGGCCTTGGGATCTGGATTGGGCCCTGGGGGTCTGGCTGGGCCTTGGGGTCTGGCTGGGCCCTGGGGGTCTGGCCGGGCCTTGGGGTCTGGCTGGGCCCTGGCTCACTGCTCAGCCGTCTTCTGTCCCTTTCCTCTCTTCTTCCCTCTTTTTTTCTCTCTTCCTTCTTCTTTTCTTCTCTCTTCCTTCTTTTCTTCTCCCAAGCCCTCCATCTTCTCCGCTCTTCTCCCGGGCCCTCTGTCGCAGGCAGCTTCTCATGTGACTGGAGGAGACGGCGCCAAAGCAGTGTGCTTGGGAGGCCCACGCATGCTGCTTGGCCCATCCAGCCAGTCAGGAGACACACAGTACAGCTCCGGATTCGGACTCATAGAGTCCGATACCGGAGCTGTTAAAAAGGGCGCCGCCACTGCCGACGGGGCCCCGGCAGGCCGGGCCCTGGGCCCCTTACAGGAGCATGGGGCGGAATGCCCTGATGGCGGCCCTGAATACAGATTATGTCAGAATAACCTAGTTGTATTCTATGAGGAAGTAAGTAGAAGTATAGATCAGGGGGTCACAGTGGATGTGATTTACTTGGATTTTGTCAAAGCTTTTGACACAGTTCCACACAAGATGATACTATTTAAATTAAGTTGGTTTAAATGAAAATTCTTGTTCTTGGATAGAACACTGGCTAAAAGATAGGCTACAGAGAGTGGTCATAAATGGTACAACTGTGGAGAAGTCTCGACTTTATGAGAAGCGGGTTCAACCTAACCACCAGGTCGCTGATTATCACTACAATCATGGAAAGACAACTTGATTCCACTCAGAAGACTCCACCAGCAAGTGTCCTTGGGCAAGACACCTAACAATATGGATGCCCCTACCTCACAAAATACTTGTACATCTCATAGATTATAAATTCCCTTGGGAACAGGGTTCCCCTGAATCAGGCTGTATCATCCATGTGTGGTATTCTAATGTATCAATAGGTTGTACACAGAACTTGCAAAATGCTGCGGAATATGTGTGATGCTATATAAATCAAAGGATAATAATAATAATAATAAAGGAACAATTCTTTTCAATTTATTTATAAATGACCTTGAAATAGACATTGAAAGTCATGTGTCAGTGTTTGCAGATGGAACAAAACTAACAAAAGTAATACAATGTGAGCAGGATGTTACTTCGCTGCAGAGGGATTTGGATATATTGGGGGACTGGGCACTTAAATGGCAGATTAAATTTAATGTAGAAAAATGCAAGGTTATGCAGTTTGGAGTGAAGAACACACAAGCAGCTTATATCCTAAATGGTAGTGAGTTTGGAATCAGAGCAGGAGAGGGATTTGGGAATAATCATAGACTTCAAACTAAGTAACATTGCCCAACGTCAAACAGCAGCCGCCAAGGCCAGCAAGGTCTGTATGACCCAAGCATGAAGGGGAATTCACTCCCGGAATTCACTCCCTAAATCAACGGTAAAACCGCACCTTGAATATGCCGTGCAATTTTGGGCACCTGTCTTAAGAAAGAATATTATGGCTCTAGAAAAAGTGTAGGGACGGGCAGCTAAATTAATAAGGGGAATAGAAGGTTTAAGTTAAGGAAAGGCTAACAAGTTTAAAACTGTTTAGTTTAGAGAAACGGCGCCTTAGAGGGGATCTGGTAACTTTATATAAATATATAATGGGGCCATTATAAACCATTGTCTGGAATCCTATTCATTAACAGGATTATACACAGGACACAATGTCACCCATTTAGACTGGATGAAAGGAAATTTGGCCTAAAGCATAGGAAGTAGACATGTGCATTCGTTTTAGTACTAAAACGATTTAGTCCGAATTTTGGGATAATTTAGTTTTAGTATGACTCAAGAGAAACGAAACTGCTCAGTCCAAAAAAAACGAAAGAAACTAAAATAAATTGCACTACATTTTAGTTTCAGTCCTTTTTGTGATATTACATTGATGAGTGAAGGAGACCAGCAATGAAGAGCGCAACATCCGAAGTTCTGCACCCTCCACATGCCAATGCTGTAGGATGTTCTATACAGAGAGGGGCATTAATTAATGCAGGAGGATGTTCTATATATTATACAGAGAGGGGTATTAATGCAGGAAGATGTTATATACATTATACAGAGAAAGGTATAAATTGAGGAGGATGTTCTATACAGAGAGGGACATTAATTAATTCAGGAGGATGTTCTATATATTATACAGAGAGGGGTATTCATTAATGCAGGTGGATGTTGTATACATTATACAGAGAGGGGTATTAATTAATGCAGGAGGATGTTCTAAACATTATACAGAGAGGATCCTTTTTTTTTTTTTTAAAGCCCTTTAAATCCAGTGGCTGTGAGAGTGGAGATCGGCTGCTTGTTACATTATCTCAGTACAATGTATCAGGCTCAGCTGTTACAGTAACTGACTAACAGCGCTCAGAGTTTCAGTAAAACAAGGAAATGATATTGTTCTAACGTCTTATAAATAAAAATATTATTTACTAGTTTTACTGAAACTCTGAGCGCTGTGATGAGCAGCAGTCAGTTACTGTAACAGCTTTGCCTGACACGGGGCAGTATTACAATGTTGGTGCTAACTTAACCAGAGCTGTTGTAAACTGAAAACCTCCATAGGCTACAATGGCTCTGGGAAGTTTACAACAGCTCTGGTTAAGTTAGCACCAACTATGTAATATGGCCCACATTGTGCTGAGAGTGAGAGATACTGTAACAAGCAGCGATCTCAGCCCTCTGAGGAGCCACTACAATAGTAATTGTATCCATTGGTTTTCGAATGAATGAAATTAGTTTTCATACTAAAGAACTGAAAACGAATTTCTTTAGCAACTAAATAAATTGCATTTTAGGACTAATCCATTAGTTCAAAACGAAATTTTGTGCTGTGCACATGTCTAATAGGAAGGGTTATTTTACAGTGAGAACAATAAAGCTGTGGAATTCTCTGCCTGTTGAGGTGGTTGGGTCAGAAACTATACAGACTTTTAAACAACAACTGGATGGCTTCCTGCAAAAACATAATATTAACAGTTATAATATTTAATTTGTAGGTAAAAGCTTCTTGATCCATGGAGAAATCCGACTGCCATTCTAGGGGTCAAAAAGGAATTTTTCTCAGTATGTTGCGTATTAGCGAGCGCTTCAGACTGGGTTTTTTGCCTTCTTTTGGATCAACAGCAGTAGGTGATGTGTGAAGGGCTGAACTCGATGGACGCATGTCTTTTTTCAGCCTATGTAACTATGTAACACCGCACATCACCAAAAGAACACCATACCCACAGTGAAGCATGGTGGTGGCAGCATCATGCCTTGGGGCTGTTTTTCTTTAGCTGGAACTGGGGCCTTAGTCAATGTAGAGGGAATTCTGAACAGTTCCAAAAGGAGTGGGCAAATATTGCCAAGTTAAGATGTGCCATGCTGATAGACTGATACCCCAAAAGACTGAGTGCTGTAATAAAATCAAAAATTGCTTCAACAAAGTATTAGTTTACGAGTGTGCACACTTATGCAACCATATTATTATTTTATTTTTTTTTCCCCCAAGTTGTACAGTTTATAGGTCACATTAAAGTTCTGATATGATTTATCTTTGCCTCATTTTTGTTTACATCACAGAAATTTTAGCAGGGATATGTATTCTTTTGCTATCCACTTTATATTAGCTCCCAGGATTCTTTGAATGTTGAACAGTGAGAAGCAATAATGTAATAAATTGTTTAGACATGAGTTTATGTTTTGGCTAGGGATAGACCAATATCATTTTTTCAGAGCCAATTTATTGGCAGCCTTTCTGGCTAATAGCTGATATCTGGTGCAGATATTCTCTACACTTAAAGTTGTGAAAAATAAAACACAGCCATTAACTGAATGTGTTCAATATAATTTTATAATTGCACCATGCCCATTGCATTCCTTCAGTTTAATGAAAAAATGTATATTTTAACTAGTTGGAAAGCCTGCCCAGAGGGCAGTCTATTATTAATACTGCCCCAGCTCATGGATACTGCCCCAGCACGTGGATATACTGCCCCAGCTCGTGGATATTGCCACAGCATTGCCACAGCTCGTGGATATACTGCCCCAGCTCGTGGATATTGCCCCAGCTCGTGGATATATTGCCCCAGCTCGTGGATATATTGCCCCAGCTCGTGGATATTGCCCCAGCTCGTGGATATATTGCCCCAGCTCGTGGATATTGCCCCAGCTCGTGGATATTGCCCCAGCTCGTGGATATACTGCCCCAGCTCGTGGATATTGCCCCAGCTTGTGGATATATTGCCCCAGCTCGTGGATATATTGCCCAGCTCGTGGATATATTGCCCCAGCTCGTGGATATTGCCCCAGCTCGTGGATATTGCCCCAGCTCATGGATACTGCCCCAGCTCGTGGATATACTGCCCCAGCACGTGGATATTTGCCCCCAAGCTCTCATGGATATTTGCCCCAAGCTCTCATGGATATTTGCCCCCAAGCTCTCATGGATATTTGCCCCCAAGCTCTCATGGATATTTGCCCCCAAGCTCAGACCCCAGACCAGACATGGGGCGGCTGTTCGAATGCTCTATCGGCATTCGGACAGCCGCCCCTGGAGCTCTCAGCCACATACTTACCTTCCCGAGCGGCGAAGGGAAAGTTTCCCCGCTTCTGCTCTTTGAAGGACCCAAGCCGCAGTCACGTGGGACTCCCACGTGACCGCGGCTTGGGTCCTTCAAAGAGCGGAAGCGGGGGAACTTACCCTTCGCCGCTCAGGGGTTGGATGCACGCGGCAGCCGGGTAGAGGCTGCGAGCGCAGCCTCTACCCGGCTGCTGTGTGCATCTTGTAACCGCCGCGGCGAGCGCACAGCCGGCTCGTGCCGCGGCGGTTGCATGCGCGCGCAGCCAACCGCCGCTGGTTTCGCACGCATGCGCAGAGTAGGCTTGGCGACGGACATGCCAAGCCTTACTCTATTATAGTATAGGATTTCAGCTTTTATATTTACAGACAACATGGCTACATGTCTATACCTTTGCAATTATAACTCATATGATCCTGTACTACATCTCCCATGATGCTCATCTACTCATTAGGTTGGCAGAGCCTAATGGGAAAGGTAGTTCCAAAACATCTGGAGGGCCAAGGTTACTGACCCCTGTGACATACTGGAGATAGATGGGTTTAAAAGACCCTTGCATCTCCTGTATAGGCAATTCCCTGCCAGACAATAGGAACGCCCCATTTCAGTTGTCATCACACACCTGCACAATACTGTCAGTGTGTAGGCAAATTCCTTCATCCAAGATGTCTCCGTGCTGTGGGAGAAACCCTAGATCAGTGCTGGATTGGCGAAGTGTGTGTCACAGCAGCAGTGAGCCGCCTTGGCCAATTATCAGGAATTTTGGCAAATAAAAGGCTGATACTAATTATCGGTAATTTTCTGAATATTGGCTCCCAATCATCAGCAAAGCAGTTAATTCCTAGCGTAGTAAAGGAAATTCAGGATTTTAATAATGACTCGGAGGCGAATATTTTATTCAACTTTTTTTACTTTTTAGCCTCAGAGCATATTAACAAGTTCTAAAAAGTGCTTGTTAAAACAGAAAAATCACGTATGACCCAAAGCCCCTCCATATAGTCTCATCCACCAATCTGGTCTCATGGTACAGCATAGGGAGGGTGTAGGCAAACACCTCTTCCTCTTTCTTTGTCCTGAACCGAATATAGTCCAAGAAACATAAACATCAACCAAACAACGGACCAGCAACCCAACTGCAACAGGCAGAAAAAGATATATTCAAATGATAAAATAGAGGAATATGTAATAGGAACTGAAGACCCATCGAAGCTCATCTAGGCTGATAAGGCACTAGAAAAGAAGAAAACAGAACACAAAAGGAAGATTAGAACCTGTGCCGGAACTGTGTGGCCGCATGCAACAACAGTAGCACTGAGAGTAATGCCCATAAACAGATGGAGATGGTCATCGGCGTAGAGAAATTATTACAGTATTCATGTTGACAAATAAACCTATACACAAACAGTAGAGAGGGTCCCAGGGAGGTAAATATTCGTCATTATTACAATCCTGACTTTCCTCTACTACGCTAGAAAAATCTTGAAATTTTATTACATGTCTCGGAGCCTCATATTTGCTAGTTCATTGCTGAAGAACCAACTCAGTAGACCAGTGCGAACCGGTTTAAAGTAGAGTTCTTTAAAGGCTTAAGCATGAGTCCAGTCCGCAGAGCGCATAATGTCTTCCAGACGAGCCCCAGCCGCATGGCCGTGGATGTCATCGCTCCTCTTGCAGAATGGGCTCCAAAGGTAGACACGTCAATACCCACTTGAGACATCAGCCAATGGATCCATCAAGCTAATGTGGTAGATGACATAGCAGCAGGTGGCTTTTTGAAAGAAATTAAGAGTTTGCACATCCTGGCATTTAAGAGGCAGCCTACCATGTTCGAAACCTGCAGGCAAGTTACTGGACACACTTTGAGGGCAGTGTGAAATGCTGGCTAGAAAACTGAGGATATTGAGGGTTTGGTACAAGGAAAAAAGTCAAACGTGGCTCCCTCGGAAATGAAAGAGCGAATTTGGAAATCTAGCTCACTGACGTTGCTGACTCTTTTGCATGAAATGATCAATAATCAACAATAATTTTACAGAGAGTTGTTTTAATGATAAATCTTCATTGTCTGGCCAACGTTGCAGATCGTGGGTGTACCTTGCTTGCAGAGGACGTGAACGTCTGATTCCTCTAAGGAGACAGCAAATGAGGGGGTAACGTCCGACAGGCGAACCACCCTAACCCAAATGTCAAAGCAGATATAGCGGACCTGTAGAGGTTAATGGACCTATAGGAAAACCAGAATTGCATTCAGAGGGTCTGCAGAGGGATGTAGATGCCTTTTCACGCACCAGCGATCCCATGCTCTCCATGTCGATCTATAGGCTTGAATAGTTCCAGGAGCCCAGGCTTGCTGTCGGAGCATGGCAGTGCATCCTGAAATGTCTGGGGAAGACCAAGGAACCCCGAGACCAACCAAACCACCATCGGAAAATGATTGTGTTGTAATATTTATTTATTTATTTATAAAGGATTTTACCAGGAAGGATAGATTGAGATTTCTCTCGTTTTCAAGTATGTCCTGGGCAATAGCAGGTTAGCGGGTGACAATGACCATCAGGATCCACAAGCAGACATGGTATGTTGGGATGACTCTTGGGGATGTCCACAGACAACTCCAGCATGCTGGGGTACCAAGGTTGTGACAGCCATAGAGGTGTGACAAGCACCACTGTCGCTTGTTGACGATGAGTATAGTGGAGGGACCGTGATACGACCGGGAACGTAGGGAAGGCATAATTCCGATCGGTGGACTAATCTTGCAGGACAGCAGCTGTCAACAAAAGCCTCCAGGTGCCAAATGAAAAAGGTGAGTGTCGAGGTGAGAGGCAAATAGGTCCAGTTGAAGCGATGACAGCTTGGAAAAGATGGACGAGTGCAGTCCTTCAAGTGACAGGAATGACTATTCACCACCGTGTTTTCTAATCCCGAAAGGTACTGGGCCTTCATGAGGATCTGCTGCCTGAAGCAGAAGGTCTTTGCTAGATCTGCTGCGATTTTGGACATGTAGACGCCCATGCAGTTGATGTTCATTAGCGCTGGTAGTTTGTCCATGCGAATCACTACGGTGCTATTGCTCTTGCCCTTGGTAAAGCAAACAGGCCTGCTAATTGATATGGTTCCTCTGTTCCAGGGATGACTCCGTTCCTCCTGTGGGGAGTCGGCCACAAAGAGCTCCCCACCCGAGATTGCACTCACCAGACTCTATGTATATTTCCAGTTCCAACTTCTTCTGAGGCTTCTTCGTCAAGCCTGATGATGGTCTCGTAAGGTAGACCCCATTTGCAGATAACAAGTGTGTAGGCATTGCAGCACACAGTAATTTAATGGGGCAGGAGGTATGGTGTTGAGTGACGGCGTCCGTAGGCCTCTCTCAGCAGTAGAAATAATTGCTTCAACAAGGAAACTAACTCTTTCATATTATTAGAGACACTTTTGTCTGAGGAAGACTCAAGCGTCTGTCCGCCGACTGGACAAGGAATCCCAGGGATTTGGGCGGGGTCAGTATAGATTTATCTAGATGTATCAGGAAACCAAGACAATGTAAGAGGGACATAATACGATGTAAGTGGTCCACTAACATACTTGACTGAGCCATGAGGAGGATATCATCCAGATAATTAATCACACTTATCCCCTGGGTTAGTAAAGTAGACGTTACTGGTCTACTTGGTGAAGCACCAAGGTGCTGATAAAAGGTCGAATGGGAAGCTGGTGAAACGCCATAGCTGGCGGTCCCATCGAAACCTGAGGAAATCTCGATGATGAGGAGCCATCGAAACTGACAGGTAGGTGTCTCTGAGGTCTATTTTTGCTAGCCAGTTGTCCTCCATAAGGGGTGTCTGGGAGGCAGTGAATTCTTTCCATTATGTAGTGTCGGCACTGAATCCTGGCATTCAGCTCTCGAAAATTCATAACAGAATGAAGGCCCCATCATTCTTCCTTACTAGGAAGATATTGCTGCTGAATCCCAGTTGACTGTGGGGTGCCGGTTCTATGGCCCCTTTCCATTGAAGTTCTCGTACCTTGACAGGAATGGCTTCACAGTCGGTCTCCGAGAAGTATTGCAGATTGGGTGGGAAGTGTTGGGATGACGGGGATAGGAAATCTATTTTGTACCCCAACACTATTTGCAGGATCCATGCATCTGCAGTTAGTAACTGCCATATGTGGAAAAAGGGAGACCCGCCCCCCTCTGGGTACATCGGAAAAAGGAGGATTGTTGATCAGACTCACCAGAAGGTCGTCTTGATCTGAAGCCGGATCTGCATCCTCTTGATTTGCCATATCTGGCTCTGGTGGGGTAGAAGGGGCTGATGTATGTAGTCCCAGAATTGCCGTAGGTGGAATGTTGAGCTGCTCTCGAGGTGGAACTGGCTACACGGCCAGCAGGGCAGGTCCTTGATCTGCCAGTCCTCACAAAAAGGAGAGGTACCTTTCTGATTGAGGTCTGAGCCTTGTCAATTGAGGTATAGCCCTGAGCGTGATCACCAATATCCTTTTCAAAGGATCTACCAAAATCATGCCAGCAGCGTTACTTCCGTAGAGAGGGAAGTGAATTTAGGGTCTATTTTAATGAGCCACAATTTGCGGCGTTCTATGGCTAAAGCGGCATTCGCCTTCAATTCCTCATTTTGTACCACCACTTCGTTCAGGGGCCACTTTGAACATGTCAAAAACCTTGGTAAAAGGACCCACTGTATCCAATAACTTGTCTTGACAGACATGGAAAGCGTGGTCTAAACCACATTTGATTATAAAAAGATTTTTAGATGCAAATTCATTAATATTAGCATTGACAGTGGGAGTGACACAGGCTTTGCCAGGGGTGGTGAGTCTGGGGCATTCTGCCCTTTTAGAGTATTGCGTGTTTCCCTATCCTAGGGGAACACATGTGGGAGTCGAGAAATTTAACAATATGCTCTCTAGAAGCCCATATTGAGGAACATGAATGTGTAAGCTCCTCAGGAACAAACAGGGGTTTGCCTTGTTTGTCTAAAATCTGTCCCTCCTATGGAGGGGTTAATGGCGTTTCTGCAGCGGGAAGACGATCATCACCCAGTAGGTCATCATCAGGGTCATGTAAGAAGAGGAGTTCATCCTCATCCTGCAACGCATAAACAAATTGATCTTGTAAATCATCATGTGAAGGATTATTCTGATATTTGCCCTTTTTGCCTCGTTCTCTGGGTAAAGGTCATCAGACGACCCCTTACGAGGTGGGGAATAGGGCAAGCAGTGGTGCGGGGATGCTAGCCCCTATGGCAGACATTGATGAGGAGCGGTGCAGGGTTGCCAGGTCCTTCATTATGTATTTGTTTTGTTTTGCAGACGGCTTTTCTGGAAGCAGGGATTAGAGTAGGAGGTTGTAACACAGGGAGCTAAATCTCCTCAGAGTCAGAATCTTCCCTGTCATGGGAAAGGGGGGCTTTGTGGCATGAAGACTTTGCTGAAGTAAATTCTATGAGTGATTTATTAAATGTAATGATTTGCTGTTTGCCCTGCTGAGGTGACCGACATATGAAAGTGCAGATTTGTCAAAATGGAATCGTGGCTCTTTGCACTGAAAAGCGCGCAAATCCAGAACTAGGATGATGGAGCTGTGTCAGCGCACAATATCTCGGCCTGTTTGGGGGCTGGGTCTAGCTGCTAGTGGTGCCACAATGAGGAAATGAGCTAACAAGAATGTATATGGCCACTTCGGTTATCGCTGCAACGGACCAGAGGGGAGAAAGACAGATTGTCCAATACGGAGTACACCTGACGTAACCACTGGTCAACCCGCGGGATCGATACAGGTTACATAAAAAAGGAAATTTTATTAAACACATTTAATAACCTGTAGGGAAGAAACCATCAACTGCCAGATATCCTGACAGAAAATATACAATTAAAGTGAATAAAATGCCTCCCAAATCTGAAAATTTGGAGAGAGCGATATACTTATCTTGACTCTGTGAGGCATAGCAAAGAAAGAGGAAGAGGTGTTTGCCTACCTCCTCCCTATGCTGCACCATGAGACCAGATTGGTGGATGGGACTATAGGGAGGGGCTTTGATTCAAAGGTGTTTTTTCGTTTTTTAACAAGCACTTTTTATAATACAGGCTGACCATAGAAAAACTTTTTCATAATTTTGGCTCTCTTGTATGTTTTTTTGCATGCTGAGTCCAAAAATGACCATTAAATTGTCATAGGACGTACCGGTTTTTCACAAAATACATTTCTACTCTACACCACTTCTCTACACCACTTGCTCTTCTCCAGGCAACCATGTTTTCTGCTGCCTCTCCTTCATGGAAGGGATAAAACATCTAAAGCTATTTGACTGACAGCTAAGACTGGGATGGCTCCAAGGGAAAGGCACGTTCAGTTCCTCACCCGCGGCAAGTGGTAAGTTAGCAACTTGGCACTGAACGCTGTGCTGCAGTTCAGCGCTCAGCACTGCTAATTCAGCACTTGCATCTAAGTAGAGAGGTGCTGCAGAGTAGCTGAGTGTGACGCGGGAAAGATGGCCACCTCCACGAAGCAAGTAATCCAATAAGAAAATGTTCAGTTTGAGGTTTCGGTGGACCAAAACACCAAATATTTATTGGAACATGGTAAATATTAACACTAAAGTGGTAATAAAATGGACAACAGTGGATATTGCAGAAACAGCACCTATACACACATATATGTACAGTGCTGGATTTGCACCTCAGGAGCCTGTAGGCACAGAAATGCAGAGCGCCCCTACCCCCCAAACAAAAAAAAAGAAACATGCCAAAATTACTATTTAAATTTTTGTTTTGAGGCAAAAAAACAAAAAAAAATACATTTTAAAAAACTGAAACTGTTTTTTTCTCTGCGCTCAAATCAAAAGACGAGACAGAATCTGTTGCCTTAGTTGAATTAGTTACAGTTACAAGTATTTATAAAGCATCAACAAGTTCCTTAGCGCTGTACAATGGGAGAAACAGAATAACAAATATACATATATGTTACACACACGGAACAGAAGGAGGGAGGACCCTGCTGAAGAGCTCACAATCTAAGAGGAGAGGGGTGACAAATTAGGTGAGGGCGTATAGGGTATTTGAAGTAGTGGGTTGCATGAGGACTGAATGGGAAGATGGAGCAGGAAATGTGCAGTGGGGGATCTTGGAGTGAGCTGCTAGGCTTCTCTAAAGTAATGCGTTTTCAGTCTTGAAGGACTGGAGAGACGGGAGAGTCTGATGTTGCGGGGAGAGAGTTCCATAGAAAGGGTGCAGCTCGGGAGAAGTTCTGAAGGCGAAAGTTGGGGGGTGCGGGTACGAGGAACTGATAGCATCAGATCATTGGCCGAGCAGAGTGGTGGGGATGGGATGTACCTGCTGATAAGGGAGGAGATGTAGGCAGGGGCACAGTTACAGAGAGCTTTGTATGCAACCAATATAATGAATTGGATTCTAAAGGAAACAGGAGCCAGTGTAGAGATTGACAGAGAGGTGAGGGGCAGGAGGTGAGGTGTATGAGTCTGGCACAGTTGTTCATTACAGACTGCAGTGGCACAATCTGGGATCTCTTAAGGCCAGAGAGAAGGAGGTTTCAGTAGTCAAGGCGGGTGATAAGAAGAGCTTGGATGAGCATTTTATTAGAGTCTGGATTAAGAAAGCGATGGATACGTGCAATGTTTTTTAGGTGGAAGTAGCACGATTTGGTTAGAGGCTGAATGTGAGGAGTAAAGGATTGATTGGAGTCCAAGAGGACCCTGAGGCAATGCATGTTGAGAGGTAGTAGTAATGTTGGCATCATTCACCTGAAGAGAAATTGGCACAGGAATGTAAGTTTTAGAGGTTGGGAAGATGAGAAGGTCAGTTTTTGAGAGGTTGAGCTTTAGGAAACGGGAAGTCATCCAGTCGAAGACAGCCGATAGGCCGGCAGTAACATGGTCCAACACCAGAAGAGAGATAGATCGAGAGAGGAAAGGTAGATTTGGGTGTCATCAGCATAGAATCCATAGGAAGAGATGAGGTTGTCCAAAGAGGCAGTATAGATCGAGAAGAGTAGGGGACACAAAACAGAGCTTTAAGGTACCCCAACTGAAAGAGGAACTTGTGGTGAAGAGACACCAGGAAAGGAGGCACAGAAGGAGAGAAAAAAGAGAGACAGGAAGAGGACCAGGAGAGCGTGATGTCACTGAGGCCAAGTTGAAGCTGCGTGAGGAGCAGGAGAGGGTGATCACCAGTGTTGAATGCAGCAGAAAGGTCAAGAAGAATAAGGAGGGAGAAGTGACCTTTGGTTTCAGCGGCAAATAAATCATTAGTCACCTTGGTTAGAGCAGTCTCAGTAGATTGTTGGGAGCGAAAGCTAGACTGGTGCGGATCGAGCAGAAAGTTAGCAGCAAGAAACTGGTGAGCTGGTTATAGATCAGACATTCTAAGATTTTGGAGTCAAAGGGGATCAGAGAGATGGGACAGTAGTTCAAGAGGAAGGTTGGATCAAATGATGGCTTTTTTAGAATGGGGTGATCAAAGCATGTTTGAATACAGAGGGGAAGACTCCAGAGGAGAGGGAGAGGTTAAAAATATGAATCAAAGCAGGGACAGTAACTGTTAGGACAGGACGAATAAGGTGTGAGGGGATGGGATCAAGTGGACAGGTGGTCGGGTAGGAGGACATACAAAGTTCTGAGACATCCTCCTCCGAGACTGTAGAAAAGAAAGACATAGTAGAAGAGGGGGCAGGGAGTGAGGGAGTCAGTGGGGTAGAAAGGTAAAATTAGGAGGGCAGTGAATGCAGCAGCATTGTTTGTTTTATATGTAAAAGCATATATTGCCTCTGCTGCAGAACAGAAAAAAAATATTTTGCATTTACTTTTTACATTTTTTTTTTACACAATACATGGTCATGTTTGTTATCATAGTAAAGACTAGACTCTGACTTTTCCAATGACACCTCACTTAACCTTGTGCGGTGTACAATTCAGGGATGCAGGTTCCAAAGTCCCCCTGTCTCTCCTCACTGCAGCGCGACGGTCTAGGTTTTGAATTAAACAATGCATTGCTTCACCAGATACACATTGCTGACAGTATGGTAAATGAGGTGAGTTAGTGCAGCATCACTGTTCACTTTATAATTGTAAACTGAATAATAGTGCCGTGTTAGAAAACAAATGAGAAAAATATTATTTTAATAGATATTTTATTTTTACATAGATATAACCTGGTTATATTAGGTACCTCTGGAAAGGCTATAAGCTGACCTTTCCAATGATACCTCATATGTCCCTCTAGCCCCTATAGCTCCAGAGATACAGTGGTCTAAAATATTGCAAATTGTAAAAAATAAAAAAAGATTTTTTTTTTACACACAGAGCCTACTCTGCCTACTCTGCCTAATGGTAAATCCGGCCCTGTATATGTATCCCCACCACCCAACTGAGTCTTGCTGGGGTCTAACAGCACTGTAGGGATGGGTAAATAGTTGAACCTTACCGAGAATCTGACCATAGACTAGGGAGCGAGAACAGCCCAGTCATATGCAAATGCTCTATATCTGAGATCAGACAGCAGCTGTGGGGTAGTGTTCGCCTACTGTACTGCCATAAATAATTCCCCAGGGACATAAGACATGCGGCATGCCACAGTACTGATAGCGAACAGGAAGCTCAGGGAGATTTCTTGTCAATGTTTTCTTTTTTTACTTTTCCACCTGTCACCAGCTTGACTAACACATGCTATAAGCAGATTTGGGAGATATTTCAAATGAACTAAAGTTGTTTTGCACTTTAAATTTATGAATTTAAGACAGAGCAGCGTATGACAAACAGCTGGTTGCCAAAAACAATAAGGTGGCTCCTGTGCAACTATTGTTTTTATCTTTGTATTTTTTCAATGAACATTGTATGTTTTTTATAGAATTTCATGTTAAGCAAATTTACAGGTCTTTATTGTCAAACAAGAGTAGCACTTAATTAAAGAAAAGTATGATCCTCGTCCAACTATTCACACCACATTCAGAAATTCATAACCTTTGTTTCTGGGTATCTCCATCACCGGACACAGTTTCAGAACCTGTTGCTAACCTTTTGTCTTGCAGGATAATATGTAAAAGGGGAATTGATTCCCTTTCATTTCTCTCATAAGCAAGAGAAGCATTAAACCTTGCATAGTAATATAGAGTTTTATATTTGCTTTCACAAAGGAACTGTGAGTGATGAAGTCAGAAGCAATCTCCAGTTCCAATCTTTTGCTTGACTTACTACAAGGTGACACAACGATAAATAAGGTTGTTCTGGTAGGTCTACCTGTGTGACAGCATAGCCAGAGAGAAAAGTTAATCTCTCTGGTACGGACAACATATAAATTAGATTTTGTTCTACTGACAAAAATTGCTCTTTTTTGACCCTGACACAGTTACCGAGGTAACCTATGTAACAGATTTGGTATTTTTACCTTTATCAGTCTGGTTTCTTTACCTCCTTGCGTGTCTGTCTCATATGCCCTTAGAGTCTGCTAGCGACCACAATTTCCTCTGTTTTTCAGCGGCTACCCACCCCCTGCGCTTGTCACTGTCACATCCTGAGAGTGTCAGGAAGTTTAGACAATGAAGCAGAAACGGAGAGTTAAAGAAGGGGGGTGAAAAAAATGGAGTTTATGATTGATAAATATTTCTGCTGTATCCCAACATTCTTCTACATTTTGCACCACTTGCATTTCTCCTATAACCTATGCCCATTTAAACAAATTTCGTGACTTGTTCATCTATACAACTATAATATGCTACACAACAAAAATGAGGTACATAGCTGATCATCACAGTTCACAACTCCTTCTAAATTTAAGCGATACTTTAAAAGAATTCTTTTAACCAACCCATGCATCTTGAAAAACTGTTCACTAAGCACCGAACTTGCTACCGAATTGCACCGAACAGTGAATTTCACCATTTTGTACAATTTTGGGGCAGTTCGTCTATTCACTAAGCTGTCAATTTGCCTAATACAGGTGTATTTACAGCGAAATACAGTGCATTTTGCTTCGGTTCGGCAGTTTAATTGTTCCATAGAGAAGCAACGGTTCATCTATTCACAGAATGCTGAACTGCACCAAAATGTCGGCAAAATTACTTGGTTTTCGGTATTTCAGTTTGACAAATTTAAACAGGCGAATCCCAATAGGATTCGATGTAAAATGTAATATCTTTTCAATTTTTTTTCAACCATTAAAAGACCATTAATTTTTTTTCATTTTTCGAATAAGGCTTTTTTAATTTTTAGAATGCCTTTTTGTATTTTTTGTATTTTATTGATGACATTTTTGTTTTGCAAGTTTTCAAAAAAGCTTTTTTTTAATTCTGTAACAGACCATTTGATTATTTTTTAAAGGACCATTTTTTATTAGACACATTTTAATTTTTATTGGTTTAAACACCGATTAGGAGATTAGAAAACTTCTGTATTTTTTTTTGCAGTTTGATGGAATTTGCCAAGGCCTCTTTGGCACTCTTCGATGCTTTTTGGTGCTGTTCGGCGATGTTCTCCAACTTTTTCGCTGGGCTTCGGTGACTCCAACTTCAGCGCACTAGTGAATTAATCGAAATGTTGAAGAAATGGAATCGCAAAGTACACCGAACTGCGCCGAAGTGAAAAGCCCTGAAATTTCAGGGAAATTTCGGTGTCTAATGAATAGACCCTGTAGACAAAGATCTTGGAAACTTACGAAGTGGCATATAGCTAAGGTAATGGCAAGCAGTGTACATTTTAAGATAACCGCTCACCACTCTTAAAATCTGCATATGGCACTGGAAATTTGACAACTGATCTTTTATTGAATATGAAGTTTCCAAGCACTTGAAAAATCTCTGTCAACTACTATGGAAGAACACAGAATTCCATTATGGAAGCAGAACATGTTTTCTATACACATGGGGCTCTATTACACTCTTTGCGCACAATTTTTCCGCAAAAAGCATTACCGCGAGGGGAAAAACCCTGCGTGCTGAACGTCGTATTACAACGTTCGCGCACAAAATGTACGTTAACATCTAACGCGAGTGACCCTGTGCGAACCCTGTGCGAGTGAAATTTCTTGCGCGCATCCCGTACTTAACATTGTGAGCGCAAATGAGTTCGTGCGCTGGTACGAGGATGGTATTACAATCGATGCGCAAATTTTTACGAACAACGTTTGCGCGCATAATTTTAACATCTTTTAAAAGCTGGTGGTAACTTCAAATCTCAACGTTCTGGCCGAAACGAAATACATCAGCACGAAAAAGAAAATACAGCACGGTATAGTTACACAATCTACACATACCCAAACAATAAAATGGAGAAGCTGTGCATGTTTTTATTATTGCTGCAGCATATATACTCAGATTGATTTTGACAGGCGCAAAAACTTAACGGGAGACAATTGTGGTTCTTAATTCTGATTGTCCACCGATTTCTGCGCGCAACGTTAATGCGCGTGAGTTTTCGCGCGTATGTTTTACGCGCAATATTTTCTGATGGATGAAAAAATGCGCTAGGATTGTAATATCAGCGTTAATTTACGCACGTTAACGTTTAACGCTGTGCGCAAAAAAAATTGCACTGCGCGAGCTTTTTTGCGTAAGGAATGTAATAGTGCCCAATGCCCATGGTGTATATTCTCTATTGGCAGAGATTATGGTGAAAACATTAGAAACTGGGACCGAAGAGTAGAAAACCTTACAGCTTTTATTACTTCTATACTACTGCAGTCAATTAGAATTAAACCTGGAACAATATACCTTCAAGAAGAATTCAAAATTTCTATGGGCAAATGTCAAAATTGTACTAAACGTCACCTCTTGCTTACCATTAGCCCTCATGGAAATATTACATCCACTTGAACTTAAGCAGCATGAACACTAATGAAGATTAAGGAAAATTGTCCCATGCTTAATGTAATTTTCTTTCTTGGGCTAATATCATTGGAGCACCTAACCAATGGGTAATCCCCCAACCCTTGATATTGGGGTGGCATTTACTTAGTGGTGATTTTTTGGAAAATACAGGTTTTGGAAACCTCACAGAGCCTTGGGATGGGAGCTCTCCGGTCCTGGGCAAGGCCTTTGTTCCCGGGCTAAGGCTACCAGATGAGCTGGGCAGGTGGCCTTAGCCTGGGTATGCCTGTCTGTGCCTCCCAGCCATCAAAAAATAAATAAATTAAAAAATTTAAAATAACCAACAAATGGTGACAAAGAGTAATAAAGTGAAAATGATAAATATGTGAAAAAAATAATAATTAAATGCCAAAAGACAAATGAAACATAATAAAAATGTGGAAAGTGACATAGAAACTTTACTACAAGTGCGGTAATTGATAGAGAAATGTGTATATGTGTCTCATAGTTACATAGTTACATAGTTATATAGGCTGAAAAAAGACATGCGTCCATCGGGTTCAGCCTCTCCCACATAACCTACTGCTGTTGATCCAAAAGAAGGCAAAAAACCCAGTCTGAATGCTTGCCAATATGCAACATACTGGGAAAAAATTCCTTCTTGACCCCAGAATGGCAGTCAGATTTCTCCTTGGATCAAGAAGCTTTTACCCACATATTAAATATTATAACCCTTAATATTCTGTGTCTGCAGGAAGTCATCCAGTCGTTTTTTAAAAGTCTGTACAGACTCTGACCCAACCACCTCAACAGGCAGAGAATTCCACAGCTTTATTGTTCTCACCGTAAAATAACCCTTCCTATGCTTTAAGCTAAATTTTCTTTCTTCCAGTCTAAATGGATGACCCCTTGTCCTATGTATAGTCCTGTTAATGAATAGGTTATCAGACAATGGTTGATAATGGCCCCGTATATATTTATATAAGGTTATCAGATCCCCTCTAAGGCGCCTTTTCTCTAAACTAAACAGGTTTAAGCTTGTTAGTCTCAATGAAAATCTGTGATGATCAGTTATGAAAAATAAAAACTAGTCTCGCCATGGCAGTGGATCAAAATATGAAATGAGAATAAAGCAAAGAGATGCTAGCCAAGTGTGAGTGTAATAAAGCTAATAACAAAGATAACATGAAATGAATGCTGGTCAATGTGTGAATCATAAACATAACATAAAAAATAGAACAATTAACGGTCAAATAAAAATTTTGTAAAATATATATATTCATTCAGTACACCTGGTGCCAAAGTATAGTAATGTAATTGTAAAATGTAAAATGGCAAAAGGTCTCTCTTTGTAAAAGAATTTGTGATCTACTTCTGCCTCTAGGCAGAGGAGGTACAGTTGTGTTCAAAATTATTCAACCCCCACTGAAATTGAGTGTTTTGGCCAGTTTGACATTGATTTTGATCATTCAGTCATCTTGCTTACAATTAAATCAAAGAGGCACGTGTAGGTCAGACAAATATAACATAACATTTATAATGAAATAACCACAAATGTCTTTTCTGTGCTCACATCATTATCAGTTTTATTCAACCCCCAAGTGACATTCAATCTTAGTACTTAGTACAACATCCTTTTACAGTTATAACAGCTTTTAAACGTGAAGCATAGCTTGACACAAGTGTCTTGCAGCGATCTACGGGTATCTTCGCCCATTCGTCATGGGCAAAAGCCTCCAGTTCAGTCACATTCTTAGGCTTGCGCACTGCAACTGCTTTCTTTAAGTCCCACCAGAGGTTCTCAATCGGATTTAAGTCAGGTGACTGCGATAGCCACTCCCAACGTCCAACGTCTCCCAAGCCTCAGGTTTGTGACGGACTGCATCACATTGTCATCCAATATCTCCTGGTACTGAAGAGAATTCATGGTACCTTGCACACGCTGAAGCTTCCCTGTACTTGCAGAAGCAAAACAGCCCCAAAGCATGATTTACCCCCGCCATGCTTCACAGTAGGCAAGGTGTTCTTTTCTTCATAGGCCTTGTTCTTCCTCCTCCAAACATAGCGTTGATCCATGGGCCCAAACAGTTCTAATTTTGTTTCATCAGTCCACAGAACACTATCCCAAAACTTCTGTGGTTTGTCCACATGACTTTTGGCATACTGCAGTCGACTCTTCTTATTCTTTGGAGACAGCAAGGGGGTGCGCCTGGGAGTTCTGGCATGGAGGCCTTCATTACGCAGTGTGCGCCGTATTGTCTGAGCTGAAACTTCAGTACCCACATCTGACAAATCTTTTCTCAGTTCCTCAGCAGTCACACGGGGACTTTTCTCCACTCTACGCTTCAGGTAGCGCACAGCAGTCGAAGTCAGCATCTTCTTTCTGCCGCGACCAGGTAGCGTTTCAACAGTGCCCTTTGCCTTGAATTTGCGAATGATGCTTCCTATGGTCTCTCTTGGTATGTTTAACATCTTTGCAATCTTCTTATAGCCATTGCCCTTCCTGTGAAGAGTAATCACCTCTTCTCTTGTCTTCCTGGACCATTCTCTTGACTTCACCATGTTTGTAACCACACCAGTAAATGTCTAGAAGGAGCTGAGTATCACAGTCATTTTAAAGCTGCCTAATTGGTGCTTATTATGCTTTATTGCTGCTCCGTGACATCCACAGGTGTTTTCAATACCTGATTGAAAACACTTGAATGAACCTCTGTTCTTCAGAGTGGTAGTCTTTAAGGGGTTGAATAATTGTGTCAATGAAGAATTCACAAAAGAAACATTTACTACTGTATTACAAAACCAATTGATGTCATTTTAGTTGCATATGGTTCTTTAAAAAGTCCTTGTAGGATTTCATTCTGAATACAATTACAAATGTACACTAAATTCCCTAAAACCCTTTACAGCATTGGGGGGTTGAATAATTTTGAACACAACTGTATTTCAAAGATGGTAGAGGATGTTGACATGCCAGAAAATGATTTGCCAAAGGTTTCTCTGTGTGGCCATCAAGATATGCCATCATTATGCAGATCGGTGTCCACGAATCCAAATCGTGTAAATTCAAATCTGTTTTGTCTAGTCAAGTCCACATGGACAATAAATCAAATAGACGACAAAATCAGTGAGTAATCCGATGTCATATCTGGAATCATTCTCCCGTCTTCAGATCGGCAAAAGAGGAACCAGTTATTAT
Source organism: Leptobrachium leishanense (assembly GCA_009667805.1). Taxonomy (NCBI): domain Eukaryota; kingdom Metazoa; phylum Chordata; class Amphibia; order Anura; family Megophryidae; genus Leptobrachium; species Leptobrachium leishanense. Next base: position 44,022,423 of record CM019072.1, read on the forward strand.
GTAATAAACACAAAAAAACTAACACATACAACACCCGAAACGATGGAAAGAGGTGTGGGTCCCTTATTGGTTTATTCAGTATATGTTTAAGAACAATTGTTTTGAGGGGGCGTGGCCAGCTGTTCACAGGAGCAGACGTATCTCAGTGGAGCTCCACACATCTTCTCCTGTCGGGAACCTTCCGAAAAGTATATTCACGATTTTCATTGTTACTGCCGGTTCCTAAACGGCTGGCCATCGGATCTGAGCTGTCCGGAGGCCATTTTGTCCCCCTCTCTATACCAGAGACAACCCTGGCTGTTGTTACTGGGTGGCCTGAGTGTCATTCAGGTGGCCATCTTGAGGCCTACCATTCAGCTCCGGCACCCCATGCCCTCGCTGGGTTGACCGCCTCACCCCAGACCGATTTTAAGCTGCTGACTGCAGAGATGGAGGGCCCACATCTCTCTACTGACTAAGGAAGCTGGTCTTGAGGGGATGGCGGACGGATCCACAGGTCGACGGTAAGACGGACCCCTCCCTCCACCAGAGATGGTGAGGCCTTTGTGTCCAGCCTAGATGCCTGTTTGAGGTTGCTTGCGGGGGAAGATGCTGAAGGCCCACTCACCTAGGTGTTTGGCACAGGATTATGGCCACGCTGCCCTGCTGCCGGGAGGCGAGGACTCCGACATTGCCTGAGACCGGGGCTGTTGTCCTGTGCCCCGCTGAGACTGACTTCCCTGTTACCCTTGCTGTTGTGAAGAGTGGGAAGAATGCCAACCTAGATGAGATCCTGACCCGGGAACCCTGACCCCCCAAGAAGATTAGGCAGAAAGAGGCAAAGCAATTTATAAGAGCTTCCAAAGCACACGCAGAACAGAAAATAGCTCAGTAAAAAAGGGAGACAAAACATTTTTTAGATACATAAGCGAGAAAAGAAAAGTAAAACAAGGATTAGTTAGATTAAACACAAAGGAAGGAAGGTATGTAGAAGAGGATAAAAGTCTCGCTGACTGCCTCAATGAATATTTTTGTTCAGTCTTTGCAGAAGAAAAGGAAGGAAAGGGACCTCAGTTAGGAGGAAACACTAAAGAGACATTTACATATGAGTTTACAGAGGAGGAGGTTCTACAGCAGCTGTCTAAAATAAAGACAAATAAATCAATGGGGCCTGATGGGATCCACCCTAAATTATTAAAAGAGCTCAGTGGTGTAATAGCAAAACCGTTAACAGATTTATTTAACCAATCCTTGTTAACAGGAGTCGTCCCAGAAGACTGGAAATTAGCAAATGTTGTGCCCATTTAAAGAAGGGTAGTAGGGAGGAATCGGGGAACTAAAGGCCAGTTAGTCTTACGTCAGTAGTGGGGAAATTAATGGAAACCATGTAAAAGGAAAGGATTGTTGAACATCTAAAAACACATAGATTACAAGATCAGAAACAACCTGGGTTTACCTCAGGGAGATCATGCCAAACTTTTGATTGGGCAACAAAAATAATAGACAAAGGTGGCGCAGTAGACATTGCTTATTTAGATTTCAGTAAGGCTTTTGATACTGTTCCGCATAGAAGGCTTATCAATAAATTGCAATCTTTGAGCTTGAATTCCAATATTGTTGAATGGATTAGGCAGTGGCCGAGTGACAGGCAACATAGGGTTGTGGTAAATGGAGTTTATTCGGCGCAAGGTCTTGTTACCAGTGGGGTACCTCAGGGGTCAGTACTTGGACTGATTCTCTTTAATATTTTTATTAGTGATATTGCAGAAGGTACTACTGGCAAAGTATGTCTTTTTGCTGACGACACAAAGATTTGCAACAGGGTTGACGTTCCTGAAGGGATCAGCCAAATGACAAATCATTTAGGTAAACTAAAAAAATGGTCAGAGCTGTGGCAATTGAGTTTTAATGTGGATAAGTGCAAGATAATGCACCTGGGGCGTAAAAACCCAAGGGCTGAATATAGAATATTTTATACAGTCCTAACCTCAACATCTGAGGAAAGGGATTTAGGGGTTATTATTGCAGAGGATCTATGGGTAAGTAGTCACTGTAATAGAGCAGCAGGAAATGCTAGCAGAATGCTTGGTTGTGTAGGGAGAGGTATTAGCAGTAGGAAAAGGGAAGTGCTCATGCCACTGTACAGAGCTCTGGTGAGACCTCACTTGGAGTACTGTGTGCAGTACTGGAGACTGTGTCTCCAGGAGGATATAGACAACTTAGAGAGAGTTCAGAGAAGGGCTACTAAAATGGTGTACGGCTTGAAAGAGAAAGGTTACCAGGAAAGGCTTAATGATCTTAACATGTATAGCTTGGAAAAAAGACGAGACAGAGGAGATATGATAGAAACATTTAAATATGTAAAGGGAATCCACAAGGTAGAGGAAGGGAGTATATTTAAAAGGAAACAAAGTAGCAATACAAGAGGACATAGTCTTAGATTAGAGGGGCAAAGTTTTAAAAGTAACATCAGGAAGCATTATTTTACTGAGAGGGTGGTGGATACATGGTACAGCCTTCCAGTTGAAGTGGTAGAGGCCAAAACAGTGATTGAATTTAAGCAGGCATGGGATAGGAATAATGCTATCCTAAATATCCTAAATATCCTAAATAAAAGATAAATCCAGGTAAAGTATCCATGTAATTGGGCAGACTAGATGGGCCGAAAGGTTCTTATCTGCCAACATTTTCTATGTTTCTATGTTTCTAAGTCCTCACCTACGAGTGCTGGAGGTGGGGTGGTGATCTGTGCGCCCCGGGAAGCAGCTAGGATTGCGAGTCCGGTACCAAGCGCTTTTATCTCGAGGAACTGGGACGGATGGTCCCTTCTGGCTGGCTGTTAAAGTGGAGCGGATATGCCCACCAAAGCAACGAGTGGTTCTGTTTCGAAGCTCTGGTGGTGGAATGGACAGTGTTTCACAGGCTTTGCTGGGGCCTGATGGTTACTCCTGCAGCTGCGGATTGGAGATGGTCGGATGCTCTGGCCCACTGATTGCTGCGTAGCCTGCCCTCCACCCATTGCCGTTCTCGACACAGGCTGAAGGGATCCCTTATTATGATTTTGAGACTTCCCGTTTTCTGTAGTGAACCCCCCCCCCCCCCGCGTTCTGGGACATTTTGGTTATTTCTGGCTTTTTGCATTTTTTTTACATGTTCGTCTTATACAGAGGACGTGTCACAATTTTTCAATGTTGCACCAGAAGCAGATAGCTGGCTTAGGCCCATCATTGATGTGGTTCTATGCTTCTCACTATGTGCCATTAGACTAGATATGATACTGCTGACTGTTTTCCTCATGTTCCTGGCTGGTGATAATTGTTTTTTTTTTTTTACTTTTTCCTTTCCCCATTTTTTCGTCCCACACCTGGTCCCAGTTTTTTGGGGTTTTTTTTGCCCATTTTGGCGTATCCGGGATCTCTCGGGGAGCGTCACTGCGGCCTGGTGCCCAGATTGGCCACCGAGTACCCGGGCCTGGTGCCTTTCACCTCTCACGGCCTCCCTTGGCCTTTTGGCCTCTTGGGATAACGCCGGGGACGGCACTACTATGGCCTTCGCCGTTTCCCCTTCTCCCCTCTTTTTTTTCCCAACTTTACACTTAATTTTTTATCCTACCTCTCATCGTTTTATATTTTTCTTATGTGTGTACCGTTAGCAGACCTGTTGTGGCCCTACGTGGCCATAACGCTTTATATGATTGATGTGTTGCTGACATTGTTTCAAAATAAATATTTAGAATATATAAAGGAACAATTGTTTTCCACTATTGGTCAATATTTTCCCAGTCTTCCGTCTCATCTCATGTGTACTACAGTAAATCGCTTTAGGCCATTCTGTACCAATTTTATTTTTTCGTGTTTGTTACCAGTTATTGTGCCCTATTACATTCTCCGCGCAAAAACGCGCGCGCATTAAATTTTGTTCACAGCTTTGAGTGTCAACGCGCGAAAATTAACGGTGGTATTGCAATCCTCGCACATTTTTTCATCCGTCAAAAAATAACGCAAGTTAAACGGATGCGCAAAACACAGATAAATACGCGCAGTAACGTAGCGTGCGGAAATCAGTGTGCGGACTGTTTTTTTCACGGGATTCATCCAATCAGAATTACGAACCTTAATTGACGTTAATTTACCTTACTTGACCTTAATTGAGTCACGTTCAGTTTTTGCACCTTCAGTTTTTGTACTTAGCTGTATTTTTTTTTTTGGGCTGGTGATTTGAGTTCAGCCAGGACGTTCAGATTTGACATTAACACCAGCTTTTCAAAGACGTTACAATTATGCGCGCAAACATCGTACGTTAAAATTTGCGCATAGATTGCAATACCATCCGCGTACCAGCGCACACATGCATTTGCGCTCACAATGTTAAGTATAGGACACGTGAAGTACAGTAAGCTCCTGCAGCGTTCGCACAGTTTCACCCGCGGTAGACGTTAACGGTCAATTGTTGCGTGGACATTGTAATACGACGTTCTGCGCAAATAGTTTTCCCCTCGCGCTAATGCATTTTTGCGCATGTGTTAACGTTTGCGCGAAGAATGTAATAGTGCCCTTTATGTGTTTAAAGGTTATACAGCTTGTGCAATTAAAACAACCCATTTGGTTAATTTTTGGCTATTTAGACTATGAAGCCACTGGATCCGTTTTCATCAAAATATGCCAAAGATTATGGGTACGTTGGAAACTAATGATAAGGGGTTGACCAAATTTCGGAGGTAAAGTCTGGTCAAGTTGGAAAATTTTCCAATGCTCTCTGACCTTACAAGCAATACACTCTGCTTTTGTATGATAAGTAGGGATGGGCTGGCGGTTCGTTACGAACATGAGTTTGATTCGAACATTGGCCGTTCGAAAGTTCTCGAACATCGAACTTTTTGAAATCTTAAAAAATCTAAAAATAAAGAGACTCTTTACTGCAGAATTTTATAAGCAATGGATTATTAGATATTGAATTAAAATGGGAATATTTTTAACATTGAAGCCTATGGGATAAAACATTCTTGTTGCTAAAACATCAGGCAGACGAGGCCCTTTAATCAGGCACTATAGAGGGCAGCCTGCTGGGGCCTCCCAAGGACCCCTTGAGGAGCATGCGGCCGCAGGATGACAGAGCTGCAACTGTGCCGGCCGTGTGCATGTGGCAGAGGCTGGTGGCGCAGGGAGGGAGCCACAGCAGACCCCCCCCCCACAACCAGGATCCAGGGAGCCCCCACTGACCACCAGGCTAAGGTAAGGCGACACATTTTTTAAAAATGTAATATCCCGGGACATCTTTAAATGTCCCCTAGAACATAAAATATTTTTTTTTCTTTCTAATAGTCACCTGATTCCTAATAGCATATCTTCTCGTTAAAGCTAGCATCAGACTGTAGAGGTGCTGCCTGGCAGTATGAGGATTCATATGCTGCATTATTATACTGTAGAGGTGCTGCGCAGCAGTGTGCAGAATCATATGCTGCATTAATTATTCGTCTTACAAATTTGGTTACTTAACCTGTTTGCGTTTGGATTGTAATATTGTGACATCCAGGGCCCCGGGTGGCGATCGGGGGGCCCCGGGCGCATGGTGCCGCCAGCTGGTCAAATGTCAGGAGCTCCGGCGGCACCCGGCGCAGCTGTGAGTGATCAGGGGGCAGGGTGCGGCATTATGACGCAGAGCCGCCGGGACCTTTAAATCAGGAGCGCGCGCTGTACACCTTGCCTTGCTGTGGAGTTTCATTCCCGCATCGCTAGCTTACCAAATCAGTCCGTATACTTGTTACTGACCCTGCTTGTTCTGAGGACCCGATCTGTTGCAGGCTTTGCCTGCTATTTGACTATTCTCTCTGTGTGCTCCCTGCCTGTTCTGTTTGCCAATTTCAAAACAAGTCAAGATAGACAGGACAAATTCCAAGTTGTAAAATCACCAAGGATTCAAAAAGAAGGGTGATCAACCACTTTGTCTAAGTTGCAGGGGATAACCCTAAATTTCATAATTTGTCAATTGACAATTGTAGTTGCAATTATCACTAGAGTAAATCTTATATAAAATGTAACTTTTATTTTCTTCAATATAAAACCAACCATATTGGTTTCAATATAAAACCAAAAACTAATTTCAAAACCAATAACCACCTACTGGTGGTCACAAAACACACAGTACCACACAAAGCAGATAGGGCAAAGTTTTTTGCAATCTTGTCTTATTGTTCAAATTATCTCAATGAGTCTTTTTCTTCTTCTATTCTCTATTTCTTAATAAGTAAGAAGCCAACCTTCGTGGGTTAGTAAATATAGGAAAGTGAGGAAAGACTCCAGATAAATCAAATCCTGTGAGATCACAATAGGGGGAGCGCTCCCCTGCAAACTCAAACAGCAATACTTGCAAGAAAAAAAACCACCGTTTGGCTATTGCACTGTATCCGCAGTTCGCACACTTGGCACACTCGATGGGTTTCGCTACTTAATTGTAGCGTCATCAGGAGTAGTTAGAGGTTCAGTGTGTGCAAGAGGAATGAACTTCTTAAAAGGAGTCTAGGGTTTATATTAGACATGTGCACAGCACAAAATTTAGTTTTGAACTAATGGATTAGTCCTAAAATGCAATTTATTTAGTTGCTAAACAAATTCGTTTTCAGTTCTTTAGTATGAAACTAATTTCATTCATCCGAAAACCAGTGGATACAATTACTATTGTAGTGGCTCCTCAGAGGGCTGAGATCGCTGCTTGTTACAGTATCACTCACTCTCAACACAATGTGCCAGGCAAAGCTGTTACAGTAACTGACTGCTGCTCATCACAGTGCTCAGTTTCAGTTAAACTAGTAAATAATATTTTTATATATAAGAGGTTAGAACAATATTATTTCCTTGTTTTACTGAAACTCTGAGCGCTGTTACAGTCAGTTACTGTAACAGCTGAGCCTGATACATTGTACTGAGAGATAATATAACAAGCAGCCGATATCAGCGCTCACAGCCACTGGATTTAAAGGGCTAAAATAAAAAAGGCTCCTCTCTGTATAATGTATAGAACATCCTCCTGCATTAATTAATACCCCTCTCTGTATAATGCAGATAACATCCTCCTGCATTAATTAATACCAGACTGAGACACAAGGACAGGAGGGCCAGGAAGAAAACTAAAGTAATCCCTATGCTGGGAATGATTTCTATCTAAGAAAACCTCACGAAGAATAACAGATGTTGTATACATTATACGGAGAGGGGTATTAATTAATGCCCCTCTCTGTATAGAACATCTTACTGTATGGCATGTGGAGGGTGCAGAACTTCGGAATGCAATGCTTATCCAGCACAGGAGAGGGAACTTTTACTTAAACTTTGTATCTCTGTGGGGAGACACAGGAATATAAAAGCGGGAGAGGGAAAATATTAACGTAAATCGGTCTGAAAGCTCAGAGAAGAGATGACTGGTGCAAATTTATTTTTATAATAAAATAAAGCACTTTAAATCTAGGGAAAACATTCAAATAAATCACACTGAAGGCTCATAATGACAGAGTAACTGTGAGAGCTGGATACTAAATGTATCAGACGTAAAAAAAAACCTTTATAACAAGCAGCACTGGGAGAGGAGAGGGACTTTATATAAAATGTGTATTCTAGATGAGGAAAGGGGGATAGTGCTCCTGGATAATATAAAATGTATCAGACCTAAGCCCATATTATGCAGTGCGGGAGGGGAGATAACACACGTTTTATAAAGTCCCTCTCTTCTCCCAGCGCTGCTTGTTATAAAGGGTTTTTACTATCCAGCCCTCCTCTGTCATTAGCTTTCAGTGTGATTTATTTGAATGTTTTCCTTCTCCAGCTGCTTTTGTCATCTTGTCTGCCTCATAGATATGCAAAGGTTAAGTAAAGGTTTCCTCTCCTGTGCTGGCTGTCTGTGCTGCGAGTGAGTATTCTGGAGCTCTATCACTGTCAGATTTCGGGTAGGGGTTGGAAGGATTACACATACAAACCTTTTCTGTAGCTTTGCATTCAATACTGGTCTCCTTCACTCATCAATGTAATATCATAAAAAGAACTGAAACTAAAATGTAGTGCATTTTATTTTAGTTTCTTTTGTTTTTTGAACTGAACAGTTTCATATCTCTTGAGTCATACTAAAACTAAATTATCCCAAAATTCGGACTAAATCGTTTTAGTACTAAAACGAATGCACATATCTAGTTTATATACCTTTATTGATTAGAAAATATAACACAGTTGTGGTGGTAGTTATCCTAAGGACAACCTCCCCGTCATATATTGGTGCATCAGTGACTGACAGAAGAGCTACACCAATAAGACCATAGAATCAGCAAACTCAAGATTCCAAAGATTAAAGATAACAGAGTAAAAAGGGTTGTTTATTCGTGCATGCTAACCCCTCATTGGTCCGCAGAGTTCACATATCACAAATGCGTATTTCCACATGCGCTTTTTGGTTATCAAAAATCGAGAAAATAAAAATCGCGTTTCTAATGTTTTTCTCGCTAGATTTTTGCGCATGCATATGCGTCAGGCCCTCCAACGTGTCTTAGCGCATGCGCATTGGACATTAAAAGACGGAAAGTGAAAATCGCGTTTGCTACTCGCGCACATACGCATGCGTCAACTCTACTTACATCAAAGCATGGAAAAAGGTGAAACTTATGCGCATGCGTATGCGCCAGGCCCTCCAATGCGTTTTGGCGCATGCGCATTAGACATTAAAAGACGGGAAGGTAAAAATCACGCATTCTGCTCCCTGCACATACGCATGCGTCAGTCCTGCTCACACCAAACGTAAAAAGAAATTATGTTCCCATATCTTGAGAACTCAAGGTGTGTGCCAGGCTCACAATACATCTTGGCGCATGCGCTCAGACCTAAAGAGATGCAACATCTTCCCTCTTGCATAGTCGGACAGAATAAAATATAGATTATAAATGGAAATATATATTTTCCTAAGAAATTATTATCCAAAAACATGCAAAGAGGGGATGGGACCAACCCCTTAAACGATCTATAAATTACAGAAATGATGTATATGTAAATCCCTCATTAAGACCCTTGGTTGGTAAGTGTTTGCAATTTGTATATCCACCAAGCTTCTTTTTGTTGTAATTTTTTGTCAATGTTTGATTTTGATTTGGTCAATTACCATAAATCGAACATCGTCAGATTTGTTTTCATGATGTATACGTAGATGTCTTGAGACCGGAGTCTCTCTTAGATAACGAACTGAACTAATATGTTCAAGTATACGTGTACGTAATTGACGAATTGTCTTGCCCACATAGAGAAGTCCACAGGAGCATTGTAGGAGATATATGACTCCTTCAGATTTACAGTTGAAGGATCTTCTAACTTCAAAATTGTTTTGGTTGCTGCTATCTCTAAAGGTGTCAGATGGTATAGCTATATATTGGCATGCTTTACACTTGCCGCATTTTCATGTGCCACAGAAAATTTGTGTTAGCCAAGTAGTTTTAGTTTCTTTCTTAATTTTGGCATTATAATGACTGTGGCAAAAAGTGGAGGGCCCAGTGATATACACGAGCACCCCAGACGATAATCACCTGTCCCTACCAGAAAGTAGGGGCAGCACTCGCTCTACTTCAGGATTGAACCTGACCTACAAATAGTATATTTCAAAAACTAATCAACAGTCAACATGAACTGTTAAAAAGTGCTAGAGGAGTGACTAAATGAAAAAATACATTTATTGTTGACGCATTAGACACTCCCAGAACAAAAATAATAAAAGCATACATAAACGACAAGCATTACAGGGTGTATTGGAAAGGAATCCAGTATTGTGATCAGTACTCAATAATAATATAAATATTAAATGCAATATATGATCCCACTGAAAAGGCTCCCACAATGAGAGAAACTGGACACCAAAAATGGTGATCAGCAGGTAGCGCAGCACAACCAGCACACACAAACTGTCCCTAAGCTGATCGAGCTCATGCTCAAAATTTCTGTCCTCACCCTAAAATGCCAAACACAAAACACACAACTCTAAAATCAAAGTTGGTCCATAGAGCTCAACATATGTTTCGCCGACTAGGCGTCGGCTTCATCTGGAGCAAAAATTTGTTGGTACTGATGTATGTACCTCCCTCTTTTTATTCATTAGTGGGTCTAAAATTGACCAATTTCTAACCTCAAAAAAGTCACATGTACCTCCTATGCAGAACGCCATATAATTGAACACATGTGTCATGTTGTGACCAATTATGTAAATGAGAGGTCACATGGTGTCTAAGTATTAAATAGGAAGAATAGAAAATGATCTGAATGAACGGCTGTCCAAATTGACAAGATTGAAACAGTCCACAATAAGGCACACAACATCAATATCACCAGATAATCTAAAGTGATTATAATACCCGGTATAGACTGATAGGATGAAATCATATGGTGAATAATAGACGTATATGTACCATCAAACTCTTTAAGAGCCGAAAAATACGATAACAGAAGGATCTCTGTGCAAAGGTTATGATGATAATCAGCTAGATTTACGGCTCTGACCAATAAGAAAATCTTAATGGTCACCAAAGCGATGAATCGCCAGTCAAGAACATAAAAGTAATACTTAAGCCAAATCTAGGTACTGGGCTACTTGTGTGAAGGAATCAGCTGTGTCATAAACGTCATGTGGCTTGCTAGGACCAATCGCATGAATGAACAGTCACATGGTGTCCCAAGGATGAATAAAAAGGATTGAAAAGCGGACATTTATTAAAGTAAACGATACATAGAAAGTAGTAAACAAATGACTGTCAGTATCGTCGAAAACCATCAAATGATCCACAATGGTTGTAGTGTCCAGTATAATCCATATTAATTAAAAGAAAAAGGAAAAAAGAGAGACAACGTGAAAAATCATGTACCGTTATTAGACCAGAATCCTAATCCTACTTTGGGGCATCTAAAAATTAAGATTGCAGGGGACCAGGGTCTCCGCTTAGGTTGTAAACCAAGCTGGATCGATATCCTTATCAAGGATCATGAGTTATTTGGTCTATAGTCTCTACCACGTACAGACATATGTTCATCCAACTATATTCATATATTAAGATGATGGACAGCTAGAGTTGCGATACTGACAATGAAATAATCTTAGTGATCCCCAAAGTAATGGGTCGCCGATGAAAAGCAATAAGAAGATATATAATAACCAGACGACATCAAGAAAATGAGCTATTGTTGAAAAGGGACCAGCTGTGTCCCGATAGTCATGTGGCTTACTACTGCCAATCCTATGAATGAACAGTCACATGGTATCCTAAGAGCGAATAGAAGAGACTAAAAAACAATTATTTGTGAAAGTGAATAGTGCATAGAAAATAATAAACAAATGAACAAATGACTGTCCGTATCTTCAAATCACATCAGGCAATCTCCAGTGGTTGTAATGACCAGTATGATCAGTATTGCTTAAAGGATAAAGGAAACAACATATATGATCATGTGCCATTATTACATGTAAGTCATACTGCCACTTGGGGATATCGAAACTTTAATATTGTAGGGGACCAATATTCATAGAACTACAAGATGATCCAATGAAAATAAGACCTAGATCAATCACATAGATATAGAGATGCCTAAGTCTGCAGATCACTAGTTTTAATAGGAAGCTATATGAAAAAGTCCTAATGATCAGATGGAATCTAGGCAAAAATTGGAAACAGCCATATTGTATGATCAACCATCCTACAAGATTAGATGTTCGAAAGGGATACCAATGATAGTATCCCCCAGTTTCTATCAGATGCAAAAAATGTGTATTCAAAACATGTATACTCCAAAAAAATCTGCCTCCTGCTAGGAAACAGTAATAGTCTGAGTGAATATAATGATTAGCCCACATGACCGTAAATAGGTCCCTCAAGTGGCTCAAGTGATGACCACAGACATATATGACCTTTATATAATGAGAGTCGCAAGGGTTTGCCAACATATCATTAGATCAATCGATCTCTTATCATAATCCGATATTGTACGATGTCTAATAGACGTCACATAAAGTACCCATTGTAGATACATATCTAGAGGCATTCAACTAAAGGAGACAGGCAATGGATATTAAATTATTATGAAAAGTAGTGATGTCATTACTGGCTATAAGTAATTGTTCGTCTTATAAGAATGGAGTGTATGAGAAACCCTCATTTAAACCTATCGGTGATAGCGTATGAAGTTTGTAAATCCACCGGCATTCCTTTTGCCGGAGCCTACGATCTAAATTGCCCTTTCTAGGTGATGGAACCACTGTTTCCAATCCACAGAACTTTAGGACACTAGCATTGTTGGCATGACACTGTGCTAGGTGACGTGAGATAGAGGTCTCTTGAATTCGTCTTACCGAATGAATATGTTCCATAATTCTTCTCTTAAATGGACGGAGAGTTTTGCCAACATACATCTTACCACATTCACATGTGGCCAGATAAACTAGACCACTGGAATTACAGTTGAAAAAGGTCTTAATTTCATGATCCTGTTGTTTCTGAGAATCAGTAACTTGTTTAGAATTTTTTTGGATATATTTACATGCGACACAATGGCCACATCGATATGTGCCACGTAAATTCTCTGAAAGCCATGTGACCGGTCTCTTCTTGATAACCGAATTATGATGGCTGTGTACCAATCTATCTCTCAGATTTCTGCTACGTCTAGCAGTAACTGAGGGTCTAGCCCCCAATTTATCTGATAGCTGGGGATCCATGGTTAGTAAAGGCCAAAACCTGTCTAGAATGGAATGGATCTGGTTCCAGCCTCTATCAAAGGTCCCAATGCATCTAATTATGTTGTTATTTTTGGGTTTAGGGTCTTGTAAAAGGCTCTCACGAGACCTCAGCATGGCCTTTTGAAATGCCTTCTTAAGATGTCTATTCGGATATCCTTTATCACGAAAATCTTTTTTCAGTTTTTTGGCTTTAATCAGAAATTCTTCATCAGACGAACAAATTCGTCTCAGTCTCAAGTATTGGCCAACCGGAATACCTTTTTTGAGTGTGAATGGGTGAAAGCTTTGCCAGTGTAATAAGTTGTTTGTTGCTGTAGATTTCTTATATAAAGTCGTCGACAGGGTTCCGCCCACCATTTTAGAAATTTTGATATCCAAGAAAGAGATACTCTCTTTCTGTACCTCAAAGGTGAACCTTAAATTATACGTATTGTCATTGAGAAGAGACATAAATTGTAAAAATTCTTGTTCAGTACCCTTCCACAGTATTAGTACATCGTCAATGTATCTAAGCCACAATTCAATTCTATTCATATAGGGTTTTAGTAAATCATTGGTTTTGCAATTTTCTTCCCATATGCCCAGATATAAATTTGCATATGATGGTGCCATTGAAGAGCCCATCGCCATACCTCTCAATTGGTGGAAGTACTGGCCCTTGAACAAAAAATAATTATGAGTAAGTACAAAATTGGTCAATCCAACCAAAACATCAATACGCAGGCCAGTCAGTGTGTCATCCCTTTCAAGAAAGGTTCTGATATGATTAAGTCCAAGATTGTGTGGAATACTCGAATACAGTGACTCAACATCTAAACTGCATAATAAGGTATCACTGTTAATGTTAATGCCTTTAAGAATTTGTAGTGCCTGTTTGGTGTCTCTTAAATATGAAGGCAGCTTTTCTACATATTTCCTCAGAATCTTGTCTAGGAATATACTAGAATTCTGCGTAAGACTATCGTTGCCAGATATAATTGGGTGACCAGGTGGTTCATTAATACTTTTATGAGTTTTGGGAATACCATAGAATGTAGCAATGGTAGGAGAAGATGGAATGAGAAATTTGTATTCAGATTTAGTGATTAAAGTCTGTTCAAAGGGACAACGAATCAGATCCTTAAGTTCACAAATAAACTGAATGGTAGGATCCTTAGGCAGCCTGGTATACATATCCGTATCATCAAGAATTTTATACACCATCTTTTCATAAAATTCAATAGACATCAGTACTATGTTTCCACCCTTATCTGACTGTTTAATTATCAATGATTTATCAGATTCAAGTTCTTTTAAGGCCTTTCTTTCAGTAAAGGTGAGATTGTCACTAACTGATGCTAATACGTCAGATTCGCTCAAATGATCGATTTCCGCGCAAACCAAATTACAAAACATTTCAAAATTCCCAAAGTCTTTAAAATTAGGTGTAAAACGACTCTTAATGAGTAGATTTGTAAGGCTTTCCTGATTAGTTGCCTGTTCCTCCAGTAAGTCAGTCAATATTCTTAGACAGGGAAGATCTGAGGGTTCGAGGCCCAAATCTTTTAATCTTTGTTCTTCCTTAGTTTTATGTGCTTTATGCAAGTATACAATGTGCTTTATACAAATAGATGGATATCCTTTGTCCATTCAAACTTGTCAAGATTGGAAACAGGTATGAACGAGATGCCCTTGCTAAGGACTGAGATATGAGCATCTCTAAGTGAAAAATCAGATAAATTTATTACTGACAAACCATGACCTTCAAGGGCATTAAATGTATTGGAGATAAGGTTAGATGTTTCCACCTTAATGGGAATCTCGATACTATTATGAGTATTGTGAGAGGGTACTGGGTGGTGGGTGGGGGATCGTAAATTGGTACGTCTATTCTGAGAGAGATGATTCTGGGTAACAGAGTGAAACAATTCTGAATCAACATCACCAATCTCCAAGTGATTAGCTTTATTGGTCAATTGTATACATTTCGATCCCTTTTGTTGCCTCTGTACCCTCGGTAACCCCATTTCTTCCGATCTCGCAGTTTTTCTGGTAGGATGTCTCTATCTAAAAAAGAAACACCCTTCTTCAAAATACCCCTCCTTGAGGCTGGACTATATTCGGAACTGGCATTGCTATCAATATCAGTGTCAGTAGACTTCCCTTCAGTAGATGATGTACCAAATCTACTAGTTTTTCTTGTCTTATTGGTTTTGTATACCAAACCAGTTCTATAATCCTCAGTATCTCGAAAGAATTTACGTTGTTTTCTATCCTTAATCTCCCCCTCATACCTTGCCATCTGTCTTTCTAATTTTCCTTCTACTTCACAAAATTCAACTTCATCAGTTTCTGTTTTAAACAGTTCAACCTCTGATCTTACTTCAGTATCAACAGTTTCCAATTCAAGCCGTTCATATTTACAAATAATCTGCATAAATTTGCGAGAGCATTCTTCAGCAGCATCTCGCCATTCTTGATGAAATCCTTCCTGAGAAATATGTGAAGCTGGGTTCGTATAGATCCTAAGACCACGTGGGATCATGTTCTTTTTGAGATAATTTGTAGACATGTGCATTCGTTTTAGTACTAAAACGATTTAGTCTGAATTTGGGGATAATTTAGTTTTCGTATGACTCAAGAGATACGAAACTGCTCAGTACAGAAAACGAAAGAAACTAAAATAAAATGCACTACATTTTAGTTTCAGTCCTTTTTGTGATATTACATTGAGTGAAGGAGACCAGCAATGAAGAGAGCAACATCGCAAAGCTACAGAAAAGGTTTGTATGTGTAATCCTTCCCGACCCCTACCCAAAAATCTGACAGTGATAGAGCTCCAGAATACTCACTCGCAGCACAGACAGCCAGCACAGGAGAGGAAACCTTTACTTAACCCTTGCATGTCTATGAGGCAGACAAGATGATAAAAGCAGCTAGAGAAGGAAAACATTCAAATAAATCACACTGAAAGCTAATAACAGAGGAGGGCTGGATAGTAAAAACCCCTTTATAACAAGCAGCGCTGGGAGAAGAGAGGGACTTAAAACAGTGCTGCTTGTTATAAAGGGTTTTTTACGCCTGATACATTTAGTATCCAGCTCTCACAATTACTGTCATGAGCCTTCAGTGTGATTTATTTGAATGTTTTCCCTGGATTTAAAGTGCTTTATTTTATTATAAAAATAAATTTGCACCATTTATCTCTTCTCTGAGCTTTCAGACCGATTTACGTTAATATTTTCCCTCTCCCCTGCTTTTATATTCCTGTGTCTCCCCCACAGAGATACAAAGTTTAAGTAAAAGTTCCCTCTCCTGTGCTGGATAAGCATTGCATTCCGAAGTTCTGCACCCTCCACATGCCAATACAGTAGGATGTTCTATACAGAGAGGGGCATTAATTAATGCAGGAGAATGTTCTATACATTATACAGAGAAAGGTATAAATTGAGGAGGATGTTCTATACAGAGAGGGACATTAATTAATTCAGGAGGATGTTCTATACACTATACAGAGAGGGGAATTAATTAATACCCCTCTCTGTATAATGTAGATAACATCCTCCTGCATTAATTCATGCAGGAGGATGTTCTATACATTATACAGAGAGGAGCCTTTTTTTTTTAGCCCTTTAAATCCAGTGGCTGGGAGCGCTGAGATCGGCTGCTTGTTATATTATCTCTCAATACAATGTATCAGGCTCAACTGTTACAGTAACCGACTGTAACAGCACTCAGTTTCAGTAAAACAAGGAAATAATATTGTTATAAACTCTTATATATAAAAATATTATTTACTAGTTTTACTGAAACTCTGAGCGCTGTGATGAGCAGCAGTCCGTTACTGTAACAGCTTTGCCTGACACATTGTGCTGAGAGTGAGAGATACTGTAACAAGCAGCGATCTCAGCCCTCTGAGGAGCCACTACAATAGTAATTGTATCCGCTGGTTTTCAGATGAATGAAATTAGTTTTCATACTAAAGAACTGAAAACGAATTTCTTTAGCAACTAAATAAATAGCATTTTAGTACTAATCCATTAGTTTAAAACGAAATTTTGTGCTGTGCACATGTCTAATAATTTGTAAGGGAGGATATTTCCCAATTCGATCTGATTTGTCTTTTTAATAATTTGGCAATTTTGGGCCCCCTAGCCCTAAAATCACTAGTTGCTGTTTCAGTGGTTTCGATGCCTTCTGAAAAAACCTTTTCGGCATCGCGGCACCAATGTGTGCCCTTACCTACTTCATTTAGGAACCCAGCCATAATAGGGCGGTCGTTTATGTATGCTTTTATTATTTTCGTTCTGGGAGTGTCTAATGCGTCAACAATAAATGTATTTTTTCATTTAGTCACTCCTCTAGCACTTTTTAACAGTTCATGTTAACTGTTGATTAGTTTTTGAAATATATTATAATGACTGTGAAAAACTTCATCTCGAATATTTCGTCCCCGTCTGGTTGTAAAGGTAGCAGTTGTTGAAACAACATTTGTTAGATCTTTATCAGCCGTTAGAATTGACCAATAAATCTGCAATATTGATTTAATATCACTATTGGCTATGTCATAGTCTCCAATAAGTCTAATACTGCCAGTATTGCATTTCAGCTTCTTTAAGTAGTATCACTCTATCTTTTCCCAGAGCCCGATGAAAAGCCCTTTTTAGAACTCTCTGTGGGTATCCTTGTTGTCTAAACCTGGCATGTAAATCCTGTGCTTGTATCAAAAACTCTTCTAAAGTGGAGCAATTTCTCCTCAATCTTAAGTATTGTCCCACTGGTATCCCTGCTTTAAGGGAATAGGGATGGTAACTCTCCCAATGTAGTAAATCATTGGTTGAAGTGGGTTTTCTATATATTGTGGTATTGACTTTTCCCTCAGTTTATGACTTGCTGATGTTAATATAAAGAAAATTCAAAGACGTGGTTTGTATCTCAGATGTAAATTTTAGGTTCAGTTCGTTGTTATTTAAATTTTGACAAAATTTGGTAAAGCTCTCAACGTCTCCTTCCCACACAATTAAAATGTCATCAATAAAACGTTTCCACATTGAAATCTTTGAGGTGAATATTTCCATTTCAGGATGGAATACATATTGTTCCTCCCAGAGCCCCAAGAAGAGATTTGCATATGATGGGGCACTGGATGTGCCCATCGCACTGCCCCGAATCTGTAAATAATAGTGCCCATCGAACAGGAAGAAATTTCTAGTCAAGATAAATTCCAAAAGATTCAACAAGAAATCAATCATTTGCGAGGTATAGTTAGTCTTATTCATTAGGAAATATCTTGTGTGTGAAAGGCCTTGTTCATATAGATCCATAAAGGTTCTCCACATCTAAACTACATAGTAGACTATCCAAAGGGATATCAATTTCTGAGATTTTCATCAATGTATCCTTTGTATCTCTCAGATATGATGGTAAAGTCTGAACAAGAGGTTTAAGGAAACTATCAACATATTGGCTGATCCTCTCTGTCAGATTGTTATTGCCAGAAACTACTGGACGTCCCGGTGGATCAATGGGGCTTTTATGTAATTTCGGCAAACAATTAAAAGTAGCTATTGTTTGTGCTTCTGGATATAAGGTCTTACATTTGTCTTTAGTTATCAATCCCTGTTCTGTCGCTTGTTGTAGGATGTTATACAACTCTTTTTTGAAAATCTGTAAGGGATTAGATGGTAAAATTCTATATGTTGTCTTGTCTTGTAAAATACATTCCACCATTGTTGCATATTTGTCACCATCCATCACAACTGTATTTCCCCCCTTATCGGAGGGTTTTATAATTAATTCAGTATTTGCTTTTTAGTTGGTTCATAGCAAGTCTCTCCTCTTGTGAGAAGTTGTTTGAACTCATATATTTTTTCCTTGGTTTTAGAGATTCAATGGCTGCAGTAGTCATGTTTACAAATGTCTGAATACTACTATAATCTTTGAAAGGAGGGGTGAATAGACTTTTAGATTTTAAACCACCCAATGGAATAACGTTTCCTTCATTTTCTTCTAGTAAGGAAACCATATCTTCCAGACACGTCAGTTCTTGTACCGTAAGGTCTAAATCTTTTTCTTAATATTAAGATGGAATTTGTGTAGTGCTAACTTCCTAGCAAATAGATTTATATCCTTTATCCAGTGAAATTTATTTAATTGTGGCCTAGATACAAAGGACAGACCTTTATTTAAGACTGCTATCTGTTTGTGAGTAAGGGTCTGTGATGATACGTTAATTATTTTATTGGGTATATTGTTGTCCATTTCCCCCTTCCTCCCTTCCGTGTTATTCTTTGATTCAAAGGACCCTGATTGTAAGTATGGTCGAGATTGTTTCTGCTGGCTTCTAAAAAAGACACCTGTTTTTTGAGGATACCCCGTGTTCTAGTAGGTTTACCGGAGTCCGAATCTGATTCAGGTGTATCATAATCTGAAGTCGTTACAGTATCTGAGTTTCTCCGTACCACTCTTTTGAACCTCCTATATACAGTATTATGTTTGTAATCGTATTGTGAGCCTGGCACACACCTTGAGTTCTCAAGATATGGGAACTTAATTTCTTCTTACGTTTGGTGTGAGCAGGACAGACGCATGCGTATCTGCAGGGAGCAGAAAGCGTGATTTTTACCTTCCCGTCTTTTAATGTCTAATGCGCATGTGCCAAAACGCATTGGAGGGCCTGGCGCATACGCATGTGCATAACTTTCACCTATTTCCACGCTTTGATGTAAGTAGAGTTGACGCATGCGTATGTGCGGTGAGTAGCAAACGCGATTTTCACTTTCCGTCTTTTAATGTCCAATGCGCATGCGCTAAGACACGTTAGAGGGTCTGACGCATACGCATGCGCAAAAATCTAGCAAGAAAAACATTAGAAACTCGATTTTTATTTTCTCGATTTTTGATAACCAAAAGCGCATGTGGAAATACGCATTTGTGATATGTGAACTCTGCGACCAATGAGGGGTTAGCATGCACGAATAAACAACCCTTTTTACTCTGTTATCTTTAATCTTTGGAATCTTGAGTTTGCTGATTCTATGGTCTTATTGGTGCAGCTCTTCTGTCAGTCACTGATGCACCAATAGATGACGGGGAGGTTGTCCTTAGGATTACTACCACCACAACTGTGTTATATTTTCTAATCAATAAAGGTATATAAACCCTAGACTCCTTTTAAGAAGTTCATTCCTCTTGCACACACTGAACCTCTAACTACTCCTGATGACGCTACAATTAAGTAGCGAAACTCGTCGAGTGTGCCAAGTGCGCTAACTGCGGATCCAGTGCAATAGCCAAACTGTGTTTTTTTTCTTGCAAGTATTGCTGTTTGAGTTTGCAGGGGAGTGCTCCCCCTATTGTGATCTCACAGGATTTGATTTATCTGGAGTCTTTCCTCACTTTCCTATATTTACCAACCCACGAAGGTTGGCTTCTTACTTATTAAAAAATAGAGAATAGAAGAAGAAAAAGACTCATTGAGATAATTTGAACAATAAGGCTAGGGTCAGACGAACGCATTTTTATGTTGTCTGTGAAAAAGTGCGTTCGAACGAATGGACGCATTTTTTCACAGAATACGTGATAGTGGTCATACTACGCGCATTTTCGTCCGTGATTTTGTACGGATCATCAATAAAACTCTTTTTGCGTCTGGACGTTATGTTGGCCGGACATTAGCAGCGTCTGACATCTCCTAATCATGCACACACGCCGCTAGCAGACGCAGCGCACTCTGTACGTCAGTACCTGCCGTTTCACGTTCTCGAAAAAATGCGTTCATTTTCCACTTGCGTTGCGCAGCCGGACTTTTGTGCGACCGTACTTCGTATATTGGCCGTCATTGCCTGGCACTTGCTGCTAGTGCGGCCGTGATTAAGTGCAGCTGCACGCGCGTTCGCACTGCCTCAGTCTGACCCTAGCCTTAGACACGATTGCAAAAAACTTTGCCCTATCTGCTTTGTGTGGTACTGTGTGTTTTGTGACCACCAGTAGGTGGTTATTGGTTTTGAAATGGTTTTATATTGAAGAAAATAAAAGTTACATTTTATATAAGATTTACTCTAGTGATAATTGCAACTACAATTGTCAATTGACAACGGTTATGTTTGCCTCCTGTTGCTACTGTTGTGCGCCAATTCTCACCATATACAGTAGCGCAGTACTAGTGCCTAAACGTTGTTGACCCGGTTTTGTTATAACAACTACTCTCGCTCTTTGCCCCTATCTGGTATGTTCGCTGCTTGTTACTGCTGGTGCGCTTCCATCTTACCATACACTATAGCGCAGTAATATTTTGGTGCACTGCCACTGACGCGTGTACCAGATTCCAATCATTTTAATATTTGAATGCAGAGTCCACCCCTGCACTCTTCCACAATACCTCAGAGAGGTTACAGTGTGAAGGCACTAGCTGGCACCAAAGGTCCAATTTTAATGCACCTGTTGTTACTTTCATCCAAAGCCTGCATAAATTTCACATTAATTTAGCCAAAAAAATCACTAAACTTGTTCTGCGTGTCCTAAAACGTCTCCTCTTTTCATACAGGCTGCCGCCCCAAGCAGTTGTTTATGAATAGATTAAAGGAAAACCATTTACCGTCATTTGAAATGTCATTTTTTCTTTTTAAATGTTTCTATACAGCCGACAAACCCGCCACTTCACGGGCAGGTTATGGGGACCTCCTAGGCACGATATTTGAAGGAATTTTTCGTTTTTATTCTTAACCTTTATTTCATGGAAAAATCACTGTTCCTTTAAATACATTTTAATTTATTTAGTGGATTCCTGTCCAGTGCGGTGAGAAGCAAACGTAATGTAGTGTAGACACGCTGCGAGGCGGAGCGGAGTGAAGTCAAGCCTGCAAAATGTTTGCTTCTCTTCGCTTCGCTACGCTGTGAGTCGCTACACGTTCAGTGTGTCTCAGCCTTTATTCCCGTATCGCTAGCTTACCGAATCAGTTTGTATACTTGTTACTGACCCTGCTTGTTCTGAGGACCAGATCTGTTGCCGACTAGGGATGAGCCGAACACCCCTGTGTTTGGTTCGCATTCGAACTCGAACAATTTCAAAAGTTCGAGTTCGAACGAGAACACGAACCAAACTCAATGCAAGTCAATGGGACTCAAAAGTTCGATATTTAGAGTGCCCTGCAAGAGGGCTAATATGCAAGATATTTGCCATAAAAGGTGTATGGGGGTCCGGGTAGTGCCCTGGGGGACAGGAAACAAGGAAAAAAACAGTAAACGGTTTTCCTTTAATCTATTCATAAATAACTGCTTGGGGCGACAGTCTGTATTAAAAAAGGAGACATTTTAGGACACGTAGAACAGGTTTAGTGATTTTTTGGCTAAATTATGGTGAAATTTATGCAGGCTTTGGATGAAAGTAACAATAGGTGCTTTAAAATGGGGCCTTTAGTGTCGGCAACAGTGCCGTCACACCGTAACCCCTCTGTGGTATTGTGGAAGAGTGCAGGGTTGGACCCTGCAGTGCAATATTAAAATGATATGAATCTGGTATAGGCGTCAGTGCACCCAAATATTGTGCCTTTGGTGGCAGCAAGTGCCTTCACACCATAATCCCTCTGTGGTATTGTGGAAGAGTGCAGCGGTGGACCCTGCGGTCCAATATTAAAATGATATGAATCTGGTACAGGCGTAAGTGCACCCAAATATTGTGCCTTTGGTGGCAACAAGTGCCTTCACACCGTAACCCTTTTGTGGTATTGTGGAAGAGTGCAGGGTCCAAAAAATTAAAATGATATAAATCTGGTAATATAGGCGTCAGTGTCAGTGCACCCAAATATTGTGCCTTTGGTGGCAGTAAGTGCCTTCACACCATAACCCTTTTGTGGTATTGTGAAAAAGTGCAGGGTTGGACCCTGCAGTCCAAAAAATTAAAATGATATAAATCTGGTAATATAGGCGTCAGTGTCAGTGTACCCAAATATTGTGCCTTTGGTGGCAGCAAGTGCCTTCACACCGTAACCCCTTTGTGGTATTGTGGAAGAGTGCAGTGGTGGAGGTTTTGTGAATGCAAAAGAGATCCCCGATCTATTCCGTTACGTCAGCATCAGGGATCAGGGGATTGATAGCTGCTGATCTAGGACTGATTAATTTTTATAAATGTCAGCCGGTCTGCAGAGTTGGTGGACAGAGGCACTCTTTTGTCTGTGACAAAACCTCCAGTGGCACTAAACGTTCTTTCAGAAAGCACGCTGGATGAAGGGCAACCTAGTAGCTGCATAGCATATTGGCTAAATTCTGGCCAGTGATCCAATCTCAACACCCAGTAAGCCAGTGGATCATCTGCTGGAAAGGTATCCAGGTCTGCCCTTGCCCCTAGGTAGTCCTGCACCATATGGTGAAGACGCTGGCAATGGGTGCCTACATTTGATGTCCCTAGGCGTCGTGGACTAAAAAAATTGGAAAAGGCATCAGTCAAGCGGCCCCTTTCACTGCTCTTCCTCTTATCAACTGCAGCCTCAGAAGCACCTGTGTCATCACTTGGTAACCTACCAGTGCCTGGAACGGTGTTACACAAGTGTCGCTTTAGAGCGTCCTCAAGTTTTTTCATCCTGTCCTCCCTCTGTGCGGGCAGGATGAGCTCTGCAACTTTACCCTTGTATCGTGGATCAAGAAAGCTTGCCAACCATAATGATCCCTCTCCTTGATAGCACGAATCCTAGGGTCCTTTACCAGGCTTTGCAGGATAAGGGAGCCCATGCAGCGTAGGTTTGAGGTGGCATTAGCCTCCGAGTCTTCCTGGTCAATGAGGATGACCCAATCGTGCACTTCCTCCTCCCAGCCACGTACTAGTCCTTGGATTTCTGGGCACACAAAACCCTCCCTTGAGGAATCCCCACCTTCAATGCCCCCACTACTTAAATATTCCTCATCCTCCTCATCCTCCTCCTGTCTGATCTGAGGAGGACCCGCTGGAATGCTGTATGCGGCAAGACTGGGGCCTTGAGAGCCAGGGAAGGCCTCCTCTTCCTCCTGCTGCTCTGCCTCTAGAGCCACATCTATAATTCCCTGCAGAGTGTGTTCCTGCAGGAACACTAAATGAATTGTGTCACTGATGCATGCACTGTCCCTGCTCACCATCCTCAAATGGTGACACCTCCTCAAATGGTGACAGTACAGTGCATGCATCCTTGATCATCAGCCACTGCGGGCGGGAAAAAAAAACAAGTTGACCTGAACCTGTCCTTGTGCCATACTCACACAGGTACTTGTTGATGGCCCTCTGCTGCTTGTGCAGACGCTGCAGCATTGCTAATGTCGAGTTCCACCTGGTGGGCATGTCACAGATCAGACGGTTTGTGGGAAGGTGGAATTCTCTTTGAATTTCTGCCAGGCGAACACTTGCTGGGAATGACCGTCTGAAGTTGCTGCAGACTTTTCTGGCCTGGCTGAGAAGCTCTGCCAGCCCTGGGTACCTGGTTAGGAAACGCTGTACCACCAGATTTAGGACGTGTGCTAGGAATGGTACATGCGTCAACTTACCCTGGCAAAGGGCGGAGAGAAGGTTGCTGCCATTATCACAGACGACCATTCCCAGCTGAAGCTGGCTTGGTGTTAACCATCTCTGCACCTGCCCCTGCAGAGCTGACAGAATTTCTAGCCCGGTGTGGCCACTGTCCCCTAAACAAACCAGCTCAAGCACAGTATGGCATCTTTTTGCTTGAGCCATTGCGTAGCCCCTGCCACTTAAACTCGGTTTAACTGCCATTTCGCCAGAGACAGAGAAGGAGGAGGAAGAGGGAGAGGTGGTAGTGGAGCAGACAGACCTCATACAAGCAGCTTTCTGGAGGCGTGGTGGTTGAACAAGCTCCAGCACAATGCCCCTCTTGGATCCCTCCCTGCTGCAATCAGAGTTACCCAGTGTGCCGTGAAAGAAATGTAACGGCCCTGTCCATCACCTTGCTGCTGACTGCCTTTCCCAATGACTCCATAACATTGTCTTCCACGTGCTGGTATAGTGCTGGAATGGCCTTCCGTGAAAAGAAATGGCATTTTGGAACCTGCCACTGTGGTACAGCACATTCAGCAAATTCACGGAAGGAAGCAGAGTCCACCAGCTGGAAAGGCAGCAGCTGCAATGCGAGTAATTTTTCTAAGCTGGCATTTAGACGCTGTGCTTGGGGATGGTAGGGACTATATTTTTTCTTACACTGCAGCAGCTGGGGCAACGTAATCTGACTGCGTAAATCTTCAACTGATGGGATGCTGTCACATTGTGAGAAAGGACCTGGTACATCCATTACTGTAGCATCATCCCTGTCAGTGGAGGTTGGATTCAATGACATGGCAGGACATATAGTGGGGGTAGAGACAGGTGAGGAGGACCTACACAAAGTTTTGCGCCAACGGGATGCATGGCGGATGGTCATATGTCCACGCTCAAGCATTAATTGTTACATTAATTGTTGTAATCTATGTCTCATCTGACATAGATTACAAATAGCAACGGTGCGGTCTGCTGCACATTTCTTAAAGAATGCCCAAACAGTAGAGTTCCTGGATGTGTGCTTTGAGACAACAGTGCTCTGCACCTGAGCAGCTCTGAAATCTGATGCCTTGGACTGGCTAGTGCTACGGTTGGTCATAGAGGACGTTGTGCCTCGTGTTTGTTGTGCCTCCTCACTTGACTCCTCTGTTCGATCAGGCACCCAGGTGGAGTCAGTGACCTTATCATCATTGTCATCACCCCCTATCTCCTCGTCACTTGAGCCAACTTGGCAGTATGCTGCAACTGCTGGGGCAACATGAGTGCCAGTTATTTGTGTGTCATCACTGGCACCCCTTTCCTCTAGGTTGATTATACTCCCTTCCTCAACCTCAGAGATTGAATCAGAGCACTGTAGTTGCTGCACATCCTCAAGCAGCATGTCACTGTCATTGTAGTCAAACAATTCAGCTGACTCCTCTGTGTATGATAGTGAGGCTACGGCAGGAGTAGCTGTGGACCTGGAGGCTGCATTAGATGCTTTGGCAGCTGAGGTGGACTGTAAAGCACTACAAGCCTGGCTGGCAGAGGACTCGGAGGATGAGGATGGCCTGGTTAGCCAATCCACCAAATCCTCTGTATGTTGCTGCTTAAGACGGCCAACACCAGTTAGAAAGGACAAGCGTGCCCCTGCAGAGGATGCACCACGTCCACGATGACCAGAGGCACAGCCTCCCGACACAGAGGCTGCTTGCCCTCTTATCTGTGTCTGGGAGCGTCTGCCTGTCCTTTTCGGTCTTTCTGACATAGTTACATAGTTACATAGTTACATAGTTATATAGGCTGAAAAAAGACATGCGTCCATCGGGTTCAGCCTCTCCCACATAACCTACTGCTGTTGATCCAAAAGAAGGCAAAAAACCCAGTCTGAATGCTTGCCAATATGCAACATACTGGGAAAAAAATCCTTCTTGACCCCAGAATGGCAGTCAGAGTTCTCCTTCGATCAAGAAGCTTTTACCCACATATTAAATATTATAACCCTTAATATTCTGTGTCTGCAGGAAGTCATCCAGTCGTTTTTTAAAAGTCTGTACAGACTCTGACCCAACCACCTCAACAGGCAGAGAATTCCACAGCTTTATTGTTCTCACCGTAAAATAACCCTTCCTATGCTTTAAGCTAAATTTTCTTTCTTCCAGTCTAAATGGATGACCCCTTGTCCTATGTATAGTCCTGTTAATGAATAGGTTATCAGACAATGGTTGATAATGGCCCCGTATATATTTATATAAGGTTATCAGATCCCCTCTAAGGCGCCTTTTCTCTAAACTAAACAGGTTTAAACTTGTTAGTCTTTCCTCATAACTTAACCCTTCCATCCCCCTTATTAATTTAGTTGCCCGTCTCTGCACTTTTTCTAGCGATATAATATCTTTTTTTAAGACAGGTGCCCAAAATTGCACGGCATATTCAAGGTGCGGCCTGACCATTGATTTATACAGAGGCAAAATTATGTTTTCATCCCGTGAGTGAACTCCCCTTTTAATGCATGCCAGTACTTTGCTGGCCTTGGCGGCTGCTGTTTGACATTGCACATTGTTACTTAGTTTGAAGTCTATGATTATTCCCAAATCCTTCTCCTGCTTGGATTTCCCTAACTTCGTACCATTTAGGGTATAAATTGCTTGTGTGTTCTTCACTCCAAAGTGCATAACTTTACATTTATCTAGATTAAATTTCATCTGCCATTTAAGTGCCCAGTCCCCCAATCTATCTAAATCCCTCTGCAGCGAAGTAACATCCTGCTCACATTGTATTACTTTTCCTAGCTTTGTGTCATCTGCAAACACTGATACATGACTTTCAATGCCTATCTCAAGGTCATTTATAAATAAATTGAATAGTATTGGTCCTATAACAGACCCCTGAGGGACACCACTTACCACTGGTGTCCATCTTGAAAATGTACCATTTATGACCACTCTCTGTACCCTATCTTTTAGCCAGTTTTCTATCCAAGAACAAGTATTTTCATCTAGACCATTTTTTCTTAATTTAAATAGTAACCTTTTGTGTGGACCTGTGTCGAAAGACATGGTGAGTGATATATAGATTAAAGATATATAGAACTCTGATTCAACTCTGTTATAAAAATTGGAGATATGCTGCAGAACTCTGATTCAACTCTGGTATAAAGATTAAAGATTTCCAGAACTCTGGTAAAACTCAGTGAGACACCCTGATAGCTGGCAGTCAGTGACAAGACACAGATTACAATTCCCAGAAATCTCCTATAAATCAGTGAGACCCCCTGCTGGGTGGCAGTAATGAGACACAAATTACAATTCCCTGAAACCACCTATAAATCAGTGAGACGCCCTGATAGGACCCCCTGATAGCTGGCAACAGTGACAAGACACAGATTACAATTCGCACAAATCTGCTAGAAGTATGTGGGACCCTCTGATAGCTGGCAGTGAGAAGACACAGATTACAATTCCCAGAAACCTCCTATAAATCAGTGAGACCCCTGATGGGTGGCAGTGAGAACACACAGATTACTACAATTCCAAGTTATCTTCTAGAAGTGAGACCCCCACAATTGCTGCTGCAGTGAGAACACAAAGATTAGAACAATTCCCAGATATTTTGTAGAAACGACTGACCCCCAAAATAGTTGGTGGTAGTGAGAACACACAGATTACAACAATTCCCAGATATTTTGTAGAAATGAGACCCCCAAAATAGTTGGTGGCAGTGAGAGCACAAAGATTACAACAATTCCCAGATATTTTGTAGAAATGAGACCCCCACAATTGCTGGTGGTAGTGAGAACACAAAGTTTACAACAATTCCCAGATATTTTGTAGAAATGAGACCCCCACAATTGCACAAAGATTACAACAATTCCCAGATATTTTGTATAAATGACTGACCCCCAAAATAGTTGGTGGCAGTGAGAACACAAAGATTAGAACAATTCACAGATATTTTGTAGAAATGAGACCCCCAAAATAGTTGATGGCAGTGAGAACACAAAGATTAGAACAATTCCCAGATATTTTGCAGAAATGAGAACCCACAAATAGTTGGTGGCAGTGAGAACACAAAGATTACAACAATTCCCAGATATTTTGGAGAATTGAGACCCCCAAAATAGTTGGTGGCAGTGAGAATACAAAGATTAGAACAATTCCCAGATATTTTGTAGAAATGAGACCCCCACAATTGCTGGTGGCAGCGAGAACACAAAGATTAGAACAATTCCCAGATATTTTGTAGAAATGAGACCCCCAAAATAGTTGGTGGCAGTGAGAACACAAAGATTAGAACAATTCCCAGATATTTTGTATAAATGACTGACCCCCAAAATAGTTGGTGGCAGTGAGAACACAAAGATTACAACAATTCCCAAATATTTTGTAGAAATGAGACCCCCTCCCCCCAATAGCCGCTGGCAGACTGGCAGTGAGAACACACACTAACATAACAATCTCCTCTGAAAAAAACAAGTGCTGAAGGCTGTGTGAAGCCTTATATAGTGTGCTGCGGGACTTAGCTCTGTGAGCCCATGATTGGACAAAATTTGCCCAATCAGGACTCTGAGCCGTGATTGGCATAGTCTTGCACCTGTCTTGCACCTAAACTGTGGTCAGGTGCAGGCTGTAGCCAATTACAAGCTTCAGGCCAGTGGAAAAGTGCATTGTGGTCCATTGTGGTGCATTGTGGGCAAACATGCTGCGAACACGCGGAAATGTTCGAAATTCGCGAACATAAGAACTGGCGATGTTCGAATCGAACTCTGAACACATCGAACTGAACAGCTCATCCCTATTGCCGACTTTGCCTGCCATTTGACTATTCTCTCTGTGTATTCCCTGCCTGTTCTGTTTGCTTCCCGTTGCTACTGGTGTGCGTCAATTCTCACCATATACGGTAGCGCAGTACAAGTGCGTAAACATTGCTGACCCGGTTTTGTTATAGCTGCTGATGTAACTGAATAGATCAGGGATCTCTTCTGCATTACCAAAACCTCCATCACTGCACTCTTCCACAAACCCACAGAGTGGTTACTTTAGGGTGTGAAGGCACTTGCTGCCACCAAAGGCACAATATTTGGGTGCACTGCCACTGACGCCTATACCAGATTCATATCATTTTAATATTTGACAGCAGGGTCCAACCCTGCACTCTACCACAATACCACAGAGGGCTTACGGTGTGACGGCACTGTTGCCGACTCTAAGGGCCCAATTTTAAAGCACCTATTGTTACTTTCATCCAAAGCCTGCATAAGTTTCACCATAATTTAGTCAAAAAATCACTAAACTTGTTCTGCGTGTCCTAAAATGTCTCCTCTTTTTATACAGACTACCGCCCCAAGCAGTTGTTTATGAATAGATTAAAGGAAAACCATTTACCGTCATTTGAAATGGCATTTTTTTCTTTTTAAATTTTTCTATACAGCCGACAAACCCGCCACTTCATGGGCAGGTTATGGGGACCTCCTAGGCACGATATTTGAAGGAATTTTTCGTTTTTATTCTTAACCTTTATTTCATGGAAAACTCACTTTTCCTTTAACCCTTTCGCTGCTGAGCCTTTTCACACCTCTGTGCTGGGCTCATTTTTACCGGTTTCGCTCATCATGTTTAAATGCGATTTGAAGTCATATTTTATTATACAACCCAGACATATTATATATCGTTCTTTCCGGGAGACTCGGCAGATTCCTAATATATCATTATTATAAGTATACGTTATGTCCTGTCTGTATATTATAACAAAAAAATGCAATAAAATTAGAATTTTCAATAATTTACAACGTGTAAAGTTATTTTTTTCACATTTTAACATGCGAGTGTTTGCGGTTATATTTTTTATTGGTTGCGCTTGTTAAAAAAAATTGAAACGGGGAATCGTTACTTTTTTTGGGGAAAATTACGTGTTTTTTAGCAAACGCCCCCATAGAAAAAATCGTTAGTGCAGCATTATTGTTCACATTATAATTGAAATGGGAACAATATTGCTGTACTAATAAAACAAACAAAAAAAGTTTTTTAATTCTTTATTTTTTTAATTTTTAATTTTTATTTTTTTTACAGGTTACATGGTCATGTTTGGTATCATTGGAAAGGCCACGCTCTGGCCGTTCCAGTGATATCAAACATTAACCCCTAGCACGGATCGGGAGATAGGGATGGGGAGGGGGAGAGGTCCGAAGGACTTCCCCCCTCCCCTTCAGGCACCTTCCCCGCAATGGCGGGGGGGTGCCTGAAATAGACGTCATCGCGCATGCTGTCAGCCCGCACCGGGGGGCCGCCGCGGTCGGCCAGAATTCCGGCCGGTCGCTGCTGCAAAGCTCAGCGCGTCCTCCGCAGCGAAGTAGCCATGCGGCAGCACGCGCTGAGCGCGTCCGCCACATGGAGAGGGTTAAAAACTTTTTTTTTTACTTTTTGTCCTTGTTTCCTGTCTCCCAGGGCACTACCCGGACCCCCATACACCTTTTATGGCAAATATCTTGCATATATGCCCTCTTGGAGGGCACTCTAAAATTCTAACTTTCGAGTCCCATTGACTTGCATTGAGTTCGGTTCGTGTTCGAGTTCGAACTCAAACCTTTGAAATTGTTCGAGTTCGAATGCGAACCGAACACGGGGGTGTTCAGCTCATCACTAAATCAAATATGTATTAGCATAAACTGGCACCAATGCCGCCCCTATAGCCATACTTGATGTCTGTAAATTTCTCAAAATGAAAATAGTTGCACTCTAAAGCAAATGTAAGTATCTCCAAGAGGTGCTCAACAGGGGGTCCAAAATAAAGCTGTGATGATGAAAGAATGGAATGCAAGGCCTGGCTACCTCCAGAATGTGGAATAACCGTATAAAGGCCTCCTACACCCATAGTAGCCAATATAATCTCCACGTCAGACAAACAAGTGTCAGATATTTTAGTCAGAAAATGGCCTGTATCTTTGAGGATGATAGTCAAATTGAGTACCAAAAAAAAAAACCACAGGAGATACAAACTGTTACCAGTTTGAACCTCCAGGGCTCTGGAAACCCATTAATAAAAGGAGAGCTTCAAAGTGCTAAAATAAAAAACATTATTATAATGAGCGAAAAAACAGTCGCAAAAATAATAAACAAAATTAATGAGTCATACAGACCAAGGACAAAACAAAAGTAGATAAAAAAAGTGCACATATCAAACAATGAATGTGGAGACAAGAGGCCCAAAAAGGATTGGAATCGAGTAGGTGCAATAAATACTGCTAGTAAATCCTTGTATTGTACATAAACGCTTAAAAAGCTACAACAAGTTCATAAAATCTGCACTTCCCTGAGGGATCAGTAATAATTTGAACAAGATACAAACATTAGTAAAACGTAAGCACATAGGATAAAAAAACCTCACAAGTGCCTGGTTATGTACGGTAAATATTGCATATACTTTGATTTTTTTTATCAAATTGAGTACCACTTGTTTACAATAATAATCTCCAAATTTACGTATGGGTTCAAGAATTCCCCCTTTGACTGACACTATCGGTTTACCCAGAGGAGTTTGAGCATCCTTGTGTAGTTTTGGAATTGCATATAGAACAGAGGTCAAAGAGGGTTATTGAAAGTGTGCCGAATCGGCTCTGAAATTGAATGGTGAATTTCGCCATACGGTGCAATTTCGTGATCATTCGGCTATTCAAAAAGCAGGCAATTCGTCAAATATTGGCGAATTGCCAGTGAAATACGGTGCTTTTTCGACGGCAGTGAACTCCCCATAGAGAAGTAATTGTTAATCTATTCAGAGAACACCGAACAGCACTGAAATGTCAGTGAAATTCCCTGATATTCAGTGGTTGCATTCGGCAGGTTTAATCAGGCGAATCCCATAGGCCTCAATGTAAAAAATATACCTTTTTTTATTGAATATTTATTAAGCCATAATTCTTTTAATTTGCAGAAAAAGAGTCTCTTTTTTTATATTCATTTTAGGATTTTTTAGACATTCTTTTTGGGATTTTTTCAGCAAAATTTATGTTCCAATTTTTTTTGGCTGTGGAGTAGGTTTGGGGAACGTCCTTATTGACTCCCGCTATATGCGGGGGAGGTTCCCCACACGTTCTCCGCTAGCGGGAGCCCTGCGATAGATACTTACCTCTCTCTCCAGGGTCCTGTGGCGTTCTGACTTCCTGGAAGTCAGACGCTGAATTTAAGGGCCTCCCCTTGTAAATTGACATCATCGCGCCATGAGTGATGACGTCATTTTCAGGCGACCCCCTGGCAATGCATGGAGATTGCCTGAAAGGGGGGGATCCTTTCGGATCCCTCTCCACTCCGATTGGGAGGTCCCACAAGGACAAGTCAGGCACCGCTTAAAAGGGGAGAGTCTCCCTTTTTAAGTGGTGCCTGGCTTTAACCCCTGAGGAACCGGGCCGCCATCCGGTGCCGGATTGCCATCTAGCTCCTGTGGGGGCCACAATCTTAGATGGCGGCTCCACCTCCGGGTCCCACCTCACAACCTGACGTCATCGCACATGGCACGATGATGTCAGTTAGCCGGGCAACCCCTAGCTGCCCAGGGATTTCCTAATGCTATTTAACCCCTTCACTGCTGAGCCATTTCACGTCTTTGTGCTGAGCTAATTTTTACCGATTTTGCTCATCATGTTTAAACGCGATTTGAAGCCACGTTTTCTTATATGACCCAAACAAATTACATATCGTTCTTTCCGGCAGACTCGGCAGATTCATAATATATAATTTTTATATGTATACGTTATGTCCTGCCTGTATATTGTAACAAAAAAATGCAATAAAATTAGAATTTTTAAATATCTACAGCGTGTAAAGTGTTTTTTTTCACATTTTATCATCCGAGCCTTTGCGGTTATACGCTATATTGCCAAAAGTATTCGCTCACCCATCCAAATAATCAGGCTCAGGTTTAGGAGTGTGTTTATGGGAATTTTTGACCATTTTTCCAGAAGGGCATTTGTGAGGTCACGCACTGATGTTGGACGAGAAGACCTGGCTCTCAGTCTCTGCTCTAATTCATCCCAAAGGTGTTCTATCAGGTTGAGGTCAGGACTCTGTGCAAGCCAGTCAAGTTCATCCACGCCAGACTCTGTCATCCATGTCTTTATGGACCTTGCTTTGTGCACTGGTGCACAGTCATGTTGGAAGAGGAAGGGGCCAGCTCCAAACTGTTCCCACAAAGTTGGGAGCATGACATTGTCCAAAATGTCTTGGTATGCTGAAGCATTCAGAGTTCCTTTCACTGGAACTAAGGGTCCAAGCCCAGCTCCTGAAAAAAAAAAACACACTATAATCCCCTCTCCACCAAACTTTACACTTGGCACAATGCAGTCAGCAAGTACCGTTCTCCTGGCATCCGCCAAACCCAGACTCGTCCATCAGATTGCCAGATGGAGAAGCGCGATTCATCACTCCAGAGAACGCGTCTCCACTGCTCTAGAGTCCAGTGGTGGCGTGCGTTACACCACTGCATCCGATGCTTTGCATTGTACTTGATGATGTATGGCTTGGATGCAGCTGCTCGGCCATGGAAACCCATTCCATGAAGCTCTCTGCGCACTGTTCTTGAGCTAATCTGAAGGCCACATGAAGTTTGGAGGTCTGTAGCGATTGACTCTGCAGAAAGTTGGCGACCTCTTTGCACTATGCGCCACAGCATCCGCTGACCCCGCTCCATCAGTTTATGTGGCCTACCACTTTGTGGCTGAGTTGTTGTCGTTCCCAAACACTTTCACGAATATTTAGGAGCGAGGAAATTTCACGACTGGATTTGTTACACAGGTGGCATCCTATCACAGTTCCACGCTGGAATTCATTGAGCTCCTGAGAGCGACCCATTCTTTCACAAATATTTGCCTAGGTGCTTGATTTTATATACCTGTGGCCATGGAAGTGATTGGAACACCTGAGCCTGATTATTTGGATGGGTGAGCGAATACTTTTGGCAATATAGCGTATAACCGCAAAGGCTCGGATGATAAAATGTGAAAAAAAAACACTTTACACGCTGTAGATATTTAAAAATTCTAATTTTATTGCATTTTTTTGTTACAATATACAGGCAGGACATGACGTATACATATAAAAATTATATATTATGAATCTGCCGAGTCTGCCGGAAAGAACGATATGTAATTTGTTTGGGTCATATAAGAAAACGTGGCTTCAAATCGCGTTTAAACATGCAAACTCGGTAAAAATTAGCTCAGCACAAAGACGTGAAATGGCTCAGCAGTGAAGGGGTTAAATAGCATTTTTTTTTGTATAACAGACCTTTTTATTCATAGGACCTTCCATGTTAATTCCAGGCATTTTCGTCAAGTAGTTTTTTTGCAAAGAGCTTTTAAAAGTAGCAGTGTTTTGTTTTTTTTCTTTTACCTGTTCGTCAGCTTGTCGACATTTTCCGGTGGCTGGTGAGCGCTCTGTTCTGCGGATTGTTGGCTTTTTTCAGATGCGTTCAGCGGTTTTGCGGTGGATCATCGCTTGCGCCCGACCTTTTTTCGGTGTTACATAGTTACATAGGCTGAAAAAAGACATGAGTCCATAGGGTTCAGCCTCTCACAGATCACCTACTGCTGTTGATCCAAAAGAAGGCAAAAAACCCAGTCTGAAATGAACGCCAATATGCAACACACTGGGAAAAAATTCCTTCTTGACCCCAGAATGGCAGTCAGATTTCTCCTTGGATCAAGAAGCTTACCCACATATTAAATATTATAAGCCTTAATATTACGTGTCTGCAGGAAGTCATCCAGTCGTTTTTTAAAAGTCTGTACAGTCTCTGACCCACGCACCTCAACAGGCAGAGAATTCCACAGCTTTATAGTTCTTACCATAAAATAAACCCTTCCTATGCTTTAGGCTGAATTTCCTTTCGTCCAGTCTAAATGGGCGGCCCCGTTTTATCGAGTCACTCCAAAAAAAATCTGCAGTTTTGAGGCAGTTTTTTCATTCGGTGCGGTGGTTTTTAGGATGCGTTCAGTCGATTTTCCCTGCACTTCGGGGACCCTGCGGTGAATACTGAATTCACTGCAGAGTCAGGGAATTTGATTCCCCGAAGTGCAGGGAACGAAAGAGCACCGAAATTCCACCTTTTGAATAACCCTTTTAGGATGATTGACGATCACAAAATTTGCTGTATTTATATCTATACTGTATGTCCAGCTTGTTCACCCATATTCACTTTCTCCCATATTCTCTTAAGATCTTAGTTGGGTTGCAAGTAAGTTGACAATACATACCACTATCAGATAATTGGTGAAAAAATCAACTCTGTAAAAATGATAATCCAAAATCATGATGGCTCCTCCCTTGTCCGTTGTACAACACCAATAAGCGCTTCGTCAGGGAAGCCACAAACAATCTACCCGATCCCCCTTTGAATGCCAATCCAACCGAGTTAGCAGTACAATCAACAATATACTACAGAAACATTGGAGTCTTCTTAGGAAGGGGTT
Source organism: Leptobrachium leishanense (assembly GCA_009667805.1). Taxonomy (NCBI): domain Eukaryota; kingdom Metazoa; phylum Chordata; class Amphibia; order Anura; family Megophryidae; genus Leptobrachium; species Leptobrachium leishanense. Next base: position 44,058,074 of record CM019072.1, read on the forward strand.
CCCTGAAGTCGAGGAATTTAAATCAGCACCTCTCTGTTCATATAGGAGAAATAAGAATCTCAGGCATATCCTAAGTAGAGCAGACATAGGTCCTTAATCTGAAAGACGCCAGAGATGTCTAGGTGAAAAACCCTGTGGTACATTTCCTTGCCTCAATTGTGGCTGTTGCAATGCTATCATACGCAGTGATGGCATTTTCCATCCACATAGTGGTGAGAAATTTTATATAGGTGGATTCTTTACATGTGAGACCACATATGATGTTTATGTTTTTTTTTTTAAACATAATTTTATTGGACGATAAGACAATAAGAATAACATGGGTGCAAATGTGGCGTCGCAGCGCCAAAAAAGCAATATCAATTTACATATGCATTCTAGTAAACCATAATCCCGTCCATATTATAAAATGAAAGTAGGGTGAAAAATAAAGGCGGAGAGGTGGGGAAGAAAGGAAAAGAAAAGGGAGGGGGGGGGAATGAGGGGAATGAGTGGCCCGGCCCAGGCCAGAATCCTAAAACATACTGTAGATATTAATCCAACCTGTCGAATGCTATAGAGGGAAATGTAGAAGGGTGGGGGGGAAGTGCCAAAGAAGGAAAAAAGGGGTGGAAGGGGCCAAGAAGCCCTATATACGTGACCATAGCCCAAATTCCCACCATAAATTATAACCCAGCATCAAGCCAGGGCCCCCAAGTTTTTCTATATGATGGCAGTGTAAAACGTACTATAGCGGTCAGTTTGTCCATAACCTGAGTGTCTCTGATTTTGCCATATACTTTAGCCATACAGGGCGGGAGGGGTTGTCTCCAGACTTCCGCCATAGCCTGTCTTGTGGCCAGGGTAATTTTGGCTAATAGTTTGTTTTCATGGAAAGTAAGTTCAGGGAGCGGCCTGGAGAGCAAAAATGCCCAAGGATCCAATGGGATAGGTTTAGATAGAACTAGAATCAGTAGATCTTGGACTTCCTTCCATAAAGGTACAATTCGTGGACATGTCCACCACATGTGAAAAAAGGAGCCCTTGGAGGTGCATAATCTCCAGCATACATCCGGTAAATTTCTATTCATGTGCGCCAATTGAGATGGTGTAACGTACCACCGCAAAATCATTTTAATGGACTGTTCCTGCAATGAGGCGCACACCGACACGGAGCGAGACATCTCAAATATGTCCAACCAGTCCTCTGAGTCCAGGGTTTCCCCGATATCTCTTTCCCAAGCATGAATATAGGACAGGTCTTTCCAGTCCAACAGTGATGTTAGATCCCGGTATAATGAAGATATAAGGCCTCTCGGGTATGTGCCGGCCAGGCGCCAGTGCAGCTTGCTTGATGTGAGCCTGGGTGGCGTATGATGTCAATTGGAAAATGTGTAGAAAAGACAGTCCCGAAATATCTCGAAGAGGAATCAAAGTTCCGTTGTGGTATAAATTATGTATTCTACACACACCTGAGTCCAATAGGTCACACCAAGGCCTCATGAGTAGACCGGGGCGAAAGTCTCTATTCCCAAGAATCGGAGTCATAGGTGTTGGTATAGATGTCAACTTGCATTTCACTGCTAGCCTATGCCAAAGGCGCAGAGAGTTTAATATGGCTGGGCATGTGGTGGTGATCAAAGGACAATGTTCTCGAGCCAGCCATATCCAATGTTGTATCTTATTCGGCCGCATAAGGGACGCTTCCAGGTCGACCCACCTGCGAGACCCCGCTGGAGCATGCCAGGCTACCACTTGTGCCAACTGAGTTGCATAGTAATAGGTGAGGAGAGATGGAAGGCCCAGGCCGCACAGAGACCGTGGGCGATAGAGAGTATGTCTAGCTACGCGGCATCATTTCCCTGCCCATATAAAATAATCAATTGAGCGCTGCAAAGCGATGACCTCTGAAGCAACGAGAGGAACCGGTAATGCCTGAAACATATACAATAATCTGGGTAATACAGTCATCTTCATGCAGTTAAGCCTACCGAGCCATGATATCGCATATTTATTCCAACATTTTAACTCCGCTTTGAGAGTCGCAAATAGGCGAGGGTAATTAGCCGAATAAAGGTCTGCCGAGCATGATGTTAAGCGGACCCCCAGGTATACCAGCTCTGAGTGGGTGAACCTTATAGGGCAGGAAGAAGAGAGAGTTGTAATCGCCTCTGCTGTCAGCGCCACCGGGAGTGCCTCTGATTTAGTAACATTAATTTTATATCCTGAAAGAGTAGAAAAGTCACTGAGCAGATCCAAAACCCGGGGCAAGGAGGTGGAAGGGTCTATCAGGGAGAGAAGGACGTCATCGGCATAAGCCGATAATTTAAATTCCAAGTCACCCACCGTAAGTCCCGAGATTCCCGCGTCTGATTTAATAGCAAGCAATAGAGGTTCCAAAAAAAGGGAAAATAAGGCCGGAGACAATGGGCAGCCTTGCCTGGTTCCGTTCCGGATTACAAAGGGAATCCTATCGGCTCCCGGTATCAAAATTTGCGCTCCTGGGGAAGCATACAAGGCTGAGATCATTCGGAGAAAAGTGGGGGGGAACCCCAGTTGTTTAAGTAAAGTAAATAAAAACAGCCACTCCGCCCTATCAAAGGCCTTCTCAGCGTCTAAAGACAAAAATAAGGAAGGCTTCTGATAGGTCTCAGCGAACCAAATAAGGTCCGCCGCACGTCTCGTATTGTCGTACGCTTTCCGACCTGGAATGAACCCCACCTGGTCTGGTGATACCAAAAAGGGGAGGAGAGGGTCTAGGCGCAAGGCCAAAATTTTTGCTAATAGTTTAATGTCCGTATTTAAGAGGGATATGGGCCTGTAACTATCAATGTTCTCAGGGTCTTTCCCAGGTTTGGGGAGGAGAACTATGGCAGCCAACAGTGACTCTGCAGGGAAAGGGGCACCCTCCCGTGCGTCATTAAATAAACGGCATAGAATGGGCTTTAATTTAGGACAGAACGCTTTATAATACCGGTATGTGAAGCCATCTGGCCCAGGGGCCTTTAATGGCTTCATCAGGCCCAAAGCCCTCCCTATCTCCTCCTCCGTTATAGGGGATCCCAACAATAGGGACTGAACCCTATCAAGGGTAGGGAGGTTCTGACGCCTCAAGTAAGTTTCTATATTATCTATCAGGTCGCGGTTTCCTATTTTGTGGGTGGGGGAATGATCATAAATATCCGTAAAATACGCTGTGAAGGCATCCCGGATATCCTCAGGAGATCTATGAACCTGCCCTTTTTTATCTCGGATCAACGGAAACAAGACAGTGTGGCGTCTAGGGCGCAGCATCCTGGCCAGGGGTGTATCTGCTTTATTCGCTCGTTCATAATAACGCCTTTTGGACCATAGCAACGATCTCCCCACATCATCTAAAAATAAACCGTTAAGGTCTGCACGAACTCGATTTAGTTGCGAAAGGGTGTCGTCCGTCGGGACACGTTTATGCCTGAGTTCCAGTCTCCGCAGGTCAGTCTGTAACGTGACTATGGCCTGCAGCTTCATGCGTTTGTGGTAGGCAGCCTGACTAAGTAGCACTCCCCTAATCACTGCTTTATGAGCATTCCATAATGTATGTATGGACACGTCAGGAGTATCATTTAACAGAAAGTATGAATCCAGCGCGGATCCAACCGCTTTCCTAACCCCCTTTTTCAAAAGAAGCAAGGGATCGAGCAGCCATTGGCCACTGCTGCCAGACGCCAGTGGGCGGACATGCAAAAGCACATCTGCATGGTCAGACCAAGTTATGGAGCCAATGCCTGATTTCACAATCAAGGGAATACAGTCCGGGGAAATCAGAAAATAATCTAATCTGGAGTATGAGGAATGGACCGGGGAGTAAAAGGTGAAATCCTTCATTGTGGGGTGCTGTACCCTCCAAATGTCTACCAGATCATGATTACGCACAAACGCATGAAACTGCCTATCTTGGGATGAGGATGTAGTCAGACCGATGTGAGGGGGATGGCCGGATTGGTCCAGTGGAGAGCAGAGAGTAGCATTAAAGTCCCCTCCCAATATGATTTTGCCCTTAGCATGCAACCTGAGAAAGGAGGAGAGGTCCGCCCAAAATCCCGCATCTGGCCCATTTGGTGCATATACCGACATCAATGTATACCATTTAGACAAACAAGTACCCCTCGCCAAGACATACCTCCCAACGGAGTCAGAATATACATCAATAATCTGCAGCGGGCAGGAATTATGCAACAAAATAGCGGCCCCATTCCGTTTAGGGATGGCACATGAGGTGAAGACACGGGAGTAGGATGGGTCTGCTAAGCGAAAGGCCGCAGTGGTAGAGATCCTAGTCTCTTGGAGGAATGCGATGTTCGCAGATTTCCGCTTAAGGTCCCGAAACAGGAGACGGCGCTTGCGCGGAGAATTTAGTCCCTTGACATTCAAGGAGAGGAATTTAAGATCAGAAATCATTATGGGACTAGGAAGGGGAACGCATGGCCACCATCCTCCCCACGTCTCCACCCCTGTCCCATTACGTCAGCTCCCAGCCTCTTACCGAGGGGGGAGGTGACAGGACGGGAGCCACCTACATGGGGATCAGAAGTATTAAATACATTCACATAATCATACGGCCGAAAGGTCAGAAGAGAGAAAGTAGGGCCGGGCCGGGCCGGGCCGGGGGAATAGGTTGGGAAGGGGAAGTAAGGAGAAAGAGGAAGGAAAAAAAGAACAAAATGTCCCGAACGGATGGGTAAACCAAAGGAACGGAACCTTGGAGGAGGAGGTAGTCTCGGGGAAACCAGCAAGCCATGGGGAAAAAACCCTCGGCCACTGTCCCCCCGAGCAACCGCCACATTAAACGTCATACTAAAACTACAACCACCTTAACAAGTAAATCAGAGGCACAAAGAAAAAACAGAATATAATCTAAGAAAGCGTCAAAGAGCCGTCTAAGGGCCTAAACCCTGGCAAAACCTGGACTGAAGGATACACATGCCCTCACTTAGGGTACCGACGGCTGTCCATATTCAATCTCCAGCCGGAGACCAGTCTCTGGAGAACCGTGGCAGGGAACTCGGAGGGGTGAGCTGAGCAATTGCATTCGGGACCTCCAATCCCAGCTGGCGTAGGAAGTCCTGAGCCCTATACAGGTGTGTGCAAGAATACGTGCGACCATCTTTGTGGACCAAAATATGAAATGGGAATCCCCACGAGTAGCGCATATCGTGGGAGCGCAGCAGTTCTGTGACTACCCTCCATTCCCTGCGTTTAGCCAGGGTCGACGGGGCAAGGTCCTGGTAGAAAAGCAACTGGCCATCCTCGTACTCCACCTGTTGGTCGCGAGCTGTGCGTAGTAAAGCTTCCCTTGTCGAGTAATAATGTAATCTAGCGACTACGTCGCGCGGTGGTGCGTTCTGGCCTTTCCGCACCCCCAGAGTACGGAGTATCCGGTCGATCAGATATCTAGCCGGTGGCAGCGCGGGTAATAACTTTTTCATAATGCCAGTAAGCGTGGCGTCCAGCGCATCCGATGTCACCGATTCAGGCAGGCCTCGGAGCCTGACGTTGTTGCGTCTGGACCTGTTTGATAAATCTTCCAGAGCCTCCTCTAGTGTCTCCACCCGTGTTGCTAGTGTCTCAGCATGGTGGGCAAGTGTGTTGCACGTGTCCGTGAATGCCTCTGCCCGTTCCTCGAGACGCGCTGTGCGTGTGCCAATTACCTGGACCTCCGCCGTTAGCGCCCTCGTGTTGCGCGCCAGCTCCTCCGCTGTAAATTCTTGCAGGCGACGGATGTCCTGACGGGTCACCGGGCCCGAGTCCTGCTCCATCTCTGATGTGTCTGAGCCTGGGGATGGGCTTCTCCCTCCATCTCTGGAGGAAGCGCCGCCATCTTGGGGCCTAGTCACTGTGCGGGCCCGCGGTGTAAAAATCGGCGCTACAAGTGCGCTGTCAGGCTTTTTTGTTTTTTTGTAGGACTTCATGGCTCCTGCTATCTTCCCTTGTACCTCCAGAGCGAAATAAAGAAGATTAAAGTGGTGGTTGTCTCAATTCAATCAGCGGCTACTCGGGAGCTCCAGCAGCACACGTCCTCTCACATTAGAGGCTCGGCTCCGCCCCCTATGATGTTTATGTTTTAAATTGCCTTTGTGGTCTCTTATAAAGTCCAGAGAAAGAATCACTCAACATAAATCTACAATACAGACTGGTAAAACTGATCTGCCAGTCCCAGAGCATTTTTTTTAAAGAGAATCACACAGTTTCCCAACTACGGTTTCAGGTGATAGACTGGATACCACCAATGAGACGAGAAGGACATCAGCAGAAATTATTAAAAAGGATGGAAAAGATGTCCATACACTATGGCCTAGAGGCCTAAATAAGGAATTTACTCTTGATATGTTCTATTAATTATTTTCTATGGACCTATTACAATCTTCGCGTTAAAACGCTTGCGCAACACGTGAATTTGTGCGCCAAGCCGTGAATGTTAACACGCGTAAATCAACGCTGGAATTACAATCCTAGGGCATTTTTTCATCCGTCGAGCAATAACGAGCGTAAAACGGACGCGTGCAAATGCGCGTGCAGCAACGTTGCGCGCAGAAATCAATGTGCAGCCTGTTTTTTTAACACAATTCAGCCAATCAGAATTAAGAACCACAATTGTCTCGCGTTAAGATTTTGTGCCTGTCAAAGTAAATCTGAGTATATATGCTGCAGCAATAATACATGCACACACAACTTCTCCATTTTATTGTTTTGGTATGAGTAGAATGTGTAACTATACTTTGCAGATATATTTTTTTGGGCTGGTATATTTGGGTACGGCCAGGTCGTTCAGATTTGCCATTAACACCAGCTTTTAGGAGTTGCTAAAATTATATGCGCAAAGGCTGTGCGTTACAAACTGCGCATAGATTGTAATACCATCCGTGTAGCAGCGCACAAATGCATTTGCGCTCACAATGTTAATCATAGGACAGGCGCAGTACAGGACGCCCACAAAGGGTTCGCGCAGGTTCACCCGCGGTAGACGATAACATGCATTTGTTGCGTGTACTATGTAATATGATGTTTTGCGCAAAGGGTTTTACCCCTCCGTTAATGCGTTTTTGCACCGGCGCAGACGTTTCCGCGAAGATTGTAATAGGGCCCTATATTTTTCTTTCCCTGAGGTTTTCTGCTCTCTTCCTTTTTTTCTTTCTTTTTATTTTTTTTGTCTTTTTCTAGATCATATTTGATCTTTTGGTCTTCATTATACTTGACATAAATTGAGTATATGATATGGAGTTAATTATGACTTACTATATAACTGCTAATGGGAGGGTTCATTTATGTGTAGAATAGTATCATGGAACCAGATTCCTTATTTGTTTTCCCCCTATGTTTTTACTCAGAGTGGATTACTGTAGTCCACTCTCCCTGTCTAACCCACATAATTAGTTTGGCCCTGCCCAAGGTCCTGGACTTCATCCAGACTGGCCAACTCCGATATGTGAAAACGCAGCACCGGATTAATAATAAATATGCGCTGGAGCTAAAGATTTTGGTTGGATTTTTTGGCATTTAATTAAATTGAGTTTTCATGTGCATATAGAAACATAGAAAATGTCGGCAGATAAGAACCTTTCGGCCCATCTAGTCTGCCCAATTACATGGATACTTTACCTGGATTTATCTGTTATTTAGGATAGCATTATGCCTATCCCATGCCTGCTTAAATTCAATCACTGTTTTGGCCTCTACCACTTCTACTGGAAGGCTGTTCCATGTATCCACCACCCGCTCAGTAAAATAATGCTTCCTGATGTTACTTTTACACCTTTGCCCCTCTAATCTAAGACTATGTCCTCTTGTTTTGCTACTTTGTTTCCTCTTAAATATACTCCCTTCCTCTACCTTGTGGATTCCCTTTACGTATTTAAATGTTTCTTTCATATCTCCTCTGTCTCTGCCTCTCCCTACACAACCAAGCATTCTGCTAGCATTTCCTGCTGCTCTATTACATTGACTACTTACCCTTAGATCCTCTGAAATAATAACCCCTAAATCCCTTTCCTCAGATGTTGAGGTTAGGACTGTATCAAATATTCTATATTCAGCCCTTGGGTTTTTACGCCCCAGGTGCATTATCTTGCACTTATCCACATTAAAACTCAATTGCCACAGCTCCGACCATTTTTTTTAGTTTACCTAAATCATTTGTCATTTGGCTGATCCCTCCAGGAACGTCAACCCTGTTGCAAATCTTTGTGTCATCAGCAAAAAGACATACTTTACCATTAATACCTTCTGCAATATCACTAATAAAAATATTAAAGAGAATGGGTCCAAGTACTGACCCCTGAGGTACCCCACTGGTAACAAGACCTTCCGCCAAATAAACTCCATTTACCACAACCCTCTGTTGCCTGTCACTCAGCCACTGCCTAATCCATTCAACAATATTGGAATCCAAGCTCAAAGATTGCAATTTATTGATAAGCCTTCTATGCGGAACAGTATCAAAGGCCTTACTGAAATCTAAATAAGCAATGTCTACTGCACCACCTTTATATTTTAGGTTATTTTAAATTGCATGCAATTACGGTGCTTTGTGTTTCGCCGCACTTCAGCGCTCTTCGGTGATTCCATTTTGCGTATCACAGAGCTATCAGCAATAAAGCTCACACTCATACACACATTACTGTGAGTTGTATTGCTGTGGAACTCTGTGATACGCTAATACACACCATATATTACTGTGAGTTTTATTGTTGTGGAGCTCTGTGTTACATTCATACACACAGGGCCGGCCCGACCATGGAGCAGTATAGATCAACTGCTCCAAGCGGCAAATCCTGGGGCCAGTGTGAGGGCAGCATATTTTTTTGCCGACGAGTGTTCCCGGCCTGCTGGGCTGAGAGAGTGTGCTTTGCACGCACCGGCTCCAGCTCCTCCTTCATGCAGACGTGATGCAGCGTGCCGCTGCCACGTCAATCATGCGGGAAGCAGCAGGACGATGCGACGGACCCCCATCACCACACCCCTGGCATACGCGGTATGCCGAGGCCTCAAGGGGGAAGCAGCGCAGGGTGAGGGCGGACAGGGATGCCTCCGAGCCTCGGGTCACTGCTGTGCAAACACCCTGCTCTCAGTACACAGTTGGGATTCGGCGGGGCCTGTATCCAGTGCAGGAGGAGAAGAGGCTGCGGACTCAGGGCCGACTTTCTATGCATTGACCAAGGCGGCACAGGGATCCAGTCACTGAGCGGCACGCTGCCATGGAAGAATTCTGCCAACTTTCTCCAGGTATCCAGATACTCGGGGCCGGACCAGAGCCAGTCCTCCTCTCTCAGGGACTACAGCGAAGGAGGAACACCAGCCACAGTGGCAGAGAGACTGGCAAGGCCACAGGAGAGCCTCAGCCCTGCCTGGACATGCAGAGCTGAATGAGCGAGTGAGGGGGAGATAGCAAATGAGTATGCAGCAGGGAGCCAGATGAAAGGGGCTGAATGACTGGGAGGGCAGTGAGGAGGCTTGCTTGAGCGTGAGTGAGGCCATGAGGGACCTGAGAGGGAGCTTGTGTCTCTGAGAGCCTCGGTCAGAGCTCAGTGGAGTGGGGTCTGTTGAGTGAGGTTTCAGCTCCCACACTGGCATGACTAGCTCCCAGGTTCCTGTGTGTGTGTCCATGCTGGGGGTGTGTGGTGAGTGTCAGCCTGCACTGTGATGAGTGTGCCCTCCTATAATGCTCCCTTCCCTCTGGCTCCAGCAGATCCCTTTGCCAACATGTGAGCCAGGCAGTGCCCATCGCCCTGCAGGATGTGGCTGAAGCCTGAAGAGGTGCTGCTGAAGAAGGTCCTGCGGCTCTGGGTGACCCAGAAGTCCAGCCAGTACTTCATTCTCCAGCGGCGCGGGATCATGGAGACAGCACTGCCAGGTTCGCCGGTAAGTGGTTTCCAGCCAGAGCTACCCTTTCACAACGCACATTACTGTGAAAAATAAAAGGATGGTGTAGCGATATCAATGTCCTTCACAAGGTGGAGTCAGAGTCCCGTTGTTGTTTCTCTCAGACTTCTCCTCTTTTTGTGCCCCTCAGAGAAAACACAAGGAATACATCATAGTGCGACCCATATATGAAGACACATATGTATAAGTAGATAATAGCACTCACATGTGGTAGAACCCTCCTGGTTCTAGGTGTATTTGCCTTAGGGGTATTGCCGGCTTCCCAATTGCCCTTTCCGAAAAGATTCACTGGATCCCAAACGAGAGTCCAAAATGAAAATGGAAGTACTTCACTGTATCCAAATCGAAGTGGAGATGGAATTCCATATCTATAACCGATGATGTGGAGTTCCCCCAAAGGAATTATAAGGAGAGACTCCAAAGGCAGAATTTAAAACTTTTAATACAGATAAAACAAAATAAAAAGGCACCAGAACGCGTTTCGCCAATACAATAATGTATCAAAGGCTTCCTCGCTGGCTAGCTTTCAAATGACCATATTGCTGCTTATATACCTGTTTCTATTAACTGCCAACCAATCCTGACCGTCTAATTCGGCGGGAGATTGTTATAACCAATAAGGATGTTACTTTCATTATACAAATCCCAATGTGACCACAAAAACAAAAACACCATTTTTCGGCCGAAACTATTTGTTACCCCACAAGATCTTAATTATGTCCGTTGTCCTAAAGGTATGGGGAGATCAAATTTTCCTTTCCCTTTGCCTAGACCCGGACAGGTGATAGAAAATATAAATTAGCGCCGTAGCTTTCCCCCTTCACGACAGGAAGAACATACCTGCTCAGAAACAAAACCTAGCGCATGCGCATTAATACCCGGAAGCTCTTTAGCCAACATCTCTCAAAACAGAATTTCGCGCATGCGCATTAAAGAGAGAAAAGGAAAAAAACGATCTGTCATTTATAGGATATCTTATGGCTTATTTCTACAAAAGGGAGGCGACTTCTTGATGGATCAGTTAGCAATAATAAGATCGCATAGTATCTCCCTTTATATCTAAATCTTGCATAAATAACCGCCTCAAAAATAAAATAAATAAAGGGCGGATACATAGCCATGGTGGATGACAAAGGACAGATTATAGCCCAAAAATAGAACCTCACTTATACATATTAACGTCCAGGGGTTTCCTTATACATATATAAAAATGGAACATAACACATTCACATATGAAAAACAGAAATGTCCCTCAGGATAGCTAAAATTGCATACGGTTATAAACCTTCTACTGATAAATATGAACAACAAACCATCAATTAGGGATGTGCATTTCGGGTTTCGGAAATTCGGAATTTTCACGAAATTTCTCGATTCGTGTCTTCGGATTCGGCCGAATTTCCGAATCGGGTCGGACCCGAAAACCGACAGATCCGAAAAGTTTTCCGAACCGAAACGAAAAATTTTCGGATTTTTCGAATGGACTTGAAATGTGTCAAATCGGTTCCATTCGTGATTTCGGTTCCATTTCGGTAATTCTGGAAATTGTATATTTAACTATTATCGGTTATATCGCTGATTCTGTAAATTTTGTATTTGTAAATGCGTATCACTTGTTTCTTGTGGCATTCGGGTCAGTTTAGCGTTTTTTAAATCGTTTTGTTCATTTTTTTTGTTCCTTGGCTTTCATACCACTTTAATATGATTAAATAAAGTTGTGAAATGTATATTCATAAGAAAAAAAGGATCTTTATTTTAAAAAAAAACCACGATAGAATCGCCAGAATTATCGTAGACACTTTGAAACGAGGAGAACAGACGTTCCGAAAAAACGAAAATTTCCGAAATTTCTGAAAAGTCGATACAAAAAACGAGCAAAGTGACCCGAAAACACGAAAAATGGTCGATATTCGGAAAAAAAAATGTACACGAAAAACGAGCCGAACCGAACCGAAACAGAAATCGGTCGAAACGAGCCGAATCGAAAATTTTAAACATCCGAACAAATCGAACCAAACCGAAAAACAAATCGGTGCACAAGCCTACCATCAATAATAAAATTAATGGAATCACCATGTAAAACTATACACCATATGGTAAAAATATAATACAAAAACTACAAAAAATGACATAACTCAAAATCTGCATTTAATCCTGAAGGAATTAGTGTGTTGAGAGTATATATCCACTTCATCTCTGCACGATGGATCTTTCTGTTAAAATCTCCCCCTCTCCAGTGGCGTTCTATCTTTTGTATTGCAATAAACTCCATACCATCCGGAGATTGTCCATGAGCATTCTTAAAGTGGGCTGACACTGAATGAGTTTCTAGGCCTCTTGATATATTATATATGTGTTCTCTAATTCTAATTGACAGCAGTCTCGTAGTTTGGCCTATATAGTGTAGTCCGCATGGACATGTAAGTCTATATATGACGTTTTTGGTTCTGCATGTGAGAACTCCCTTAATGTTATATTGTTTAGTGCTATTTACAAACTCAGACACAGTTAACTTTTTCAATTTCAAATTAATGCATGCCGGACAAAGCCCGCATCGATAAAAACCTTGTTTAAGATTAAAAAAATTATTAGTCTTAATCCCTGGATTTTTATGACTCTTTACCAGAATTTTTTTAATGTTGTTCGCCACCCTGTTTATCAATTTGGGTCTATCTCCAATAAGGTCCTTCAAGATCGGATCTCGTTTAAGTAGATGCCAATTTTTTCTGATAATATGATGTACAGTTTTAGTATGTATGTTAAAATCAGTGATGAACATAATATCATTTTCATACGTACTTTCATTTGACTTATACTTTAGAATATCCTTCCTATCTAAAGTACTGATCTCTTCGATAGTAGTATCTAGGGATTCTTCCCTATAACCTTTCTCAATAAAATCTAATTTTAGTTTATTTGCTTGTTGCATAAATTGATCTTTTTCAGTACAGTTCCTTCTCAACCGTTTGAACTGTCCTTTCGGGACACCCTTTAACCAATGCTTAGCATGGCAACTCCTTTGATCAATATAACTATTAACGTCGATTTGTTTAAAGTAAGTCCTAGTTTTAATATTGTTATGTTCAATGTAAATGTTGAAATCCAAGAAATTAATGGATGTAGTACTGATGTTACAATCAAGAATTATTCCCCAATCATTCTGGTTAAGATGTTGAAAAAAGAGCTGCAAAGACTCCTCATTTCCCTTCCAAAAAATGAGGATATCATCGATGTATCTTTTATAGAGGACCAGATTCTGTGCACAGGCACGCTCTCCATGGACGAACTGGTCCTCCCAGTCCACCATGAACAAATTGGCGTAGCTGGTCGCGAACCTGGTCCCCATTGTATTGCCCTTAACTTGGAAGTAATGCTGGTCTTCAAATCTAAAGAAGTTACAGTTAAGGATAAGCTCAATTCCTTTTAGGACAAAGTCTGCATGTTCTCTCGAAACAGTCGGGTCATTTCCCAAAAATTTCCGAACAGCGTCACAACCCCTCACATGGGGTATCACACTATACAAGGATTGAACATCACATGTAGCCATAATGAAACCTTCTTCCCATGTAACCTCCTGTAATATCTGAAGGACATTTATGCTATCCTTAATATATGATGGTAAAGATTTCACCATGGGTTGTAAAATAGTGTCTATATATCTGGATAAATGACTTGTGACTGACTCGATACCCGCTATGATTGGACGGCCCGGGGGGGTTATCTGCATTTTGGTGCAATCTAGGTAACCAGTAAAACACAGGGGTCATGGGGAATTTGAGAAAAATGTAGTTATTCTCTTTCTCATTGTTCACGTCTGACAATACCCCACTTTCCAATAGTTGTTTAATATCATCCTGTACTTTCTGAGTGGGGTTGTAGTTAATGGATTTGTAAGTCTCTGTGTCTGATAGAATTCTCATAGCTTCTTTATGATAATTAGCTGCAGATAGAATAACTATCCCCCCCTTATCGGCCGGCTTTATAACAATTTTGTCATTCTCACTTAAGGCTGTAAGGGCTTCTCTTTCCTTCTTAGTTAGATTTTGTTTTCCATGTTCTGTAGGTATTTTATCAATTTCTGACAAGACTACATTTTCAAAAGCCTTGATTGGATCTGATAGCATGTGTTTAGGATAGAAGGTGGATATATTTTTTAATGAAGTGTATCTTCCCATATCCACTGTTCTCTCCAAAGGGGTCCTACTAAAGAATTTTTTAAGGCATAGCTTACATTTGAATTTTTGTAAATCCACATAAGTATTGAATTTATTAAGGTTCTGGCTTGGAGCAAATTTTAAACCTTTTTCTAAAACCTGAATTTCATTATCTTGTAGAGTGATGCCACTTAAATTAAAATTACCAGCGGATTTTACCGTCGTCCTCTTTTTTCTTCTTTGAAATATTCTCCTTCCTCCTCGTCTACTCCTTCTGGATCTTCCTGAGTTCTTTCTATTGATCGACGATTCGTTTGAATATCTGGTTCTAGGGGGACATTTCTTTTGTCTATATTTGATGATGGGTCTGTTGACGGTAACTGAAAAAACTCTTCCTCATATAGGGCATTATATCTATTGGACGTAGAAATAGGGGCTGGATAGCCTCTTCCACCAGAAGCCCTAGTTGCATAACCTCTCCTATTCTGAGCATAATGATTTCCCCTATTGGTAGAGTTATCATATATATAGAGCGGTTTCAACATCGATCTCTCATATGTGGGCGGTTTCAGCATCGATCTCTCATATGTGGAGCCATTATGTCCAGGGGACATCCATGCATCTTGTCTCCATGATAGACGTCTAGATGTATCTCTCCTCCACGACTGTCGTCGGGCTTTCTTTACTTGTTGCCATCGCGATCTCTGATTATGGGATATAGAATTATACGACTGATCCTCTTTGAATGGAGGATCTGTCCTAACAGGATAATTATCAACTTTGGTCTGATTTTTGTTGTTATGTGTTGATGGTTGAGAAACAAGGACCATTCAGGTGTATCAGCGATTTCCTACATTCATCTATCAGCGCTACCTAAATCTTTTTTGCACATTACTGTGAGTTTTATTGCTGTGGAGCTCTATGATGCGCTCATACATGACATGTGTTTTTTTTGGGGGGGCAGCATTTCATCAATCGCTCCAGGCAGCACAGTGGCTTGGGCTGGCCCTGCATACACACCACACATTACTGTATCACATTGCTCCACAGCAATAAAATTCACAATAATCTTGTAATCTTGCACCAGGGACCTGAGGTTTCTAATAACATCTCTGGTGTGGAATGTATGGAGAGCAGTGTGACAGTGTGTGTAATGTATGGAGAGCAGTATGTGAGTGTGTGTAATGTATGGATGGCAGTGTGTGGAATGTATGGAGAGCAGCATGCATTGCCTACTGGGAGATTCCCGGTGGGCTGATGGCTCAGTGGGCCGGGGTGCCAGCCAAGCCTGGCTGCCAGCTGAGTCTGGTGATTGCCTGTGCCTGGACACTGGCCGAGGCTGGCGATTGGCTGTAGGTGAAGTCTGTGCACCTGTTTCAGCCTCTTTCCCGCTCCGCTGCGCAATCCGGGTCATAATGTGACAGGAATGGCTCAGAAATTGGCCGCCATCTTGTATACCGGCAGCCATCTTGAGCAGAGCCATGGCACAAGTAATTGTACATAGAGAATACTAACTGACTTTAGATAAGTTTACATACATTCCAACATTCCAGGGTGTATCAATTAGAAGAAGAATCTGGCCAGAATAAACAGAGGTGCCAAGAAACTAATTTAGTTGAGCCAAGGCCATAAAGGCCTTCTCCCGAACAAACCAGTTGATTGTTGCTAACATTTCTGGGGGCTTGTCCGGCAGTGGATCGGTGGTGGCTGCCAGACAGTAGCGGTTTACTGCGAGCCCGAGTGGTCCCGGAGGCTGGGCGTCCATTGAAGGTGAGCTGACATCTACAGGCACCAAGCGGGACTTCCTGCTAAGTGGAGCTCGACTCGCCCCTAACTGGTCTGACACCGAGAATCTAACAGGGTTATTCAAAGAGTTCCGAATTGTAGCTGAAAGGTAACCGAACACTGAAATTCAGTGTACGGTTACCTTTCCTGGCCATTCGGCTATTCAGAGAGCAGGCAGTTCGCCAAATGTTGGCGAATTGCCTGCACATACCGTACGGTGCCTGTTCGAGGGCAGTGAAATCCCCATAGAAAAGCAGTGCTTCATCTATTCAGAGAACAAAAACCAGCAGTGAAAGTTGCCG
Source organism: Leptobrachium leishanense (assembly GCA_009667805.1). Taxonomy (NCBI): domain Eukaryota; kingdom Metazoa; phylum Chordata; class Amphibia; order Anura; family Megophryidae; genus Leptobrachium; species Leptobrachium leishanense. Next base: position 44,074,209 of record CM019072.1, read on the forward strand.
AAATTGCTGCTGTTCGGTGGTTTCATTCGGCAGGTTTATTCAGGAGAATCTCATAGGCTTCAATGTTAAAAATATTCCAGTTTTAATTCAATATCTAATAAACCGATTATTATATTCTGCAGTAAAGAGTCTCTTTATCTTTCGATTCTTTAGGATCTTTTAAGCATTTTTTGGAATTTTGTATGGAAAAATTTTTTATGTTTTTTTTAATCGTTTTTCATTTTTCTGTACCAGTCCTTTTTATTATCATTCATTCATTGGATGCTATGTGTAAATTCTAGACATTTTCGTTGAGTAGTTTTTTTGCAAACAGCGTTTCACTATCGGTCGAACTTTTCATGAACATGGCAAAAAGTTCGAAGTTCGCCGAACTTTCGAACAGCCGATGTTCGATTCGAACTCATGTTCGAATCGAACCGGCATCTCATCCCTAATCGCCAATATGCAACATACTGGGAAAAAATTCCTTCTAGACCCTAGAATGTCAGTCAGATTTCTCCTTGGATCAAGAAGCTTTTACTCACATATTAAACATTATAACCCTTAATATTATGTTTGCTTTTGCAGGAAGTTGTCCGGTCGTTGTTTGACATAATATATATATATATTATATTAATTTCATCTGCCGGTGAAATTTCAGTGCTCTCCCTTCAGTTGCAGGAAAATAATCGTCACACTGTTATGTGTGTAACAAGCCGGAATCCATAGGGATGGATAATGGAGCTATCTTTTCTGAATATAGGGCCCACATCAGCTTTACTCCAATCCTCTGGTACGATTCCTGAAAGAAAATAATCTCGAAAGATTAAAACAGCGGTTTGCTTATTTCCACACTTAGCTCCCTTAGGACTCGTTGGTAACTTCCATCTGGCCCTGGGGCTTTGCTCGCATTCACTTTATTCAGTTTCTGTAACACCTTTTCTTGAGTCAACAAGTCTCATTTTATTTGTAAGATTATGTCAATGATTTGCAGGTCTCCTGTTATAGGTTCCTGTTTGATAAATACTGAAGAAAAATAAGCATTCAACTTCCTTATCATCTCGATCTACAGTTAATAATACCCCTGACTCTGATTTCAGTGAACCTACATTTTCACTCTTGTTTTTTTTTAGAAATTATGAGCATAGAGAATCTTTTGGAGTTGGTCTTGTTCTCTTTTTCATTTTCTAGTTTAACCCGTCTAATTGCTTTTTTACATGCTTTATTGGCTGCTTTATATGCTTTAAACTGGATAAATCTGAGGCGTCCTATAAAGACTTTAAATGACTTTGTTTTATTTTTCATTACCTGTGCTACCTTCCAACAAAGCCACATTGGTTTCAGTTTGTTTCTTTTATATTTCTTACCCAGTGGTATATATTTAGAGGTGTATTTTTGTAGTGTTATTTTGAAGATATTCCACATCTGTGTTTTTTTCCATGAAAGAGTTTCCAACAGTCAATGAGATCAAGAGCCTCCCTTATCTTTATGAAGTTGACCTTAGAATTATATACAGTATTTTACTTTATTATATATGGGGTTGCTTAATTCAACATCTTCTCGATAAGAGGATTAATACAATATAAGTGGACTTGCAGGCAGTCCATTGAAAGGCACCCAACTAAAAGTTTTTATTTGTTATGGTCAACCATTTATAGAAAATATCTGCCATAACAGGACTTGCCTGCTGGCTGCATGAAGTCAAGCAGTTTAATCGCCCTTTCTTTGAGCTGCCGTGGCTCCATTAGCTCTTAAGGAAGTGTTCTATTAGTGACTAATTGTACCATAATTATATTCAGTGGTCAAAAAAAGGAATTTATACCTCTTTTGCGTAATTACAGAGCAGTATTTATGTTTTTCAGCTGAACTTTATGTCTTCCTTTGTCTTCACTCAGTAACCTGGCATCAATACTCCGCTCTTGCACGAAAGAGCAGAAAATCCATCCTGCAACTGTGAACAAAATAGAAAAACATAGAAAGCTGAGTCTGCTGTATACTGGACACGAATACAATTAGGAGCTGTGCTCGCAATAAAAAGATTAAAGTGTTGACCAGGTGTACAACGGTCCAATGTGGCCACGTTTCTCAGGAAACAAAATGGCATAAATGGAGAAGGTGCACCAGTGTTCTAAAAAAAATATTTTACAATATTTTACTAACTTGCTACCTTGTTAATAAAATGTTTTTCCAAGTAGAACATTGGTCTGCCTGGTTCACTTTTGATATACAGGGTGTCTATAAAGTCTCTTTACAATTTCAAAAATGTATTACAAAGGCAAATGAAAAGATAGATAAGTGAAAATTATTACAAAATGAGACGTATATATTTAAGTTTTTTTTTGCCTCATTTAATACACCTCTGTATGGGCACCACTAGTTGCATGAAGCACATCAAGACGGTACTCGATATCTTGCCATGTTCACTGTAGAATACCCTCATCATAAGGGGTTCATTTAACCCTTTCACTGCTGAGGACGTGTGGGGAACGTCCTCATTGACTCCTAAGGAAAGATAGGGATTTGTTTGAGCCCCAATGTCTCCCAACGGTTTTCAGCTAGCAGGGTCATGTTTGGTATCATTAGAAAGGCCAGAGCATGGCCTTTCCAATGATACCAATCATGACCATGTTTAAAGTAAAGAATAAAAATAATAACAATAAAAATAAACATGTGTTTTTTTAAGACGTGAAATGGCTCATCAGTGAAGGGGTTAACAGTGCCTCATTCATCAACAGAGTACCTGAAATACGCCAATGCAATGTGATAAAAACCTTAATAACCACTGAGTACATAGAACAAATCTGATGAAGATATCTCATCAATTGCCTTTGTAATAAATTTTTGAAATTGTAAAGAGACTTTATAGACACCCTGCATATTATTCAGAAGTTGTAGAATAAATAGGATTAATTTATTTTAGGTATAAAAAAGTAAATACATGGTTTCAAATTCTGAAATGCTTATTTTTTTGTTACTTGGTTTATCAAGGCTTATTTTTAAAACCACTAGAATTCTCCTGCTTTAATATTGCTTTTTCATTTTTCAGCACTCCAAAGCCTTGCTTTTGTATGTCATACTCCACCTAGTGCCAAAGTCTGGTATTTTTGCCAATAATACCAGGGCAGCTAATTCTTACTTGCCTATACATATTTATACTTATACTCCATACTTTAATAATATATTTGTATTTGTGGTTGTAGCCCTGAATACCATCTTTCTGATTATACTTTGATTTACTTTTGTTTTAGCCTGACTTAATATTATTGATTCTGATTTCTGGATTCCCAAAATTGGCATGTATTTAATTATATGTATATATAGTTATATTTTTCATAATCACAAGTTTATTGATATATGACATAAAATACATAAGAAAATAGAAACATAGACTTTTATTCAGGAAGAAATCTCAAGACATAGCACTGGAGTATATGGGATACAATCAGGGGGTACAGGATATAAGGCAGTAACAGGCCCGGCAACTCTAAGGGGCCCTCCTGTGCTGAACAACTGAGGGTCAATTGCCTTGGCTCTCACCACGGTAAAGTATTTCCCTGGTGATCACATGGGAGACCAGAGGATGTCACATGTCAAGATCTTGGTAAGAAATGCTCTATTATTATGGGAACCTGCTGGTGATGGGATGTAGGGAGATTATGGAGCCATGAGTGTAATGAGAGTTAGAGGGATATCTGGAGGCCTTGGGTAATGGGAGTTGGGGGGATTTATACGGACCTGGGAGTTACGGGAGTTGGAGGATTTTTGGAGACCTGGAGGCAATGAGTGTGGGGGAGGTTGAGACTGGTGGTAAACTGGTTGGTAATGGTGATCTAGAGGGAAAGAAGGAAATGGGGCTATGGTGGTTGTGACGTGCGTCATTTGGACTTGGGGTGCATGGACATGGAGATGTGTTTGGGAGGTGCAGGAATATGTTTCTTTATTATTTTATTGCCCTATCTTCTATACAGAATGGTTATGTAATCAGAGTTATGCCAGAATACTGCTATTGTCTATCTGTCTATTGTATGCTCCATGTTATCTGTTGAGAGGATTAGACTTCAAGTCTACCTTATCTCAGGAATGTGTTGTTATCTGTTTATATATATATATATAGCGCCGAACACATTTAACACTGCGAGGTGTTAGTATTACCACATTTCTGATTCCTGTTACAATGGTTTATATAAATACTGTGTGGTCACTAATTGTTAATTTATGTAACTTCACTCTGTTATCTAATGTGTTCAGGCATTCTGATACACAGCCTGTGATTACATGACTCCATATTGTTTCATGTCTGCAGTGGCGTCACTAGGGTTGGTGTCACCCGGTGCGGTAATTTATGGTGTCACCCCCCCCCCCGAGTTTTACAGATTTTTTTTTAACTATTCTTACTCCTAAATCAGTACTCCTATATAACACTGAATGCTCATACACACAGCGCACATTACTGTGAGGTTTATTGCTGTGGAGCTCTCTCATATGCTCACACAAATTTTTGCCAACTGCCAGCAAGTACGTTGCCTGTTCGAAGGCAGTGAAAGCACACATGGATATATATTGCCCCCAGCAGCTCTGGATATATTGCCCCCAGCAGTTCTGGATTAGACTGGATATATATTGCCTCCAGCAGCTCACCCATGGATATATATTGCCCCAGCTCACATATGGATATATTGCCCCAGTTCACAGTTATATATTGACCCCAGCAGCTCACCCATGGATATATATTGCCCCAGCTCACATATGGATATATTGCGCCTCAGCTCACATATGGATATATTGCGCCTCAGCTCACACATGGATATATTGCCCCAGCTCACATATGGATATATTGCGCCTCAGCTCACACATGGATATATTGCCCCAGACCAGCTCACACATGGCTATTGCCCCAGCTCTCATGGATACTGCCCCCAGCACACATGGATATATTGCCCCAGACCAGCTCACACATGGCTATTGCCCCAGCTCTCATGGATACTGCCCCCAGCACACATGGATATATATTGCCTCCAGCAGCTCACCCATGGATATATATTGCCCCAGCTCACTCATGGATATGCCCCAGCTCACTCATGGATATGCCCCAGCAGCTCATGGATATACCCCAGCTCACTCATGGATATGCCCCAGCTCCTCATGGATATGCCCCAGCACCTCATGGAATGCCCCAGCAGCTCATAGATATGCCCCAGCTCACTCATGGATATGCCCCAGCTCCTCATGGAATGCCCCAGCTCCTCATGGAATGCCCCAGCTCACTCATGGAATGCCCCAGCTCCTCATGTAATGCCCCAGCTCCTCTTGGAATGCCCCAGCAGCTCATGGATATGCCCCAGCTCACTCATGGATATGCCCCAGCTCCTCATGGAATGCCCCAGCTCCTCATGGATGCCCCAGCTCACTCATGGAATGCCCCAGCTCCTCATGTAATGCCCCAGCTCCTCATGGAATGCCCCAGCAGCTCATGGATGCCCCAGCTCACTCATGAATGCCCCAGCTCACTCATGGAATGCCCCAGCTCCTCATGGAATGCCCCAGCTCACTCATGGAATGCCCCAGCTCCTCATGGAATGACCCAGCATCTCATGGAATGCCCCAGCTCACTCATGGAATGCCCCAGCTCACTCATGGAATGCCCCAGCTCACTCATGGAATGCCCCAGCAGCTCATGGAATGCCCCAGCTCACTCATGGAATGCCCCAGCTCCTCATGGAATGCCCCAGCTCACTCATGGAATGCCCCAGCTCCTCATGGAATGCCCCAGCAGCTCATGGATGCCCCAGCTCACTCATGGAATGCCCCAGCTCACTCATGGAATGCCCCAGCAGCTCATGGAATGCCCCAGCTCACTCATGGAATGCCCCAGCTCCTCATGGAATGCCCCAGCTCACTCATGGAATGCCCCAGCTCCTCATGGAATGCCCCAGCTCACTCATGGAATGCCCCAGCTCACTCATGGAATGCCCCAGCTCCTCATGGAATGCCCCAGCTCCTCATGGAATGCCCCAGCAGCTCAGGAAATGCCCCAGCAGCTCATGGAATGCCCCAGCTCACTCATGGAATGCCCCAGCAGCTCATGGAATGCCCTAGCTCACTCATGGAATGCCCCAGCTCACTCATGGAATGCCCCATCTCCTCATGGAATGCCCCAGCTCCTCATGGAATGCCCCAGCAGCTCATGGAATGCCCCAGCTCACTCATGGAATGCCCCAGCTCCTCATGGAATGCCCCAGCTCACTCATGAAATGCCCCAGCTCACTCATGGAATGCCCCAGCTCACTCATGGAATGCCCCAGCTCACTCATGGAATGCCCCAGCAGCTCATGGAATGCCCCAGCTCACTCATGGAATGCCCCAGCTCCTCATGGAATGCCCCAGCTCACTCATGGAATGCCCCAGCTCACTCATGGAATGCCCCAGCTCCTCATGGAATGCCTCAGCTCACTCATGGAATGCCCCAGCTCCTCATGGAATGCCCCAGCTCCTCATGGATATGCCCCAGTTCCTCATGGAATGCCCCAGCTCACTCATGGAATGCCCCAGCTCACTCATGGAATGCCCCAGCTCCTCATGGAATGCCCCAGCAGCTCATGGAATGCTCCAGCTCACTCATGGAATGCCCCAGCTCCTCATGGAATGCCCCAGCAGCTCATGGAATGCCCCAGCTCACTCATGGAATGCCCCAGCTCCTCATGGAATGCCCCAGCAGCTCATGGAATGCTCCAGCTCACTCATGGAATGCCCCAGCTCCTCATGGAATGCCCCAGCAGCTCATGGAATGCCCCAGCTCACTCATGGAATGCCCCAGCTCCTCATGGAATGCCCCAGCTCACTCATGGAATGCCCCAGCTCTCATGGAATGCCCCAGCTCCTCATGGAATGCCCCAGCTCACTCATGGAATGCCCCAGCTCACTTATGGAATGCCCCAGCTCCTCATGGAATGCCCCAGCAGCTCATGGAATGCCCCAGCTCACTCATGGAATGCCCCAGCTCCTCATGGAATGCCCCAGCTCCTCATGGAATGCCCCAGCAGCTCATGGAATGACCCAGCTCACTCATGGAATGCCCCAGCTCACTCATGGAATGCCCCAGCTCCTCATGGAATGCCCCAGCAGCTCATGGAATGCCCCAGCTCACTCATGGAATGCCCCAGCTCCTCATGGAATGCCCCAGCTCACTCATGGAATGCCCCAGCTCCTCATGGAATGCCCCAGCTCCTCATGGAATGCCCCAGCAGCTCATGGAATGCCCCAGCTCAGTCATGGAATGCCCCAGCTCACTCATGGAATGCCCCAGCTCCTCATGGAATGCCCCAGCAGCTCATGGAATGCCCCAGCTCACTCATGGAATGCCCCAGCTCCTCATGGAATGCCCCAGCTCCTCATGGAATGCCCCAGCAGCTCATGGAAGGCCCCAGCACATGGATACTGCCAGGCCCCCAGCTCACCTCCGCCGCGTGTTCGCTCCTTCTGAGTGTCCGGCGGGGCGCAGCTTGGGCGCTCGCCTGGGGGAGCCACGTGACCAGCCGCGATTGGCTGGTGACGTGTTTCCTCCAGGCGAGCGCCGAAGCTGCATGCTTCGGACGCTCGCAGGGAGCGAATACACGGCGGAAGGTGAGACACCCGCGCTTAGGGTGACGGTGTCACCCTAAAGGCGGGTGTCACCTGGTGCGAGCCGCACCCCCCGCCCCCACTTTACGACGCCACTGCATGTGTCTGGTTCTCTTGAGGGTACCAGGGTGTAGTTCTCCTTTGTCTCTAGCCCCTCCTGAAACTGTATATGTACAATAAAGGTGTTTAGTCTGTCTGTTCCATTCTAACCCTGAAAGACCCCAGATCTACAGACTCATCTTATTTCTGGGGGATGCTAGCAAGGCCCTATACGTGTACCCATCTTTAAGCTGCGGATAAAAACTGGGCAAAGTCACAAGAGTTTGCCTGGGGAAAACACGGGGGGTCTGGCAAGGAAGCAGCATTGGCAGATGTGACATGGGGTTTAGTCCTAAAAAAAGAAGCGTGGGAACTCACTAAGATTTCTGTCCCCAATTACCAATTATGATCTCGCATGTAACACAAACACACAATCAAATCTGACACATTTATGTATATATTGAATTTAGCAAAAATATATGGTAAAGCATATACTTGTTGTGACTTAACGAGGAAATATATGATTGAACACCCGAATGCAAGCTTTTAGTGTATGAGACCAATGGGAACTCAGTTCCCGCAGCAAAATTAATGCAGGAACTCCGTTCCCATGTGTTCCCCTTGGACTTGACCCCTGGATGTGACCCTGTTGGGCTACTGAGATCTGTCAAGTGGTTTATTTGGGAGTGTCATTGGGGGTTAAGGATGACTACTAGTTGAAGGGTAATGGTGACTTAGTGAAGAATAAGGGGGACTAGGGGTGCACATCCAAACACATGTGTGAGCTGGAAGCAGGGGCCCTGTCACATATCTCCTAGATATACTTTGTCTGATCCCTGACGGGACACTGCAGGTCAGGTCAGACAGGACACCTCACTTGAAGTGGCCGGAATGTCTACCTATTACCATACACAGACAGTACCAAAGGTATACACACTTAAAAAAGAATAACATACACGAGAGGTTAATGCCAGAGTTGCTTGTGAGTCAAATTCAAGGGGTCGTTAGAGATAAGACAGAGTTTGTTATGCCAGAATGAGTGGAAGGATTGCCAGGGCTCATATGCCAGAGTGGGTAGTCAGAGGATTGCCAGGAGTTGGTTACCAGACCAGGCCATAAATCAGAAGCCAAGGGGTTAAAGTCAGTAGAGATATTGTCAGCCAAGCCAGACGTCATACACAGATAATCTAATCAAGTAATAACGCAAACGAGCACTGAGAGGAGTGAGAACCACGTCAGGGCAAGGAACCAGGGCTCAGGAGTCTCAGGCAATGAGTAATATGGGCCTGCTCTGGGTGGGGGTGGTGGTGGAAAGGTTTATGACATGTGTCATGTAACTGACCTAGCGCTCCCCGCTTCAATCCCCAAGATTTTTATTCCCATGGAGAAAACCCCCAAAAGAAACAGCCAATTGCCTTGGGAAAGACTTTATGTTCATTTATATTGTGTGGTGTGATTTTAAATGTGTTTTGTTACTATAGGTACATGTGTGCTGCTGAGACTTGTTTTATTGTTTAGCCCCGTTCACCACAGCCCCAGGACACCATTTGCAGAAGCCAGCCATGGGCCCAAGGTCAAAGGACCGCATGGCTCAAAATGGAGGTGCAGAATGTTTGTGTAATCTGTGTTTATGCAAGAATGCTATGTCTATCTGTTTATTTGCATGTGAGTTGTGAGTTAGTCTTGTGGGCAAACACTGTGCCAATCTGATTCACTGGGACAATGGATTATGTAAATGGTGTATGATAACGGATTGCTAATTGTGTGCTTTACCCAGAAACTGTTGACTGAGAGGATGAATCAGTGTCACTGTATTTTGTGTAAATACTCCTGTAAAAAGTAAAGCAGATAGTTCCTGGTTTATACATTCTGCTTGTCTGGTGTGTTATTCCTCTGTACAGGAAGAGCGGGGTCAGGTCTATTCCCCAATGGGGCCCACCAACCACCAGATGTATCCAGTCCAGCAACATATATAAAACATAAGAAGAAAAAAAAGGTGTCATCTGCGCTTATTCCTCTGACACCGTGTGAAACAAAACACAATTAGAGGCTTTGGTTTACTGCAATGGCCATTGAGAGTAAGCTCACTGCCAATGTCAAGGCACCTCTAATAAAGGTGAGTCCTACACAAATGAAACCACAGACTGGTTTATAGCGAACCATATAGGCTGGCTCATGCTGCTTTTCAGTCATGAGGTAGACTGGTGGGCTTTTATTTATGCCCTCCCAGAAACAAATCCACTATGGGATCAAAAAAACAAAGTCACGGAATGGAATATGCTGCAAGGATGACCTAGCTGGAGGTACAATCTAATACACATTGTAACATCTCTGTGCCTGGACAGGGTCACATCTGCAAAATGCTGCTTCCTCGCTGGACACCCAGTTTCTCCTCGTGACTCTCACATCTTTCTCTGGTACCTTAGCCACAGCTCACGGCCCGGTGTATGTAGAGAGCCTGGCTAGCACCCCCGGAATAAGCCGAAGCTGTAGACCTGGAGCCTTTCCTTGGAACAGCGGACAGAAGATTCCTGGTTCCCCAAAACATGAGTCGTGACTTCAAGCTTGGTCAGAATAGAACTGACTGTTTATTCACAGAGAGGACAGATAGAGTCAAGGACCAGTACATTTGCATACAATCAAACAGACAACATCCTACAGATCAGATAACTACCCAGGGCCTTCAAACAATGGAGAATGGGGGAAGGAGAAAGCACGTAAACAAAAGGAATTTCTTACTGAGAGAATTTACACAATAGCAGGTACTAATACAGAGATCTACACTATACAGGGAATAACACACAGACATCAGAAATCTTTAGTTAACTGGCATATCTATAAAACAGTGAAAACCACAATATATTTAAAAGGTCCACCAGTTCCCCAATAGTCTCTTTCACGGGCCATAGTCTCTGGGCAGGAGGCTAGCGCACATCCCCCTCCAAGTCGCACAGTGACAGCGTGTTCTGTCACATACCTCCCTCATTTGCAGGAGACTAACCAGGCACCAGATCCCAAACGGATCTGTGAGTGTGTTAGTCTGAACCCAAGTCCCAAAAAGTTGTTTCTTTTCATTGACCGTGCGGTCCAGTCCACACCTGCAACACTGCTTGGGGACATCTCTCCAGTGCCAGGGCCACACACACATATTAGAGAGTTACTCACGAGCCATCCCCAGCAGCTCCCTTAGATTGTGCCCGCCAGTCGGGAGAAATGCCAGCTGCCCCATCTCCGGGTATTGCAATTAGCTGCTGGAGAGCATGGGGGGTGGTTGATGTCTCTGAAGAAAAGGGTTGGGGATCTGAGCCGGCTGCTCAGTATCCAGGGGGCACACAAAAGGAAACCACAGCCCCCTCCACAGCTGTATTGTAATTATCCCCCTGTGGTTCCCTGTGGGAACAGGCCCCTCAGATTGTAAACTCACGGGAACAGGCCCCTCAGATTGTAAACTCACAGGAACAGGCCCCTCAGATTGTAAACTCACAGGAACAGGCCCCTCTTAGATTGTAAACTCACAGGAACAGGACCCCTTAGATTGTAAGATCGTGGGACCCCCTAGAATGTAAACTCATGGGACCCCTTAGATTGTAAACTCTAAGACTGCATTTGAGCCAGGCTCTTGTGACATTCACAAGTGACAGTCTTAAGTGGACGCTTAGAGTTGATTCCTGGAGTTGCGGGACTGGAGGAAGGAACTGCAAGGCCCAATTTTACTCTGGGTAAACGCAAGTCTATATCATGCTTTCTCTCACGCTTCTCCTCTTTACTTCTACCTTTCTCCTTAAATGGAACTCCTGCCCCTCTACTACCGACCCCTACACTATCTGCATCTCTCCCTCCCTCCTCTCATCCCACATGATGGCCTCACATGAGCTCCTTTGTTTCCTCAGAACATGGTCTCCCTCTAACTCTCGTGCTGCCAATCACTCCCACGCCCACAAATCCCATTCCCACCTTCTCTTTCTCACCCTCCTGCTGTTACTCTATTCAGGTAACATATCCCCTAACCCTGGCCCTACAACACATCCAATACTTCCCTCTCATCCTATCTCCATCGCACATAAATCACCTCCCTGCAAGCCCAGCAACCTCATTCCCATCATCCCACAGCGCCTGTCCTCTTTCTCCTGCGCCCTCTGGAACGCTCGCTCTGTGTGCAACAAACTCACAGCCGTCCATGACCTCTTCCTTTCAAACTCCTTCAACCTCCTAGCTTTAACTGAAACCTGGCTAACTCCCTCTGACACGGCCTCCGTTGCTGCTCTCTCACATGGCGGTCTACACTTGAGCCATACCCCCAGACCGGGTGAGAGAAATGGTGGCGGGGTCGGGCTCCTGCTCTCTCCCACCTGCACCTACCAGCATCTCCCTCCACCCCCATCCCTCTCCTTCTCCTCCTTCGAGACACACTGCATCCGCCTGTTCTCTCCTCTTGCTCTCAGGGTGGCAGTCATCTACCGCCCACCGGGACCAACCTCCCAGGTCTTTGACCACTTTGCTACCTGGCTTTCTCACTTCCTGTCTTCTAATCTTCCATGCCTAATTCTCGGGGACTTCAACATTCCCATTGACGATCCTTCCGCTCCTGCTGCCTCCAAACTTCTTTCACTCACGTCCTCCCTTGGACTCACACAATCCTCCCTCCTCCCTACCCACCGCGATGGTCACGTTATTGACCTGGTCTTTTCCAACCTCTGCTCCATTTCTGAGTTCAAATGTCGCCCTTTCCCCATCTCTGACCACCACCTTCTCTCTTTCAACCTATCTGGACTTCCTAAACACCCTGCTCCCCCACCGCACACACACTCGCAGAAATCTACATGCTGTGGACCCCCATCAATTCTCCAACCTACTTCACCACCTCCCTCATACCTCATCCTTCACCTGCCCTGATGCTGCCACTAATCACTACAACACTACGCTTATCTCTGCTCTAGACACTCTTGCTCCTCTTCGACTCTGCAAGGCCCCACGCCGCCAGCTTCAGCCCTGGCACACCCTCCAAACTCGCTACCTGCAAAGATGCTCCGCACTGCAGAGCGTGCCTGGAGGAAATCCCGCTCTGAAGCTGATTTTGTTCACTTCAAGTTTATTCTCCGGTCATACACCTCTGCCCTCCACTTGGCCAAACAATCCTTCTTCTCATCTCTTATATCTTCGCTGTCCTCCAACCCTAAACGACTCTGGTCCACCTTCAACACCCTCCTCCACCCACCTGCACCTCCCCCCTCAGCTGCCTTCAGCGCTCAAGACCTGGCAGACTACTTCCTCAGTAAAACTCTAACTATCAGAAGCAACATCCCAACACAAGATAGTTATCTGCCACCTCTACTCCCACAGGTCCCCTCTGCCACCCTCTGCCGCTTCCTCCCAACCACTGAGGAGGAAGTCAATTCCTTATTGTCCTCCTCACATCTCACCACGTGCCCGCTCGACCCCATTCCCTCACATCTAATTCCTCCCCTCTCCTCCTCCCTCACCCCTGCTCTCACACACATCTTCAACCTATCTCTCTCCACTGGCTCCTTTCCATCCGCCTTCAAACACGCGCTAGTTACCCCTTTACTAAAGAAACCATCCCTAGACACCAACTCTCCATCCAACTACCGCCCTGTATCCCTGCTTCCCTTCACATCAAAGCTCTTAGAAAAACTAGTCTTCAACCGCCTCTCCCTCTTCCTGTCCTCCAATTCCTACTTGACCCCCTGCAATCTGGCTTCCGTCCGCTACACTCAACTGAAACTGCCCTCACCAAAGTCACCAATGACCTCCTAACTGCTAAAAAACACGGCCACTATTCTATTCTCATCCTGCTTGACCTCTCGGCTGCTTTTGACACTGTTGACCACCCCCTCCTTCTACAGACCCTCAACTCTCTGGGTCTCGGTGACACTGCACTTGCTTGGGTTGACTCCTATTTATCCAACAGGTCCTTCTGTGTGTCCTTTGCTGGTAACTCCTCCTCTTCATTGCCTCTATCTGTTGGTGTACCTCAAGGCTCTGTCCTTGGTCCTCTGCTCTTTTCCATCTACACCTCCTCCCTGGGCAAAATCATCAACAGCTTTGGCTTTAATTACCACCTCTACGCTGATGACACTCAGATCTACCTCTCTACCCCTGATCTCTCTCCCCCTGTCCTTTCAAAAGTCAGTGACTGTTTATCTGGCATCTCCTCCTGGATGGCCTCCCACCACCTAAAGATCAACATGTCAAAGACTGAGCTCCTACTTATTCCTCCCTCTAATGCCTCCCCACCTCCTGACTTCTCTATCACGGTGGAGGGTATCACCATCTCCCCATCAAACCAAGTTTGCTGTCTTGGAGTTACACTGGACTCTGCTCTTTCCTTCATCCCCCACATCAAGTCTCTTTCCTCCTCCTGCCGATACCAACTGCGTAATATTTCCAGAATTCGGCCATTTCTTACCGCTGTCACCACAAAACAACTCATACACGCCCTGGTAATCTCCCGACTCGACTATTGCAATAATCTCTTATCTGGCCTCCCTCTGTCCCGCCTCTCCCCCCTACAATCCATCCTGAACGCCTCCGCCAGGCTAATTCACCTCACCCGCCGCTCTGTCTCTGCCGCTCCCCTCTGCGAGTCCCTTCACTGGCTCCCCATCCACTGCAGAATTAAGTTCAAAATCCTTATCCTTACCTACAAAACCCTCACTAACTCAGCGCCCCACTACCTGTCCTCACTAATCACCAAATACACCCCAGCCCGCTCCCTAAGGTCAAACAGTGACCTGCGCCTAGCTTCTCCCCGCATCACCTCTTCCCATGATAGACTGCAGGATTTCTCACGCGCAGCCCCCACTCTCTGGAACGCTCTCCCTCGTGCTGTCAGACTTTCCCCTAACTTCTCTTCCTTCAAACGCTCCCTGAAAACATTCCTATTTAGGGAAGCCTACCACCCAACTCACTGACGCAACCATCAATCACTCTCACCTTACAGTCCTCTCCTCCTGTTTCCAACCCCAACCCTCCTAGATTGGGAGTTCCTACGGGAATAGGGCCCTCATCTCCTCCTGTACTGTTTGTCAAATGTTGTTCAATGTATTGTAACCCTGTCTGTACTGTGCTTATTGTACAGCGCTGCGGAATATGCTGGCGCTTTATAAATAAATAATAATAATAATAATAATAAATGGGATAGATTGCAAGCTCATGGGACCACTTAGATTGCAAGCCCATGGGACCTCTTAGATTGCAAGCTCATGGGACCACTTAGATTGCAAACTCATGGAACCCCATAGATTGTAAACTCATGGGATAGATTGTAAACTCATGGGACCACTTAGATTGTAAACTCATGGTATAGATTGTAAACTCATGGGACCACTTAGATTGTAAGCTCATGGGATATATTGTAAGCTCATGGGACCACTTCGATTGTAAGCTCACGGGAACAGGACCCTCAGATTGTAAACTCACGGGAACAGGCCCCTCAGATTGTAAACTCACAGGAACAGGCCCCTCAGATTGTAAACTCACAGGAACAGGCCCCTCTTAGATTGTAAACTCACAGGAACAGGACCCCTTAGATTGTAAGATCGTGGGACCCCCTAGAATGTAAACTCATGGGATCCTGTAGATTGTAAACTCATGGGATAGATTGTAAACTCATGGGATAGATTGCAAGCTCATGGGACCACTTAGATTGCAAGCTCATGGGACCCCTTAGATTGTAAACTCATGGGATAGATTGTAAACTCATGGGATAGATTGCAAGCTCACGGTACCACTTAGATTGCAAGCTCATGGGACCACTTAGATTGCAAGCTCATGGGACCCCTTAGATTGCAAGCTCATGGGTGGAGGTGCTCAGAGCTTTGGGGACTCTGTGGTGGGGGTCACAACTTTGTTTTATTTTTTCTGGCCGGGTGCTCCTAGGTGTTGTGTTGGAGGTGCCGTTTGCCCCGGGGGCTCTGTGCTCCGCGGTGTGGGTTTTTTCTGCGCAACAGGTGCAGGGTGCTCACAGGGGTCCGGAGGCTGTTGCGGCGGCTGGTTGCGCATGCATTCGACTCTCCGCCGTCTTAGGCACGGCTGTACGCGTGCTGCGGCGGTTGGCTGTGTGCACACCCAGCAGTACGCTGGTTGTGCACGCATTCGACACTCCGCCGTCTTACTGTTTCGGCGGTTGGATGTGCAGTACGCTGGTTGTGCGCGCATGCGCAGAGGCAGCTTGGCGACGGACACGCTGCCTCTTACTGTATTATGTTATAGACTAGTCGTTAAGCCTGCCCGGAGGGCAGTCTATTGTTGTTGCCAGCTCAGAATCCGTGTCCACATATTTGCTTTTCAATGTCCTATCCAAGAGTATCTCTCTATATAAATGCATTTGTAATGCGTCCGTCGCCATTCCGTCTGCGATGGCCGACTGAGCAGCTCACTGCGCATTACAAACGCATTTATATATTAGAGCGGGCTCCTCTTCCCTCTTAGATTGTAAGCGCACGTGAGTGTGCTCCTCTTTCACCTCTTAGATTGTAAGCTCACGGGAGCCGCTCCCTTTTTCCCCGCTTAGGGCCCTACTACACTCTGCACGCTAACGGTAGCACTCACCTGCGTGAGCACTACCGTTAGCTGCGGTGTTCAGGGCATATTACAATCCAAACGCAAACGGGTTAAAAAACCCGTTTGCGTTTGGGACCTTGCGCTTCTTAGCGCGAGGTCAATGCACTTTGCGCTCCCTATACTTAACATGGGGAGCACAAAGTGTTAATCAGCGCTGGTATTACAAAGTCCTAAAGCTGATTAACGCCTGGCTCTGGTCAACGAAAAGTTAACCAGAGCCAGGACCTGGTGTTAACTGATTCCGCTGGTGCAGAATCCGTTAACACCAGCTTAAAAAAGTAAAAGAAAAAAACACATACTTACCCAGTGTCCCACGGTGAGGACCGCGGCTCCGATTGCCTCCTCTGGCCGCGGGAGCAGGGAAAGACAGGGGGAAAAGTACCCCCATGTCTCTCCCTGCGTATCCCTACGCCGACCAGCCGGATCTCGCGATGTGAGATCCGGCTGGTCACGTGACCGGCAGAGAGGAACTCATTGGAGTCCTATGGACTCCAGCGAGTGGATGCTCGTGGGTGCGCTCAGCGCTGCCACCAGCATCCTGTTTTTTAACGGGCGCTACAATGCAGGCAGCATTTTTTTGCGCCTGCATTGTAATCTGGCGTTAAAAAGCGGGCGCAAGGGGGACAACTGCGGGCACAGTTTTTCCTCTCTTGCGCCTGCGTTTTAATGCCCAGGTTGTAATAGGGCCCTACGATTGTAAACTCACGGGAGCGGCTCCTCTTTTCCCTTTCAGATTGTAAACTCATGTGAGTGGGTGCCTCTTTTCCCTCATAGATTGTAAATTCACAGGATCAAGCTCCACTTTTCCCTCTAAGGCTAGGGTCAGACGAACGCATTTTTCGCGTTGTCCGTGAAAAAGTGCGTTCGAACAAATGGACGTATTTTTTCACGGAATACGCGATATCGGTCATACGATGCGCAATTACGGCCGTGATTTTTTACAGATCCAAACCAGGAAACTTTGGGTGTCTGGACGTTATGTTGGCCGGACATGAGCAGCGTCTGACGTCTCCTAATCACTCACACACGCCGCTATGCGTACGCAGCGCAATCTGTACGTCAGTACTAGGCTTGTGCACCGATTTTTTTTTCGGTTCGATTCTGTTCGATTTTTCGGATTTTTAAACTTTTCGATTCGGCTCGTTTCGACCGATTTCGGTTTCGATTCGATTCGGTTCGACCTGTTTTTCGGGTACATTTTTTTTTCGGAATTTCGACCATTTTTCTTATTTTCGTGTCACTGTGCTCGGTTTTTGTATCGACTTTTCGTTTTTTCGAAAACTTTTCGTTTTTCAGAAAAGTTTCGTTTTTACAAAATTTTCGTTTTTACAAAATTTTCGTTTTTACAAAATTTTCGTTTTTCGGAAAATTTTCGTTTTTCGGAATTGCACATTTTTCGGCATATCGACCTTTTTTCGTATTTTTCGTGTCATTTTGCCCGTTTTTTGTATCGACTTTTCGTTTTTTCGAAAAATTTTCGTTTTTCAGAAAATGTTCGTTTTTACAAAATTTTCGTTTTTCGGAAAATTTTCGTTTTTCGGAAAATCTGTTCTCCTCGTTTGCCACATTTCAAGCCCATTCGAAAAATCCGAAAATATTTCGTTTCGGCTCGGAAAACATTTCGGATCTGAACTTTTCGGATCTAAAATTTTTCGGAAATTCGGCCGCATCCGAAAACACGAATCGGGAAATTTCGTGAAAATTCCGAAATTCCGAAACCCAAAACGCACATCCCTAGTCAGTACTAGCGGTTTGACGTTCGACAAAATGCACTCGTTTGCGACTTGCGTTTCGCGGCCGTTCTTTGTATGTTGCCCGACATTGGACGTCATTTGCTGCTAGCACGGCCGTGATTAATTGCGGCTAAATGCACGTTAATACTGCGTTCGTCTGACCATAGCCTTAGTATGTAAACTCACGGGAACGGCTCCTCTTTGATTGTAAATTCATGGGAGCGGCTCCTCTTTTCCCTCTAAGATTGTAAACTCACGTGAGCGGACTCCTCTTTCCCCTCTTCAGTGATTCCGTTTTGCCGAAAATACAGTGACTTCGCTATTTAGTGAATATTCAATGTGTTTTGCTGAAAATGGAGTCGCCAAAACAGTTATCGGCCGTTGGCGAAAACCGCCGAATTGTGCCAGTAACTGCTGAATCACACAAAATTGGCTTCAGAAAATTCCTGTGAACTGAAAAAAAATATTTCCTAATAGGGCTTAAATCAACAAAAATGTGTCTAAATAATAATTTTAAAAAAATGTGAAAAGTTTCTATCCCACTATTAGCCCTCTTCTGCCACACTTACACAATCAGGGTTATTCAAAGAGATCCAAATTGCTTGAGAAAGGTAACCGAACGCTGAAAATAAACGTTCGGTTACCTTTCTTGGCCATTCGGCTATCCAGAGAGCAGGCAATTCGCCAAATCCTGGCGAATTGCCTTAACATACAGTGCCTGTTCGGTGCCTGTTCGAGGGCAGTGAAATCCCCATGAAAAAGCACTGCTTCGGCTATTCAGAGAACACAAACCAGCAGTGAAAGGTTCCCGAAATGCCCTGTCATTCGGTGGTTTAATTCAGCAAATTTATTCAGGAGAATCCCATAGGCTTCAATGTTAAAAATATTCCCGTTTTAATTCAATATCTAATAAACCGTTCATTATAAAATTCTGCAGCAAAAAGTCTCTTTATTTATAGATTTTTTAGGATATTTTAAGCATTTTTCTGAATTTTTTTTTTAAAAGTCCGATTTTTTTTAAAGTTTACTTATTTTTCTGTAACAACCCTCTTTATTATCATTCCCTGGACCTCATATGTAAATTTCAGACATTTTCGCTGAGTAGTTTCTTTGCAAACAGTGTTTCACTTTTCAATCATTCATACAAACTATTTTCCTAATTTATTCACTGCCTCTTCTGCTGTGTCGAAGGCTGTAATCGGCTCCTGTTCGGGTTTTTCTGTGGTTTTCGGCAGGTTAATCCAGATGTTTTTGAGGGTTTTCGGTGTGCATTCGCTGGGTTTTGCGGTTAGTTTTCGTCAGGTTTGCGGCAGCCTTTCCCTGCAATTCGGGGACCCTGTGGTGCTTGCTGAATACACCGCAGGGTCACCGAAATGGGATCGGCAAAAGGAACCGAATTGAAGAAAACGAAAAGTCACCGAACGTGCGGTGACTTTTCGAATCTCTTTGAATAACCCTGAATATGAATGAATACCTGTCCCTGGTGGCCAGCACTGCATGATGTGCAGGGCACAGGGCTCTCTGGAATTGCAAAGAAAGGCAAAGTGAAGGGAAAAAAATAATAAAAACGTAACTTTTATTTATACTGGCAAAACATATACGAATTGGTTAAAATTAATAACCGTATTATAGGTGTCAAGTGCACTGGAGCTCAGGTGAAAGTACTGTTAAAAGGCATAAGTATTAGTAGCTCTGGATATTAGGCTGCTGGAAACACAATATTATATGCATTCAGCTCCTGATAAATATATATAATTATAAAATCAGGAGCTGAATGCATGTAATATTGTGTTTCCAGCAGCCTAATATCCAGAGCTACTAATACTTATGCCTTTTAACAGTACTTTCACCTGAGCTAAATTGCACTTGACACCTATAATGCCCCCCTGACAGGTGCCCCCCTTCACTATGCCTCTGGGCTCAGGTGGTGCTGGAGAAGGGCAATGGCGGACACTGAGCTGTCTGCAGGTGGGAAAGAGAGAGACGCTTTGCACGTGCCTCTCCAACGAATCCTTTTTTTTTTCCAATTCCACCCGCACTTGCCGGCTGTTCCCCCCCCCCCCGTCGTGCATGCGCATTGCATCCGCCGCCTGCGGCGACAGATGCAAACGTTTTTATATATAGAGATAGTACACCATTTATATAAATTATTTCAGCTTACTTTAATTGTTATCAGTGTTGGTCACTGGGCAAGTCGCACGGATGGCCTGCAAAATATAAAGAAAAATCCATAAATCCATTAGACAAAGTTATAGCAAACGATCCGTATGGCAACAAGAATATGACAATTTAAATGAGATTAATAGATTTAGAAAATATAAAGACTGTATGTGACGAAACGGCCACCCCAATGTTTATTTGCAGTTATTTTGCATTACAGTTTATTGTCTCTGTATATAAGGTAGAGTGTTTGTTCTGTGTGCACTATTATCTGATGTCTGTGTTACATTAATATTCCCTTATGTGTTTATTGTAGAGTATTGTTTCTGTTCCCTTTCTCTGTATAGTGTACATATCTGTATTAGCTGTCCTCTGTCTTTATACTGTACTTCTCTGTGGCTACCCCCCTCTCTGTAAATTGTATTTTCCCTGCAGTAA
The DNA here is from genome assembly GCA_009667805.1 of Leptobrachium leishanense. Taxonomy (NCBI): domain Eukaryota; kingdom Metazoa; phylum Chordata; class Amphibia; order Anura; family Megophryidae; genus Leptobrachium; species Leptobrachium leishanense. Next base: position 44,094,758 of record CM019072.1, read on the forward strand.
GAAGATTCCTTTAAGACGAGAAGGCATGTGTAAACACTCCATTGTGTTAGATGGCTCTTTCTATTGTTCTCTGACTTGAGACTCGTGATCTTATCTATAATGTATTCTTTAAGGGAGGGGGTTGTCTCGACTGTTAACTGTGTGTATTTGAAATAAAGAAGCATTCTCCATTTGGATTTCGAATGAGAAACATCTACATAGTACGTGTCGTCTACTGTGTGTGGAAATATCTCCTGTGTTTCAGCGGAAAGGGGCGCATGGGATACCAGGATCCGTAACACTGTACATACACACACTTACTCAAATTTATATATATACATGTATATCCAGACTCAGGCCCCCGATACATGTATACCCAGACATCAGACCCCCAGATACATGTGTACCCAGACATCAGTCCCTCAGTTCAGACTCCCAGATATCAGACCCCTCAGTTCAGACCCCCAGATATCAAACCTCTCAGTTCAGACCCCCCAGATATCAGACCCCTCAGTTAAGACCCCAGATATGAGACCCCCTCAGTTCAGACCCCAGATATCAAACCAATCAGTTCAGACCCCAGATATCAGACCCCTCAGTTCAGATCCCAGATATCAGACCAATCAGTTCAGACCCCTCAGTTCAGACCCCCAGATACATGTTGTATACTCAGGCACCCGCACGCACATACCATTGGAGTCGGACTCGGGGGCCCCTGAGCACACACAGCAGCACTACATGGTGGTTCCGGTGGGAGAACAGCTTGCGGAAGGATCCACCCCCACATGTTGTGACGCGCTCGCCGGCTGGCCGCATGTGTGTGTGGGCGCAATCAGCCGGCGGTGCTGCTCCCAGATTCCTGTGCTGATTGCCAGAAACTGCCGCTGAATTAAAGAGCCGTCTGCAGCTGCCTGGGCCCCCCTCCAGTGGTGGAATGCCAGGGCCCGGTCGCAAGTGCGACCGCTGCGACCTTTTAACTTCCAGCACTGGCACAAACCTTTCTCAGAATTAATGAGCAGACATCACCCCTGCCCAAATACCTTTAAACACAGGGGATGGATAAACTGTTTGCTCATAGAATGGTTATGGCAAAACATGATAGTCTTAAAAATACGTCAAGGGATTTTGCCTCAGTTAGTGCAGCTGCAGAGAACTTTGTTCTATGGGCAAATGAAAAATTGCAGGAGCAGGACGAAGAGACAGATCTGGAAGTTGCATTGCCATCACAAAGAAAAAGGAAGAAGACAGCAAGCCTGGAGAGATTGCTCATGCTGAAACTATCACAAGTCCCAAAAAGGCTTATGAAGTCACAGTACACAATCAGATCATGGACACAGCTACAGTGACATTGAACAGAAGATACCTGAGTCATGGCACATTCTATGCTAGCCTTGCGTTTCTGGACCCAGGAAACTTCACTTAGTTAAAGTCTTCATCTCTTTCACCATTGATGTTCCAAGAGATCAGCAAATGTCTGTCAGGTTTGACAGTGAAGCAACTACTGAGAATCTACAATGCAAATTAAGCCGCTTTGCCCTTTAGTTGGAAAGATTAAAAATGATTAAAAATGTCTCCACTAGAGGAATACAATATCAATGTATTGAATAATGAGAGTGAAGATGAGCAGGTTGAAATCCAATGTAAAAGTATTCCTCATGTACAGAATGTCCCCTGTGTTGTTACCAGATTCTCAAGAGGTTCAATATAATGTCAAATGCCTAGCACCTCCTAGGTCTTGCATATCAGTCTATTCAACCTGTCCATCACTCAGGTTGCCTGTGAACATACATTTTCAACACTCAAGTTCCTTAAAACCAGACTCAGAACCAAGCTGTCACAAGAGCATCTGGAAGCTTTTATGTTGATAGCAACAGAAAAGGAACATCCTCTTCTCTCTTGACTCTGATATAATCATTGACAAAGTTGCAAAGACAAGTGAATTATTTTCTAAGTTCTTCTATAGGCCCTAACAGTGATTTTGAACCTTTTTAGATGGTCAGTCAAAACTAAAAACAACATTTAAAAAGCCATTTATGCTACTTTGTTAACTCACAATGCATGAGTTAATTTTCACCTGTCTTTTTATGTTTGGGAAACGAATCCCACAAGTTATTGATTTGTTTCTTTTGTTATTTATATATTCAAATATGAGACAAGATGCTATGTATTTGTAACTGTTTTCTTTATTTATATGCCATTGAACAAAGTGTAACTTACACATTAGACATGTGCATTCGTTTTAGTACTAAAACGATTTAGTCCGAATTTTGGGATAATTTAGTTTTCGTATGACTCAGGAGATACGAAACTGCTCAGTACAAAAAACGAAAGAAACTAAAATAAAATTCACTACATTTTAGTTTCAGTCCTTTTTGTGATATTACATTTAGTGAAGGAGACCAGCAATGAAGAGTGCAACACCGCAAAGTTACAGAAAAGGTTTATATGCGTAATCCTTCCCGACCCCTACCAGTAAATCTGACAGTGATAGAGCTCCAGAATACTCACTTGCAGAATAGCCAGCCAGCACAGGAGAGGAAACCTTTACCTAACTCTTGCATGTCTATGAGGCAGACAAGATGATAAAAGCAGCTGGAGAAGGAAAACATTCAAATAAATCACACTGAAAGCTAATGACAGAGGAGGGCTGGATAGTAAAAACCCCTTTATAACAAGCAGCGCTGGGAGAAGAGAGGGACTTTATAAAATGTGTGTTATCTCCCCTCCTGCTCTGCATAATAGGGGCTTAGGTCTGATACATTTTATATTATCCAGGAGCACTATCCCCCTTTCCTCATTAGGGATGAGCTGTTCGGGTTTGGAGTTCGACCCGAACTTTGGCAGTTCGAAAGTTCGCGAATTTCGAACTTTTTGGGTGTGTTCGGTTTGAGTTCGAAAAAAAAAAGAAATTTTGAAAAAAGTATAGAAAATGCTTAAAAAAATACTAAAAAATCTAGAAATAAAGAGACTCTTTACTGCAGAATATTATAAGCAACGGTTTATTAGATATTGAATTATAAACTAATGTGTATGTGGAAAGATTATCAACTCTAAATGACCTCTGTTCACAAACGGGCATAACACCAGGTGTTTTTAGTCTGGTAATCAATTTGATACATTGTACACCATACTGAGGGTGGGGTGGTGTCTGCTTCTGATTGAGATTTGAGCATTAATTTCCCTAAAACATCCTAATATGCTGCATTTAACCCTTTCGCTGCTGAGGCTTTTCACACCTCTGTGCTGAGGTCATTTTTACCGCTTTCGCTCATCATGTTTAACCGCGTTTTGTAGCCATATTTTGATATATGACCCAGACATATTATATATCGTTCTTTCCGGCAGACTTGGCAGATTCATAATATGTCATTATTATATGTATACGTTATGTCATGTCTGTATATTATAACAAAAATGCAATAAAATTAGAATTTTCAATAATTTATTATGTGTAAAGTGTTTTGTTTCACATTTTAACATGCGATCGTTTGCGGTTATATTTTGTATGGGGTGCGCTTGTTAAAAAAATTAGAAATGGGGTCTCATTACATGGACGTACTTACTGACTGACAACAAGGTAGTGGCCAAACAGTCCGTTTTTTTCACTGACGTATTTTTTGACTGATGTAGCAGGGAAAATAAATTAAAATGAAAAAACATTCTGTCCGTCAAAAATGCTGGACGTATAAATGCAGTCCATCTGACCTCGTTTCATCACTCACATACAAAGCTACACGGACGTTGCGGACGTGGCGCATTCCGCATGTCCATTCTAGCAGTATTATGTTCTTGCCTAACCTGCGTCCGTTTGCTGCGTCCGCCATGCATCCGCACTTCCGTGCGGACGTACTTCGTGTGTGGGTCTCCATTGGTCAGAATGCTATGCTGCCACGGACGTACAAATGTGCGGCAACACGGACGTTATAACTGCGCTCGTCTGACCCCAGCCTTAAGCAATGTTATTTTTCACCTCGGGATTAAACATTCACAGGGTTATTCAGAGAGCGGTGAAAAGCAGGAGAATAACTGGAGAAGTGAAAATTCTAGGTCAAAATAGCCAAACCAGAAAAATTCTCCCATTTAACTCACTTTCCAAATTGGCTATTTGGTCTAGATTGTTCTCTTCTCCTGCCAGTTCTCCTGGCTTTCACCTCTCTCTCAGGGTTGTTCAGAGAAAGGTGAAAACCAGGAGAATGGCAGGAAAAGAGAACAATCTGGACCAAATAGCCGATTTGGAAAGTGAGATAAGGCTAGGGTCAGACTAACGCATTTTTCACAGCGACCGAAAGTGCGTCCGAACGCATTGCCGTATTTTTTCACGGAATGCGCGAAAACGGTCATACGATGCGCATTTTTGTGCATGATTTTTTGCGGATCCAAACCAGGAAACTTTGGGTGTCTGGACGTTATGTTGGCCGGACATGAGCAGGGTCTGACGTCTCCAAATCACGCACACACGCCGCTAGTGGACGCAGCGTACTCTGTACGTCCGTACTAGCAGTTCTGCGTTCTCGAAAAAATGCGTTCATTTTCCACTTGCGTTGCTGCGCAGCCGGACTTTCGTGCGACCGTACTTCGTATATTGGCTGTCATTGCCCGTCATTTGCTGCTAGTGCGGCCGTGATTAAGTGCGCCTAAACGCATGTTAAAAATTCGCTAGTCAGACCCTAGCCTAAATGGGAGAATTTTTCTGGTTTAGCTATTTTGTCCTAGAATTTTCCATTCTCCAGTCATTCTCCTGCTCTTCACTGCTCTCTGAATAACCCTGACAGGGTTATTCAGAGAAAGGTGAAACTCAGGAAAATGACTGAAGAGAAAATTCTAGGTCAAAATAGCCGAACCAGAAAAATTCTCCCATTTATCTCACTTTCCAAATCGGCTATTTGGTCTAGATTGTTCTCTTCTCCTGCCAGTTCTCCTGGCTTTCACCTCTCTCTCAGGGTTGTTCAAAGAAAGGTGAAAACCAGGAGAATGTCAGGAAAAGAGAACAATCTGGACCAAATAGCCGATTTGGAAAGTGAGATAAGGCTAGGGTCAGACTAACGCATTTTTCACAGCGACCGTCAAAAAGTGCGTCCGAACGCATTGCCTTATTTTTTCACGGAATGCGTGAAAACGGTCATACAATGCGCATTTTTGTACGTGATTTTTTACGGATCCAAACCAGGAAACTTTGGGTGTCTGGACGTTATGTTGGCCGGACATGAGCAGGGTCTGACGTCTCCAAATCACGCACACACGCCGCTAGTGGACGCAGCGTACTCTGTATGTCCGTACTAGCGGTTCTGCGTTCTCGAAAAAATGCGTTCATTTTCCACTTGCGTTGCGCAGCCGGACTTTCGTGCGACCGTACTTTGTATATTGGCTGTCATTGCCCATCATTTGCTGCTAGTTCGGCCGTGATTAAGTCCGCCTAAACGCATGTTAAAAATTCGCTAGTCTGACCCTAGCCTAAATGGGAGAATTTTTCTGGTTTGGCTATTTTGACCTAGAATTTTCCATTCTCCAGTCATTCTCCTGCTCTACACCGCTCTCTGAATAACCCTGACAGGGTTATTCAGAGAAAGGTGAAACTCAGGAGAATGACTGAAGAGAAAATTCTAGGTCAAAATAGCCAAACCAGAAAAATTCTCCCATTTTTCTCACTCTCCAAATCGGCTATTTGGTCTAGAATTTTCCATTCTCCAGTCATTCTCCTGCTTTTCACCGCCAAAAAATTAGTAAACCTTTTCTGCGTGTCCGAAAATGTCTCCTCTTTTCATACAGACTGCCGCCCCAAGCAGTTGTTTATGGATAGATTAAAGGAAAAGCATTTACCGTCATTTGAAATGTCATTTTTTGGTTTTTACATATTTCTATACATCCTAGAAATCCACCACTTCACGGGCAGGTTATGGGGACCTCCTAGGCACGATATTTGAAGGAATTTTTCATTTTTATTTTTAACCCTTATTTCATGGAAAACTCACTGTCCCTTTAAAAACGTTTTTTTTTTTACTTTTTGTCCTTGTTTCCTGTCCCCCAGGGCACTACCCAGACCCCCATACACTTTTTATGGCAAATATCTAGCATATATGCCCTCTTGGAGGGCACTCTAAAAACCGAATTTTCAGCCCCATTGACTTGTATGGAGTTCGAGTTCGGGCTCGGATCCGAACATTTGGAAAGTTCGGGTTCGGCTTTGAACCGAACTCGGGGAGTGTTCGGCTCATCCCTATTCCTCATCTATAATACACGTTTTATATAAAGTCCCTCTCCTCTCCCAGTGCTGCTTGTTATAAAGTTTTTTTTTTACGTCTGATACATTTAGTATCCAGCTCTCACAGTTACTCTTATTATGAGCCTTCAGTGTGATTTATTTGAATGTTTTCCCTGGATTTAAAGTGCTTTATTTTATTATAAAAATAAATTTGCACCAGTCATCTCTTCTCTGAGCTTTCAGACCGATTTATGTTAATATTTTCCCTCTCCCCTGCTTTTATATTCCTGTCTGTCTCCCCCACAGAGATACAAAGTTTAAGTAAAAGTTCCCTCTGCTGTGCTGGATAAGCCTTGCATTCCAAAGTTCTGCACCCTCCACATGCCAATGCAGTAGGATGTTTTATACAGAGAGGGGCATTAATTAATGCAGGAGGATGTTCTATACATTATACATAGAGTCGTATTAATGCAGGAGGATGTTATATACATTATACAGAGAAAGGTGTAAATTGAGAAGGATGTGCTATACAGAGAGGGACATAAATTCAGGAGGATGTTCTATACATTATACAGAAAGGGTATTAATTAATGCAGGAGGATGTTCTATACATTATGCAGAGATGAGCCTTTTTTAGCCCTTTAAATCCAGTGGCTGTGAGCGCTGAGATCGGCTGCTTGTTATATTATCACTCAGTACAATGTATCAGGCTCAGCTGATACAGTAACTGACTGTAACAGCGCTCAGAGTTTCATTAAAACAAGGAAATAATATATGTTCTAACCTCTTATATATATATATATATTATTTACTAGTTTTACTGAAACTCTGAGGGCTGTAATGAGCAGCAGTCAGTTACTGTAACAGCTTTGCCTGACACATTGTGCTGAGAGTGAGAGATACTGTAACAAGCATCGATCTTAGCCCTCTGAGGAGCCACTACAATAGTAATTGTATCCACTGGTTTTCGGATGAATGAAATTAGTTTTCATACTAAAGAACTGAAAACGAATTTCTTTAGCAACTAAATAAATTGTATTTTAGGACTAATCCATTAGTTCAAAACGAAATTTTGTGCTGTGCACATGTCTATTACACATATCAATCTAAAGGTGTTTGTAATGTTGGAATGCATCTTTTTCTCTAAAGAGTTTTTTTTTAATAAATAAAAACTGTTTATAGTTACAGTGGAGTGGTTATACTTACGTTTTTTGTGCAATACCTATGGTCTATATATACAATTTTGTTGCATGTTTACGTTATTAAAGTCGGTCGGCCTGCTGGTTGAAGTCCAGGGACGATTTATTTTGTCCCAGTCCAGCCCTGAGGGGGAGGGGGGGGGATCCCACAGGCAAAACTGAAATCCAAGAGGTCAGCCTTCTGTGGAAGATGCTAAAGCTGCAGAACTTCGAACTGGGCACTTTCTCCGCATCTTAGCAGGAAAGAAACCACTTCAATGACACTGCTTAGTAAAATATTTAAATTAACATTGTTGCATGTCTTTTTGTCTTGGCTACAGCTTCAAACTAGCATTCTCCCAAGAGCCTTTTAATTAATGAGTCAAATCTGTTTGTTCGTTAATCCTTGTAATCTCGCTATGATCCTTTCTTAAAAGGAGGCAGAAACAAGAAAAGAGAACGGTGGCTGGTAAATAGGACAAGACTTGCACAGAGAAACAGACAGAATTAAAACATAATACAAGGTGACTGGCGGAAAAACAATAACAAATAGGTATAGAATGAAAAATGAAAGTATGAGGAGTTTTACATCAAAAGTCAACCCTGAGACACCATCTACAAATTCAAGACTAAAAGAGAGTAAAAATAGGGGTGAGTAGAAGCCACGCACGATTGTTTCTGAAGTATCTGCTGAAAATGTGCTTTGTAGTGCTTTTATGCAATCAAGTACATTGTATAATAATATGCACTTGTTTACACCACACAGTATGTTTCTGGCAAGTGCATAGATAAGACGTAGCACATTAGTGTTTAAAATAATGACATCAGGGAGAAAAAACTACAAGGAATGCCCAACGTGGCCTGATCTATGCTTATTAAATGAATATGTTATATATTACAATAATTAGGTAAAAAATGTAATTCTTGTAAATTATATATAAGGTCATATTGAGAAGCAGCTGAATATAAAGTCAAATCTAAGGTATCTGGTACATTTAAGTATTAGAGAACAAAAAGAATTTGGATGTGCTCATTATATTTGAGCTCTAAGTGCTCAACAAACATAATACTCGAGAAATTCTTCTAGTCTTTTTTATTCATCAAATCAAGCTTGTTAATGTTATTGTCTTTCTACAATCATGTTGGATCAAAGTGCTATATGAAATGAATCATGCATTAGTTGCTTTCTTAAAAAATTCAAATAAACATGTAGTACACTTTTGCACAATTTTGCATCCGCTTCACTTTATCACTATTTAGGTTGGAATCTTCTATTGGAAACTAAGAGGTTGAGTCCCAGACCCTGACAGTTAGGGAACCACTCATTTAAAGTAGGGATGTGTGTTTCAGGTTTCGGAATTTCGGAACTTTCACAAAATTTCTCAATTCGTGCATTCGTATTCAGCCGATTTTCCGAAAATTTTCGGATCCGAAAACGGCAGATCCAAACGAATTTTCGTGCCAAAACGAAAACTTTTCGGAATTTTCGAATGGACTAGAAATGTGTAAAATCGAAATTCATTTTCGTTGCATTCGTGATTTCGGCTCCATTCCTGATTTCGGTTCCATTTCAGTAATTTCAGACATCGTATTTATATCGCTGATTCTGTAATTAAATTTTGTATCATTCCCATCTCAATGTATCCTTCCTGGAAAACCAGAGAAATCTCAATGTATCCTTCTTGTAAAACCAGAGAAATCTCAATGTATCCTTCTTGTAAAACATGAGAAATCTCGATGTATCCTTCCTGGAAATCCAGAGAAATCTCAATGTATCCTTCTTGTAAAACATGATAAATCTCAATGTATCCTTCTTGTAAAACATGAGAAATCTTGATGTATCCTTCCTGGAAATCCAGAGAAATCTCAATGTATACTTCTTGTAAAACATGAGAAATCTCAATGTATCCTTCCCGGGAAACCAGAGAAATCTCAACGTATCCTTCTTGTAAAACATGAGAAATCTCAATGGCAGAATTATCGTATCGGCAGAATTATCGTATCATATAATTATCGTATCCAAAAAACCATTAGTTTACGTCAAAACTAATAGACACTTTGAAACGAGGAGAACAGATGTTCCGAAAAACACAAAAATTTCCGAAATCACGAAAAAAAAGTCGATACGAAAAAACGAAACGAACCGAAACGAAAATCGTCCGAAACGAGTCAAAATGAAAATTTACAAAATCCGAACGAACCGAACCGAACCGAAAAAAAAATCGGTGCACAAGCCTAATTTAAACTAATACCCTAAGTACAGTATGTGTAGTAGTTAACTGTTTCTGTTTCTCTGCATCATTTGTAGTTCTCCTTTTAATGAGATTTTAGCAAATTAAACATTGTAACTATTCATGACCTGCTGTTACACTATTTTTTATTTATAGTAACTGAGAGGTTTCTGATGTTTAGTCTTACTTTAAAATTAGATTTTGGTCATCTTAAATGTCAGTATATATTGCATTATAATTATACAGGTCAACTCACCTACCAGATATTTTCTTGGTGTGTATATTCAGGATATATATCTCCCTTACTATCCTTAATCCTTTAATCTATGGGGAATATAGAATGTGGACGATTTACCCTTTTATTGAAAGAAATCGAATGGAAATTTAAATGTCGTTCTATGTAGCCTGTTTATCACTAGAGCAATTAAACCCACTCAAATTTAATATTCGTTTACAAATATGCAAATTCTGATCTGAAAGATATCAACATTTATTGTGTATAGTATTATGGGAAAGAAAAATTTATAATAAATACTTAAATGCAGAGTAATAAATGTATAAAGCGAATAACACGTTCCACCAAACATTGTTTTATTTGAGATGTAATTAAATTATGTACATGTCCTACTAGTTTGACTAGCATAATCATTGATTGATTGATTGATTAATTCCCAACCAGATCAACCTCATCACTCCAATCACTCGCTTCTGTTGGTACAGAGATCTGAGCACACCTCCATGCTGATGACCTGCAGGCTGTTCTTCCAATCATTACACACAGACTATTGATTGTCGACATGACTTTGCTAGCTAATTATTCATTGTCACCAGGGAGGACCAGTGGTGCAAGAGTTATGTAATTGCCCTCATTTGCGCTAAACTAGTGAACTAATATGATGGTGTTGTTAATGGCTTGAACAAGTTAATATGTGCTTTACTAGAACTTATTAAATTAAGTGATGAGATATCACATTCATTTTAACATCACTTCAATATCCATTGCTTGAAGAGAAATCGTAGAGAAAGTGGTCTTTTTAATTTGTTGTCTTAAAAAGAAAATAAAAAACTCATGCCCTTTCTGTTCTAACTGGAGAATAAAATGAAGGCTATTACAAATTAAAGCAATTCATTATGATTCTCCAAAAAATGAAAAAACAGCCCTGTTTGTTCCCTTTTGAAACTGATACTATATGTAGAGACTGCATGTATACATTGTGGTTCAAGGTGAGATATGATATGTTAATAATTTCTGATACACTTTCTCGCTTGGTAGGTGATGTCTTGAGAAGTTAAGAGATAATGGGCCCTATTACGATCCCCGCGCTAAACCGGAGCGGTAGGGGGAAAAAACTGCGCCTGCGGTATTCCCCCTACCGCCCCTGGTTTAACGCCAGATTACAATGCAGGCGCAAGAAAATGCAGCCTGCATTGTAGCGCCGGTTAAAAATCAGGATGCACGCGGCAGAGCTGAGCGCAGCCACGAGCATCCACTCGCTGGAGTCCATAGGACTCCATTGAGTTCCTCTCTGCCAGTCACGTGACCGGTCGATGTAGGGATACGCCGGGAGAGACAGGGGGGACTTTTTTCAGCATTTAACAGCATTTCTTCCATTTCTCCTGCATCGGCTGCTGACAGCTTCTAAAAGCTCGATATTTCAGAGCTTTCAGCTGCCGATTTTACAGTTTTAGCTCTTTGGGGGCACCCTCTGCAGCCCAAAAGCTAATGAAATTCATTTGAAGCAAACAAATTTCATTTGCTTTTGGGCTGCAGGTTAGCATATCGAGCTATCTAGATATCCGGGCACCAGATGGTGCCTTTGAAACTCAGGATATCTAGATATCAGTAGTGAAGGGGTTAAGAGCAAAATAATCAGGACTTCGGTAAAATATATCATATATAAGACACATTGTGACTTTTCTCCCTACAGGAATGTATTCCAACTTGTGGTGTAAATCTGTGTGTCTTCTCCTGGCCAGTCTTACATCTGCAGTGCTCTGGGGTATTGGCACACATGTAGCAGCTGTAACAGTGCAGAATATGCAAGATCCTGCAATAATGGCCTGGCTTTGTGGAGTGTTACCTGGACCATGCCTTCTACTTTACATGGTAGCACAGTGGGCAGTTGGAACAAATAGTGAAAGGTAACAATTTTCTGTTAATGGTTCAAAGTTGTGTATTATACCTTCATACTAAAGAGAAATCTAAACAGCCGCAGGGGAAGCTTCACTGTGAAGCTTCTCTTGCAATTGTTGGAAATTTTATTTTCTGAAGCGCAACAGTTTTGTTGATGTTTACTAATTAACCCTTAGAAATGTAAAATATTTACAGTAAGCATGTATGTTTTGTTATGCTAGTGATAATCATTGCAAGATCTCAAAAACATACTTTAAAAGGTAATGTTTGTGCAAATTTAACTTCAGTGCAAGTGCATGGTGGAAGGACATGTGGATTTAATTTAAATATCTTCAGTGCATAGAGCCAAAGCAAACAATTAGAGTGGGCTAAACATTTCAAGATGGGCATCATCTACATTTGGACACATGTTTCATATTTTTTTCTTCATGTGTGATTTTATGGGTAAAATATAGCCTGAAAGAGCAGAGAAGAGCAGTTAGATCGTAGCAGTGTTCCTGCGATCATTCCCCTTTTTTATTTTTATTAAACTTTTTCTTTAATGTTTTAGCCTCACCTCGTCTTGCTCTTTTTTTTCACTTACCCAGATGAACTGGACAATGTCTAGGCGCCTTATTAGGATGCAAATTAAAAGCTAAAAAAAAACTAAAAGTAAATATGGCTTAACCCTAAAGAATACCCAACATCACTACAAATTAAAAGCAAAACCGGAATGCCAGTTGTCAAAGTTGCTAAAGGCCTTCAGTTATAGGACACACTTGGGATTAAACCATATGTTGTAAACCGACACAAATACTACCATCTGGTAGTACAGACGCCATTGTCCCAAATGTTCAATTCTTAAAACATAACTTTTATTGAATAAATTTCATAAAATTATGAATCAATCTTCTTAAAGAATACATGAAAATAAGTGATAATAAACATTGATGACCAATGATATTTAGAAACAAATAAGTTTAGTACCGGCTGGGTGGAGTAGAGGTAACATCACTGCTCTGCATGGAGAGAGCCTGTGGAGGCATGGGTTCAAACCCAGCGAGCACCTCTCGTAAGTGTCCTTGGGCAAGACACCTAGTGGTACATACAGGGGTCAAATCCTGGGAAAAAAAGTGAGGGAACTCACCCAAGAATTCCACTACGGGGGGGGATATATTATATACACACACTCTTATACGCTCCTTTCTCATACACAAAAAAAGACAATGTGCATATGCGCCACGTCACACTAGCAATAGGTCAGTGTGACGTTGCTTGTGCATTTTTTGTGCAAGAGTAAAGCATTTCTAGTTTTGCCATACCGTCAGGAGTGAGATTTGGATTGCCAGGACATGTTTTCTTGGGAGTCATAATTTATGGATGGGCAGTGCATGAAAAGTGCAACCCTGCAGTCTGTGGAATTAATATGCTGCAGGTAAGAAATCTGCAGTATCCCAGGTGACCTGCCTTAATTAGGCAACTGATTTCCCTAGCCATGTTGCAAATAAATGATACATGTTGCAGGGCAGCACGTTCCCCGCTTATGAATTAGTAGTATGTGCCCAAGAAAACATGGACGACCTAGTAACCCTAGGTGAGATATGAATACAGAGGGTTAAATAAGGTGGGGATTTCTACCCCAAGTTCCATCCAGCCTTACTTTGTTTTTGTTGGATGTATATACTGCAGACATAATTTAAAAGCCCTCTTACATGCACCCCCCCCCCCCATTGCTCCTGGTATTTTCTGGCTGGAGTTTGGTTGCACAATACATGTTTGGAGATAGGAGATACACCTGCATATACAGTTGTGTTCAAAATTATTCAACCCCCACTGAAATTGAGTGTTTTGGCCAGTTTGACATTGATTTTGATCATTCAGTCATCTTGCTTACAATTAAATCAAAGAGGCACGTGTAGGTCAGACAAATATAACATAACATTTATAATGAAATAACCACAAATGTCTTTTCTGTGCTCACATCATTATCAGTTTTATTCAACCCCCAAGTGACATTCAATCTTAGTACTTAGTACAACATCCTTTTACAGTTATAACAGCTTTTAAACGTGAAGCATAGCTTGACACAAGTGTCTTGCAGCGATCTACGGGTATCTTCGCCCATTCGTCATGGGCAAAAGCCTCCAGTTCAGTCACATTCTTAGGCTTGCGCACTGCAACTGCTTTCTTTAAGTCCCACCAGAGGTTCTCAATCGGATTTAAGACAGGTGACTGCGATGGCCACTCCAAAATGTTCCAGCCTTTAATCTGCAACCATGCTCTAGTGGACTTGGAGGTATGCTTGCGATCATTGTCCTGTTGAAAGGTCCAACGTCTCCCAAGCCTCAGGTTTGTGACGGAGTGCATCACATTGTCATCCAATATCTCCTGGTACTGAAGAGAATTCATGGTACCTTGCACACGCTGAAGCTTCCCTGTACCTGCAGAAGCAAAACAGCCCCAAAGCATGATTGACCCCCCGCCATGCTTCACAGTAGGCAAGGTGTTCTTTTCTTCATAGGCCTTGTTCTTCCTCCTCCAAACATAGCGTTGATCCATGGGCCCAAACACTTCTAATTGTGTTTCATCAGTCCACAGAACACTATCCCAAACTTCTGTGGTTTGTCCACATGACTTTTGGCATACTGCAGTCGACTCTTCTTATTCTTTGGAGACAGCAAGGGGGTGCGCCTGGGAGTTCTGGCATGGAGGCCTTCATTAGGCAGTGTGCGCCGTATTGTCTGAGCTGAAACTTCAGTACCCACATCTGACAAATCTTTTCTCAGTTCCTCAGCAGTCACACGGGGACTTTTCTCCACTCTACGCTTCAGGTAGCGCACAGCAGTCGAAGTCAGCATCTTCTTTCTGCCACGACTAGGTAGCGTTTCAACAGTGCCCTTTGCCTTGAATTTGCGAATGATGCTTCCTATGGTCTCTCTTGGTATGTTTAACATCTTTGCAATCTTCTTATAGCCATTGCCCTTCCTGTGAAGAATAATCACCTCTTCTCTTGTCTTCCTGGACCATTCTCTTGACTTCACCATGTTTGTAACCACACCAGTAAATGTCTAGAAGGAGCTGAGTATCACAGTCATTTTAAAGCTGCCTAATTGGTGCTTATTATGCTTTATTGCTGCTCCGTGACATCCACAGGTGTCTTCAATACCTGATTGAAAACACTTGAATGAACCTCTGTTCTTCAGAGTGGTAGTCTTTAAGGGGTTGAATAATTGTGTCAATGAAGAATTCACAAAAGAAACATTTACTACTGTATTACAAGACCAATTGATGTCATTTTAGTTACATATGGTTCTTTAAAAAGTCCTTGTAGGATTTCATTCTGAATACAATTACAAATGTACACTAAATTCCCTAAAACCCTTTACAGCATTGGGGGTTGAATAATTTTGAACACAACTGTATACATGGATAAGATGTATCCTGAATTTTGGCCAATACTCTGATTACAGTGGGACAGTTTAGTGGATAACAACCACCCCCCCCCCCCTCCGGTGTGTAGTGGCCTATTTTGTCCAGAGACAGAGAGGAGAAAAAGAGACAGAGCAGGAGAAGAAATAGAGACAGATCAGGAGAAATAGAGACAGAGCAGGAGAAAAAGAGACAGAGACAGAGCAGGAGAAAAAGAGACAGAGCAGGAGAAAGAGACAGTAGGAGAAAGAGACAGAGCAGGAGAAAGAGACAGCAGGAGAAAGAGACAGTAGGAGAAAGAGACAGAGCAGGAGAAAGAGAAAGAGACAGAGCAGGAGAAAGAGAGACAGAGCAGGAGAAATAGAGACAGAGCAGGAGAAATAGAGACAGAGCAGGAGAAAGAGCAGGAGAAAAAGACACAGACAGAGCAGGAGAAAAAGACACAGACAGAGCAGGAGAAAAAGACACAGAGCAGGAGAAAGAGACACAGAGCAGGAGAAAGAGACAGAGCAGGAGAAAGAGACAGAGCAGGAGAAAGGGAGAGAGACCTAGAGGGTGAGCTGGAAACAGAAAGAAAGTCAGGGCTGCAGACGGAGCATTTTTAAATCTAGATTAGCTTTTTTTTTGTTCTGCTTGCCTTGCTCGCTGTTGCTCCGGCTGCAGCACGTGGAGGAGTTCCAGGATCCTTTGCTGCGTCCTCTCTTAATGACGTTCCGGCATCAGCGTGAGATGTAATCGCTGACCCGGAACTGATGGCAGAGGGACAGGGCCCAGACCTCTGGGACGGCTTTCTGACCGGGGGATGTTGGAAGCAATGCACAATTCACTGTGTTTTTCTAAATGCTGGGTTCCTGCTGCCTGCGCACTGCCCCTTAATGCAATGTGGACCCGGCCTCAGGGAATGTGTTTTTATGCCGCAGGGGCTGCCAGGCAGCATGTGCAGCAGCCAGCGCGAAAACCCCCTTGTGCGTGCCTGCAGCTGCCCGCGGCTCAAACTTACACTGCCGCCCTGTAGGCAAGCTAGGCGGCCCGAGGTCTGCCTGGCATTAACATCATGCCAGAGCCAGCGCGCTGCCTGGAGGGTGGGGGAGGAGACACAGTCCCAGGGAGACTGCACAGTGAGGTGGCTGCAGGGTAGCGTGACACTGCCGGGACTAGGATGTATCTCCTCCTGGCCGGGATAATGAGCCTGACGCTGCGCTGGCCAACATGGAGGATAAGCCGGCAATGGGGCAGAGACAGTACCTCTCCAGACTCCAGCTGTCATTTTCTCACTAATGATCCTCCTGGCTCAGGACGCGCTAGGTGTGACCTCACACACAGAGCGCACGTGCCGGCAGCTGGGCATGTGACTAACACCAGCCAATCACACGCAGTGCTGTAGAATCGTGTGCATTGGCCGGGAGCAGCCGCGATCACACTCCTCCAGGGTCAAGCGGAAATGCCCGGCAGTGACAAAGGGCGTTCCTGCAGCGTTCCCGCTGCGGGAAAAGTGCGGGAACGCCGTTCCTCTGCATTCCCGCAGGACTCGAGCCCTGATACTCAGCACACAGGACATACTTGAAAATGAGAGAAATCTCAATGTATCCTTCCTGGTAAAATCCTTTCTCAAAATAAATAGGTGATAAACAAAAATAGTGATAATTAAAGACGAATAAGTAGTATTAAATATTTTGAGTGCCAGGTATGATCAATTCCCAGAGAATGTCCTCCCTTATATAGACTTGTGCACCGATTTTTTTTTCGGTTTGTTTTTCATATTGACTTTTTTTTTGTGACTTCGGAAATTTTCGTGTTTTTCGGAACGTCTGTTCTCCTCGTTTCAAAGTGTCTATTCGTTTTGACGTAAACTAACGGTTTTTCGAATCCGATATTTCTGTTGATATGATAATTCTGTCAATACGATAATTCTGCCATTGAGATTTCTCATGTTTTACAAGAAGGATACATTGAGATTTCTCATGTTTTACAAGAAGGATACATTGAGATTGCACATGTTTTACAAGAAGGATACATTGAGATATCTCTGGTTTCCCGGGAAGGATACATTGAGATTTCTCTGGTTTCCCGGGAAGGATACATTGAGGTTTCTCTGGTTTCCCAGGAAGGATACATTGAGATTTCTCTGGTTTCCCGGGAAGGATACATTGAGATTTCTCATGTTTTACAAGAAGGATACATTGAGATTTCTCTGGTTTCCAGGGAAGGATACATTGAGATTTCTCTGGTTTTCCAGGAAGGATACATTAAGATTTCTCTGGTTTTACAAGAAGGGTACATTGAGATGTCTCATGTTTTACACTAAGGATACATTGAGATTTCTCGTGTTTTACAAGAAGGATACATTGAGATTTCTCTGGTTTCCTGGGAAGGATACATTGAGATTTCTCTAGTTTTCCAGGAAGGATACATTGAGATTTCTCTGGTTTTACAAGAAGGATACATTGAGATTTCTCATGTTCTACAAGAAGGATACATTGAGATTTCTCTGGTTTTCCAGGAAGGATACATTGAGATTTCTCTGGTTTTCCAGGAAGGATACATTGAGATTTCTCTGGTTTTACAAGAAGGGTACATTGAGATGTCTCATGTTTTACACTAAGGATACATTGAGATTTCTCATGTTTTACAAGAAGGATACATTGAGATTTCTCTGGTTTCCTGGGAAGGATACATTGATATTTCTCTAGTTTTCCAGGAAGGATACATTGAGATTTCTCTGGTTTTCCAGGAAGGATACATTGAGATTTCTCTGGTTTTCCAGGAAGGATACATTGAGATTTCTCTGGTTTTACAAGAAGGATACGTTGAGATTTCTCTGGTTTCCTGGGAAGGATACATTGAGATTTCTCTGGTTTCCCGGAAGGATACATTGAGATTTCTCTGGTTTTCCAGGAAGGATATATTGAGATGGGAATGATACAAAGAAAATTACAGAATCAGCTATATAACCGAAAAATACGTTGTCCGAAATTACTGAAATGGAACCGAAATCAGGAATGGAGCCGAAATCACGAATGGAACGAAAATGATTTTCGATTTTACACATTTCTAGTCCATTCGAAAATTTTGAAAAGTTTTCGTTTCGGCTTGGAAATTTGTTTGGATCTGCCGTTTGGATCCGAAAATTTTCAGAAAATTGGCAGAATCCGAATGCACGAATCGGGAAATTTCGTGAAAATTCCGAAATTCCGAAACCCGAAACGCACATCCCTACCCTTATATAGAATTCTCAATTAGCTGTTATTATGTTATGTTCCTTTTGGGAACATTCACAGGTTTTCCCTGTGCGTGACTGGGAGGCGAACCTGGTCCTCTAAGATGACATATTTAATATTTGGAGGGGTGAACATTCTCAACTACTATCTTTTCTAGAAGCCCTCAATTCCAAGATATTAGTGATGCTCGCGTCAATATTTTAGGCTTGGAAATTTTTATACATATTTTAAATTAAATTATATTTCAAAATGTGTCAATGTTAATAGTTATATTGACATTGATAGCTATCATTATGCTCCCTGGTTAAAAAATATCCCAAAGGGTCAATTTTTAAGACTTTGGCGTAACTGTTCTCGTTTTGACGATTTTGTAGATCAAGCTATTGTTTTGAAAGATCAATTTACAGAGAAGGGTTATGATAAAGAGTCCATTGCGAAGGATTACAATGAGGTTAAAATAAAGAACAGAGACACTTTATTGTGGTATAATACTGGGAGTAGAATGGCTGTAGACACAGTAGTAAGTGATGTGTCTCAAATACCATTCATTACTAAACATTCAGTGGATGGCAAGTTAATGAAAAAGATACTTGGCAAACATTGACATATTTTGCCACAAAATAAAGAGTTGCGCAATTTTATTGGCGATAAAATCGAGGGTAGTGTATAGAGGAGCACAAAGTCTCAAACTAAAATTGACCAAAAGCTTCCTCGATGTTGACCCTAAAGATACATTTTTGTCTGAGTATAGTAAGAGCAAGAAAGTTTTTTTCAAATGTGGAATGCTTGCATGGAATGTAGGATGGTTAAATCAAAAGAGAGGAATGTCTTGAAGTTCAAGTCCCAATCAAATCATCGAGAATTTGCCATTGACTTCTTTCTTACTTGTAATACCAATAATGTTATCTATTTGTTGTGGTGTCCTTGGGTTCTGCAGTATATTGGACGGACCACAAGAACACTAAAAATCAGAATAGCCGAACATATTTATAATATTAAAAGAAATTACATAGTTTACATAGGCTGTAAAAAGACATGCGTCCATCAGGTTCAGCCTTTCACACATCACCTACTGCTGTTGATCCAAAAGAAGGCAAAAACCCCAGTCTGAACGCTCGCCAATATGCAACACACTGGGAAAAAATTCCTTCTTGACCCCCAGAATGGCAGTCAGATTTCTCCTTGGATCAAGAAGCTTACCCACATATTAAATATTATGACCCTTAATATTTCGTGTCTGCAGGAAGTCATCCGGTCATTTTTTAAAAGTCTGTACAGTCTCTGACCCCACCACCTCAACAGGCAGAGAATTCCACAGCTTTATTGTTCTCACGGTAAAATAACCCTTCCAATGCTTTAGGCTGAATTTCCTTTTGTCCAGTCTAAATGGGTGACCTAGTGTCCTGTGTATAGTCCTGTTAATGAACAGGTTTCCAGACAATGGTTTATAATGGCACCGTATATATTTATATAAAGTTGTCAGATCCCCTCTAAGGCTCTGTTTCTCTAAACTAAACAGGTTTAAACTTGTTAGCCTTTCCTCGTAACTTAAACCTTCCATTCCCCTTATTAATTTAGTCGCCCGTCTGCACTTTTTCTATCACTATAATATCTTTTCTTAAGACAGGTGTCCAAAATTGCACGGCATATTCAAGATGCGGTCTTACCATTGATTTACACAGAGGCAAAATTATGTTTTCATCCCGAGAGTGAATTCCCCTTTTAATGCATGCCAATACCTTGCTGGCCTTGGCGGCTGCTGTTTGACATTGGGCATTGTTACTTAGTTTGAAGTCTATGATTATTCCCAAATCCTCCTCCTGCTTTGATTTCCATAACTCAGTACCATTTAGGGTATAAGTTGCTTGTGTGTTCTTCACTCCAAAGTGCATAACTTTGCATTTATCTACATTAAATTGAATCTGCTATTTAAGTGCCCAGTGCCCCAATCTAATCGCTTTTTGACATACTTTATTTGCTGCCTTATATGCTTTATAGGATGCCTCAGATTTATCAGATTTAAATGCCTTCTTTTTATTTTTAATTTCCTTGGTTTCCTTCCTACTAAGGCACATTGGTTTCAGTCTGTTTCTTTTATATTTATACCCAGTGGAATATATTGTGACGTGTACTTTTCTAGTGTTAGTTTAAAGATATTCCACTTCTCCTCAGTGTTATTCCCATGAAAGAGTTTCTGCCTGTCAATGACATTGAGAGCTTCCTTTATTTTAATGAAGTTGGACTTTTTAAAATGATATGTTTTAGCATGAATGTGTGAATGTGTTTTTTTGAGTTTATTTCAAAAGACACCATATTATGGTCACTGTTTCCCAACTGCTCCCTTACATGAATATTTGAGAAAAGATCTGAATTATTTGTTATAACCAGATCCAGACAGTTATCCTCTCTAGTTAATGTTTCTACCAGTTGTGTTATAAAGGTATCATTTAACAGGTTAAGAATCCGTATTCCCTTTGCTGAATTACGAGTCCCACTATCCCAACTAATGTCCCAGTAATTAAAATCTCCAATAATTAAAGTGCTACCCTGATGTGCAGCCTTCATAATTTGCTCTAACAGTTGTTTTTCCTCATCATTATCTATATTAGGTGGTTTATAGCATATGCCAAACAATAGTTGACTTCCCTGTTTATTCCCCAAAGAAATATTTACCCATAAGGATTCCACATTTCCCTCGTCGATTACCAGGTGTGTACTATTTGGCTTTAAATCCTGATTTATATGCAAACGAATTCCACCCCCTTTCTTATGTTTCCTATCCCTCCTAAACAATGCATAACCATGTAAGTTTACAGCCCAGTCATGCTTTTCATCCCACCACGTTTCTGTTATTCTTATTATGTCGTATTGCTTAGTGTATGCTATTGCCTCTAGTTCCCCCATCTTGGGCACTATTACATTCCTAATGCAAACGTTAACGCTCACTTGCGTGAGCATTAACGTTTGCTGCGGTATTTACCGCATATTACAATTCAAATGCAAACGGGTAAAAAGACCCATTTGCGTATGGTACTTCGCGCTCCTGTGCACGAGGTTACTGTAATTCGCGCTCCGTATACTTAACATGGGGAGCGTAAAGTGTTAATCATCGTTGGTATTACAATGTCCCAGCGCTGACTAACCCCTGGCTCTGGTCAGCACAAAGTTAACTAGAGCCAGGACCTGGTGTTAACGGATTCCGCTTCTGCAGAATCCGTTAACACCAGTCTTAAAAAAAATAAAAAGCATCCTATACTCACCCTCTGTCCCGCAGCGAGGACCGCGGCTTCGATCTCCTACCGGCTGGCGGGAGCAAGGAAAGACTGGGGGAAAAAGTCCTCCCAGTCTCTCCCTGCGTATCACTATGCCGACTGGTTGGATCTCGCAAGGTGAGATCCGGCTGGTTATGTGACCGGCAGGGAGGAACTCAATGGAGTCCTATGGACTCCAGCGAGTGGATGCTCGCGGCTGCGCTCAGCGCTGCCGCGAGCATCCAAGATTTTCCGCTTGATAACAATGCAGGCAGCATTTTTTGCACCTGCATTGTAATCCAGCGTTAAAACGCGGGCGCAAGGGGGAAAACTGCAGCGCAGTTTTTCTTCCCTTGCGCCCGCGTTTTAACGCTAAAAGCGTAATAGAGCCCCTTGTTATTGAGGCTCCTTGCATTAGCATTTAATATTGTCTCTACCCACACATGCTGAATGTGACTTCACATTGCATGCCTCCACTGTTCTAACATTACCCATCCCCCCGGCTCCACCCCCTTGGTCTGAGCTGAAACCCATCCACTATCTGTTCTGTCTCCATTTTGTAAGCTTCTGTAGCAGTCCCCCTTCCATTAGTTTAAAGTCTCCTCCAATCTTTTAACCATTGTGTCCCCTAGCACAGCAGACCCTCTTCCATTCAGGTGCAATCCATCACGACTATACAGATTGTACCCAATGCAAAATGAGCCCAGTGCTCTAAAAACCCAAAGCCCTCCTTCCTGCACCAAGACTAAAGCCCGAGGCACACTGAACGTGTAGCGACGCACAGCGTAGCAAAGCAAACATTTTGCAGGCTTGACTTCACGCCGCTCCGCCTCGCAGCCCCTCTACACTGCATTACGTTTGCTTCTCTCCACACTAGATAGAAATCCACTAACTAAATTAAAATATACACACCAAAACCTACTTATTTTCACACAACGCATGTCATATAGTAAAAAAAGTTTCTACTGAATAAAATACAGCTAAATTACTGCCAATTTAATAGGAATAGTATAAAAAAAAAATGAAAAAAGTAACCCTAATCATATATATTATAGGGACACAGGGAACGCTATGTATAGAGTAGGGATGCATTGGTACCACACACAGACATACAGTCAGGTCCAGAAATATTGGGACATCGATACAATTCTAACATCTTTGCCTCTATACACCACCACAATGGAGTTGGAATGCAACAAACACACTGTGCTTTAACTGCAGACTGTCCGCTTTAATTTGAGAGTATGTACATCCAACTCAGGTGAAAGGTGTAGGACTTACAGCAGTTTGCAGATGTGCCTCCCACTTGTTAAGGGACCAAAGGTAATGGGACAATTGGCTTCTCAGCTGTTCCATGGCCAGGTGTGTGATATTCCCTCATTACCCCAATTACAATGTGCAGATAAAAGGCCCAGAGTTCATTTCAAGTGTGCTATTTGCATTTGGAATGTGTTGCTGTCAACTCTCAAGATGAGATCCAAAGAGCTGTCACTATCAGTGAAGCAAGCCATCATTAGGCTGAAGAAACAAAACAAACCCATCAGAGAGATAGCAAGAACATTAGGCGTGGCCAAAACAACTGTTTGGAACATTCTCAAAAAGAAGGAACGCACTGGTGAGCTCAGCAACACCAAAAGACCCGGGAGACCACGCAAAACAACTGTGGTGGATGACCGAAGAATTCTTTCCCTGGTGAAGAAAACACTCTTCACAACAGCTACACAGGGTTCACCACAAGATGTAAACCATTGGTGAGCCTCAAAAACAGGAAGGCCAGATTAGAGTTTGCCAAACAACACCTAACAAAGCCTTCACAGTTCTGGAACAAGATCCTATGGACAGATGAGACCAAGATCAACTTGTACCAGAGTGATGGGAAGAGAAGAGTATGGAGAAGGAAAGGAACTGCTCATGATCCTAAGCATACCACCTCAGCAGTGAAGCATGGTGGTGGTAGTGTCATGGCGTAGGCATGTATGGCTGCCAATGGAACTGGTTCTCTTGTATTTATTGATGATGTGACTGCTGACAACAGCAGCAGGATGAATTCTGAAGTGTTTCGGGCAATATTATCTGCTCACATTCAGCCAAATGCTGCAGAACTCATTGGACGGCGCTTCACAGTGCAGATGGACAATGACCCAAAGCATACTACAAAAGCAACCAAAGAGTTTTTGAAAGGACAGAAGTGGAATGTTATGCAATGGCCAAGACAATCACTTGACCTGAATCCCATTGAGCATGTATTTCACTTGCTGAAGACAAAACTGAAGGGAAAATGCCCCAAGAACTAGGGATGTGCGTTTCGGGTTTCGGAATTTCGGAATTTTCACGAAATTTCCCGATTCGTGTTTTCGGATGCGGCCGAATTTCCGAAAATTTTTAGATCCGAAAATGTCAGATCCGAAAAGTTTTCCGAGCTGAAACGAAATATTTTCGGAATTTTCGAATGGACTTGAAATGTGTCAAATCGAAATTTATTGCTTTGAAACGAGGAGAACAGACGTTCTGAAAAAACGAAAATTTCCGAACTTACGAAAAGTCGATACAAAGAAACGAGCAAAGTGACACGAAAATACAAAAAACGGTGGAAATTCCAAAAACATGTACATTTCCGAAAAACGAAAATTTCCGAAATTACGAAACGTCGATACAAAAAACGAGCAAAGTGACACGAAAATACGAAAAACGGTCGATATTCCGAAAACATGTACAATTCCGAAAAACAAAAATTTCCGAAATTACGAAAAGTCGATACAAAAAACAAGCAAAGTGACACGAAAATATGAAAAATGTACACGAAAAACGAGTCGAGCCGAACCGAATCGAAACAGAAATCGGTCAAAACGAGCCGAATCGACGTTTAAAAATCCGAAAAATCGAACCGAATCGAACCGAAAAAAAAAATCGGTGCACAAGCCTACCAAGAACAAGCAGGAACTGAAGACAGTTGCAGTAGAGGCCTGGCAGAGCATCACCAGGGATGAAACTCAGCATCTGGTGATGTCTATGCGTTCCAGACTTCAGGCTGTGATTGACTGCAAAGGATTTGCAACCAAGTATTAAGAAGGGAAAGTTTGATTTATGATTATTATTCTGTCCCATTACCTTTGGTCCCTTAACAAGTGGGAGGTACATCTGCAAACTGCTGTAAGTCCTACACCGTTCACCTGAGTTGGATGTACATACCCTCAAATTAAAGCTGACAGTCTGCAGTTAAAGCACATTGTGTTTGTTTCATTCCAACTCCATTGTGGTGGTGTATAGAGCCAAAGATGTTAGAATTGTGTCGATGTCCCAATATTTCTGGACCTGACATTATTTTTTTTTGGAGCATTTAGTTTATCTCTTGTCTCAGGATCTAGTTCCGGCATCCCTACTGTTACGAAAAATTTAGCCTGGACTTTCCACTCATCAAGTTCAGCTTTATAGAATGTCTCAAAGTAGTCGCGGAAAAACCTATTGATTAGGCCTGTGCACCGATTTTTTTTCGGTTCGATTCGATTTTTCGGATTTTCTAACTTTTCGATTCGGCTCGTTTCGACCGATTTCTGTTTCGATTCGGTTCGGCTCGACTAGTTTTTCGTGTACATTTTTTTCGGAATATCGACCATTTTTCGTATTTTCGTGTCACTTAGCTCGTTTTTTGTATCGACTTTTTCGTGATTTCGGAAATTTTCGTTTTTCGGAATTGTAGATGCTTTCGGAATATCGACCATTTTTCGTATTTTCGTGTCACTTTGCTCGTTTTTTGTATCGACTTTTCGTGATTTCGGAAATTTTCGTTTTTTTGGAACGTCTGTTCTCCTCGTTTCAAAGCAATAAATTTCGATTTGACACATTTCAAGTCCATTCGAAAATTCCGAAAATATTTCGTTTCGGCTCGGAAAACTTTTCGGATCTGCCATTTTCGGATCTAAAAATTTTCGGAAAATTCCGAAATTCCGAAACGCACATCCCTACTATTGATGTCTGATATGTCAGTTAACACTTCACCCGAGGGGGTCTTAATGGTTATAGCAGGGACCGACTGGAGTTGTAATTTCAGTAGATTGGCCAGGAGTTTCCCTGGTTTGTTGCCCCAGCGGAAAAAAATATTTTTCTGGTGAAGCCAGGAATATTGGGCCTTCTCCTCGGCTAACTTAGCATAGCTTCGTTTGTCCGCCTTATACTGTTCTGATGTGATAGGGGTAGGGTGTGCGACATGAGTTCTATAAGAATTAACTAGGGAGGAGTGCGCCTCCAGCAGTCTTTTGTTGACCTCTTTATGTTTACGGGACATATATTCAATTATGCAACCCCTCATGACCGGTTTAGCCACCTCCCAAAACAAATTAACATCATCCACATGTTCCAAGTTATCATCCAGGTAGTTGATCCAGCTAAGTTCTAGGTGTGCTTTGAAATCGTTGGAGTGAAGGAGAGTAGTGGGAAAGCGCCAATTTCGGGAGCGTGGGAGCGGCGCTTTTAACTGTAGATCTACCGTAACAGGTGCATGGTCGGAAATGTGTATCATTCCTATCGTTGCGTCAACTATGGAGTGGTAGCAAGTCGAGGACAGTAGGAACATATCTATGCGGGAAAAGGAATCATGGGGGTGTGAGTAAAATGAGTAGTCTCTACCTTCAGGGTTGACATAACGCCAGGCGTCGAACAAAGCTAGGTGGTCTTTTAAAAAAATGGGGCCGACTGAAGCCCGTGAGGGTGCTGAACGAGAGCCTACATGAGAGCGGTCTAAGACAGAGTCCAAAACCGCATTAAAATCCCCGCCTATAATGCAATGTGTAAAAGTATATTGAAGGAGAGTCGTGCAGAGATCGGAAAAAAATTGTAAGTGAGGGGGGTGAGGGGCATAGACGTTCACTAATAAATAGGTCTCTCCTAGAACCGACATCAATACAATGGAGAAGCGACCTTGGGTGTCATTAGCTTTGTCAAGGACTATAAACGGAAGAGATTTGTTTAAGAGGATAGCGGTACCCCTTTTTTGTTGATTAAACGGGCGGAAGTTTGATAACCATCTCCGAGCTCCCTGGATTGGGTATCAAGGGAAGACCAGTGGGTCTCTTGCAGGAAGACCACATCGGGTTTCAACGTGACTAAGTGAGCAAGTATCTTTTTCCTTTTGACGGGAGAGTTTAAACCCTCCACATTCCAAGAGAGGAGTCTGAGGGAGGCTTTAAGGGTAGGGGGCTCAAGAGATGTCATGGGGGGGTCTCGGACTGATGGGGCACCGTAAAGTGCCTATCATAGGGGATATGGCATAGCCACTTCTAAAGGGGGGACCAGGGTCATCCCAGCTACAGCCCTGGAGCCCAGCAAGGGCAACGTGTGGTAGACTGAGTACCTTGATTCTGAGCGTCAATACATTTTTACTTTTACATGCAACCAGAACCTGTAAAGAGGGTTCAGAAATAAACTCAAACTGTAACATAAACAAAGACATAGACAAAAGGATCAACAGGACCCAGAGATCAGATGTGGCCATCCATCATCCAACCTCAAAAGACTTAACCTAAGGTTAAAGGAGAGCATTAGTTGCAACATAACAAACCAGAACCGCGCCATAGTTCGAAGAAAAGTAGGTAGAATGAATGTCCAGCTACGACCATGTCAAGACTTCCCTGTGCGCATTCTCGTAGATGGCATACGTGGAGGAAGAGGCGAAATTGACCTCTCACGGAGTTGCCCTGGGAGGAGAGCCATGCTTGCCTCAGCCGGGGGAATCAAAATAATGGGTTGCTCCATTAAAATTCACCATTAGGCGAGCCGGATATAACAGCAAAAAACGAATGTCCTTTGCTACCAATTCCGAGCACAAGGGCGAGAACGCCCTTCGTTTTAATCTTTGTAATCCAAAGCGCTGGCCTTGTGAAAGGCTTGTAATAGCTTAGATTTGTCAACAAAGTTGAGAAGTCTCATGATGACAACGAGAGGTCGTCCCGCCTGCGGACTTAGGTCAGGGCCCACTCTGTGTACTCGCTCCACAGCCAAGGGTAGGTCGGGGGCATCCAAGCCCAATTGAGTAGGTAACCAGTTGGAAACTCATTCTTGCAGGGCTCGACCTTTCACCGTCTCCGGGAGGCCAACCACACGTAAATTATTGCGACGGCTCCGATTCTCCAAGTCGTCCAATTTTTCTGTCAGCGTTTGAATAACAGATTGTTGTGCGTCCATCTGTGCCTTCAGTGGATTAACGTCATCCTGAAGGGTCGAGACCCTTTCCTCGACTTCTGTAAGCCGTTGTGCTTGCGATGTCAACTGCGATAATACGGATTCAATGGTCGAGGAGAGTCGCCCGAGCTTTTCATCGAGCAAGGGGGACAACACCGCTGAGATGTCCGCCATACAGACTCAGGAGTCTTGTCGACTGTCGCCATAGGAAGGAGAGGTTGATTGAGCTGACTGCGATAGATCCAATTGGGGGTCGAAGAGAGTAGTAGACGGGAGGGTGGCAGAGTCAATCGTTGAGATAGCTTTGAGGTCACTTTCGATGATGATTTATCCGAGGTTTTCTTGTTTGTTTTGCTGGAAGACACAAATTTCTCCATGCTGAATAAGGGGTAGAGAGTCTAAGGCTGACCTCTAGTTGTGTCTGTAGAATTAGGAACAGTGGTAGAGTAAGACCTCAGCTATACCACAGAGAAAAATAGGGGTACGGACGCCCCCAACCAAAGGAGACTTAGAAAAAATTTAGGTGTGGAAAATGAAGTAGACCGGGGGTCTCGAGACCACAGGCAATGTGAAAAATTCTGTATGAGACATGACGCCCCCTAACTAAAGGGGACTGAAATTTTTTTTTTGTTTTTATTTTTTTTCCTTTTTGCTCAAATAATGTGGCACGCAGGTAAAAAGTTATAGGGATTGGTGTGTAGAAGAATTGTGTTGTTTTAAGGTTCAGTTGGTGTGTGTCCAGACTATAATCGTGCAGGGCCTTTAGCACAATGAGACAGGGCAGTAAAGGTAGAGAAAGTCACCCCAGGAGACCTGGCAAGAAAAATTAATTTGTGCAGGATGCCTCCTATTTAAAGGAGACTGAAAAAACTGAGAGCGGCGCCCTAGGGGATCCCTAGGACTGAGAAAAATTATTTTATGTAAAGTCAATATGCCAGGGATGTCCCAGGGGAACCCCAGGGCGGAAAAAATAAACTGAGGGACAAGCACCTGGTTGCACTCTGCCGTATTCGGTATGTATCTGAGGCCGCAGCTCCACCACGCGGCCCCGGCAAGATGGCGGCCAGCTTCCAAGAGTCTTCGTCCCCGGTGTCAGATGGACGTAGTGCCAGCAGGACAGGTAGGGCAGTAGGAAGGGCTTCTATTTTTTTTATATCCGGGGATCTTTCCGACGCTAGAGGCGGGGGGACTCGCTGGGGGCCCAGGAACCCGACTCTGAACACCGCAGGACAGGCGGCTCATGGGGAGTCTCACTACTCCGCGGACAGCGCTGTCTCTGAGCGTCCCTCAGCCAAGGGGGTGTTCCGCCCTCAGTAGATTCCGCGGATTATCGCCCGGTTGGCATCCGAAGAAGCGCCACTCCACCTCGTAGCGCCGGCAAGATGGCGGCCGCGCACTCCCCCCCGATTTGACACGAGGCGAGGCTCTCAAATGCTCCCTCCTCCACCAAGATTCGTCCCCAACAAGCTCCGTTCGGTGTTCCCAGCAAGCTGGAAGATCCGGGGTCACAGGGAAGGGAGTTCCGAGGGTCCTGGTTCGGCTGGGACAGGCGGCCTACTTACAGCCTGTTGACTCCGGGGTTGTCAGCGCTGCGAGACCGGATCCAGCCGGATTATAATCAAAGTTCGGTGCAGCAAGGGTTAAAAGAGCTCCTGCAAGGCGCGATACCCCAGAGGGTGTTATAAATCCGGTCAACGGTGGGGTAGTTGCTCGTCCTGCACGGAGCTCGGTGTAAAAGCGGCCATACACTTGGCCCGCCTCCCGGCAATACATATATTTTAACACGCAGACCTCATACATATATATACCCACTATATATATATACCCACTATATATATACACCCACTATATATATATATGCCCACACTATATACATATATACCCACTATATATATATATATATATATATATACCCACTAATGTGTGTCTGTGTATATATGGTCTGGTCTGAGGTCTGTGTGGAATAATATATATATATAATGTATATTGGGTTTATATATATATAAATATATAATTGGGTATATATATATTATTCCACACAGACCTCAGACCAGACCATATATACACAGACACACTTTGGGGGGGGGGTGGCATGTGGACAGCCTCAACTAAATGCCCCCCCCCATCCCTCCAGGAGAAATGTTGGAAACTAGACAGGGCAGGGAGTGAAAAAAAGGGGGCTCTTCTCACATCCTGACCAGTGTGTAATTATATATACTGGTCAGGATGTGAGAAGTGCCCCCTTTTTTTCCAAACAATGCTCTGTCAAGTTTTCTTCTGGAGGGATGGGGACATTTAGTTGAGGCTGTCCACATGCCACCCCCCCATGTGTGTGTGTTTAATATAATATATATCTTGCCTGCCCTTACCTTCCCCAATACATTTGCAGAGGGTACAAAAAAAAACCCACTGCCTGAGACCCCGTGCAGCCCATATGCCCCCCCTCTACCTGGCTGTATATATCTATGATTATGATTAGATACATACGGCCAGGTAGAGGAGGGGGCATATGTGCTGCGCGGGATCTCAGGCAGTGGGGGTTTTTTTGCACCCTCTGCAAATATATTAGGGAAGGAAAAGGCTGGCAAGATTTCACATTATGGAGGGGGGTCCATCGGCATCTGGCCCCAGGTCCGGCAGTGGGGTGGTTCTCCTCTCCTCTGTGCTACCTGGTCCGCTAGAGAAGACAGAGGGAAGTGCGGATGGAGCACTGCTGGTGGGAGGGACCTACAAGACTCGGCGCAAGCGCCGTGTGCTGCAGGTCCTGCCCCTCCCCTCAGCGTGTCGCTCCGCAGAGGGGAAAGTTGGATTTTTCCAACTCCCTTCGCTCAGCGCCGCATCGTGACGCGGCATGAGAGAGGGAGGGGGAAAAACCTGTCCACACTGAGAGCGTCGTTTCGCGCTTAGTGTGCCTCAGGCTTTAAGCCACGCATTAACCTCCCTAATCCCCGCTGCCTTTCCACTGTAGCTCGTGGCGTAGGTAGTATCTCAGCAAATACTACCTTGGAGGACCTCTTCTTCAGTTTACTTCCTAGTTCCCTGAACTCATTCTTCAGGTCCTTCCATCTTCCTCTTACTTTGTCTTCGCTCAAAGGGGCAAATCTGTTTGTGTGCGCAAGATCAGAATAGCCAACCTTTTCCTTTTCACTCCCCCCCTGCTATCACGTGTCACTGACACCCAGCTACCAACCTGCTCCCCAGTTAACTCCACTCCTCCCACACCACTAGATTCCTCAACTATACTTTGCTCCGCAAGAAGCAGGCCCCTCTCAAGATTGTCAATCTGCCTCAGTGTTACGATTTGCCCCTCCAGATCTCCAATATGAGCTTCCAGAAGAGCTACACGTTCACACTTGCTACAGACCCTGGAAGGATTCCTCCAGACATGCATACATGCAGCATGATGTGCACTGGGTCAAACCTCCAAGCTTGCTAACACTCATACCCACAAGAAGATAACAAATATATATATATATATATTTTATAACAATTGATACCTGTTATTTCATCTCCTGTTTTTAAACTCCTACTTGAAAACAGCCCACTTGGGAAGTAGACCACTGACAAGCAAGCCCTTGTGAGCAAGCTCAGTGAGTTGTCACTGAGTTTATGTACCCACACAAATGAAATCACCTGGCAGGAAACACACCCCCAATTAACAAGCCACCAGCAGCACACAGAAGAAAAAAAAACAGAAAAAACAAAACAAAAAGAACAAACCCAAAATCCCCAAAAATAAATAAATTAAATAGATAAATAAAGCAGAGGTTTCTCTCCCTCTAGAGAATACAAACCACAGACCAGTACAGGCAGAACTCCTGTTTTTAAACTCCTACTTGAAAATAGCCCACTTGGGAAGTAGACCACTGACAAGCAAGCCCTTGTGTAAATTATAAATTACATAGTGTGTCAACATACTTTACAGAACATCATAAAGGAGTTCCCAGTATGTTGAGTTTTGCTGGTATACAGAAGGTTAAAAAGCATTGGAGAGGGGGTGATCACCTTATGAATAGCAATAGAATTGAGACAAGGTGGATCTTCGATGTGGGTTGTCTAGCACCAGAGGGGTTAAACATTGATTTTGAAATGAATGGTCTGCTGTGATTACACTCGCTTTTTCTATTTTTTATGTTTTTAATGTTTTTTTTATATGTTTTTTCTTTTTACGTTTTTATGCGTTCATAAGTTTGTTCTTATTGAACGTTGTTTTATTTTGCCAATATTATAAGGCTATCAATGTTTTATCAGATTAGGATAGCTTTTGCTAATGTTAGCACCCATTTATATGTGATTGCCCTCAATTAAAATGGTCCTGAGGATCAATTAAGGGCGGATGTTGTTTGTTTGTTTTTTTTAGAAAGGATTTTACCAGGAAGGATACATTGAGATTACTCTCGCTTTCAAGTACAGTTGGAAGAAAAAGTATGTGAACCCTTTGGGATTATGTGGAGTTTTGCATGAATTGGTCATAAAATGTGCTCTGATATTCATCTAAGTCACAACAATTTGAAAAACACAGTCTGCTTAAAATAATACAACACAAACATTATATGTATTCATGTGTTTATTGAACATAACATGTAAACATTCACAGTGCAGGGTGGAAAAAGTATGTGAACCCCTAGCCTAATGACTTCTCCAAGAGCTAATTGGAACCAGGAGTGAGCCAACCTTGAGTCCAATCAGTGTGATATTATTGGATGTATTGCTGAAAGCTGTCCTGCCCTTTAAAAACACACACCAGTTTTGGGTTGACTGGTTTCAAGAAGCACTGCCTGATGTGAACCATGCCTCGCAGAAAAGAGCTCTCAGAAGACCTACGATCAAGAATTGTTGACATGCATGAAGCTGGAAAGGGTTACAAAAGTATCTCCAAAAGCCTTGATGTTCATGTGTCCACAGTAAGACAGACTGTCTACAAATGGAGAAAGTTTAGCACTGTTGCTACTCTCCCTAGATGTGGTCGCCCTGTAAAGATGGCTGCAAGAGCACAGCGCAGAATGCTTAATGAGGTAAAGAAGAATCCTAGAGTGTCAGCTAAAGATTTACAGAAATCTCTGGCACATGCTAACATTTTTGTTGACATATCTACAGTAAGGAAAACATTAAACAAGAATGGAGTACATGGGAGGACACCACGGAGGAAGCCATTGCTGTCCAAAAAGAATATTGCAGCACATTTGAAGTTTGCAAAAGAGCACCCGGATGTTCCACAGCACTACTGGGAAAACATTCTGTGGACAAATTAAACCAAAATTGAGTTGTTTGGAGAAAACACACAACACTATGTGTGGAGAAAAATAGGCACAGCACACCAACATCAAAACCTCATCCCCACTGTGAAACATAGCAGAGGGAGCATCATGGTTTGGGGCTGCTTTGCTGCCTCAGGGCCTGGACGGATTGTTGTCATTGATGGCAAAATGAATTCCAGAGTTTATCAAGACATTTTGCAGGAAAACGTAAGACCATCTGTCCGCCAACTGAAGCTCTGCAGAGGATGGGTGATGCAACAGGACAATGACCCAAAGCATACAAGTAATTCAACAAAAGAATGGCTTTAACAAAACAAAATATGCCTTCTGGAGTGGCCCAGTCAGAGTCCTGACCTCAACCCAATTGAAATGCTGTGGCATGACCTTAAGAGAGCGATTCACACCAGACATCCCAAGAATATTGCTACACTGAAACAGTTTTGTGAAGAGGAGTGGTCCAAAATTACTCCAGATCGCTGTGCAAGTCTGATCTGCAACTACAGGAAACGTTTGGTTGAGGTTATTGCTGCCAAAGGAGGGTCAACCAGTTATTAAGTCCAAGGGTTCACATACTTTTTCCACCCTGCACTGTGAATGTTTACATGTTCTGTTCAATAAAAACATGAAAACATATAATGTTTGTGTTGTATTATTTTAAGCAGACTGTGTTTTTCAAATTGTTGTGACTTAGATGAAGATCAGAGCACATTTTATGACCAATTCATGCAAAACTCCACGTAATCCCAAAGGTTTCACATACTTTGTTTTGCAACTGTATGTCCTGGGTGGCGAGTATGTACCGTTAGGTGTTTTGCCCAAGGACACTTACTGGAGAGGTTGCTCGCTGAGATCGAACCCATGTCTCCACAGGCTCTCTCCACGCAGAGCAGTGATGTAAACATAAAGTAAGAAAGGGAAAAGTCCTCGCGCATGCAGATCCCAGCACATTGGTGAGTGCTTCTCAAATATTTCTCACATGAACCGGTCCTGAAATACAAGAAATAAATCGCATATAGCGTAGTATATCCTGAATAATGGACCCTCCAGTATCCCAGCCGAGAAAATTGCTCACTTTTTCAAGAGCCATTTAGCAGCCATCTCTGAACTATAACAGCATGAACATATACTTGAAAACGAGAGAAATCTCAATGTATCCTTCCTGGTAAAATCCTTTATAACTAAATAAATAAATATGTGTAAACAGTTTCTGGTCTCACCACTCCCACGTTTGATCTCCCCTTATTCCAGTGGACACCTTATTCAAAGGAGGAAGTTAGATCCTTGTGGAAGAAGGCTCGGTGAACATATGTATAAAAGGCCATAAACCGGACAGATTTAATAAATAAAAGATTGCACAACGCGTTTCGACCGTAGTCTTTTTCAAAGTGCTTACATACATGCTTTATCATAGAGTTTATATAGATAGCATACAGGTAATTGGCGTCCACACCTTGTTACCACGCACCTGACAGCATTCTGTCTTAATTGGTCCGTCTACTCCACCCAGCCGGTACTATTGTTGTTATATTGCAAACAGGAACCGGAAGTAAATCACAGCCAGCAGCCACACGTGACCAATTAAGACAGAATGCTGTCAGGTGCGTGGAAACAAGGTGTGGACGCCAATTACCGGTATGCTATCTATATAAACTCTGTGATAATGCATGTATGTAAGCACTTTGAAAAAGACTATGGTCGAAACGCGTTGTGTAATCTTTTATTCATTAAATCTGGCCATTTTATGGCCTTTTATACATATGTTCACAGAGCCTTCTTCCAGAAGGATCTAACTTCCTCCTTTGAATAAGGTATAAGAAAAAATGGTACAGGGTACTTAGCTTTAGAAGTTGGATCCGCTTCTCATGGAGGTATTCCCACTCTCCTCCAGATAAAGGATACAGATGAATAGGTAGAGAAGCTGGAAATCCTTGTTGATTCTGGGTAGAATGAGCCCATGTAGAAAGTGTGGAGATCGAAAATCTTCAAAAAACTTTTTCAAAAAGCTTTATGTAGGTGAATAATTAATTAAGGAAGGTATATCAATGAATAGTAAATTTATTAAAGTAAAAATGCCCAACGCGTTTCGTCCTGAGACTTTATCAAGGGCGATAAAATAACATAAAAGATAAAAGCATGAAATAATATAAACCTTCCCTTCCTTCGTTTCGTATTTAAATAGTCCACAAAGTCCTCTCATTGGTCGATTCGATTACTCGGCGTTCACCATATATGGTCAAAAAGAAGTTCTTTTCGTATGTCACTTCCGTTTTCGGATTTCTCCGAAGTGTCGTTTCCGTTTCCGATCGGAAATCACCTGACTCCATACGCTCGAAAATCCTATTCTTTCGTTTTTGGACATGGTGTTAAGTCCATACATTGGTCAGTTCGATCTCCCGATATTCACCGGGAAAAAGGAAATCTTTTGATGTATCATCTCCGTTTTCGGATTCCTTCGATACGTCATTTCCGTTTCGGATCGGAAGTTACCGGTTCTCTATAAATCCGAAAAATCGCGCACTTTCATTTTCGTCCGTGATGTCATTTCCGATCGTATTCTATCTAAAGTTTTACACTTCCGATGTCAAAGCATAGTGTTCTTTTCCGTTTCTCTATAAATCCGAAAAGTCGCGCACTTTCTTTTTTCGTCCGTAGTGTCGTTTCTAATCGTATTCTATCTAAAAGTTTTACACTTTCGATGTCAAAACATGATGTTCTTCTCCAAAAATTCCGTAGACCATCTAGTATTTGGATTATGGGTTCTCATAATTCATTTGATTGTAGAATCTTATTTACCTAAAACAGAATCCATGTATTATAACCTATAGAAAGCACTTAATATCAAATTCTTCATTTAAGCCCTTCGGGCTCATAGTTTTTAATTTAAAGACCCAAAACATTTCTTTTTTTAACAGATCTTTTTCTCTATTGCCTCCTCGCCATGGTTTCTTTATTTGATCTATACCGGACCATAAAAATTCAGATACTTGGTACTTATTACAACAAGTACAATGAACTGGTACTGCATGTTTTTGGACACCTCTTCTAATGTTGCCCATATGCTCTAATATTCTTTCTTTTAATTTCCTTGTTGTTTGACCAACATACTGGATGCCACAAGGGCATTGTAGCAGATATACAACATATGTTGAGTTACAGTTAATATATGTATTGATCTTGAAGCTTTCTCCTGTACTGTTACTTGTAAAGGTTTCCAATCTTCTCTTCTTCAGAAATCTGCATGCTTTGCATCCAGCGCACTTAAAAAACCCCTTATTTTATTTCTTTACATTTCTTATAAATGTAGAGCTGGGAGCTAACCAGCTTTTCAAATTTCGCGGTCTTCTAAATGTGAGTTTCGGTCTAACTGGAAGTTCTGGGCCCAGAATTGGATCCTGCTTTAGAATAAACCAATTTTTCTCCAAGATCTTCCTTATTTCTTTGTGCTGGACATTATATTTCGTGAAGAAAGAATACTGAAAATCATTATCTGCTTTTGTTCTGTTCTCTTTATAAAGGAGATCTTTATGGTCCATAGATGCCACCTCAAGAAAAGCTTTTTCTACATTATTTGTTTCATAATGTTTCTCCTTCAATTTATTTCCCACCATTTCAGTTTGTGTATGATAATCTTCTAACTTTGAACAATTCCTGCACATACGCAGAGCTTGACCCTTCGGGATCCCTTTTAGCCATGGTTTGTGATGGCAACTCGAAAAATGGATATATCCATTGCCATCGGTGGGTTTGAAGAAACATTTTGACTCGATCTTACCCTCTTCTATGAAAACGGAGATGATACATCAAAAGATTTCCTTTTTCCTGGTGAATATCGGGAGATCGAACTGACCAATGAATGGACTTAACACCATGTCCAAAAACGAAAGAATAGGATTTTCGAGCGTATGGAGTCAGGTGATTTCCGATCGGAAACGGAAACGACACTTCGGAGAAATCCGAAAACGGAAGTGACATACGAAAAGAACTTCTTTTTGACCATATATGGTGAACGCCGAGTAATCGAATCGACCAATGAGAGGACTTTGTGGACTATTTAAATACGAAACGAAGGAAGGGAAGGTTTATATTATTTCATGCTTTTATCTTTTATGTTATTTTATCGCCCTTGATAAAGTCTCAGGACGAAACGCGTTGGGCATTTTTACTTTAATAAATTTACTATTCATTGATATACCTTCCTTAATTAATTATTCACCTACATAAAGCTTTTTGAAAAAGTTTTTTGAAGATTTTCGATCTCCACACTTTCTACTTGGGCTCATCCTACCCAGAATCAACAAGGATTTCCAGCTTCTCTACCTATTCATCTGTGTCCTTTGAATAAGGTGTCCACTGGAATAAGGGGAGATCAAATGTGGGAGTGGTGAGACCAGAAACTGTTTACACATATTTATTTATTTATTTATTTATAAAGGATTTTACCAGGAAGGATACATTGAGATTTCTCTCGTTTTCAAGTATATGTTCATGCTGGCTGCTAATTGGCTCTTGAAAAAGTGAGCAATTTTCTCGGCTGGGATACTGGAGGGTCCATTATTCAGGATATACTACGCTATATGCGATTTATTTCTTGTATTTCAGGACCGGTTCATGTGAGAAGCACTCACCAGCGTGCTGGGATCTGCATGCGCGAGGACTTTTCCCTTTTTTTACTTTATGTTTTATGGCATAATCAAGTGATCATATACTGGGACTTGCGGCAGCTGTTTACGATCCTTTAATTTTGTGAATTCAACCTGCGCTACTGCTACTGTTTTCCACTCCATTATAAGTAATAGTCAATATTTTGACTTTTTGAGTGCCAGGGATGATCAATTCCCAGAGAATGTCCTCCCTTATGTAGGATTATCAATTAGCTGTTATTATTACATATAATTGTGGAGCACAAATAGTTGTATCAATATGGTAGATTCTAGTAATACCTGGCTAAAAGTCATTCTTATTGATGAAAAATATTGAAAATAAGTAGATATATATAAAAGACAGAATTCATACAGGGTTACTCAAAGAGTTACTGGAGAAAGGTAACCGAACGCTGAAAATCACCTTCTTGCCCATTCGGCTATCCAGAGAGCAGGCAATACGCCAAATCCTGGCGAATTGCCTGCACATTCGGTGCCTGTTCGAGGGCAGTGAAATCCCCATAAAAAAGCACTGCTTCGGCTATTCAGAGAACACAAACCAGCAGTAAAAGGTTCCCGAATTGGTCTGCCATTTGGTGGTTTCATGCGGCAGGTTTATTCAAGAGAATCCCATAGGCTTCAATGTTAAAAAAATTCCCGTTTTAATTCAATATCTAATAAACCGTTCATTATAAAATTCTGCAGTAAAGAGTCTCTTTATTTATAGATTTTTTAGGATATTTTAAGCTTTTTTAAAAAAAAAAGTCTGATTTTTTTTTAAGTTTACTTATTTTTTCTGTAACAGCCCTTTTTATTCTCATTCGCTGGATCTCATATGTAAATTTCAGACATTTTCGCT
This sequence comes from Leptobrachium leishanense, assembly GCA_009667805.1. Lineage (NCBI taxonomy): Eukaryota > Metazoa > Chordata > Amphibia > Anura > Megophryidae > Leptobrachium > Leptobrachium leishanense. The sequence continues at coordinate 44,133,287 of CM019072.1, forward strand.
CAGTAGGTTCTTTGCAAACAGCGTTTCACTTTTCAAACATTCATGCAAACTGTTTTGCTAATTTATTCACTTCACTCGTCTGCGGTGTCAGGTTTTTCCGGCGGCTGCGCTGTGTGTGATCGGCTCCTGCTCGGGTTTTTCCGGCATCTTCGGCAGGTTAATCCAGATGTTTTTGCGGGTTTCGGCATGCATTCGCCAGGTTTTTGCGGTGACTTTTCGTCTAGTTTGCGGCAGCTTTTCCCTGCGCTTCAACGGCCCTGTGGTGCTTGCTGAATATACCGCAGGGTCGCCGAAATGGGATTGCCAAATTGCCCCGAATTGAAGAGAACGAAAAGTCACCGAATGTGCGTTGACTTTGATTCTCTTTGAATAACCCTGAAAGAGTTAAAGTCTGATAAATCAAACAAGATTTAAAATTATTTCTGGCCGTATTGATACAATTATTTGTCCTTTAGAAGTGAATTGACTCCATATAAGGTATGACGTGGGGATGCGCCACAATTATATGTAACATTAACCGCTAATTGAGAATTATATATAAGGGAGGACATTCTCTGGGAATTGATCGTCCCTGACACTCAATTCAAAATATTGACTACTATTTATTCGTTTTTAATTATCACTATTATTGTTTATCACTTATTTGTTTCTAAATATCATCGGTCATCAATTTTTATTCTCACTTCTTTTCATGTATTCTTTAATAAGATTGGTTCCTAATTTTATTATATTTATTCAATAAAAGTTATGTTTTAAGAATTGAACATTTGGGACAATGGCGTCTGTACTACCAGATGGTAGTATTTGTGTTGGTTCACTAGAAATTAGCAGCAATAGTTGCAGAAGAAAGAGTCCTTAAAAATAACCTTTATTGAGCATTTACAGGGTTATCCAAAGAGATTCGAAAAGTCACCGCACGTTCGGTGACTTTTCGTTCTCTTCAATTCGGTTCCTTTTGCCGATTGCATTTCAGTGACCCTGCGGTGTATTCAGCAAACACCACAGGGTCCCCGAATTGCAGGGAAAAGCTGCCGAAAACCTGACGAAACCTAACCGAATGCATGCTGAAAACAAGCAAAAACATCTGGATTAACCTTCGAAAAAGCCGAACAGGAGCCGAACAGGAGCCGAAAGGGAGCCGAATCACACAGAGCCGAAGCAGCTGTGATGTAGAGGAGGCAGTGAATAAATTAGAAAAACCATTTGTATGAATCTGGGAAAAAGAAACGCTGTTTGCAAAGAAACAACTGAGCGAAAATGTCTGAAATTTTCACAGGAGGTCCAGGGAATGATAATAAAGAGGGCTGTTACAAAAAAAATAAGTAAACTGAAAAAAAAAATCAAAAAAAAATCGGACTTTTAAAAAAAAAAAAAAAAATCAGAAAAATGCTTAAAGTATCCTAAAAAATCTATAAATAAAGAGACTTTTTACTGCAGAATAAAATAATAAACAGTTTATTAGATATTGAATTAAAACGGGAATATTTTTAACATTGAAGCCTATGGGATTCTCCTGAATAAATTTGCCGCATGAAATCACCGAATGACAGGGCATTAGGGGAACCTTTCACTGCTGGTTTGTGTTCTCTGAATACCCGAAGCAGTGCTTCTCTATGGGGATTTCACTGCCCTCGAACAGGGACCGAACAGGCACCGTATGTTCAGGCAATTCGCCAGGATTTGGCGAATTGCCTGCTCTCTGAATAGCCGAATGGTCAGGAAAGGTAACCGAACGCTGATTTTCAGCGTTCGGTTACCTTTCTCAAGCAATTCGGATCTCTTTGGATAACCCTGTTAGAATCGTATAAGGTCAGAACAGAAAAAAATACTTGACTGTATCTGCATGTGTTCTTTTCTTGCACAAAATGGTGGATGAAGGTGGTCATTGATATGGAGTGCTCTTTTTTGGTGTTTTGTATTTTAAGTCTTAGATGCACCCGCTCGTGTTGCAAGTTTAGGTTGAGTGCAACCCCCCCCCCCTGTGGTTTGCTTTTTATATATGAAGAGCTGACTACTTTCCTGGGTATGCACCCCCCTGTGGTTTGTTTTATACATATGGAGAGCTGACATCTCTCTTGGGTACGCACCCCTCCCTGTTCACAGGTGTGTCCCCCCGTGACAACCTATAAAGGCCAGTGCCTGCTGGGAAGCTCTAAGGTGAGTTAATTCTGTAAATGCAGATACAGTCAAGTAAGATAGGACCTGTCAACGATGGCGTACATTGGCGACTGTGACAGGCTTACGCAAACTATGATCAGACTTTGTTATCTAAATCCCAATCATTTTACCTCAGTCAGGTTTTTTGAAATGTGTTTTTTTCTTTCACAAAATGGTGGATGAAGGTGGTCATTGATATGGAGTGCTCTTTTTTGGTGTTTTATATATATATATATATGTATTCCACCACACTTACAGGAAACATGCAAATCTATTTCAGGACAACAAAGGGATGGTTAAAAACCATTCGTGCTGCTCAGATCCATGGCCTTTCAGGGGTTAAAGACCACAGGGAATTAAAATTGTCCTTTGCAGCATGGGTTGTAATATGGCAGGAATGTCTGCTCCTGGACACAGGAGACCCCTCACACATTACAGCTTACACTGGAGGGAGGCTGTGTGTGTAAGCAGGGGGAAGGGGGGTCTGTCCAGGGATGTTGCCGAGATATAAGAGTTTACAGTGCAGAGAGCAGATAGTTTCTCACCTGGCAGCCTGGTGGAATGGAATCTCTGCTCCTCACTCAGCAGCATGTGGGACAAGAGGACAGGATGCCATGTTCCCGCTGCTCTGTAACAGTCTGCAGCTTCTGGAGCTCATTAGAAGCTGAGAGCAGCCAGGTGGCTGTGTGTGCACTGCTAATCTGACAGTGCAGGAGCAGGGCCCCAGGAGCACGTTGCCTGGAGGGACTGGGAGGAGCAACACTGGCGGCATCAGCTCCTTTCACTGCCTGGAGCTCCTGACATGAGCTTGACCAGTGAGTCTGAGGTCACTGTGGCAGGAAAGCCACCTTGCAAGGCCCCAGGGGGGTGAGGCCTTAGGCGGCCGCCTTAACTGCCTAATTGGAGAGCCACCTATGCCTGTGCTTATCTGGTACCTATCCCCTTCTGCTCCTTTGTCCTCCTGCTTGAATCAAACGACTACATCCATCGCCGCCAGCCCTCGACCTCCTGCTTGAATCAAACGACTACGCATATTGCCTGATTCTATGGTGATTCGTTTGGTGACCTTTCTATTTGTGGATCTATGAAGGGCAGTTTATCTTTCTAGAAGCATGGTAGCACGAAAGTAGAATTGCAGGGACAATCTGGTATCCCCAATATAGCGCTTTACCTTGATAATCAGCTACGCTCTCGAGTAAGGCTATTCTGCCCAGTATATCTATATATGGGATTATTTTAGGAATATTTTATATCCTAAATCGGTTCACAGAATTTATTGACCGCTTGGCGGTTCATTTGCTTACGGTTTAGGTTTTTGATACAGTGAACTATTATATCTCAATAACATCACCTCGCAATATATGTGTCTACTACAGGCTAATCTGTTGTTATCTGCCTTTTACCATTGATAATATTGCTGCTGATTGCTTAGAAGTGTCTGGATACATTTTAAATATTTGAATATAGGACAACTCCAGTATATCCCTATGACTGCAATTAATGTTATGTTTTGGCCATTTATGGAGTAAGACTGATACAGATATCATCGATCTAACCATGCTTTAGCTATGGTGTTCCTCTATGAATATTACATTCTCTCCATTTTTATGAAATGTTAATATGAGAGTATATGGTACGTGGTTATATGGAACCTGGCACGTAAATTGTAACATGCTGTGCGGCACTTCTGGCTAATTTTTGGCTATCTTTTTGTGACAACTACATTGTTACTACTCTTTATGCTATTTTAGTATCGACCATGGTATTTAACTATGAATGATATTATATATTCATTTTAGGAGTGCCCGCACTGTGCGATTATAGGGACTGTCAATCTGCTCCTATTTAATAGTGGAGATTGAGGGCTACTGATTATTACCAAATTGACTATTATAATAAATAATTACGTTTAAAATTTGATACCGCCTACCATTCAAACTTTATACATGCTTTTTTATGATGGTCATCTTCCTATATGTTTGTTCTTTGAGATACACTAATAAAATTTAATTATAATGGTTCCTCCTGAGCCTAATATGGTATACTAATGGTGCCTTTTTTCTGGACCTTTTTGGTCGGGCTTTCAGTGCATATTGCCTGATGCCTACGCCCTTCAACCTCTTGACGGTATTCTTCCTAAAATTCAAGGCTACCCCTTCCAGCATACTCCGCATCTTGAACTCCATAAAGACCAACCTGACAATAATGGTATATCATATGATTACGGCCATCAGGCTGAAACGTCATTGATCCTTGTAGGGCTGCTTCCCCTAATAAATTGGATATATTCCTATCAGCACTATTTTCTGCTTGAGATCCTGCTGTTTCTCTTTTCTGAATAATGGTATATCAGTCAGCAATATTAAAGTAATATATAAGCATCTAAGTTTAAAAAACTCAAAATAGATCTGCTTCCCCCTTAATGGTAGATTTGTTATATACTAGATTTAGGAATGCACCGATACCGATAGTACTATCAGTGCTGATTGCGGGCATTTGCACAAGTAGTTGTACTCGACTATTGGTGAGTCCATGAAAAAAGTAACGCTGCTCATACTCAATCTTAAAAAAATGGTATTGGGGATAATTAATTATTCTTGTATAGTTAAAGAGTACTACTTTTATCTATGCTTTAAGTAATAAAATCTGACATATACCTGCATATAAACTATTAAGCTACGACTAGTACCTGTCTGTGTGATGTTATATTATGTGTGAATGTTCTGAATATCTGAGGAGCTCTATTGAGTCCCTTGCTAAAAGCTGAGGATAAGAGTAGGTACTACAATACAGTTGTAAATAGAGCCAGCAGATTTTAATGTCCAATAGAAGTATAAGACACAGACAAACAGCACACTTTAATGCTCTAACTATAGGTAAATGAGTTTTAAAATAGTGCAAGGTCCAACAGTAATCATAGCACCTTGCCCTTAAAGTAGGGCATTGGATACACTTTGAGTGGAGTAGGTACCAGGGATGTGTAGTGAAGTTAATATCGGGGGGGGGGAAGGTTTTGGGATGGACAGTGGAGCAATGAGCTCTCAGCACACATCTGAAGATCCATTTTTGCTCCCTACATTCAAGTTTATTCTCCTCTGTTTCATGTCTGTCTTTCTTTTTGAGACCCATTTCATCCCTGGTAGGTACCAATAACGAATGAATTGAAGAATGCACTATATAAATAGAACAGCACATTTTAATTAGGTTAATAACATGAACAAAACATGAGTACGGAGCCTATCACAGATGAATTACAGCTGGATTAAGTGAAGACAGCTTGCAATTAAAGGACATGCTATTAGAAATCTTTAACAGTGCAGTGTTTGAAGTAGACGGCTTGCAGACACATGGCAGAGAATATGAAGTGCAGTAAATCAAGATAAAAAAGGAGGACCAGCAACGGTAGGAGAAGCCCTAGCCGTGCCAATCCACCAAAGCTAATAGGACACGTATTTAAGACAGACAGTGACCATATAATGTAAAACCGCACTGTATTGTGATGCGGGGTCATCACAATAAAGTGTGGTTTTACATTAAATATTTTTTGACTGTTGTACATTATATGTGGTCACTGTCTTAAATATGTGTCCTATTAGCTTTGGTGGATTGGCACAGCTCTGGCTTCTCCTACCCTTGCTGGTCCTCCTTTTTTTCTTTTTTATTATTCTGAGGGTTATCCCCTATAGCCTATGGACTTATGCTATTTATCACTGTACTGTATTGGACACCCAATCAATTTTTTTTTCAGTAAATCAAGGGGATGCAGTAACTACAGATACCTAAAATTTCAATTTCCAGCATATTTACTGAAACGGTTTTGGAAATCATTTATGAATGTTCACAAAGTCTATAAATATTTGCATATATGGAAAATGTGCTAAGACATTTTTTTATAGGGTATGAGCTTGTATGATATAGCATTTTCCAAAATCATTATGGGTATTATTGAAACATTTTGATGGAATAATGGCCTCTGTATTTGTAGAGATCCCTTGTTACATGATACTTGAATCCTATAAATATTTTCAATAAAGAATGCTCACTATATAAAATATGTATGATCATATTGAATTGTTTAAGTAATTACTGATTTTAAGTATTTGTTGTTTCTAAGTTTTCCTGAGAGCCTATATTATTGCAGATTTAAAAGTCTTATGGGATCATCTTGGATTTGTATAGTGACAATATACGGTATCAACAATAAAAATATGATAGATCACACATAGGGTGATACCCCTAACAAAATAAAATAATATAATGCAATGCAAAATGAACATAAATAAAAATAAAAATAGAATTGAATACAATGTATTCGTGGAGTATACTCTTAACCACTCACAGGCTGCCAGTACTGGGAAGACACATAGCAGGTTCTTGAATTTCTCCAAGCTGGAATGGTAGCCTTGAGGGAAGAAAATAACAATAGTGTAGATAGCCACCTGTTCCGGCCAACAGAGGTTATGCGTCGTGCGGTGCACCACCTGATGGACAATTCCTTCCGGTTCTTTAAGCCGGAAGCACTTTGCGGGACGTTTTTAGTTTCGTTTCGTTTTGTGACTTCCGTCTTTTCGTTCGTTTTTTTCCGTTTTTTCGTTTCTGTTTTTCTTTGATTGGTTAATTGATTTGGGTATATTAGAGGGTTATCAGATGGGACTTTCACGCTCCTGATGAAGTCCACGTGACGAAACACGTCGAGCAACACCTCCAGACGATTTGGGTCATGGGAGTTGGTGATGTTATGCTCCATTCATTTTAAATTTCTGTAAGCGCAATAAAAACGTTGTTTTTATGGTTGCTTGGCTATCTACACTATTGTTATTTTCTTCCCTCAAGGCTACCATTCCAGCTTGGAGAAATTCAAGAACCTGCTATGTGTCTTCCCAGTACTGGCAGCCTGTGAGTGGATTTGTATAGTAACATCATTATCTCGTCTCACGTTGTTTATATATGTTGATCTTGGTCCAGCATAGCAATTTAACTAATTACACAGTCTCTCTTTCTATCCCTATACCTCTATCCGTTCTTTGCTATCCCAGCTGGAAATCCCTAGGTCCTCATACTCTTACGCCTTTATTGATCCTAAAAAGGATATTCCCACTCTGCTGTCTCTCACTATTAACATTTTACCTGTATTTTATGTCCCTGAGTAAGCTGAGTACCACAGAGGTAGCTGCGCTGTATTCGTGTAGCAAAGCTTTTTGCTACCTCCTTTCCTGGACCATTCTGAGAGAGCAGTTTATGGGCGCCAAAGTGGGTAAAGCAATATATACTTTGCTATCCCTATTAATCATGTGCTGTGTATTAATACAATAATGGCAAATGTACAGATAGACTATTATATGAATGCAATGTTAATGCTCACTGAATGTAATGCAATTATGCATTCTAACCAAGTGCATTGCAATGCACCCTCATGTATTGAAATATGTCATTAATTAGTCTTCTGCTGCTGGTACGCAGCAAGATGTTAAAAACATTATCAGGGTTATTCAAAGAGATTCGAAAAGTCACCGCACGTTCGGTGACTTTTCGTTCTCTTCAATTCGGTTCTTTTTGCCGATCCCATTTCGGTGACCCTGCGGTGTATTCAGCAAACACCACAGGGTCCCCGAATTGCAGGGAAAGGCTGCCGCAAACCCGACGGAAACGAACCGCAAAACCCACCGAATGCACGCAGAAAAGCCACAAAAACATCTGGATTGACCTGCCGAAAACCAAGAAAGCCAAGCCTGAGCAGGAGCCGAACACAGCCGAAACAGCTGAGACCGCAGACGAGGGAGGTGAATAAATTAGCAAAATAGTTTGTGTGAATCTGTGAAAATGAAACGCTGTTTGCAAAGAAACTACTGAGTGAAAATGTCTGAAATTTACACAAGAGGTCCAGGGAATGATAATAAAAAGGTCTGTTACCGAAAAAATAAGTAAACTTAAAAGATAACAAAAAAAAAAAAAAATCGGACTTTAAAAAAAAAAAAAAAAATGCTTAAAATATCCTAAAAAATCAATAAATAAGGAGACTCTTTACTGCAGAATTTTATAATGAACGGTTTATTAGATATTGAATTAAAACAGGAATATTTTTAACAATGAAGTCTATGGGATTCTCCTGAATAAATTTGCCGCATGAAACCACCGAATGGCAGGGCATTAGGAGAACCGTTCACTGCTGGTTTGTGTTCTCTGAATAGCCGAAGCAGTGCTTTTCATGGGGATTTCTCTGCCCTCGAACAGGCACCGAACAGGCACCGTATGTTCAGGCAATTCGCCAGGATTTGGCGAATTGCCTGCTCTCTGGATAGCCGAATGGCCAAGAAAGGTAACCGAACGCTGATTTTCAGCGTTCGGTTACCTTTCTCAAGCAATTCGGATCTCTTTGGATAACCCTGTTTGTGTTTTTTAAAGGCAAATCTAGAATTCCTAAGACTTTTTGTTTTCTAATATTTTAGTATGTTCCCAACACATACATCACTTCTTGCCTACTGAGTGTCTACCTGCTTGGCAACCCTTTGCAATTCCTTACCTTCCACCTTTAACAGATTGTTGCCGTTATTTGCTGCTTGGCGGGAGTAGTGACCATGTCATATACAGAAACTTTGAGAGGAGATGCTCCAATGGGCCGAAAACTGGCACTTTCTGCTGCAGCCACAGCAGCAGTTAATGAGGTAAATGACTAGGTAGTTTTGTGTTTTCAACGGTTATTCTAGACTGGAGTCAACTCAATATTACATTATGAATTAGAAATTGATTTAAAATATACTTTACTGTAATGCTTAAACAGTTTATTGTGACTATTTAATCTTCAAGGTATTGGCTAGACTAGAGCAGTTTTTCCCAAACCTGTCCTTGGGACCTGCTGACAGACCAGGTTTGCAAGATATTTGAAGTATTGCACAGGTGATATAATTTGCTGATCAGTGATTTCAGTTTTCAGTCTACATTTCCCCAAGGTGATCTGTAAAATCTGGCCTGTTAGAGGGTCCTAAGGACAGGTTTGGGAAATACTGGGCTAGAGTGTCACATGGACAATTAAAGTGGCTAAGTCCTTCAGAAGACGCTCATTCACATTTTTGCAGCTAAAGAAATCCCTTTAAGCCTTTCACTGCTATACAACACATACAGGTCTAGTCAAAGAAATGTGAACCTCATGAGAATGACTGGAGAAATGAAAATTCGAGGTCAGAATAGCCAAACCAGAAAAATTCTCCCATTTATCTCACTTTCCAAATCAGCTATTTGGTGTAGATTGTTCTCTTCTCCTGCCAGTTCTCCTGTTTTTCACCTTTCTCTGAATAACCCTGATAAACTCAATCTTGCATTGTAATACATTTAAAAGCAACAATTAGCATGCAGTATACTTTTGCATACCTTTCTAATGCAGGAAACGTAATTCACTGTGAGATCTCACTCCTATCACCCTGTATTAATCTAAAGAAGATAACGTAAATTGGATTAGCCGTGTTAGTCCAGATGCCAACATTTTTGAACCTTTATAACAATGACGGTTGTGGCTCCTCTTTATAGGTTCTTTATAGTATAGCAGTACATAGTGATACTTATTTATCTGGATTTATGTTCCGTTTAAAAGACAAGTTCTCTTCTTCAGGCTTAGTGTACAGCTTGTCTTTTAAATGTAACATTAGTCCAAATAAAAAGTATCACTACTCAGGGGTCAAGTCCTGGGAAAAAAAGTGAGGGAACTCACCCAAGATTTAAACTACCCCATCACTTTTTTGCATCCCTAGGTAGCGCACATTACTGTGAATTTTATTGCTGTGGACTCTGTGATACGCTCATACACACTGCACATTACTGTGAATTTTATTGCTGTGCAGCTCTGATACAGTAATGTGTGGCGTGTATGAACGTGAGTTTTATTGCTGTGGGGCTCTGTGATATGCTCAGAGCTCCACAGCAATAAAACTTACAGTAATAGGCGGTGTTTATGAGCGTATCCCAGAGCTTCACAGCAATAAAACTTGCAATAATGTGTCGTGTTTGAGTGTATGACAGAGCTCCACAGCAATAAAACTCACATACTGCCCCATACAGATACACAGAAACATATATTGCCAAAACCCTCCCATACACACTCTGCCAGCCCCCTCCCATACAAACTGCCAGCCCACTCCCAAACACACACACACACACTGCCAGCCCCACTCCCATACCCACACTGCCAGCTCCCTCCTATACACACATTCACACTGCCAGCCCTCTCCTATACACACACATATACACACTGCCAGCCCCCCATCCCTATATAAAACACTCACACTAAATGCCCCTCCCCATAAACTCACTGCCAGCCCCCCATCCCAAGCACTCGCACTAAATGCCCCTTCCCCATAAACTCACTGCCAGCCCCATCCCCATCCAAAACATTCACACTAAATGCCCCTCCCCATAAACTCACTGCCAGCCCCCATCCCAAGCACTCACACTAAATGCCCCCTCCCCATAAACTCACTGCCAGCCCTCCCATCCCAGCACTCACACTAAATGCCCCTTCCCCATAAACTCACTGCCAGCCCCCTCCCCCATGCAAAGCGCTCACACAAGTCTCCATCCAAATGTCTCACTTCTCCTGCTCAGCAGCATCTGGTCACGTGGGGCTCCAGGGGGAGGAGCAGCCTTCTTTCTCGGCAGCCAGATGATAGGCCGTCTTCACAGCCAATCAAGCTCTTGTTTGCTCACAGTGAGCACAATGGCAGAGATCACCGGGGATTCAGATCTCAGAGTGTGGGGATGGCAGTCGGCACCGCATGCTGCGTTCCCGCTGCGGGAACGCCGTTCCCACGCATTCCCACATGTTCCTGCATGATTCGAGCCCTGTATGTACTGCTATACTCTGGAGATTTTGTAAAGAAGCCACAAAGAGGAGCCACCACCCTCATTGTTACAAAAAGTTCAAAAATATTGCTGCTGCATTACAGCAACAGCCAGGGAGTGCACAGAATACAGGGAGAGCTCTGAGACACTCACTTGTGTACAGGGAAAATATTCAGGGGGTTATAATGACTAACAATCCCTGTACAGCACAAATACTGTATGTTCTATAAACAGGCATTAAGGCACATAGGAGATCATTTTTATTTTCTATTGGCATCTTTGGAAGCTGCTTTGCTAACAATTTTATAATGATCACTGCAAGTACTTGTAACGCTGGTTTAAAACACTGTTGCTGTAGTACTTATTTTTGGCCACCAGAGGGAGACAAGCGCAATGTAAGAGACACTGGACAATGGGACTACGTTTTCCAGCATGCTTTGCGTCGGGAACAGGAAGTGGGTGGGGAGAAGAGACTTACATCCGCAGCCTCGTGCAGAGGAAACCCAGAGCACGCTGAGGAGTGAAGAGAGCAAGACGCACGAGAGACAGACAACGATCGTGACCAGGCCGGAGTGCAGGTGCGGCCTTGCGGAGCTAGAGATCGTTCACACTACTTGCCAGAGACCTAGTAGTCCACCGCTGCAAAGTATACAAAGATACAGAGTTGCTGAAGGACCCCCAGTGAGGAGACCGCGATGATCTAGTGGGAGTGCAGGCGGTGAGCTGAGCATCTTGTGACAGAAACGGACAAGCAAGACAAGCAGATCCGGTGGCACAGAGTCCCAGTCGGGTCGAGCGGAGAGACGTCCTGGGTCGGGCAGAGCGCAGAGTATCTGGCGGATGGGTGAGAGGCCTTCCCGGCCACAGTAAAAAATTAAAGCACGCTGCAAGTTTGTCTAAACCTACAGGGCCCCAACGTGACTAGTCGAAGACACAATTAAATCATTCACTGGCCAGTTGAATCTTGTACCTGGGTACCAACACACGCATACACGTACACCTTTTGGGACACAACCTGTACGGGACTCACATTCCAACAACGAAGGGGTTAATATTCATTTTTCTTTTCCGCTGCACGTTTCTCGCATTACGAACTTCTGTAAATATATATGTATACCGTGCTGCTTTATATATGCCAGTTTATTTGAGATCAGTAAACTATATAACGTATAAAATCCACAACAGTGCTGGTGTATATTTATTCCCTAGTGCGGGGAGACTGACCCGAGGTTTAAATTCAGCGGCTCCTCCGGGAGTGAGCGCTACACGTGGGGGCTCGTTTCCGCATTTAAAGGGTATAATATGGATCCAGACACTGCTGCCAAATGGTGTGAGGAGCACAGTATTCAGATAGAATTGTGTATAGTCATGGATATTCCTGCAGACACTTGGGCCGAAGATCAGATTCGCCAGGCTGTGGCCGCGCTGACACAAGATCATCGGGGGTTAATCCTGGACATTAAAGAGAACCCAGATACCTCTCACACGTATGTTCTTTTTGAGTGGAGAAAGGGTGTTCCACTGTGTTTTCAGGGCGCGAGCATGAAGCTGACCGATGAGGTGGAAATTCAACTGATTCAGTCAAGTGCGCCACATGGCGATCCCGCGAGTGTTCCCGCGCCCAGTCCGTTGGCCATGATCGGCCCTGAACTTATAGTGGCTATTGGAGATTTGCTGGCTAAATGTCAAAGAACAAGCCCTCCGCACACTAACTTTGGTTATCGACGGTTGAGAAACTTTACAGGAAACGAACCAACTCCGGCGGGAGAAGAAACCTTCAAAGAATGGGTAGAACAGGCGATGCAGGCTCTGGATGAGTGGGACGTCCCTGAAGCGCAGAAGAAGCAAAGGATTACTGAGAGCTTAAAGGGACCTGCGTCAGAGGCTGTAAGAAACCTAAAATTGCAAGACTGCACTGCTTTAGATTATCTAAATATTTTACAGGAAGTCTTTGGGCGAACGGAAAAGACTGCGGAGCTCGTGTACCAGTATGAACACACCTACCAGCGGAAAGGTGAGAAAATGACTGAATATATGAGGCGCCTAGATAAGATTCTGCACCAGATACTTCTCAAGAAAGGGGCCGAACCGGCCGAAATAGATAAAATCCGAATGCAACAGATCCTGAGGGGTGCTCAACCTCTAGATCCGGTGATGCTACAGCTGAGAAGCAGGGAGGGTAACCGAGAATTGAAATACCTGGAACTGATCCGAGCTGTCAGAGGAAGAGGCTTTACTTGAAGAAAAATTCTTTAGGAGAGGAGAAAGAGCTTACGCACAACCCTTGAGGCATAATGAATGTTTGCAACCTGAAGATGATTCGTTAGACACCTATGGATCCGAAGTGGACGAACAAGAGCGTTTGGTTGTTCCTAAATCCACAGAGAATGCTGCAAAAGAACTAACCCTTTCTGCACATAGTGAGTTGCACAAAACCATTAAGAAGGTACAAGAAACTCAAGCGGAATTGCAACAGGCGCATGCGGACCTGTGCCGAGCACTTTTGAAGGTGGCAGAGACACAGACCGATATGCAGAAGTTCCTTGCTGATATGTGGACAACTGGAGTTGCTGTGGTGTCTGGCCAGGGTCCTTCAACCGAATCACAGCAAGTAAGTGCGTCTCCGTCTTCAAAGAAGAGATGTTTCAGTTGTGGGGAAATGGGTAATTTCCGCGCACAATGCAAAAGTCAAAAGCCTGAAAGAAATATGTTAGAAGAGCTTCTAAAAGCCTTGGAGGGGCTACTATCTACCTCACCAGCGGGAAACGCTAGAGGGCACAAGTGAAGGAGCAAACTAGGTGCCCAATGGTCAAAACCTCTCCAAAAATCAAGCCAGGGCTGAGAGGCCGAGTGGGCCCAGAGTCTGGTCAACTGCTGAGCCTGCCAGGACTGAAAGAGTCACTCCCTTAGCATCTGGTCCTACGTCATGGGGAAGCAATGCACACCCAAAACCTACACGGGCCAAGAAGAAGGCCAGGGTACAACAAACTGGGTCTAAACTTCCTGTGACTACAACAAAGTTTCCTGACCAGCTGATAGGTCTTTCTCCCATCGTGCCAATTCAAGTAGAGGGAGTCTACACTAAAGCTCTGTTGGACTCAGGGGCTCAAGTGACATTGATCTACCGAGACTTCTACAAGAAGCACTTGAAGCATATACCTCTACAGAAATTGAAGGACCTGGAAATCTGGGGTATCGGAACTGAGAAACTTCCCTATGACGGATATCTACAGGTGAAGTTAGAGATCGGATCCGAAGTCATCGGACAGTCTGGAGGTTGTGATGCATTGGCCATTGTGTGTCCTCGGCCTTCAGGGGCAAACAGAAGTTCTATGATAGTGGGGACGAATACTGATCTGGTGCGACGTCTCCTGACTCCTGTGGTACTGGAAGAAGGTTCTACCAAAGGAGTACACCCGATGTTACGTCCAGTCTATCAGAGAATGGTCGAAGAACAGAAGGCACCTGCTGAAGTGGGGTGCCTATGGAGATTGGAAGGAACAGAGAAGGTTCTGCAATCAGGAGAAGTAGCGAGCTTCCGGGCTTCAGTCAAGTTGAACGGATCGCAACCAGGTCCCTATGTGGTACTGGAAACCGATTCTAATCATGGGAATGAAGCCGGAGTAGAAGTAATCCCTGAAATAATCTCCACAAGAGTTTTGAAACGGACACGAGGAAGAGTCTCAGTCAGTGTGTGTAATGTGTCTGATTCTGCAGTGGTCCTGAAAGCACAAATGCCTATCGGGCAAGTAGCATCCGCTACACCTCTCTCCTACCGATTTAGGAGGCGGAGTGGATAAAGAGATTCCAGATGACAGGTTCTATCCTAAGGACGCTCCCATCTCGCCCGAATGGAAGAAACGTCTTCAGTCCCAGGTTCTAAAGTGGAGGGACTTGTTCTCCAAGGATGAGTTCGACGTGGGCTTAGCTAAGAGTACTGAGCATCGCATTCGACTACAGGAAGACAAGCCGTTTCGAGAAAGGTCAAGACGAGTTCCGTTGGGAGACTTGGATAATCTACGAGAACAGCTGAATGAACTGCAAAGAACTAAGGTGATCCAAGAGTCCAGGAGCCCGTATGCATCTCCAATAGTAATGGTCCGGAAGAAGAATGGTTCTGTCCGTCTATGTATAGACTATCGCACGCTAAATCGGAGAACCATCCCAGATCAATATGCTACTTCTCGGAGAGAAGATGCCTTACAGTGTCTGTCTGGAGCAAAATGGTTTAGTGTACTAGACCTGCGAAGTGGGTATCACCAGATACCAATGCATCCTGAAGACAAAGAGAAGACTGCGTTCATCTGCCCACTGGGGTTCTTTGAGTTCTACAGAATGCCTCAAGGCCTTACGGGAGCTCCAGCCACGTTCCAACGGTTAATGGAGAAGACCGTCGGGGACATGAACCTGATCGAAGTATTAGTGTATCTGGATGATATTATTGTGTTCGGGAAGACTCTGGAAGAACATGAACAACCCGTTGGAGAAGGTCTTGAAGAGGCTCCATGAAGAGGGGTTGAAATTGTCTCTGGAAAAATGTCAATTCTGCTTTCCTTCCGTTACATATCTGGGACATGTGGTTTCAGCAGAAGGCGTTTCGACAGATCCTCGGAAGTTGGAAGCCGTAGCTTCCTGGCTTAGACCCCGAAATGTTACTGAACTTAGATCTTTCTTGGGGTTCTGCGCCTATTATCGAAGATTTGTAGGAGGATTTGCCAAGATAGCTCAACCACTGAACAAGCTCCTACAGAAAGAAGATGCAAAAGAAGGTCACAAGGCCTCTGACCGAAATTCGTCGGCTCCAGGGCCAAGGAAGGCTCGAGAATCTATCCAGGGAGAATGGACTAGTCAATGCGACGGTGCTTTCGTGAAGCTGAAAGAAAGTCTAACTCGATCTCCTCAGATCCTACGCGGATCCTCACAAGCCGTACGAACTGCATGTGGATGCCAGTAGAGAAGGTCTAGGGGGAGTCCTGTACCAAGAGTATGGTGGATTGCTGAGGCCTGTAGCATATGTGAGCCGGAGCCTTACGCCCTCAGAAAAGAACTTTCCTACCCACAAGTTGGAGTTTCTAGCCTTGAAGTGGGCGGTGGTAGATAAGCTAAAAGACTATCTGTATGGAGCCGAATTTGTGATAAAGACGGATAACAATCCTCTTACCTACGTCCTTACTACTGCGAAGCTGGATGCCATGGGACATCGGTGGTTCGCCGCTGTGTCAGGGTTTCAGTTCAGCCTGAAGTATCGCCCTGGGGTGAATAATCGAGATGCCAATGCTATGTTGAGGAGACCCTACATTACAGAATGGACTCAGTTAACTCCAGATGGGGTGCAAGCTTTATGTCAAGGAGCAGAGCGCCGGGTCAAGGGAGGGATTGAAGCGGAAGCCATAGGAGTTATGGCTGCGGCTGTTCAAGCGTTCTATTGTAATCCTACGCAGCTGAGGGATGAAAGTTTGCCTACTTTTTCAAAACAGGACCTGAGAGCTGATCTGGCTGAAGACCCTTTGATTGCATTAACTGTGAAGGCCCTGAACGCGAACCAACGGGAGATTCTTCTGACAAATTCCCCAGAAGGGGCCAGAATGGTATATAAAGAGTGGGAACGATTGAAGATGTTGGATGGGGTGGTCTACCGAAGGGGCCCCTCGAACAATGCTGAAGAGACCCAACAGTTGTTCCTTCCCACTAAGCACAGAGAGGATGTGCTGCGGTCGTTACACGATGAACATGGACATTTAGGTGCAGAGAGAACTTTTAAGCTGGTGCGAGACAGATTCTATTGGCCCTGCATGAGAGCTGAAGTGGAAAGTTACTGACATTCATGTCTGAGGTGTATCCAAAGGAAGACCCTACCGACCCGAACCGTTCCAATGAGTTACCTACAAAGTCAAGGACCCATGGATTTGGTGTGCATTGATTTCCTGTGCTTAGAGCCGGATGCTAGTGGGCAGGGAAATATTCTAGTAGTGACTGATCATTTCACACGTTATGCCCAAGCTTTTTCCACGAAAGACCAACGTGCTCCTATGGTAGCGAAGGTTCTAATGGAAAAGTTCTTTGTTCACTATGGCCTACCAAGGAGAATACACTCTGATCAGGGTAGAGACTTTGAGAGCCGGCTTGTTAGGCAATTACTGGAACTGTTGGGAATTCAGAAGACCCGAACTACACCATATCACCCTCAAGGTGATGCTCAACCTGAAAGGTTCAATCGCACGCTGCTAAACATGTTGGGGACACTGTCAAACAGAGAGAAGCAGAGCTGGAGTCATCACATAGCTACGCTAGTACATGCATACAACAGTACGGAGAATAACGCTACTGGATACTCACCGTACCGTCTTATGTTCGGAAGAGAAGCTCGACTGCCGGTTGATTTGGCATTTGGGCTATCTCTGGACCAGACGTCGGTAGCTTCTCACAGAAATTATGTGGATAGACTTCGGAAGAACTTGGCCTCTGCGTTTGAACAGGCCCGTTTGACCTCAGGAAACAGGGAACAGAGGAATAAGCGGACCTATGATTTGAAAGTTCGGATACAGGATCTACAACCCGGTGATAGGGTTTTGGTGAAGAACTTGGGTGCTGCTGCAAGGCATAAGTTGGCGGATAGATGGAGTTCTCAGGTCTACATTGTCTGCAAGCAACTGCCGGGTCTGCCAGTTTACCAAATCCGACCGGATGGAAAGGCTGGGCCTCTTAAAAACTGGCACCGGAATCATCTGCTACCTTTGAGAGAGGCTGTAAGGATACCAGTTGGTGACGAACTTTCACTGCCTAACCCGCCTGCTCCACGCTTAACTCCTGTTACTCGGTCTCAGCAGACACGGGTTGTTGGAGAGAGTGAAGGGGACAGTGAGGAAGAAAGCTTTTGTCTGGACTGGGTGCGCTCACTAGAGCCTGAAGAGGTCATTACAGTTCCTGAACGGTGGGAAAGTAACCTGAGGTCTGAGGCTCCTGAATTCCAATTGGAAGTTCCCGAGACTTCTGAAATTCCTGTAGTTCCTGAGGCCGCATCTTATGATTACAGTTCCATGCCTTCACTGGAAGGATCATACTCCGAAGAGATGTCTGTTCCAGTTGTGGATGAAAGAACTGAACCCGCACCTGTAGTACTTCCACCTGAAGAGGAACTGATTGAGCCCGAGCCAAAATGTTCTGTCCGACCCCCTCAAAGACTCACCTACGACTCACCAGGACATAGCACTGAAGAGGCTGTTACCACGGTGCGAAGGTTGCCCGAAGTGTCTGCTATGTTAGCTGAGGTAGTCAGAAGCATGAGTCAACTTGAGGAAGTGTATCTAACCCATTGTATGCTTGCTGCTGAGCCTGTATATGTTGCCTAATGTTATGTTGAAATGTAATGCAACTGTTATACCTCCTTGGAGAGACCCAAGAGTTCTAGGAGGGGAGAGTGTAGCGCTGGTTTAAAACACTGTTGCTGTAGTACTTATTTTTGGCCACCAGAGGGAGACAAGCGCAATGTAAGAGACACTGGACAATGGGACTACGTTTTCCAGCATGCTTTGCGTCGGGAACAGGAAGTGGGTGGGGAGAAGAGACTTACATCCGCAGCCTCGTGCAGAGGAAACCCAGAGCGCGCCGAGGAGTGAAGAGAGCAAGACGCACGCGAGACAGACAACGATCGTGACCAGGCCGGAGCGCAGGTGCGGCCTTGCGGAGCTAGAGATCGGTTCACACTACTTGCCAGAGACCTAGTAATCCACCGCTGAAAAGTATACAAAGATACAGAGTTGCTGAAGGACCCCCAGTGAGGAGACTGCGATGATCTAGTGGGAGTGCAGGCGGTGAGCTGAGCATCTTGTGACAGAAACGGACAAGCAAGACAAGCGGATCCGGTGGCACAGAGTCCCAGTCGGGTCGAGCGGAGAGACGTCCTGGGTCGGGCAGAGCGCAGAGTATCTGGCGGATGGGTGAGAGGCCTTCCCGGCCACAGTAAAATAATAAAGCACGCTGCAAGTTTGTCTAAACCTACAGGGCCCCAACGTGACTAGTCGAAGACACAATTAAATCGTTCACTGGCCAGTTGAATCTTGTACCGGGTACCAACACACGCATACACGTACACCTTTTTGGGACACAACCTGTACGGGACTCACATTCCAACAATGAAGGGGTTAATATTCATTTTTCTTTTCCGCTGCGCGTTTCTTGCATTACGAACTGCTGTAAATATATATGTATACCGTGCTGCTTTATATATGCCAGTTTATTTGAGATCAGTAAACTATATAACGTATAAAATCCACAACAGCGCTGGTGTATATTTATTCCCTAGTGCGGGGAGACTGACCCGAGGTTTAAATTCAGCGGCTCCTCCGGGAGTGAGCGCTACATACTCATAAGCAGGATATCTGATAATTTTTATATTTATAATAATCACATTTGTGGTATTTGACACACAGGACAATACATAAGCTGAGATCGCAATCATAACTTTATTTGCATTGGTAGGAAAACGGTTGTGAACTATTTTGATGATGACTGCATTTATTCATAAATATATCCTAAACTCTGGTTTGATGTTAATCTCTTACAATAAACAACAAACACAATGGGCTACATTACATTGTCCTGCGCCTGCAGGTTTCTCCTTTGCGTCCCCGTTTTAGTGCGGAATTACGATGCAGGTGCTAGAAAAGCTGCCTGCACTGTTAACAGGCGCTAAGCCCCAGGACGCACGCGACGGCGCTAAGCGCCGCCGCACGCATCTCCTCCAAGGAGTCCATAAGACTCCATTGAGGCAGACCCTGGAGGTCACATGACCTGCCAGAGTGATCCGCAGGGGTAAACTGGGGGACTTTTCCCCCAGTCTCTCCCTGCTCCTGCCGGACGGATCAGAATTTTTGGGGGGTTTCTGCTGGTGCTAACGGATTCGGCACCAGCAGAACCCGTTAGTGCCAAGTCCAGGCTGTGGTTACCCTTTTGCTAACTGCAGCCGGACGTTAATCAGCGTTAGGACTTTGTAATCCTAACACCGATTAACACGTTACGCTCCCAATGTTAAGTAGAGGGAGCGCAAAGTACAGTAACCTCGCGCTGAAAAGTACAAGATTCCAAAAGCTAACGGGTTTCTTAACCCATTAGCTAAGCCATTAGCGTTTGGATTGTAATATGCGGTGGCTACCAGTGCTAACGTTAGCGCTAACGTTAGCACCAACAATGTAATGTAGCCCAATCTGTTTTAACTAATGTAGCTCTCACTCCCAGAGGAGCCGCTGAATTTGAACCTCGGGTCAGTCTCCCCGCACTAGGGAATAAATATACTCCAGCACCGTCGTGGATTTTATAAATTATATACTTTACTGAATAAACTGGCATATAATGAGTAACACGGTATACGTATATATATTTACAGTACTTCGTAATACGAGAAACGCGCAGCGGAAAAGGAATACAGTAGTTCGTAATGCGAGAAACGAGCAGCGGAAAAGGGAAAAAAAGTATTTTTAACCCCTTAGTGGTTGGAGTGTGAGTCCCGTACAGGTTATGTCCCAAGGAATGTATGTGTATGTGTGTATTGGTACCCGGGTATAATATTCAACTGGCCAGTGAATTATTTATGAGGTATCTTCGACTAGTCACGTTGGGGCCCTGTGGGTTTTGAACAAACTGCAGCGTGCTTTAGTATTTTACAGCGGCCTGGAAGGCCTCTCACCCATCCGCCAGATACTCTGTGCTCCGCTCGACCCAGGACGTCTCTCCGCTTGATTTTGACTGGGATTCTCTGTGTCACCGGATCCGCTGTCTTGCTTGTCTGTATCGGCCACAAGATGTCCAGCTCACCGCCTGCACTCCCTGTTAGATCGTCTGCGGTTCTCCTAACTCGGGGTCCTTCAGCTTATTCTGTATCAGCATGGGTTACTAGCGGTGGATCACTGGGTCTTCGTTTAATAAGAAGGGAAAAAACTGATCTCCAGCTCTGCTAGGCCGCACCTGCGCTCTGGCCTGGTCGTGATCACTCTCTGCTACACTTGCGTCTTGCTCCTCTCACTCCTCTGCGCGCTCTGCCGGCTCTTTACACGAGGCTGCGGATGTCAGTGTCTCTCTCCCACCAACTTCCTGTTCCCGCCCCCAAAGCATGCTGGAAGATGTAGTCCCAATGTTCAGTGTCTTACATCGCGCTTGTCTCCCTCCGGTGGCCAAAAACAAGTACTACAACGACAGGGAATTTAAAACCAGCGCTACACTCTCCCCTCCTAGAACTCTTGGGTCTCTCCAAGGAGGTACAACAGTTGCATTACATTTTCCACATATATTAGGCAACATATACAAGCTCAGCAGCAAGCATACAATGGGTTAGATACACTTCCTCAAGTTGACTCATGCTTTGGACTACCTCAGCTAACATAGCAGACACTTCGGGCAACATTCGCACTGGTGACAGGTGACGGCCTCTTCAGTGCTATGTCCTGGTCAGTCGTAGGTGAGTCGCTGGGGCGGTCGAACAGAGCGTTTTGGTTCTGGCTCAATCAGTTCCTCTTCAGGTGAAAGTACTATAGGCGCGGGCTCAGTTCTTCTTTCTGCCACTGGAGCAGACATCTCTTCAGAGTATGATCCTTCGAGTGGAGGCATAGAGCTGTAGTCAAAAGATTCGGCTTCAGGAACTACAGGGATTTCAATAGTCTCAGGGACTTCTAACTGAAATTCAGGAGCCTCAGGCCTCAAATTACTTTCCCTCCGTTCAGGAACTGAGATAACCTCTTCAGGCTCTGGTGAGCGCATCCAGTCCAGACAAAAACTTTCTTCCTCACTGTCCCTGTCGCTCTCTTTGATAGCCCGGGTCTGCTGAGACCGAGTAACGGGAGTCAAACATGGAGCAGGCGGATTCGGCAGAGAAAGTTCGTCCCCAACTGGTATCCTCACAGCCTCTCTCAAAGGTAATAAATGATTCCGGTGCCAGTTCTTAAGAGGCCCAGCCTTTCCATCCGGACGGATTTGATACACCGGCAGACCCGGCAGTTGCTTTCAGACAATGTAGACCTGAGAACTCCATCTATCCGCTAACTTGTGCCTTGCAGCAGCACCCAAGTTCTTCAACAAAACCCTATCACCGGGTTGTAGATCCTGTATCCGAACTTTCAAGTCATAGTTCCGTTTATTCCTTTGTTCCCTGTTTCCTGAGGTCAAACGGGCCTGTTCAAACGCAGAGGCCAGATTCTTTCAAAGTCTAACCACGTAATTTCTATGGGAAGCTACCGACGTCTGGTCCAGAGATAGCCCGAACGCCAAATCAACCGGCAGTCGAGCTTCTCTTCCGAACATAAGACAGTACGGTGAGTATCCAGTGGCGCCACTCTCCGTACTGTTATATGCATGTACTAGCGTAGCTATGTGACGACTCCAGCTCTGCTTCTCTGTGTTTGACAGTGTCCCCAGCATATTTAGTAGTGTGCGATTGAACCTTTCGGGCTGAGCATCACCTTGAGGGTGATATGGTGTAGTTCGGGTCTTTTGGATTCCCAGCAGTTCCAGTAATTGCCCAACAAGCCGGCTTTCAAAGTCTCTACCCTGATCAGAGTGTATTGTCCTTGGTAGGCCATAGTGAACAAAGAACTTTTCCATCAGAACCTTCGCCACTGTCGGAGTGCGTTGGTCTTTTGTAGAAAAGGCTTGGGCGTAACGTGTGAAGTGATCAGTCACTTTTAGAATATTTCCCTGCCCACTAGCATCCGGCTCTAAGCACAGGAAGTCAATGCACACCAAATCCATGGGTCCTTGACTTTGCAGATGGCTCATTGGAGCGGTTCGGGTCGGTAGGGTCTTCCTTTGAATACACCTCAGACATGAATGGAAGTAACTTTCCACTTCAGCTCTCATGCAAGGCCTATAGAATCTGTGTCGCACCAGCTTAAAAGTCCTTTCTGCGCCCAAATGTCCATGCTCATCATGTAGCGATCGCAGTACACTCTCCCTATGTTTTGTGGGAAGGAACAACTGTTGGGTCTCTTCAGCATTGGTTGAGGGGCCCCTTTGGTAGACCACCCCATCCAACATCTTCAACCGTTCCCACTCTTTGTAGACCAATCTGGCTCCATCTGGGGAATTGGTCAGCAGAATTTCCCGTTGGTTCGCAGTTAGGGCCTTTATGGTTAACGCAATTAAAGGGTCTCTAGCCTGATCAGCTTTCAGGTCCTGTTTTGAAAAGGTAGGCAGACTTTCATCCTTCAACTGCGTAGGGTTACAGTAGAACTCTGGAACAGCTGCAGCCATGACGCATATGGCCTCCGCTTCAATCCCTCCCTTGACCCGGCGCTCTGCTCCTTGACACAAAGCTTGTACCCCATCTGGAGTTAACTGAGTCCATTCTGTAGTGTAGGGTCTTCTCGATAAAGCATCAGCATCTCGATTATTCACCCCAGGGCGATACTTCAGGCTGAACCGAAACCCTGACAGAGCGGCCAACCACCGATGTCCCGTTGCGTCCAGTTTTGCAGTAGTAAGGACGTAGGTAAGAGGATTGTTATCCGTCTTTATCACAAACTCGGCCCCATACAGATAGTCCTTTAGCTTGTCTACCACTGCCCACTTTAAGGCTAGGAACTCCAACTTGTGGGTAGGATAGTTCTTTTCTGAAGGCGTAAGGCTCCGGCTCACATACGCAACAGGCTCAGCAATCCACCATACTCTTGATACAGGACTCCTCCTAGACCTTCTCTGCTGGCATCCACATGTAGCTCATATGGCTTGTGAGGGTCCGCATAGGCCAAGACAGGAGCTCGAGTTAAACTCTCTTTCAGCTTCGTAAAAGCACCTTCGCATTGACTGGTCCATTCTCCCTGGATGGACTCTCGAGCTTTCCTTGGCCCTGGAGCTGACGGATTTCGGTCAGAGACCTTGTGGCCTTCTTCTGTGCTTTCCTTCTGTAGGAGCTTGTTCAGTGGTTGAGCTATTTTTGCGAATAATCCTACGAATCTTCGATAATAAGAGCAGAACCCCAAGAAAGATCTAAGTTCAGTAACATTTCGGGGTCTCGGCCAAGAAGCTACGGCCTCCAACTTCCGAGGATCTGTCGAAACGCCTTCTGCTGAGACCACATGTCCCAGATACGTAACAGACGGTAAACAGAATTGACATTTCTCCAGAGACAGTTTCAATCCCTCTTCATGGAGCCTCTTCAAGACCTTCTCCAAACGTTGTTCATGTTCTTCCAATGTCTTCCCGAACACAATTATGTCATCCAGGTATACTAATACTTCGATCAGGTTCATGTCCCGACTGTCTTCTCCATTAACCGTTGGAACATGGCCGGAGCCCCCGTAAGGCCTTGAGGCATTCTGTTGAATTCGAAGAACCCCAATGGGCAGATGAACGCAGTCTTCTCTTTGTCTTCAGGATGCATTGGTATCTGGTGATACCCACTTCGCAGGTCTAGTACACTAAACCATTTTGCTCCAGACAAACACTGTAAGGCATCTTCTATCCGAGGAGTGGCATATTGATCTGGGATGGTTCTCTGATTCAGCGTGCGATAGTCTATGCATAGGCGGACAGAACCATTCTTCTTCCGGACCATTACTATTGGAGATGCATATGGGCTCCTGGATTCTTGGATCACCTTGGTTCTTTGCAGTTCATTCAGCTGTTCTCGTAGATCATCTAAATCTCCCAACGGAACTCGTCTTGACCTTTCACGAAAAGGCTTGTCCTCTTGTAATCGAATGCGGTGCTCAGTACTTTTAGCTAGGCCCACGTCGAACTCATCTTTCGAGAACAAGTCTCTCCACTTTAGAACTTGGGACTGAAGATGTTTCTTCCATTCCGGGGAAATGGGAGCGTCCTTGGGGTAGAACCTTTCATCTGGAATCTCTTTATCCACTCCCCCTCCTAAATCGGTAGGAGAGAGGGGCGTAGCGGACACTACTTGCCCGATAGGCATTCGTGCTTTAAGGACTACTGGAGAATCATACACATTGCACACGCTGACTGAGACTCTTCCTCGTGTTCTTTTCAAAGCTTTAGTGGAGATTATTTCAGGGATTACTTCTACTCCGGCTTCACTCCCATGATTAAAATCGGTTTCCAGTACCACATAGGGACCGGGTTGTGATCCGTTCAACTTGACTGAAGCCCGGAAACTCGTTACTTCTCCTGCTTGCAGAACCTTCTCTGTTCCTTCCAATCTCCACAGGTGCCCCACTTCAGCAGGTGCCTTCTGTTCTTCGACCATTCTCTGATAGACTGGACGTAACATTGGGCGTACTCCTTTAGTAGAACCTTCTTCCAGTACGATAGGTGTCAGGAGACGTCGCACCAAATCAGTATTCATCCCCACTATCATGGAACTTCTGTTTGCCCCTGAAGGCCGTGGACACACAATTGCCAATGCATCACAACCTCCGGACTGTCCGATGACTTCGGATCCGATCTCTAACTTCACCTGTAGATATCCGTCATAGATACCTGTAGATACAGTACCCGTCATAAGGGAGTTTCTCAGTTCCGATACCCCAGATTTCCAGATCCTTCAATTTCTGTAGAGGGATGTGCCTCAAGTGTTTCTCATAGAAATCTCTGTAAATCAATGTCACTTGAGCCCCTGAGTCCAACAGAGCTTTAGTGTAGACTCCCTCCACTTGGATTGGCACAATAGGGGAAGGACCTATCAGCTGGTCAGGAAACATGGTGGTGGCAACAGGACATTTAGACCCAGTTTGTTGTACCCTGGCCTTCTTCTTGGCCCGTGTAGGTTTTGGGTGTGCATTGCTTCCCCATGACGTAGGTCCGGATGCTAAGGGAGTGACTCTTTCAGTCCTGGCAGGCTCAGCAGTTGGCCAGACTTTGGGCCCTCTTAGTCCTGACTTGATTTTTGGAGCGGGTTTCAACCTTTGGGCACCTAGGTTGCACCTTCACTTGTGCCCTCTGGCGTTTCCCGCCGGTGAGGTAGATAACAGCCCTTCCAAGGCTTTCAAGAACTCCTCTACTCTATTTCCTTCAGGCTTTTGGCTTTTGCATTGTGCGCGGAAATGGCCCATTTCTCCATAACTGAAACATCTCCTCTTTGAAGACGGAGATGCATTTACCCGCTGCGATTCGGTTGAAGGTTTCTGGCTAGATGCCACAGCAACTCCGGTTGTCTGCATGTCTGTAAGGAACTTCTGCATCTCTGTCTGTGACTCTGTCACCTTCAACAATACTCGGCACAGTTCCGCGTGCGCCTGTTGTAATTCAGCTTGAGCTTCTTGTACCTTCTTAACAGTTTTGTGCAACTCACTATGTGCAGAGAGGTTTAATTCTTTGACAGCCTTCTCTGTGGATTTAAAAGCGATCAGATGCTCTTGTTCGTCCACGTCGGATCCATAGGTATCCATCGAGTCACTTTCAGGCTGCAAACATTCGTTATGCCTCACTGGTTGCGCGTAAGCTCTTTCTCCTCTCCTGAAGGATTTTTCTTCCAGTAAAGCCTCCTCCTCTCTGACAGTTTGGATCAGTTCCAGGTACTTCAGTTCTCGACTACCTTCCCTGCTTCTTAGCTGCAGCATCACTGGATCTAGAGGTTGAGCGCCCCTCAGGATCTGCTGTATTTGGATCTTATCTACTTCTGCCGGTTCGGCCCCTTTCTTGAGGAGTATTTGGTGCAGAATCTTATCTAGGCGCCTCATATATTCGGTCATTCTCTCACCTTTTCGCTGGTAGGTGTGTTCATACTGATACACGAGCTCTGCAGCCTTTTCCGTTCGCCCAAAAACTTCCTCCAGAACATTTAGATAATCTAAAGCAGTGCAGTCTTTCTTACTCAGTTTTAGGTTTCTCACAGCCTCTGACGCAGGTCCCTTTAAGCGCTCAGTAATCCTTTGCTTTTTCTGTGCTTCAGGGACGTCCCACTCATCCAGAGCCTGCATCGCCTGTTCCACCCATTCTTCGAAGGTTTCTTCTCCCGCCGGAGTTGGTACGTTTCCTGTAAAATTTCTCAACCGTCGATAACCAAAGTTAGTGTGCGGAGGGCTTGTTCTTTGACATTTAGCCAGCAAATCTCCAATAGCCACTATAAATTCAGGCCCGATCATGGCCAACGGACTGGGTGCGGGAACACTCACGGATTCGCCACGTGGCGCACTTGGCTGAATCAGTTGGACTTCCACCTCATCGGTCAGCTTCACGCTCACGCCCTGAAAACACACTGGAACACCCTTTCTCCACTCAAAAAGAACATACGTGTGAGAGGTATCTGGGTTCTCTTTAATGTCCAGGATTAACCCCCGATGATCTGGTGTCAGCGCGGCCACGGCCTGGCAAATCTGATCTTCGGCCCAAGTGTCTGCAGGAATATCCATGACTATACACAATTCTAACTGACTACTGTGCTCCTCACACCATTTGGCAGCAGTGTCTGGATCCATATTTAACCCTTTATATGCGGTTTTTCCAGAGACTGGATCCCGGAAACGAGCCCCCACGTGTAGCGCTCACTCCCGGAGGAGCCGCTGAATTTGAACCTCGGGTCAGTCTCCCCGCACTAGGGAATAAATATACTCCAGCACCATCGTGGATTTTATAAATTATATACTTTACTGAATAAACTGGCATATAATGAGTAACACGGTATACGTATATATATTTACAGTACTTCGTAATACGAGAAACGTGCAGCGGAAAAGGAATACAGTAGTTCGTAATGCAAGAAACGCGCAGCGGAAAAGGGAAAAAAAGTATTTTTAACCCCTTAGTGGTTGGAGTGTGAGTCCCGTACAGGTTATGTCCCAAGGAATGTATGTGTATGTGTGTATTGGTACCTGGGTACAATATTCAACTGGCCAGTGAATTATTTATGAGGTATCTTCGACTAGTCACGTTGGGGCCCTGTGGGTTTTGAACAAACTGAAGTGCACTTTAGTATTTTACAGAGGCCTGGAAGGCCTCTCACCCATCCGCCAGATACTCTGTGCTCCGCTCGACCCAGGATGTCTCTCCGCTCGATTTTGACTGGTATTCTCTGTGTCACCGAATCCGCTGTCTTGCTTGTCTGTATCGGCCACAAGATGTCCAGCTCACCGCCTGCACTCCCTGTTAGATTGTCTGCGGTTCTCCTAACTCGGGGTCCTTCAGCTTACTCTGTATCAGCGTGGGTTACTAGAGGTGGATCACTGGGTCTTCGTTTAATAAGAAGGGAAAAAACTGATCTCCAGCTCTGCTAGGCCGCACCTGCGCTCTGGCCTGGTCGTGATCACTCTCTGCTACACTTGCGTCTTGCTCCTCTCACTCCTCTGCGCGCTCTGCCGGCTCTTTCCACGAGGCTGTGGATGTCAGTGTCTCTCTCCCACCCACTTCCTGTTCCCGCCCCCAAAGCATGCTGGAAAATGTAGTCCCAATGTTCAGTGTCTTACATCGCGCTTGTCTCCCTCCGGTGGCCAAAAACAAGTACTACAACGACAAGGAATTTAAAACCAGCGCTACACTAATAACACTATTATTGTATTGATCTTGTACATTTGAGTATATCATTCAAATATACTGTACACAGTATAGGTTGGGAAGAGTATATAAAACTGTAGGCTAATGATTGAACAACAAAATCCAATCACAGTTGGAAATTGGCAAACTAGGGATTTGATTCCAACCGAGAAGTTAACAGTGAGACTCTAATGGAAAACTTGTGTCTAAGCCAGTAACCCTTAGCGTCTCAACAGTAATGTGTGTATTCCAACCAAGCCGCTTTCCCTCTGGGTGTACAATTTAGATCGGAGATGCTCATAAGACAACATCTCTGTTGGGGAGAAGGGTTGGGAAAGCGTGGAAACTGAAAAAACTTCCATATCTGGGAGTTAAATGTGGGTATCTTTGTCTTAAAAACTCAGTGCGGCGTAGCCATGGAAATGGGGTGAGTGGCCATAAGCCGATGGCGCCATTTGTCCCACGTCTGAAGGAGTAATTTAGCGCATGGTAGCAGAGAGGGCCTATGGATTCGGTTTGCCCTTCCAAGCCAGAAAGAGGTAATGGGATCTATGGGAAGGAACTGGCGCGCCAATAAGGTTGCCCAAACGGGCAGAATCGCAGTCGATAACAACCTTCCCACGATCGCCAGAATCACTAACATTTAGTACAAACCCAAATGAGGCAAACCCACACCCCCTAAGTCAAGAGGTAGTTGCAACGTGGAGGCCTTCACACAAGGACATTTGTTCTGCCACACAAATTTAGATAGAAGTGTTTGGAGTCTGCTGAAAAAGGTCAGGGGTGGCTTAATCGGCAGGACTCTAAAAACGTAGAGCAATTTAGGAAGGATCATCATCTTGACTGAGATCATTCTACCTCACCGCGACTCCTCCGTCCTTGACCATCAAGAGTATAAGGTACGAGTCTGGGCAATAACAGGACGATAGTTGAGAAGTATTAAATCCTGTCTGGTAAAGGTTATCTTGACCCTCAAATATCTCAAACAGTGAGTTCTCCAATCATAATTAAATGTCGCACGTAGAGTGGAAAGCTCAGAATGTGGAACGGCATAAAGTAAGGCCTGCGTCTTTTCAATGTTAATCTTGTGATACGACACTCTGTTGTAGTCGCTCAGTATCTCATGCAGTCGTGGAAGAGATGTAGACGCGTTAGTTAGGTCAGTAGTATATCATCTGCAAATAAACTAATAGAACAAGAGGAGGAGCCTACGGGAATATCTGTGATAGTCGAGTCTTGGCGTATCGCTTGGGCCAGTGGTTCCAATGCTAGCGCGTATAAAAGCAGCGAGAGGGGACAGTCCTGTCTTGTGCCATTTGATATAGGAACGGGTCAAGATAGAAAGTCAGTAGTCAATACTCTAACCATCAGAATAGAGTGCCATTATAGCAACTATAAAGGCGGGGGGAAGTGAAATTTCTGAAGAAAGTGTCTCATAAAAAGCCAATAGATTCGAGTGAATGCCTTTTTCGGCATCTAAAGACATAAGCAAAGTAGGTATGGAAAGGTGGGTAATATGATCTATGAGATTTAAGAGTTTGGAAGTGTTGTCTTTTCCCTGTCTATTCTTGATAAAATCTACTTGATCATCAGCTATCAGATGAGGGAGAAGGACGGACAGCCTGGTAGCTAATATTTTTGCATATAATTTGGTATCTACATTGATTAGGGATGTGGGGCGATACTTAGCACAGGACGATGCGGGGGGAGTGGACTGTGGGATGGTGGCAATCATGGCAGATAGTCACTCTGGCAGCGTCTTGCCTGAGGTAAATATAGATCGAAATAAAGCTAATAAATGTGGATTGAGAGCGGCTTCATAAGATTTATAATAATAGGCAGTAAAGCCACCAGGGCCAGCGGTTGGTCGTCAGAAAGGGACGGTAAACAGACACTCTAGAAAAGGAATTATGTCCTGCAGGGTGGGTTGGTGGGTCTTGTCATCATCCTTTAGGTTATATAGTTTGAAATAATAGTCTGCAAAGAAATTCACAATACGCTGTGATTGGTCCTGGGGAGCCCCTAAGCCATCAATTACTGTACCAATTTGTGATGCACCAGCTCTCGATTGTAGGCAATTCGCTAATATCCTGTTAGGTTTATTGCCGTATATATAATATTTGGCTTTAAGCTGTCGTGTTGATCACATATAATCTCATTCATCCAGTTCTAGCAACCGTTTACGCAAGTCAGTAAGTTCGGACAGCAAGGGTGTAGTCGAGTGTAATTTATCTGCACTAGAGGTCTGGGCTATTCGTGTTAGAAGGTCAAGTCTGTGAGTATGGTGTAATTTCGTGACATGGGATCCCCACTTCATTAAAACTCCTTGAACCTCAGTTTTATGCGCTTGCCAGAGTGTGAGAGGAGTGATCCTAAAACGAATCCCTCCTGATAAAGCGACGTGGGTCCCGTTAGACAGTTCCTATCTATCCCTTCGATCCTTAGGTGATCGGTAATCTGGCTATCGCTAGGGACACAAACATATATATGTATCAGTTAGGACAGTGTACACAGGGTTAACCTTAACTGAAATGGAAACGAAGCTGAACCGCATAGAACCAAGGAATCAGTTAATCGCGGGGAATGAGTCACTCAGCACTCAGCAAGCTAACTCCACAAGAGGGCAAGGAACCAGTTCACCTCTTCCGGATTTAAACTCGGCGGCTCCACGTCACAAAACTGCGCCCTGCCTCCTGATTAGCTGCGCGTCTTCCTCCAGCCGGCGCATCACTTGGTACCCGGCCAGCCACCAGCGTGGAAGGTGCTGCCAGGTGCTGAGCATCCCCCGGGGCGGCTCGAGGTCCCGCAGGATGGCAGGATGTGACAGATCCCCGGTGTGTCATTTTCAGAAATGTAATGAGATAACATTTGTTGGACATCAGCCACAACTTCAGGGCATGAGAGCATATATTTGTTTAACCGCCATGGCCAAGTGCCATGGGGGGGATAGGAATCCGATAATATCAAGCTCACTGGGGCATGGTCAGACCAGGAGATCGTACCAGTAGTGCATTGTTGTACTTTTCCCAACATCTCTTCCTTTACCAGAAAGTAATCTAAGTGTAAATCTTATAAGCCAAAGAAAAAAATGTATGATTGGTCTAACTGGGGTGGAACACCCACCACACATCGTAGAATCTAAATTCTGAGAGTGTATTTAACACGGGCCTGTAACTGGGTCTGTGCTCCCCGAGTGGAAGGAAAAGAAGGGTCCATGGAGATATTCAGGTCCCCACAAAAATAGCTTTTTAAAGAATTGGGTCTGATCAGTATTATTTTAGGAGCATAAACTTTCACTATGGTATAGAATAGGTGATTAATGTCACAGAGTAACAACACATATCGCCCGTTGCTATCAAAAATCACTATGCATCTGGAATGGTACCCTGTTGTGTATTAGAACAGATACCCCTCTAGATTTCATGGGGGATGGAGCATGAAACTGGGTAGCATAATGCGGGAAATACAGTTTTGGATGAGCTAGTTGTTTGATGTGGGTCATATAGCACATCAGGAGACTCTTAACATCTGCAGATAGGGAGTGTCGTCTATGGGGGGCATTCATCCTTTTAACATTATAGGAGAGTGCTTTCCTAAAGGATACCAAGGATACCGCAATAAGAGCGTAGGATGGTGCAAGCGATCTGCACCCAATATGCTCAACAGAAGCAGGCCCGAGAATGTGAGACTCAAGAGAACGAGATCACTCAATACACTCCTCAAATTCGGGTGGGGGTAGGAGGGGGAAGGGAACAAGGTGCAAAATAAATCAGTTACAGACATTCAACCAGCTAGATTAGAATTGCTTCTCCTAAAATGCTGATCAAGTGTAGTCTCACCATCAGCTTGAATGTCTTGCAACATTCCCCCAAAAGCTACGGCATAATGTAGTAAAACAGGGTATGACATGAGGAAAGGGAAGGTAATCGAGGGGCGATATATTTCCCCTCGGTTTCTGTCCTATGTACAGGACTAGCGGAACCCAGTCCGGGTTTTTTTGCTGACTTTGGGGCTGAATAATCCGGGTGCTGTGTCTCTCCCCTGGTTAGTTAATTGCTTAATTGTTGCTTATCCAGGGGAGATAAAAAGGAAGTCTGAAACAGGCTGCTCTGGCCTAGGACTCAGACTGCGTTTTGAGAGAGCTGCAGGCAGAAATTTTGAGCAAAATGTTGTGCAAAGTACTTTTGTTTGGTGAGGTGGCTGAGACAAGTTCACCACTGCGTAGAGAGGAAACCTACCTGTTTAGTCAGAGCCTGGTGGTTGGCAAGGATTTATTTTGTCTTATTTTGTTTTATTGCAACTTTTTAAATAAAAAGCTGACTGCTGCGCAGATTGAAAATAACTTTTGCTGCCTGGACTACCTTTTTCACAGGGAAGGTTATCTCCATTTGAGCTATACCCCCACAAGGGATTATTATGTTACATTTTTTTGGATTCCAGAATTTCTATTGGCTAATATATTTATTTATTTATTTATATTTTAATTCAGTTTGGCAGTCTTCGGCAACCTTAAAATTTTTCTTGAGGCTTCAGAGACTCCATCTTCGGCACTCTATAGTGACCATTCAGTGAATAGTGAAGTCCCCCCAAACTATGCCGGAATGAAAAGCACCGCAATTTCGATGCAAATGCTTAGTGAATAGACCCTTTACTTTTCACATACGACTTCTCCATTTTTGTTTTATTTTGGTTACATAAACCAAGACACGGTGTAATAAATCAAGTGTTGTTGTTTACCTCAGGATGTAATTACATAATTTTAAGACCTGCTAAGGACCAGATGATTTTCTATTATGTCCTGATATGTAAAACCATAAAATTCAAAGAGGGTGTACCTTCTTTTTCACATGACTATAGGCGTACAGATTGCAATTTTGACTTCAGAACACAGCCTACAGAAGTTGGAAGGTGGATGAAATTTGATGAACTTGTTGAGCATAAACAAGGCCGCCATCAGGGCATTACACCCAATGTTGCAGTGAGGGGCCCAGTCCTGGTGCCGGGCCGGCATCATAAACATTTTTCAGCTCCGGTATTGGACTCAAGGAGTCTGAATCCGGAGCTGTACTGGCCGGCAGCTTCATGGGGGGGGGGGCGGACCAAGCAACGTGCTTGTGCCTCCCAAGCATGTTGTTTGGCGCTGCCCTCCAGTCACGTGTGTGATTCACACACAAAGGAGAAGCTGACTGCGACGGCTGGGAGGAGAAGAAGCAGGAGAAGAAAGAAGAGAAGATAGAAGAGGAAAAGAAGAGAGGATAGAAGAGGAGAAGGAGCAGAGGACCAGGACAGAAGACGGCAGAGCGGTGAGCCAGGGCCCTGCCAGACCCCATGGCCCAGCCAGACCACAGGGCCCAGCCAAGGCCCAGCCAGACCCCAGGTCCCAGCCAGACCCCAAGGCCCTACCAGGGCCCAGCCAGACGACAGGGCCCAGCCAGACCCCAGGTCCCAGCCAAACCCCAGGTCCCAGCCAAACCCCAGGGCCCTACCAGACCCCAAGGCCCAGCCAAGGCCCAGACAGACCCCAGGACCCAGCCAGACCCCAAGTCCTAGCCAGACCCCAGGGCCCAGCAAGACCCCAGGGCCCAGCAAGGCCCCAAGGCCCAGCCAGACACCAGAGCCCAGCCAGATGCCAAGGCCCAGCCAGACCCCTGGGCCCAGCCAGGGCCCATCCAGACCCCAGGGCCCAGCCAGATCCTTGGGAAATGTTTTACCAACAGCAAGTGTGAAATGTTTTACCAACAGCGAGTGCAAAATGTTTTACCAACACACAGGACAGAGTATACCTGAAATAGGCCAGACGGTATTCAAGGATGTATTCTAACACAAGCCCAAATCGATCAGTGTTAGAGTGGTCAGGGATAGCCAAAATGGAACACAAAGGGTATCTATCATATAAGCTAAAATCAGACTTAGAGTGGTCAAGGAATAGCCAATGACTGATACAAGGGGGTGGTTCTCATACAAGCAAAGTAATAACGGAGACTGAAAAAACAACCAAGTTGTGAATCGCCAGGAGACGCTCAGCACTGAGGGAAGCAAACTCCACGACAGCGCAATGAGTCGGATCACGTTGTCTGTATTTAATCCCGGTGGGCGCGCATCATAATGCTGCACCCCGCCTACTGGCCAGCCCTGCAAGCTCCAGAAGCCGGCACAACTCCTGGCGCTCAACTTGTCAATGGCGCCGCTGGGTGCCAGGGCCCCCGCTGAGCCCCAGACGTGACAGATATGCTCATGCACACTGCACATTACTGTGAGTTTTATTGCTGTGGAACTGTTATGACCTTTTTTGTTTTGGAAGGGGGCGAAAAGCTGTTAAAGTTTGAGGAAGTTTATGGGGGGGCTCCATCGTGAGGTTCAGTAAGGGGGCTCCATCATTTCTGACAGCTGCCCTGAGCATAAATAAGCATTATCGATCTTCCAATGAATATAGAAGTAAATGCAGACATTCTTATTTGATGCCACAGTAAAAGAGGGTGGATAAAAGATGCAGTGATTTCTACAAATCCCTTTAACAACAAAAATAATCTAAAAAGGTGGGTTACTGTAGATACTCGAGTACACCGCTAGATTTTGGTGACAAAAATTTACCTTAAAATTGGAGGGGTCATGTTATATTCGGGACATCTGCATCGCATGTAAAAAAAAAAAAAAAGCTTGCCTTGCTCTGGATCACAAGTCTCCCGGAAGTTCCGGTAGTCTCGCTGAAGTGACTGCGGTCTCCCTGTTGTCTGCAAACACTTCAGGAACTCCCGGATAAAGGAGAGGTGGGATCCATCACGACCAGAGGGCACGCTCGGTTTAAGCCAATCTTTCACCTCGCTCGCCTCCGCTGGCCATCTAAATCGCTAGTAAAGAAGACGAGTGGCCGGTGGCTTCATACTTAGTAACAACTGCAATCATTCTAGAGCAGAACACCCTGGCCTGAGGGGTAGCCTGACTGTGTTAAGAGAATCTGGAAGGATTTTAATTGTTTATCGGTACAGTAAAATTTTGCTCCTCGCGTTATATCCAAGTCTTGAGTATTCTCTCATTTCCATAATAAATCTCTACCCATTGCGTTATATTCGGGTCGCACTATACTCACGTATCTACGGTACCACTATCTCCCTCTTGGTGACTAAGCCCTCAATTTAGTAACAAACTTATACAGAACTAGAAAGATAGATATATGAAAATAATAATGCAGAAAATAAGATTGCAATAAAAACACAGCAGAAGTAAACTATTTTTTGTATAAAAAAATGTGAAGCAAAAATCAATAACATATACTCAATGTATTACGCAGATAGATATAACCTTTAAATTAGCAAAAACGCTATTAGACTGATAATAATTGCTTACATGCAATGTGAAGTGAAAATGTTGTTATTTTGAATCCCAAAAGTAATTTGTGTACAAATTTTATAGGTTTCATAAACTGCTTTCAAGCAAGTCTTTATCTCCTTAGGTTCTCTTTCGCCTTGTGATTGGACAATTGAACTTTCATGATACAGTTGTGTTTTTTGGTTTAAATGGAGTCTGCAACATTTTATTGCTGTGGTGGGTTCCCCTTGTTCGGCTTCAGGAGACTTTGCAGGGGACAGATCTGATGGGTGCACCTGTCTTGGAATATCTTTGTGGAACTGTGGTGCTATGTTTTTGTGAGTGCAGGTTCATATTTGTATACTATGATTTCATTTTAAATGTGTTTATTTTTTCATTTCATAGTTGCATATAGTTAGACATAGTAAAATAGGTTGACAATAGACTAATGTCCATTAAGTTCTACCTTTCACATATCCCTATGCCTGCTGGTGATCCAAAAGAAGGCAAAAGCTGGTGCTTCTTCCAGTTGTGCCCTAAAAGGGAAAAAAAAATCCTTCTTGATTCCATAGTAACAATCAGATTACTCCCTGGATCAATGTATTATATAAATAAAAAATACAATTATATCATAT
This sequence comes from Leptobrachium leishanense, assembly GCA_009667805.1. Classification (NCBI taxonomy): domain Eukaryota; kingdom Metazoa; phylum Chordata; class Amphibia; order Anura; family Megophryidae; genus Leptobrachium; species Leptobrachium leishanense. The sequence goes on from CM019072.1 coordinate 44,169,628, forward strand.
TTTATCAGGAAAGCATCTGTCACGTTCGGCGGCACCAGGCTTGCACCATGGTAAGGCCCTGGTTCAGGTGAAAGCACCTATATGCAGAGATACCAATCTTGGTAGCAATAACAGGAAAAAAAAATCAACATAGCAATATATATGTATGTAACACAGGGTAAACTGGAGACCTCTGCATGGCTATACCACAGCAGCCCTGATCTGACAGGCCGGTCTTTAAAGATAGCTGGATCTAATCTGGATGAAAAAAGGTTACCTTAGAAGCCGTGCAGAGTTTTATGATGAACACAGATTTCAGGGTTCACTGGAAACAGTACAGATAAGGATAATCCAAAAAACAGTCAAAGAGAGAAGCCAGAGGTCAGAACCAGAGAATATACCTTACACAGAAGCTGGGGTTAGAACCAGGAGAAACGTCAGACAAGCTAGAAGATCTCGTAACCAGGTAATCAGAATAGAATATACACAGAAAACAAAACCACAGCAAGGACAGACTATGAACTAATTAACAGGGAAAACCAGAAATAAATCAGGAACACAAATGACAGACAGATGGGGAAATAGGGTTAAAAAGTAAGGCTAGGGTCGGACGAATGCATTTTGTACAGACTGTGCGTCTGCGCAGTACGGAAGCACGTTCTGACGGTAGACGCGGTAGTGCCACACAGTCCATTTTTGTGACTGATTTTTTTTTGACTGATGTAGAAGGGAAAATAAATTAATATGAAGAACATTTTGTCTGTCAAAATGCTGGACGTCAAAAATGCAGTCCGTCTGACTACGTTCCATCACTCACACACAAAGCTATGCGGACGTTGCAGCACACTCCGCACGTCCGTTCTAGCGGTTTTACATTCTTGCTAACTTGCGTCCGTTTGCCGCGTCCGTTGTGCATCTGCACTTCCGTGCGGACGTACTTTGTGTGTGGGGCTTCATTGGTCATGATTCTCTGCTACCACGGACGTACTAATGTGTGGCAACACGGACGTGATTACTGCGCTCGTCTGACCCCAGCCTAATCAGAACAATATATACAAAATATAACAGGATAGCAGGCAGCTCACTCAAAACAACCACTAGGAAATGTGAAATGACAGAGCAATGCTCTATGGGTGTATTGCTCTCTTATAGGGAGTGAAATAGGACAAGGGCAAATAGATGGGCTGGGAGCACAGAACACATTAACCCCTGACCTGCAAACCAGGAATAGCAGAAACACAAGGCAAAAACAGGTTTATACGTAATACAGAGGACAAGGGAACAGGGCTGGGAACGTGGAACGTGACAGCATCCATGCCGTTTTAAAAGGTATTAATTGAATCATCTAAAACAACATCTTTAGTTAGAGAATTCCGTATTAATATTGTTCGTGCTGTAAAAAAAACAACATTTCTAGTCGAAAATATCTTCTTTCCTATAGTCTCAGTGGATGACCTTTTGTCCTTTGTAAAGCCCTATTGATGAACATGTCACCTGAGATCTTTTTATTGGACCTGTATGTATTGATTTCTTAAAAATTAATTAGCCATTAGCCTTAATTGATCTATTGAAATGTTTTTCCAGGTTTCAACTGGATTTTCATTTTGCTCATTTTCATTAGTGTGACCCAGCATGTCACATGGGCGCTATAACACGATCCTCTAGGGCAAATCATATCACACATAATCTCTTTAAATGTGAAATTGTCCAGGCTTTACTTCAGCACCAAAGAAAACATAACATTCCAACCAACCTTTCGGTTTAATATCCTGCACCCACTGCAGACTTTCTCCTCACAGGAGAAACTTGTGCTTCAAAAGTTCTCTCTCTGTGTCTCTCGTTATTCCCCTCCCCCTCTCTCAAGCAGGAGCCTTTTATTCCCTTAATTGCAGGGACACCTGCAGCAAAAACAAAACACATTCCCTGCCTTCACCTTAAAGAAAAATACAAGGGGAATACATGGACAAATGCATGCACTGCCATAGTAGGTTTATAAAAATCAAAATCTTTTGAATCACAGCTGTTCTAATTTTGCAATAGCTCAGCATTTAGTTTATTTCACAGTTTTTTTTACGTAGAATTTTTTCAATAAATTTTATTTCACATGTGAAAACTGGTACTTCCATGGTCTAAGTTTGTACTCAAAAGTGAACTTGAGCTTCGATGTTTATAAAGCAAGAAAATGAGTAAAGGTTTATTTTTAATTATAAGAATTTTATCATCTTCCTCCTTGCAACTTGTCCTGAAATCAATATTGAATCTAGGACGATCTTGTATACATAACATTAAAACAAAAAATAGAAATTCTCCACTAGGTGGCAATGTTTGTCAACGCAAAGGTTAGTTTTCAAAATATTGTTGAATTTTATACATGTTCCATTTCATAAACAGATTATTACTTTGTGACATCATCAGAACAGAAACATATAATGCCACGGTAAAGGTTATGGTTAGAGAGGAAGTTAGGTATTGGGTTGCAAGTACATTAACATTAGGGAGGTTAAGGAATGGTGAAGTCTTGGTTGGTCTCATGGCCAAATTAACTATGGGGGCTAATGGGTCTACACCACAGGCCCCATTCCTATTTCTACAACTTTCCACTTGCACTAGGCATTTAGATGTCTACAGCCTATTGTAGTGCTTGGGGCTGTCATACGCACCCCAAATTATAATGGCCAGCTCCCCATCCAGTAACAAGTAAATTATGAACATGGATGCAAACAGGAAATTAAGAGAAATAGACACAAACTGTGGAGGCTATTTATTTCAATATAAATTTTAATTTAGAACACAAGCAAAGTATCTTATTTACACAAAGTGATTTCTAACAAAATTTATTATGGTTTAGTGATTCATTGTAGGGAGCGTTATTGCTGTGCAGCTCTGTTATACAACTGCAAACCTTAAATATATTGACCCTGTAAAGAAAGAATATTAGAAAACAAATGCTGCTCCTTCTAGCCTGCTGCCCTAGGCCAAGACCTAGTTGGCCATACATGAAAACATCCCTTTTTACTGGAGTTGTTTTCGATTGGGTCAGGGATTTCTGTAAATATGTAGAACTTTCCAACGGCCAATGTTCGAATCGAACTCATGTTCGGATCGAACCGCCAGCCCATCCCTACCTGTGCATTGGGTCCAGCATTCTCCACAACCAAAAAATTCCTCACCTGGTGCAACGGTCTCAATATTAATTATAAAAAGGAGCAATGTGAGACGCACTCTGGACTATCAATAAAAATAACAAACTTTATTGTTTAAAATTTACATTGAGCCGAAATGTCGGAACTATGTAAATTTTAAACAATAAAGTTTGTTATTTTTATTGATAATCTCAGAGTGCGTCTCACATTGCTACTTTTTATATATATAAATATATACACACAAACACACACACCAGCCCCCTTCCTACACACTGTTCTGTTCCAGAAGCACAGGCTGCTTAATGACAGACAGATAAACTCCACAGAGAGGGGTCTTCTAGTCACTTTATAAACTTTATTCTTCAGGCATTCTCAAAACAACAACTCACGATTACTGAAGAGATTCTTCTGAGGAAAAAGTCAGTCCCTTTCTTGTAGTGTGAAACGAAGTAATGTTCTTTAGGTTAGATTACATTAGAGAGCATAAACACAGCTCCATCTTAGAGTTATAACTTAATGAAAACAACCTCTGCCCAATCAGATGCTGATGTGACCATGTGGAATAAACTACTTTTCCCAGAATGCAATCCCTTAAGGGGACAGTTCTTAACTGCTGTTTACTACAGCCAGCACACTTCCCGCATGGAATTATAAAATTTCACTATTAAATAAAATAAACAGAGGCATAATAATAAACAATAGGAGAGATACAAGCATGCATAGCTTGAGGTTCAATCTTCAAGATCGGTCTTCCTTAGCAGCAATACCAGGTCAGTAATTGGCCGAATGTAAAGCTTCTTGGCAAAAGTCTGTGAGTTGCAGCATGACTCTTGTGACTTCACGATCTGAACTTCGACTTGGCGAACTAGTCCATCAGAGCTGGGTAGAACTAGGTGCACAAGCCCCATGGGCCACGAGTTCCGATGCACATCTTTCTCTCTTAACAAGACAAGGTCTCCTTCTTCTAGGTTAGGTTCTTTGACCTTCCACTTACGGCGATCCTGTAAGATAGACAAGTACTCCTGCTTCCAGCGCTTCCAGAAGATATTAGCAAGTAGTTGAACTTGTTTCCATTGTCATTTATACATGTCCTTTGGAACAAAGTTTCCTAATGGAGCTGGCCAATCACCTATCTTCTGGGTTAGCAAAGTGGCTGGAATGAGGATAGTTGGATTTTCAGGATCCAAGGAAACTGGAACCAAAGGTCGTGCATTGATGATAGCTGCCACTTCTGCCATGAGGGTGTTTAAGGATCTCTAATGCGTCAACATGAGTGTCTTCATCAACATGGAATCCAGAATCCTGCGGGCTATGCCGATCATACGTTCCCATGCTCCCCCCATGTGGAATGCGTGGGGAGGATTAAATGTCTATACACAGTTATGGGTCTTTAGATAGTCTTCAATTGGTGAATCAAGGTTAGGGCCTTCTTCGAACTGTATGTCCTTGCAGTCTCCCACAAAGTTAGTTCCGCGGTCTGATCTAAATACCTTGACTGGGCCTCTGTAGGCTTGGAACCTTCTTAGAGCATTAATAAAACAGGAGGAGTCCATAGATTCGATGACTTCAATGTGAACTGCTCGAATGCTGAGACATGTGAAGAGGACTGCCCAACGTTTACTGACAGCTTGAGCACCTCTGGTACGACGGGCAGTCATAGTCCAAGGCCCAAAGACGTCTAGGCCTACCAATGGCGGTCCAGGACTAAGACGCTCGGCTGGCAGGTCAGCCATCAGCTGATGTTGGGCTGTACCTCGTTGTTTTCGACAATGTAGACACCTGAACAAGACAGCACCAATGTTCCTCTTGGCTCCCACGATCCAGAGTCCAGCAGCTCTGATGACACCTTCTGTGAAGTGCCGGCCTTGATGGTGGACGGTTTTGTGGTAGTGTTGGACTAGCAAGTTCGTCACATGGTGATGAGCAGGAAGGATGACAGCGTGTTTGATATTCAAGGCTATTTTAGCTTTATCTAGACGTCCCCCTACTCAAAGCAAGCCGTGTCTGTCAAAGAACGGCTTTAGCCTCAGGAGTGGACTAGACTTCGAGATAGGTTTTATAGTCTTTAAACGCTCAACTACTACCGGGTATGCATCTTGTTGCACGCTTCGTAGAATCCTTCTTTCTGCTTGTAGACAGCTATCTGGAAAGCTTATGTCGCGATGCAGGAATGTCGCGATGACTACTACGCCGATATGAGAGGTCTCCATCTAGAGAATCGTTTGAAGCGAGTTGGTTCTAGGGGATGGCTTAAGGGCAGTTTCCCTGTCTCCTTGACCATTGTCGACAGACAGCGGACCTGAGTAGTCGTCTTCTTGTCTTGTCTGGGCAATTCGCTGGGCACCTGAGGTCTAATATCGGCATCTTGATCTGGATCCAGAAGCTCATGATGTTCTGATCTTTGTGACATTAAGGTATCTGGGCGAGCTAAGAACTCCGGACCTTTTAGCCAGGTTGATGCTGATAACTGAGATGCAGGAATAAAGCATGTATTATGATCCGCTGGGTTCTGGTCTGTCGTTCTCGTTATTAAGTCTGCGAGTTCTACTGCTAATACGGCACTGCAGCGTTCCAATCTTGGTACTGTCGAGATATATATTCAATAAGAAACTTATACGAGATACAAATATCAATCGTTTATATTTCCTAGAAATTCTCCTAAATTCTTTTAATTGTATGTGTTTTGCTTTGAAGAATATAATAATCAATAACCGGATAAAAACATATATATATTTATTACGTATACAAAAAAGTTTTCAAATCTCATATCATAAACAAAGATTCATAAACAACCACATCCATCAGCACATAGACTACTAGCTTCCCAATATATGTATTTCCTGTTAGTAACTGCATATATGATTAATATAATTTACTTTATTATACACAAATGGTTAATAAACATTTCTGCTTAATGAAAACAATTAACATGTATTTCCCAGCAAACCAATGTTTAACAAGCTAGATCTTGTAGAGATATATGTATCTCTCTATGCTACGTGGATCAACAAACGATGAGCTATCACTTATTCTATTTCTAGAATGATGAGTAATAAAAATTTATTTAGTGAATCCTCCCCTAATATCGAGCATTAAGCTTCTGCTTTTTATGTTGCAGTTATATAATTACTTGCTTATTAATTTCAATCACAGTAACGTCCAAATTCAATATATATATATATATCTTTGTATTTCATTGCAACAATTTCTTTAGGATAAAATCCTTATATCCGATTCTTCTTCATATCTCTATCTGCAGATTTAGAAATAATTTGAAGACTCTGGATCTAACAGTAATCTGAGATATTTCAGTCTATCTGTTGCAAGAAATACTCTAGATATATATAATTACATTAATTCCTTAATTTTGCTTTCTCATACATTACCACTCCAATCTGGATTCAATGAGTTACAGCAGCAATATTCTTTATGTAATATATTGTTTTGGAATATGTGAAAATTATCAATGTCAGATATTCAATGCATGTGAGTTAGAGGTGTGGTTCTAGTTAAGTGATATGTAATATCTTGAATTCATTGTGTGTTGGAATGATCTGAATCTCTGAATCAATGCATTATCGTGTCCTGGGATGATCTGCCTGACTGCAATGAACAGGACAGATCCAGTTATAGTCAATTTGACGTCACTGAAAATCTACCCCTTTCATTTAAATATTACTTTCTCTATAAATCTAATATTTACTATGCCTCGAGGGCAGTGTTGCTCTTCAAATTAAATTTCACATATTATGTTTAATATCTCTTATCTCAGATCAAAGGTCAATCTGTCTTAACAAAGACCCTATATTCAATCCTAGACTTTGGATCTCTCCTGTCAAAATTAAATTAATATCTCTACTCCTCTCAAAGTTTTTACTGAGTACTCCTTATCAGCTAAATTCCTTTCTAGTTAAAATCAACAGAAATTCTATTCTTCAGTAATTATACCGTTTACCAGTTATATTCTACAAATATTTGGAGCATCTATTTCCTACTGTAAATATAATAAAATATATATTGATTTATAAGAATATATTTTGTGAATTTAATTATACACTTGCAAAGAGATTTTAAATTTGTTTCTATACCCAAAAAAAAAATATCTTTAATTCAAGGACTTGTTAAAACAAACCAATAAATTTAAATATGACATGTCTGGCACTTAGCTCAGCATTATATCAAATAAAGACATTTTATCGTCTATAACATCATGTCTGTCATTTATAGAAACCCTCATAACTCTTATAGTTCACCTAGCCATGAACTATTTAAAAAAATCTCTGTCCATTTGTAAAACTAAGCAAAAATTGAAAAAGAAAAGACTTTACATTAAAACAAGATGGCTACAGGCATCCATTTTAATTTTTCCATTATAATATACCCGACAGTACAGTGTGACCTTGTTGTGGTGCTAGTTTCGCCTTTCCCATAGCTAAGCCGATGTAAATGTCGTTCTCCCCGCCGTAGACTCGGATGTATCCTATGGCTGCTATTGTGTTCGTTGATGCGTCTGAGAAGATGTGCAATTCTTTCTTTGGTGCAGCAGCAGGTGAGACAGGAACATACGTGCGTCGCACACGGATGGTTTGGAGACAGTTCCTGGGTACGCAAAAGGGTAATGGGGCTACCCAGCTCCCGATGGCATCTTGTTGCAGTTCCTTGTTCATGAGCTCCAGGAATTCTTTGTCCTCTATCGACAAGGCTAAGTCATTGTCCTCTTTGCTGGTCTGAAACACTGATGCTCCTAAGACGGGGTTGCTTGTCGAAATCGTGAAATGTTCTTGGCATGGTTTCAAGTGGGATGCTCTTCCATTACTGAGAACAGACGTCGCAAAGACATTCACCTGGGATGGGGTCTGCAGCCAATCGACACAAACCGTTCCTGAGATGATCCATCCGAGTTCTGTCTTAAGGCGAGACACCATAGGGTGTCTATAGGGCCTCTCACCATTCCGTGGCAGGCGAAAGCATCAGGTGCGTCCACTCCCAACAAGAGCAGGATTTTGGCTTCAGGATCTAAGGAAGGAAAGTGATTAGCCATGTGCATCAGGTGAGGTATGGTGCTTGCTACTTCTGGTGTTGAAATCTGACTGCGATTATCAGGTAAAGCGTCCCATTCTAGCAATGGCGGCAGTGGGAAGCGCAAACTCCCATCTAATGATTCTATGGAGAGTCCAGTAACTTTCCTCCCGGCCGTGCGCTGAGGCCCAGTGCACATTGATATTGAGAAGTGCGTTTCCTCACTTTGGTTGTCAAACAGGTCGAATAAAGCCGTACTCGCTACTGAGTGATTATTTGGGTATCCACTATTACATACATCTTCACGGCCGTTTCTGGGTGTCCAGCGGGGTAGACTTTAGCTAAACAGATTCGATGGCATGAGCAAGGGAATGGTGTATCACTGCATACAGACCTGCAATTTACACTCGCTGTCGCCTCTGGGTGTGCTTGGGTGTGATGCTGAGGTTCCTTGGTTGAAGGAGAGGAAGGAGTTGCCAGTTGTAGCGACTCCGAGTCTGGATGCAGGGCGCCTGGGTGACAGTCACTTTTGCATAGGTGACACTGTACCTTGGCTGGACAAGCTTTGGCCATATGTTCCATAGACTCACAACATTTGCAACATACTTTGTACTCCCTGATCAAAGCTTTTCTTTCATCCAAGGACTTCTTTCCGAATTCTCTGCACTTGTTCAGCGCATGCGAAGTCTTGTGGAGTGGACAAATCAGATTTTTTCTTGATGTCAGAGGTTTATGTTGAACTTTCTTAAACGATTGTTCACCTGAATTCTTCATGGGCAAAGTAGCGACTTCTGTCTTATACACAGACACAGAGGTTTCTCCCTTTGCAATTTGCGTTGAACTCTTGTTTGAGCCAGAGGTTTGGCTGGTCTTTCTGGCAGCCGGAAACCATTTTTCTCTGATGCTAAGGTTTTGAGGGTCGTTGCATAACTTCGCTTGATGAGCAACAAATTCTTCAAGAACGACAAAGGTGGGGTCTCTACCTGGGTTCTTCGCCTTGTAAACAGTAGATAACTTAATCCATTCCTCACATAGCTGTAATTGAACAATAGGCTTTTGCTTCCTGAACTGATCAAGACAGATAAATCCCGGCAAGGTGGGATCTTCTTGTACTGTCCGCAACTGTGTAAGGATGGCAGAAAATTTCCATAGTTTACGTGGTTCATTGAGACTGATGTCAGGGAAGTCGTAGGAACGATCCAAGAGCGAGGATTCTGTCAATATGAATGCGCCATACTGCTGATCAAGTATGTCCCAAACTTGTCTAAGGGCGATGACAGGGTTACCTAGTTGGGCTGAGTAGATGTCTTTCACTACTTCTGCAGATTCTGTTCCTAGCCATGCTTTCAAACAGTATATCGTAGCTCTTCGGCTGGCCTCAATCCTTCGTCATGAATGGCATTCGTGAAGATATGCTTCCATAGTAAATATTCTCTACCTGGCTTGTCGGAGAATTTCTGTACGCCACCAGATGCCAGATCCAACCTTCCCGGCCGGGGTGACCATTCTCTCGTTCTTTTCCAGGCTGTTGGAGGATCCAATAGGGCTGTATTTGAGTTATAGTCAGGGTGAGGTGCTGCGGTGTACATTGTGGAATCGATAGTAGTGTGAATAGGAGCTTCCCTTGGATTCTTGTAATCATGTTCCCCAGGGGCAGGAGTATGCGCCAAAGATTGCTGGACGTTTTCTGCAGAGTGCTTCCTGATGAGCTTATCTTCCCATGACACAGGCAAGGGCTGTCCTCCTCGCTCCCAGGCAGGCAGACTGCATTCATTGGGTAAGAAGTCTGTGTACGAATTGCCCTGAAGGTCTGGTAGGAATTCCCTTGCTTTCGTGTTGAGCTTAGAAATCGCAGCTTCTTGAATGCCTACCTGCTGGGGAACTTTCTCTATTGCTTCTGAACCAAGCTGCTTAACTGACGTATCTTGATTCGTTGGAGTAAGTTATCTAAATCCTAAGGGATAGTCTGGCGGTCCATATCGTACGATGTCAGCTTTTTGACTAGTTCGTGGATCTGGTGGTTGAAAGTCTCTTACTTGCACACTTGGCTTTGAGAATTTTGCGATCGACTGTCCCAGTTCTCCCTCTTCGTGCTGTAACGCATTCTAATAATCCACGTAGGACTTGACCTGACTGTGCAGGCTTTCTCTATCTAGCTTTCCTGAATTGTAGCTGGGGTTGGCACTTTCAGCCTCCACCTGTAAAGCTGCAGCCCGTGTTGCCTTTTCTACTGCTTCTCGTTCCTGCTGAAGAAACTCAAGGTTGGCCTGAGCTTTGGCCATTTCTTCTTTTTGCAATTGCTCCTCCTTTGCCACACGTAAACTGGCGTTGGCCACTGCGGCTTCAATTTGTGCTTGTGCAGCTTGGGAGGCGAGACTCTCTGCCCTTCAGATCCTGGACGACTGGCTGTGACGAGAAGAAGCTTTGGAAAGATAGTAGGAATTTGCAGAAGAACGCTGTGAAACACTGGTACCGCCTTAGACTGTGTTGGCTTACGATGGAAGGAGGAGGCTTTCTTAGAGGGGTGAGAGGAAATCTCATATGACCGCTGAGACGCAGTATGCGAACAATGGGTCATGTCGAACTCCGACTTCTCGCTCTGTGCGTCTTCTGTCTGAAGAACGGCTTGAAGATATTCTTTACTGCTTTGAAAGAGCTTCTTGCGTTCTTTGTTTAGCGTTTCAAGGCATTTTGTTTCCTCTTCGAGCTTTGAGTCTGCTAGCTGTGACTGGAAATGAACGAGTTGGTATTCACAACTTGTCCATTGCGTGAAAAGCCCCTCCATGTCCTCTTCCATTGAACGGATACGTTTGTGGGAGAACTTATCTTTGGGTGTGTTGCATAGCTGTAGCAATTTATCCCAGGATTTTTTATGGCATCGATAGCACTTATCCCATTCCTCCCGCAGGTGTGACTGCATGGCTTCAGTAAGCTCTCTGCTGCCTTAAACCGTAGGATTTCTGAGACGTATCTATCTGTTCTGAGTTTTGGACAACAGATTCCGCAATTGTGTGGAGGTTTGATGGAAGGAGCAGCTCTTCCGGCACTGTAGAGGGATCTGCCATGATTATAGAGTGTGAGCTCATTGTTTGCAGAGTAGTCACCAAATGGCGCTGCAACTTAGACCTAATGCTTGGATTAAACTGAGTAATGGTGACTTCTCTTTGATAAGGTTTGTAGGGCTGGCTGTCCCACTTGGATTGATGCCTTATAAACTCTTAGGAAGTGTTGCTTTACCAGTTTTCAAGCAGAAATCAAGGGAAGAGCTGAATAGTAACTTTAAACAACTGCTGATTATATTTCCTGATCTCCTTTATAAGCATTCCAATGCAACAGAGTCCTGTAGGAGATTTGCTTTTTATAGGCAGAGTGAGAGCCTCACTGCTGGTGCTGCTTGTTATGCAATGCTTAGGGATCTCTCTTATTCACTGTCATAGGAATCCTCTAGATTGATCTAAAAGTCTCTCTTATTCCATGCACAGAGAAGGATGTAAACATATCCTTGTTTGCTAGAGAAGCATCATCGTTTCACTGTTCTGTTCCAGAAGCACAGATTGCTTAATTACAGACAGATAAACTCCAACTTCTAGTCACTTTATAAACGTTATTCTTCAGGCATTCTCAAAACAACAACTCACGATTACTGGAGAGATTCTTCCGAGGAAAAAGTCAGTCCCTATCTTGTAATGCGAAACAAAGTAATGTTCTTTAGGTTAGATTACATTAGATAGCATAAACACAGCTCCAACTTAGAGTTATAACTTAATGAAAACAACCTCTGGCCAATCAGAGATGCTGATGTGACCATGTGGAATAAACTACTTTTCCCAGAATGCAATCCCTTAAGGGGACAGTTCTTAACTGCTGTTTACTAAAGTCAGCACACATATATATATATATATATATATATATATATACACACACACACCCTCCCTGCAGACACATACACATATATATGGACACACATACACACATATATGCACAAACACCAGAAGCCCCACCCCCTCCCTACATACATACATACATAAATAAATAATAAACAAAAACATTTTTCCCCCTATCCTTACCTTTATGCTATGCTCGTGCAGCCTAGTGGAGAGCCAAGGAACTGCAGCAGTGCAGTTATAATTTAAGCCTGTTGATCCAGGGGGAGGGACAAGTGCCCCCTTGCCCCATCCTGCGGACGCCCATGTACATAGCCCATATTTTAGGGTGTGCACACATGTTACATTACTTACAAACTGTAAATCATCACAAACTGTTTTCATGTTCTTTATGAACAAACTTTATTTTATGAACAAAATAAGTAAAACCCAATCAGTGTAGATGGGGAAGCAATATGGTTGAAAGCAGGAGTAATTCACAGTAAAGGCACATTCTTCACTACATACCTATGGCCAAAATATTGTATCAAAAATGTACAACAAATCAACAAGTAGACCACATGTATAGAACTAGAGCTAATATATTTGTTGATTTTGTAAACCCTTCCTGTTACTGAGGATATAAATGAATGCATGAATGAATACATAAGAGCAGGAAAGACACCATGTTATTTACACATTCCCTTTGCACTCAACAGTGGTAACCTAAACGGGCTTGGAGAGAAAACCATGCCTATAGTGCCAGAACATCTAGCTACAAAATTACATTTCATATGAGACATATTTTCAAATATCTTGTCATTCAGTAACAGATATAAATACAATTTACTAATTATTTTACTTTACTTAAATTGTGTGGGCTATAAGTAGTTATTTAAGCAAGTTACCTGATCGCTCATAGAAGTTCCTCAACAAGTGAAGTGGCCATTGAGCTACGTAAACCATTTATATATTTGTTGCCTTATTACGCATATCATCAGGTAATGCCCAGGTTTTACTTTTTAATCAGAATATCTTGGTTTCAAAAATCAGTATGAAATAATGAAACAGATTTTACTTCTTTCTATAAATGTCCAGTGTTTCAACTTCTGGAGAAGCTTGGAATCCATTTTTTGCCGGGCTCTGGAGTCTCATTGGGTGTTTTCTTAAGTGTGACTGTTACTATGGGTAAGATGTGACCTTACCTCAATGTATTGAGATTAATTCAAAAGCAGTAATTGGTGTATTTAAAAATACCTTCAATGACAAAGACACTTGTTTTAAAAGAGCAACTGAAATTTCCAAACAATTTAAAAATCACATTTTTATAGAAGAAAATGCAAATCAATAAAATAAAATATGCTACACATTAAACAAATTTTATTTTTGTTACATTGTTATTTACTTGTGATAGATTGATGTATTTGAGAAGCACTTCAGGACATGCGTAACTGCCTACATTCTATAAAGAATACAAAAGGTATCTAAAGTTAGAAATCTATATTTGGTTTTATTGGTATTTTCTTTTTTTCTCTTTAAACTGCTCAAGTCATAATAGCCTTACTATCAGTGCTCCAAAAGAAAAAGTGATATCATAAGGGTCTTTATACATGTATTGGAAGAAAGTAATGGTGAATTATATTACCTTTCCTTGCAGTGCTATATCATCCATGGAATATCCCTTCTGGAGGAAGTGTTTTAGCAGTTTCTGTAATTGGTGTTGGATTTCTACTACTGCTGATACCTAAAGACTGGCGAGACTACATGGGCTTAATCAAAAGTGACCAAGGTCATTTAGAAGATCTACTGAATGATGAAGTCAGGAGCAAGGGCAGTATCAGTCATTTAAGCCATCTGGCACTTTAAAGTTAAAAGATTGGCATCAATGGTCTTTGAACATATCTTTGCTTCAGTGCATCAAATTAGAGTATACTATCTTACACCTGCTCTCCTTTGCATTTTAGATGACAACCCATGAAGACAATAAAATAAATTTGCTTTAATGAATTTTCTCAAAATTTTGTTGCTTCGCTCAAGCCTTCCTTTAATTAAAATGAATGTTATGCACTGCCTGGCCAAAAAATAAACTCACCACATACCGTACAAGCCTGTGGGGGAAGCATTATGATCTGGTGTTGCTTCACTTGGTCAGTTCTACGTTCTGCAACATTATGTGCCCAAAAAATTAGGTCAGCTGAATACCTTAACCCCACTGAGAATCTTTGGGATGTGCTGAAGAAGACTTTACGAGGTGCTCCGACTCTCCCATTATCAATACAATATCTTGCCAAGTAATTCAACTCTGGATTGAAATATTTGTTGTGACATTGCGTAAGCTTAACGAAACGATGCCACAGTCAATGTGTGTCATAATCAAAGCATAACAAAATATTAGAGAGTGTGATTCTTTTATGTCCAGGCAGTGTACAAATGTAACTTTCTTCAACTGAAAAGAAGTTTGAAACACTGGGGTTTAAGATGTTAAGCACTAGGGATGAGCCGAACACCCCCCGAGTTCGGTTCAGGCCCGAACTTCCCATTTGTTCGGGTCCGAACCCGAACCCGAACTCCCATGCAAGTCAATGGGGCTGAAAATTCTTTTTTTTAGAGTGCCCTCCAAGAGGGCATATATGCTACATATTAGCCATAAAAGGTGTATGGGGGTCTAAGTAGTGCCCTGGGGGACAGGAAACAAGGACAAAAAGTTTTAAAAAAAACGGTTTTAAAGGGACAGTGAGTTTTCCATGAAATAAGGGTTAAAAATAAAAACCAAAAATTCCTTCAAATATCGTGCCTAGGAGGTCCCCATATCCTGCCCGTGAAGTGGCTGATTTCTAGGATGTATAGAAACACTTAAAAACAAATAAATGACGTTTCATATGACGGTAAATGCTTTTCCTTTAATCTATCCATAAACAACTGCTTGGGGCGGCAGCCTGTATGAAAAGACATTTTAGGACGCGCAGAAAAAGTTTAGTGTTTTTTTGGGCTAAATTATTGTGAAACTTATGCAGGCTTTGGATGAAAGTAACAATAGGTGCTTTAAAATTGGGCTTTTAGCGTCGGCAACAGTGCCGTCACACCGTAACCCCTCTGAGGATATGAATCTGATACAGGCGTCAATGGCAGTGCACCCAGATATTGTGCCTTTAGTGCCAGGCATGCAAGTACTATCATACAGTAACCCCTCTGTGGTATTGTGGAAGAGTGCAGGGGTGGACCATGCGGTCCTATATTGAAAAGTGTTTTTTTTTATCTGTTAATGGGCTTCAGTGCAGTGCACCCAGATATTGTGCCTTTAATGCCAGGCCATCAAGTATCATCATACAGTAACCCCTCTGTGGTATTGTGGAAGAGTGCAGGGGTGGACCATGTGGTCCTTTATTGAAAAGTTTTTGATCTGGTAATGGGCGTCAGTGCACCCAGATATTGTGCCTTTGGTGCCAGGCCAGCACCATAAGTGCCAGGTGCCAGGCCAGCACGCATAATAGTCTATTCCATTACTTCAGCATCAGGGGATTGATAGCTGCTGATCCAGGACTGATTCATTTTTATAAATGTCAGCCGGTCTACAGAGTCGGTGGACAGACGCACTCTTTTGTCTGTGACAAAACCTCCAGCGGCACTGAACGTCCTTTCGGAAAGCACGCTAGATGAAGGGTAACCTAGTAGCTGCATAGCATATTGGCTAAGTTCTGGCCAGTGTTCCAATCTCAACACCCAGTAAGCCAGTGGATCATCTGCTGGAAAGGTATCCAGGTCTGCCCTTGTCCCTAGGTAGTCCTGTACCATATGGTGAAGACGCTGGCAATGGGTGCCTACATTTGACGTCCCTGGGCGTCGAGGACTAAAAAAAATTAAAAATGCATCAGTCAAGCGGCCCTGGCCTTCACCGTTATTCCTCTGATCACCTGCAGCCTCAGAAGCACGTGTGTCAGCACTTGGTAATCTAACAGTGCCTGGAAAGGTGTTACACAAGTTTCGCTTTAGAGCGTCCTCAAGTTTTGTCATCCTGTGCTCCCTCTGTGCGGGCAGGATGAGCTCTGCAACTTTCCCCTTGTATCGTGGATCAAGAAGGGTTGCCAACCAGTAATGATCCCTCTCCTTGATAGCACGAATCCTGGGGTCCTTTAGCAGGCTTTGCATCATTAGGGAGCCCATGCAGCGTAGGTTGGAGGTGGCATTAGCTGCCGAGTCTTCCTGGTCAATGAGGATGACCGTATCGTGCACTTCCTCCTCCCAGCCACGCACAAGCTCTTCTGTTTCTGGGCACACAAAACCCTGCCTTGTGGAATCCCCACCTTCAATGCCCCCACTACTTAAATAGTCCTCCTCCTCCTCATCCTCCTCCTGTCTGATGTGAGTAGGACCCACTGGAATGCTGTCTGCGGAAAGACTGGGGCCTTGAGAGCTAGGGAAGGCCTCCTCTTCCTCCCGCTGCTCTGCCTCTAGAGCCACATCTATAATTCCCCGCAGACTGTGCTCCAGCAGGAACACTAAAGGAATTGTGTCACTGATGCATGCACTGTCCCTGCTCACCATCCTCATTGCCTCCTCAAATGGTGACAGTACAGTGCATGCATCCTTGATCATCAGCCACTGCGGGGGGAAAAAAAAACAAGTTGACCTGAACCTGTCCTTGTGCCATACTCACACAGGTACTCGTTGATGGCCCTCTGCTGCTTGTGCAGACGCTGCAGCATTGCTAATGTCGAATTCCACCTGGTGGGCATGTCACAGATCAGACAGTTTGTGGGAAGGTGGAATTCTCTTTGAATTTCTGACAGGCAAACGCTTGCTGGGAATGACCGTCTGAAGTGGCTGCAGACTTTTCTGGCCTGGATGAGAAGCTCTGGCAAGTCAACCCTGGGTACTTGGTTAGGAAACGCTGTACCACCAGAATTAGGACGTGTGCTAGGCATGGTACATGCGTCAATTTACCCTTGCATAGGGCGGAGAGAAGGTTGCTGCCATTATCGCAGACGATCATTCCCAGCTCAAGCTGGCGTGGTGTTAACCATCTCTGCACCTGCCCCTGCAGAGCTGACAAAATTTCTGACCCGGTGTGGCTCCTGTCCCCTAAACAAACCAGCTCAAGCACAGTATGGCATCTTTTTGCTTGAGCCATTGCGTAGACCCTTTTAGGCGTCGGTTTAACTGCCACTTCGCCAGAGACAGAGAAGGAGGAGGAAGAGGTGGTGGTGGTGGAGCAGACAGACCTCATACAAGCAGCTTTCTGGAGGCGTGGTGGATGAACAAGCTCCAGCACAGAGCCCCATCTTGGATCCCTCCCAGCTGCAATCAGAGTTACCCAGTGTGCCGTGAAGGAAATGTAACGACCCTGTCCATGCTTTCTGGACCACGTGTCTAAAGTGACATGCACCTTGCTGCTGACTGCCTTTCCCAATGACTGGATAACATTGTCTTCCACGTGCTGGTATAGTGCTGGAATGGCCTTGCGTGAAAAGTAATGGCGTTTTGGAACCTGCCACTGTGGTACAGCGCATTCAGCAAATTCACGGAAGGGAGCAGAGTCCACCAGCTGGAAAGGCAGCAGCTGCAATGCGAGTAATTTTGCTAAGCTGGCATTTAGACGCTGTGCTTGGGGATGGTTGGGACTATACTTTTTCTTTCGATGCAGCAGCTGCGGCAACGTAATCTGACTGCATAAATCTTCAGCTACTGGGATGATGTCACATTGTGAGGAAGGACCTGCTGGTACATCCATTACTGTAGCATCATCCCTGTCGGTGGAGGTTGTAGGCAATTGCATGGCAGGACATACAGTGTGGGTAGAGACAGATGATGAGGAGGAGGACCTACGCAAAGTTTTGCCCCAACGGGATGTGTGGCACTTGTTCATATGTCGCCTCAAGCACGTGGTACCCAAGCGTCCGGTGGTTATCCCATGCTTCAGCCTCCTCTGACATAGATTACAAATAGCAACAGTGGGGTCTGCTGCACATTTCTTAAAGAACTCCCAGACAGCAGAGTTCCTGCATGTGTTCTTTGAGACAACAGCGCTCTGCACCGGAGCAGCTCTGACATGTGATGCCTTGGACTGGCTAGTGCTACGGTTGGTCACAGAGGATGTTGTGCCTCGTGTTTGCTGTGCCTCCTCCTCCTCCTCCTCCCCCTCCTCCTCACTTGATTCCTCAGTTCGATCTGGCACCCAGGTGGAGTCAGTGACCTCATCATCATCAATGTCATCTTCACCCCCTCTCCTCGTCACTGGAGCCAACTTGGCAGTATGCTGCAGCTGCTGGGGCAACATGAGTGCCAGTAATTTGTGTGTCATCACTGGCACCCCCTTCCTCTAGGTTGATTATACTCCCTTGCTCAACCTCAGAGATTGAATCAGAGCACTGTACTTTCTGCGCATCCTCAAGCAGCATGTCACTCTCATTGTAGTCAAACAATTCAGCTGACTCCTCCGTGTGTGATAGCGAGGCTACGGCAGGAGTAGCTGTGGACATGGAGGCTGCATTAGATGCTTTGACAGCTGAGGTGGACTGTAAAGCACTAGAAGCCTGGCTGGCAGAGGACTCGGAGGATGAGGATGGCCTGGTTAGCCAATCCACCAAGTCCTCTGTATGTTGCTGCTGCTTAAGACGGCCAGCACCAGTTAGAAAGGACGAGCGTGCCCCTGCAGAGGATGCACCACGTCCACCACGACCAGAGACACAGCCTCCCGACACAGGGGCTGCTTGCCCTCTTATCTGTGACTGGGAGCGTCTGCCTGTCCTTTTTGTTCTTTCAGACATGGTGAGTGATATATAGATTAATATATACAGAACTCTGATTCAACTCTGGTATAAAGATTTAAATAACTCTGGTATAACTCAGTGAGACACACTGATAGCTGGCAGCCAGTGACAAGAGACAGATCACCTTAATTCACAAATGTTTTAAAGAAATTAGTGAGCCCCAAAATACAGTGTGGTACTGTTTGTATGACGAGACACAGATCACCTTAATTCCCAAGTGTTTTAAAGAAATTAGTGAGCCCCAAAAAAAATTGCTGGCTGTGTGACGAGACACAGAAGATCACCTTATTCCCAAGTGTTTTAAAGAAATTAGTGAGCCCCAAAATACAGCGTGGTACTTTTTGTATGACGAGACACAGATCACCTTAATTCCCAAGTGTTTTAAAGAAATTAGTGAGCCCCAAAATACAGCGTGGTACTTTTTGTATGTCGAGACACAGATCACCTTAATTCCAAGTGTTTTAAAGAAATTAGTGAGCCCCAAAATACAGCGTTGTACTTTTTGTATGACGAGACACAGATCACCTTAATTCACAAGTGTTTTAAAGAAATTAGTGAGCCCCAAAATACAGCGTGGTACTGTATGTATGACGAGACACAGATCACCTTAATTCACAAGTGTTTTAAAGAAATTAGTGAGCCCCAAAAAAACTTGCTGGCTTGTGACGAGACACAAAGATCACCTTAATTCCCAAGTGTTTTAAAGAAATTAGTGAGCCCCAAAATACAGCGTGGTACTTTTTTGCATGACGAGACACAGATCACCTTAATTCCCAAGTGTTTTAAAGAAATTAGTGAGCCCTAAAATACAGCGTGGTACTTTTTGTATGACGAGACACAGATCACCTTAATTCCCAAGTGTTTTAGAGAAATTAGTGAGCCCCAAAATACAGCGTGGTACTGTTTGTATGACGAGACACAGATCACCTTAATTCCCAGTGTTTTAAAGAAATTAGTGAGCCCCAAAATACAGCGTGGTACTGTTTGTATGACGAGACACAGATCACCTTAATTCACAAGTGTTTTAAAGACATTAGTGAGCCCCAAAAATAATTGCTGGCTGTGTGACGAGACCCAGAAGATCACCTCAATTCACAAATGTTTTAAAGAAAGTTGTAAACCCCAAAAAAAATTGCTGGCACAGTGACAAGACACACATCATCACCTAAATTCCCTGATATTTGGTATAAATGAGACCCAAAAAGACTTGCTGGCACAGTGTGACAAGACCCAGAAAATCACCTCAATTCACAAATGTTTTAAATAAAGTTGTATACCCCAAAAAAACTTGCTGGCACAGTGACAAGACACACATCACCTAAATTCCCTGATATTTGGTAGAAATGAGACCCAAAAAGACTTGCTGGCACAGTGTGACAAGACCCAGAAAATCACCTCAATACACAAATGTTTTAAATACAGTTGTAAACCCCAAAAAAACTTGCTGGTACAGTGACAAGACACACATCACCTAAATTCCCTGATATTTGGTCGAAATGAGACCCCCCCCCAGTAGCGTGGCAGACCGGCAGTAACGACACACACAACTATCTTCTTTGAAATTTCCTCTGAAATGTGTGCAGAAAGCGCTGCGTTGAAACCTTATATAGTGTGCTGCGGGACTTAGCTCTGTGAGCCCATGATTGGGCAAAATTTGCCCAATCAGGACCCTGAGCGGTGATTGGCATAGTGTTCATTCAGTCTTGCACCAGACCTGTGGTCAGGTGCAAGGCTGTAGCCAATTACGAGCTTCAGGCAGTGGGAAAATGCATTGTGGTCCATTGTGGTCGAACATGCGGCGAACACCCGGAAATGTTCGGGGGTTCGCGATCTGCTCGAACAGGCTAAGTTCGGGTCGAACCCCGAACCCGAACAGCTCATCCCTATTAAGCACTATGTCCAGAATGCATATATAATATTCACTGCTTAGATTTGGAGTTCAGGAAGACTTGTAAGTAGTAGCGAATAAATTCATGGTTCGTTTTCCACCAACCAGTAGGATATGTGAGTTGATAGTCCCCCCCAGAGTTTCAATGGGTGAAATGTCCATTACAGTCCTATTAAGAAAATATACTAAGAAATGCACTCTATGCAACTGGAGGGACAAAACCATATACGTCCCTAAACGGGAAAACATGACCATTGCTATTCTATACAAACCGGGGCAGTCCAAGTACTATACAAAGAATATCATATGCAGCAGGTAAGAATCACCCATAAATATGTTACTGTGTATGCAATAGGTTTGCTTGATGTATTTATTGACATGTCTGTGAATTATTAAAGTTGAATCCTCACACATCCTACAGAATGCAAACCTCAGGACCAAATGTGGAAGGACTAAATTAAAAATAAATGTGTATTTACAAAAAAAAAAGTACTATTTAGGAGTATTATTTAGGAGAATTCTGGATATAATTACTATTTAAGCCAAAACATTACACCAGGAAGCTTTGGTTTGCTCATTTGGTAACAAGCTGTACTGGCTAGATGAAGTAGAGGTAACATCACTGCTCTATAAATGTGGAGACCCAAGTTTGTATCCCGGCCAGAGCATCTCTCCAGTAAGTGTCCTTGGGCAAGAAACCTAATGCCTAATATTTGCCTACCACACAATATCGGCTGTGCAGTCCAGTAGTAGCATCTCCACCCTTCAACTGTGGAGAAGCAAGTCAAAAATACCATTCAGCACTACCCTCCAATACAACTGTGAAGAAGCAAGTCTCGACGACTTTATGAGAAGCGGGTTCAACCTAACCACCAGGTCGCTGATCTACAATCATGGAAATATGACTCAATCCCACTCAGAAGACGGCACCAGCATGTGTCCTTGTGCAAGACACCTAACGATATGGATGCGCCTGTCACGTTCCCGGCCCTGCCCCCTGTCCTCTGTTTGCGTATATCTGTGCAGTCCTTGTGTGTTTGTTATTGTATTTCCTGGGTTGCAGCCTAAGGGTTAATTGGTTTCTGCTCTCTGCTCACCTTTTGATCCTTGTCCTGATCTCCTGCCTATTTAGAGCAATGTGCCCATGGTGCATTGCTCTGTCATTTCACTTCCTGGTTTCCATTGTTTGTTGTAGTCTGAGAGCTGCCTGCAAACTGTTCCTCTCCCTGGTTGTATATACTGTTGTTATTACTTTGATCTTGTCTTCCCTGTCTGTCTATCTGTTACTCTGTTATCGTGTTCTTGGCTTATTTCTGTTTCTCTTGAGTTATTCAGTTCTTAGTTGTTCCCTTGTAGTATTTTGGTTTTCTGTTTACGTGTTATTCTGATTACCTGGTTACCGATATTCTGGCTTGTCTGACCTCCCTTATGGTTCTGGACGACGATCTCGCTCTGGTTATCTGACTCCTGGCTATCCTTATTACTATTCTTTGTATGATCCTTGCCTGTGCTGTTGATAGCAAACACTGTCATCTGTATATGTTAAAAGACTCTGCACAGCTTCAAGGTAAATATTTCTATAGCATAGATCCGGCTATCTCAAAGACCGGCCTATCAGATCAGGGCTTCTGTGGTATTGCCGAGCAGAGGTCTCTGGTTAACTCTGTGTGGTCCTTGTCTCATACTTATATATATTGCTGTCTGTCTGTCTGCAGTATTTCACCTTAACCTGGGCACAACCTTGGTGTGAGCCTGGTGGCGCGAGCGTGACAGCGCCTACCTCACAAAATACTTCCCTTGGGAACAGGGTCTTCCTGAATCAGGACATCATCCATGTGAGGTATTTATTTATTTATAAAGGATTTTACCAGGAAGGATACATTGAGATTTCTCTCATTTTCAAGTATGTCCTGGGTTAGAAACATAGAAACATAGAAAAGTGTCGGCAGATAAGAACCTTTCGGCCCATCTAGTCTGCCCAATTACATGGACACTTTACCTGGATTTATCTTTTGTTTAGGATAGCCTTATGCCTATCCCATGCCTGCTTAAATTCAATTACTGTTTTGGCCTCTACCACTTCAACTGGAAGACTGTTCCATGTATCCACCACCCTCTCAGTAAAATAATGCTTCCTGATGTTACTTTTAAACCTTTGCCCCTCTAATCTAAGACTATGTCCTCTTGTTTTGCTACTTTGTTTCCTTTCAAATATACTCCCTTCCTCTACCTTGTGGATTCCCTTTACGTATTTAAATGTTTCTATCATATCTCCTCTGTCTCGTCTTTTTTCCAAGCTGTACATGTTAAGATCATTAAGCCTTTCCTGGTAACTTTTCTCCTTCAAGCCGTACACCATTTTAGTAGCCCTTCTCTGAACTCTCTCTAAGATATCTATATCCTTCTGGAGATACGGTCTCCAGTACTGCACACAGTACTCCAAGTGAGGTCTCACCAGTGTTCTGTACAGTGGCATGAGCACTTCCCTTTTCCTACTGCTAATACCTCTCCCTACACAACCAAGCATTCTGCTAGCATTTCCTGCTGTTCTATTACAGTGACTACTTACCCTTAGAACCTCTGAAATAATAACCCCTAAATCCCTTTCCTCAGATGTTGAGGTTAGGACTGTATCAAATATTCTATATTCAGCCCTTGGGTTTTTACGTCCAAGGTGCATTATCTTGCACTTATCCACATTAAAACTCAATTGCCACAGCTCCGACCATTGTTTTAGTTTACCTAAATCATTTGTCATTTGGCTGATCCCTCCAGGAACGTCAACCCTGTTGCAAATCTTTGTGTCATCAGCAAAAATACATACTTTTCCATTAACCCCTTAACGCCGCGAGACGTACAGTTACGTCCTGCATTAATACTCACCTGCTCCGGCGGCTCCCGCGCTGCTCTGACTCCCACGGAGTCAGACCGGCACTTTTGTGGCCTCCCGCGCCACTGACGTCATCGCGCGGATGCGATGACGTTCAGTTTCAGGCGCCCCTCCCAGCCGGAGCAGGGGAAGCGCCTGGAGGGGGAGGGGGGATCCTTTGGATCCCTCTATCTCCCCATCGCCGGGGGCTACCAGCTAATGCCAGGCATCCCTAGAAAGGGCACAGCCTGGCCTTTCCAGGGATGTATGGCATTAACCCCTTGATGGCAAGGCTGTGACCCAGCACCAATCGGTGCCAGGTCACAGCCTTTTACCGGTGGGGGCCGCCATATTGGATGGCAGCCCCACCTCCAGGACTCCCCACATCCACTGACATCATCGGGCATGGCCCGATGACGTCAGTTAACCAGGGGACCCCTAGCTGCCAAGGGATTTCCTAAGGAAATCCCATGGTGGAGATAGGGGGGTTCTTTGAACCCCTTTATCTCATGATCGGTGACAGCTAGGGGGTCATGTAGGGTATCATTTGAAAGGCCTGATCATGGCCTTTCGAATGATATCAAACATGACCATATTACTTGTAAAATAAAAGTGAAAAAAAATAAAAAATAAAATAATAAAAATAATAATTAATTAAAAATAAAAACGTGCGTTTTTAATTTTTTTTAATGCAGCACTATTGTTCACATTTCAATTATAATGTGAACAATGATGCTTCACTAATAATTTTTTTTTGGGTGTTTAGCTAAAATCACGTAATTTCTCCCCAGAAAAAAAAAAGGTTAATTTTTTTTTAACAAGTCTACCCCATAGAATATATCCGCAAAGTCTCGGGTAATAAAATGCAAAAAAAAAAACACTTTACACACTGTGGATGATTTAAATTTTATTGAAAATTAACATTTGTTTAACAATTTTGTTATAGCATTTTCTCAGGGCATGACGTATACATATAATAATGATATATTATTAATCTGTCAAGTCTGCCGGAAAGAACGATATATAATTTGTCTGGGTGGTACAATAATACGTGACTTAAAACCGCGTTTAAAACCGTCAAAATGAGCTCAGCAAACTTCTACTTCGAAACAGCGCCGAACTTGTAAAATTACTCCCGTCCTTAAGGGGTTATTACCTTCTGCAATATCACTAATAAAAATATTAAAGAGAATGGGTCCAAGTACTGACCCCTGAGGTACCCCACTGGTAACAAGACCTTGCGCCGAATAAATTCCATTTACCACAACCCTCTGTTGCCTGTCACTAAGCCACTGCCTAATCCATTCAACAATATTGGAATCCAAGCTCAAAGATTGCAATTTATTGATAAGCCTTCTATGCGGAACAGTATCAAAAGCCTTACTGAAATCTAAATAAGCAATGTCTACTGCACCACCTGTGTCTATTATTTTTGTTACCCAATCAAAAAAATCAATAAGATTAGTTTGGCATGATCTCCCTGAAGTAAACCCATGTTGTTTCTGATCCTGTAATCTATGTGTTTTTAAGTGTTCAACAATCCTTTCCTTTAACATGGTTTCCATTAATTTCCCCTCTACTGACGTAAAACTAACTGGCCTATAGTTCCCCGATTCATCCCTACTACCCTTCTTGTAAATGGGCACTACATTTGCTAATTTCCAGTCTTCTGGGACGACTCCCGTTAACAAGGATTGGTTAAATAAATCTGTTAACGGTTTTGCTATTACACCACTGAGCTCTTTTAATAATTTAGGGTGGATCCCATCAGGCCCCATTGACTTATTTGTCTTTACTTTAGACAGCTGCTGTAGAACCTCCTCCTCTGTAAACTCATATGTAAATGTCTCGTTAGTGTTTCCTCCTAACTGAAGTCCCTTTCCTTCCTTTTCTTCTGCAAAGACTGAACAAAAATATTCATTGAGGCAGTCAGCGAGACTTTTATCCTCTTCTACATACCTTCCTTCCTTTGTTTTTAATCTAACTAATCCTTGTTTTACTTTTCTTTTCTCGTTTATGTATCTAAAAAATGTTTTGTCCCCCTTTTTTACTGACTGAGCTATTTTCTCTTCTGCGTGTGCTTTGGAAGCTCTTATAAATTGCTTTGCCTCTTTCTGCTAATCTTATAGGTTTGCCTATCTTTTTCACTCTGAGTTTTTTTATAATTATTGAATGCTATCTTTTTGTTCTTCACTATTTTGGCCACTTCTGCAGAGTACCACAGTGGTTTCTACCCTTTTTTGTTTTTGCTAACAAGCCGAATGCAGTTGCCTGTGGCTTTTAATAATGCCTCCTTTAAATAATCCCATTTCTCCTGGACTCCCTTTAAACTCCTCCAGTCTGATAATGACTCATTCACACAAAATCTCATTTTAGAAAAATCAGTTTTTTTAAAGTCTAAAACTTTTGTTTTTGTGTGGTGCGGCTCCATCCCTGTTCTTATATTAAACCACACTGACTGGTGATCACTAGATCCCAAATTTTTCACCTAAACAACGTCTGATACCAAACCTCCATTTGTGAGTATTAAATCCAATATGGCCTCTTTACGGGTCGGCTCCTCAACTACTTGTGTTAGAGATAATCCCAGTAGGGAGTTTAGAATATTTGTACTCCTGGTGCACCCAGCTATTTTGGTTTTCCAGTTCACATCAGGAAGATTAAAGTCCCCCATGATAATAACTTCCCCCTTCATTGCCATTTTGGCTATTTCCTCAAACAGCAGATTATCTAGCTCTTCTACTTGTCCAGGGGGTCTATAGATCACACCTACACGAGCTACTGTATGATTGCCAAATGTTAGCATAACCCAAACTGACTCTATATTCACCTCGCTCACTTTTTTATTTGGTTTATTTTTATGTTGTTTTTCACATACAGGGCCACTCCTCCTCCTTTCCTACCTTCTCTGTCTTTTCTATATAAAGAGTACCCCGGTATTGTTATGCCCCAGTTATTTTTCTCACTGAACCATGTCTCAGTAACCGCCACTAAATCTACTTTCTCAGCTGCCACCATTGCCTCCAGTTCATTGATTTTATTGACTAAACTGTGAGTATTTATAGACACGACTCTGAGCTTGTCATTTTTTACCCCGCATGTTGCTTGCACCCTCCGATTTAGTTTTGGGGGACAATTGGGCAGATTGTTTTTTACCCTTTTGTCCCCCCTCCTAGTTTAAATATTCCTTTGTGAAATCGTTGAACTTCTCACTGAGAACATATGTTCCCCTATGAGTAAGATGCAAACCATCTTGTTTATACAGTTCCTTTCTGCTCCAATTAGAGCTATCATGGGACACAAAGCCAAATCCTTGCTCCCGACACCATTCCCGAAGCCACAAATTAAATTCCCTATTGCGCATCTGCCTATCCTGAATGTTATGCACAGGCAGAACTTCAGAGAATGACACAGTGGACGCAATCTGCTGTATTTCACCTCCAAGAACACAAAAATCTTCTTTAATCTCAGAAACCTCATTGCTAGCCAAGTCATTTGTCCCTAGATGGACTAGAACGTCCACTTCCCCTTGCTGCTTTGCTTGTTTGACAATATTGAGAATACATCTCTTGTCTCTATGAGCAGTAGCCCCAGGAAGACATCTCACCAAACCACTACTCTCCAGCACAACACCTCTTATGATAGAATCACCCAGCAACAATTGCCTTCTATCAAGTCCCACCTTTTCCTTTTTGTCCTTGGTTGCAGTCCTGCATACCTTAGGCATAGGGGATGGTGGTTCCTCAACTATGGTGTCTGAGCCTACTTCCGTCTTACCACTACACTCTGAAAGTGCCTCAAAAGAATTAAGAAGAGCCACAGACTGTGGCTCTTCTTAATTCTTTTGAGGCACTTTCAGAGTGTAGTGGTAAGACGGAAGTAGGCTCAGACACCAATGTTCTAGAACATTGAGTGGTTACAGAAATACAAAATTAGTAAAATGCAAGATATTAACACAAAAACAAATATACAGATTAAAAGAAAAATATATATGTAGGAAATAAAGTCATTATATCACATGTTTACAGGTGCATTCCATATTGAGGTATGTTAATAGGGAATTCTTAAGGGTCTTTAGACTGGGGGAAGATTTGATGGTGTCTGGGAGGTTATTTCATAATTTGTGGTGCAATGTAGGAAAATGAGGATCGAGCCACTTTCTTTTTGTATTGTGGTATTGCAAGTAAGGTGCAGGTCCTGGATCGAAGGTTATAGGATGAGGAAACTGCTAGAGGAAGCAGCCTATTCAGGTAGGGTGGTAGCTTCCCAGAAAAGCTCTTAACCCTTTCGCTGCTGAGGCTTTTCCCGCCTCTGTGCTGAGCTCATTTTGACCGATTCTGGTCATCATGTTTAAATGCGTTTTGAAGGCTTATTTTAGTATATGACCCAGACATATTATATATCGTTCTTTCCGTCAGACTCGGCAGATTCATAATATGTCATTATTATATGTATACGTCATGACCTGTCTATTATAACAAAAAATGCAATAAAATATGAATTTTCAATAATTTACAACGTGTAAAGTGTTTTTTTTTCACATTTTAAGATGCGAGCAATTGTGGTTATATTTTGTATGGGGTGCGCTTGTTAAAAAAATTAGAGATGGGGTCTCATTTTTTTGGGGGAAAATTACGCGATTTTTAACAAACGCACCGCATACAAAAATCGTTAGTGCAGCATCATTGTTCACATTATAATTGAAATGGGAACAATATTGCTGCATTAACAAACCAAAAAAAAGAAAAAAAAACATGTTTATTTTTTTTTATAATTTTTTTTAAAATATTTTTTTATTTTTAATTTTATTTTTTAAAACTTTTTTTATACTCATGTTTGGTATTGTTGGAACGGCAATGCTCTGGCCGATCCAACAATACCAAATATTAACCCCTAACTGCCACGGATCGGGAGATAGGGGGTTCATTGAACCCCCTATCTCCACCATTGGTGGCAGTTAGGGTTAACTCAGGGACTGGCGTCATCGTGCTATGCACGATGACGCCAGTCCTCAGGGGGCATTCCCGGAGCTTGGCCGACATCCAAGATGTCGGCCAGCTCCGGGAAAGGATCACGAACCGGCGCTTTTCGGCGCCGATTCGTGATCCGGCCCCCATGGGGTTAATGCCAGGTACCATTTGGAAGGGCAGGCTGTGCCCTTCCAAATGGTGCCTGGGTTAACCCCCTGCACGCTGCCGATCGGGAGGGAGAGAGGTCCGAAGGACCTCCCCCCCTCCCTTTCAGGCGCCTCCTTCGCACATGCGGGGGGCGCCTGAATTAGGTGTCATCGCGCCCCCACGATGACACCTAATTACTCCGGCAGCGGTTCTGGGTGCTGGGCTGACATCGAGGATATCAGCCCGCACCGGGGGGGCCAGCGATCGGCCGAACGCTGGCCCCAAAGAGAGGACGTGCTCAGCGCGTCTACCGCATGGAACGCTACCTGCGGTTGGACGCGCTGAGCGCGTCCACCGCAGCGAAGTGGTTAAACACCAGGTTGGAAAGGTGAGGGGGCGTCTAGAGTCCAATGATGGCCAGTTTAGTTCTTTTAACATGTCACAATGGTGGGTCATGTAGTTACATTGTAGCACAAAGCGGCAGAATGAGTTATACAATGTAGTAAATTTCTGGAGGTGTGTTTGAGGGGCAGCTGCATACACTACAACTCCACATTCAATGGCTGGCATAAACATTTGTTGTACAATCTGCTTTCTTACCACGGGGCTCAGGCAGGATTTGTTTCTGTACAGGGCACCTAGTTTGGGGTAAATTTTAGATGAGAGTTTTTCGATGTGGGGGCCAAAGGATAGATTTGGATCTAACCACATACCGAGATATTTGAGAGAAGTGACTGTAGTCAGCGTGTCATTTGATCTTGTTCTGACACATAGATGGGGTGTTTGCAATTTGTGTAGTTTAGGTGCTCTTCCAAAGAGCATTGTTACAGTTTTGTCAGTACAGTGGCAAGAAAAAGTATGTGAACTGTTTGGGATTTCGTGGAGTTTTGCATGAATTGGTCATAAAATGTGCTCTGATCTTCATCTAAGTCACAACTATTTGAAAAACACAGTCTGCTTAAAATAATACAACACAAACATTATATGTTTTCATGTTTTTAGTGAACAGAACATGTAAACATTCACAGTGCAGGGTGGAAAAAGTATGTGAACCCCTAGCCTAATGACTTCTCCAAGAGCTAATTGGATTTGGAGCTAGGAGTGAGCCAACCTTGAGTCCAATCAGTGTGATACTATTGGATGTGTTGCTGAAAGCTGTCCTGCCCTTTAAAAACACACACCAGTTTTGGGTTTACTGGTTTCAAGAAGCACTGCCTGATGTGAACCATGCCTCGCAGAAAAGAGCTCTCAGAAGACCTACGATCAAGAATTGATGACTTGCATGAAGCTGGAAAGGGTTACAAAAGTATCTCCAAAAGTCTTGATGTTCATGTGTCCACGGTAAAACAGACTGTCTACAAATGGAGAAAGTTCAGCACTGTTGCTACTCTCCCTAGGCGTGGTCGTCCTGTAAAGATGACTGCAAGAGCACAGCACAAAATGCTAAAGAGGTAAAGAAGAATCCTAGAGTGTCAGCTAAAGACTTACAGAAATCTCTGGCACATGCTAACATTTTTGTTGACACATCTACAATAAGGAAAACATTAAACAAGAATGGAGTACATGGGAGGACACCACGGAGGAAGCCATTGCTGTCCAAAAAGAATATTGCAGCACATTTGAAGTTTGCAAAAGAGCACCTGGATGTTCCACAGCACTACTGGCAAAATATTCTGTGGACAGATGAAACCAAAATTGAGTTGTTTGGAAAAAACACACAACACTATACAGTATGTGGAGAAAAAAAGGCACAGCACACCAACATCAAAACCTCATCCCCACTGTAAAACATGGCGGAGGGAGCATCATGGTTTGGGGCTGCTTTGCTGCTTTGCTGCCTCAGGGCCTGGACGGATTGTTGTCATTGATGGAAAAATAAATTCCAGAGTTTATCAAGACATTTTGCAGGAAAACGTAAGACCATCTGTCCGCCAACTGAAGATCCGCAGAGGATGGGTGATGCAACAGGACAATGACCCAAAGCATACAAGTAATTCAACAAAAGAATGGCTTCAACAAAACAAAATACGCCTTCTGGAGTGGCCCAGTCAGAGTCCTGACCTCAACCCGATTGAAATGCTGTGGCATGAGCTTAAGAGAGCGATTCACACCAGACATCCCAAGAATATTGCTACACTGAAACAGTTTTGTGAAGAGGAGTGGTCCAAAATTACTCCAGATCGTTGTGCAGGTCTGATCTGCAACTACAGGAAATGTTTGGTTGAGATTATTGCTGCCAAAGGAGGGTCAACCAGTTATTAAGTCCAAAGGTTCACATACTTTTTCCACCCTGCACTATGAATGTTTACATATTCTGTTCAATAAAAACATGAAAACATATAATGTTTGTGTTGTATTATTTTAAGCAGACTGTGTTTTTCAAATTGTTGTGACTTAGATGAAGATCAGAGCACATTTTATGACCATTTCATGCAAAACTCCACGTAATCCCAAAGGGTTCACATACTTTTTCTTGCCACTGTATTTAGAAAAAGTTTGTTATCTGCGATCCACGTTTCTACCGCTGTGAATTGTTCTTGCAGCACTGCCTCCAGCTGCAGGAGATTTGGTTTGCTGGTATAGATTACAGTGTTGTCTGCGTACATGTGTACAGTTGAGGCTTTGCAGACATTGGGCAGATCATTTATGAATATCGTGAATAGCAGGGGGCCGAGTATTGAGCCTTGGGGTACACCGCATGTGACTGGGAGGGGAAGGGAGGAGCTGTCAGAAATGGACACATATTGCGACCGATCAGATACATATGATTGAAACCAGGTTAGCGTGCTATCACCAATACTGGAGTTTTTAAGTTTTTGCAATAGGATAACATGGTCTACTGTGTCAAAGGCCTTGGCAAAATCAAGGAAGATGGCTCCAGTTAGGTTACCTTGTTCTATGCCAGCTTGGATATCATTACAAACTTTTAAAAGGGCAGTTGTATTTGAATGATTTGGACGAAAGCCTGATTGATCTGGGGTTAAATAGTTCTGATACTGATAATAATCACGTAATTGAGTGTAGACACATTTTTCCTGAATTTTTGACATTACAGGGAGCAGTGATATCGGGCGGTAATTGGATACCAAAGTATTGTCTCCACTTTTATGGATAGGTACCACCCATGCAGTCTTCCAGAGTTTGGGTATGTATCCAATCGCCAGTGATTCATTGATTAGGGTTGCAACAGGTTTTGCAATTGCTGGCGCACTGATTTTCAGAAGCAATGCTGGGATTTGATCAGGTCCAGACTGGTATTTCATTTTTTGGTTACGGAGAAGTTTAGTGATGACACTGGCAGGCACTGGTCTAAAACTGAATTCCTCTGTGTTACAGGGTCTTTGCACAGTTGGTGGGGCCTGACCTGAGTGCGGCCTTTCTGATTGCGTGTCATTACCTAGCTTAGCAATCAGGGTGGTGGCGCATCCAACAAAATAATTATTAAAGGCATTTGCTACATCTAGGGGGTGTTGTACAGTTTGGTTGTTTACTTTGGCAGCAGCTGGTTGGGAGTGGACAGGGAGTGCTTGTATGTGACTTATGATTTTCCAAAAATTTCTAGAGTTTGATATGTTATTGTTTAAATTTTCATTGAAGTATTGGGCTTTAGCCATTTTTGTTTGTTGTGCGTGTATTCCGGCATTTTCAGTATTCACAGTGATCGTTCGTGGAACCAGTACTCTTAAAATTTGACCACAGGTAGTCTCTAAACTGGTACATTTGCGTGAGGTCAGCTGTAACCCAGGGGAGGTGGGCCCCTTTTACTCACACTTTACGCAGCGGGGTATGAGTATTCCAGACTTTCAGGAGCTCGGATTGAAAGTATTCAATTGCACAGTCCAGGTCTGGAATTAGGTATAGTCTGTACCATGGGAGCTGTTTGAGATCATTTAGGAAGGATTCAAGATTACATTTCTTGAAAGACCTGGTGATTATTACCTTTGGTGGACATTTTGTGGCCTTTATTTTGTGCACACAGTACACTAGGCAGTGATAACTGAAACTGTTAGCAAGAACACCTGCCTCCTGTATTCGATCAGGACATGAGGAGAGAATCCAGTCCAGCAAGGTGTGGTTAGGGCTTTTCATATTAATGCGAATGGGGGAGGAGATTAATTGTGTTAGCAGCAAAGCCTTAAACAGTGAGCAGTGTTTATTGTTTTTAGGATGCAGCCAATCAACATTAAAGTTGCCGAGGACCAGCAGTTCACTTTTTTGGTTTTGAGCTACTAATTTACTAAGGATTTGGGTTATGTCAGAAAGGGAGTGCACTGGGGAACTCGGTGGGTGGTAGAATCCAGCAACAATAATTGTTTTACTGAACGGGATCTCAATAGTACCAGAAAGGAAATCAAATGTGGCCAGGGAGCTAGGATTCTGCAAAGGGGTGAACTTTATGGAGTTGTCAACATAGATAACAATTCCCCCTCCTCTCTTAGCTCTGTCCTTTCTAGAGCATGAATACCCTTGTATTGCTATAGAAGAGTCTGGCACTTTAGGGGTTAACCATGATTCTGTCAGCACAATGACTTTAGGTTTGTAATAGAAGCACCAAGCTTTAAGCTCATCCAGTTTAGGGAGTTAGCTGCGGATGTTGCAGTGCACAAAGGAGAGGCCTTTATTAGTGGGGAGATTAAATATGGTGTCAGCAATTGACATCATTTGCCAGAGCAAGCAGCAGAATAAAAAGGAATTTGGACATATTTTTCTTTTGGGAAAATAGTGATTGGAGAGTTTTAAAGCTCTGTTGTGTGGGGTGGGAGGGCTGCATTTTAACACTCTCCACTAGCTCTCAGATGATAAGTTAAAGGAGCTGAGCAAACTATGGTGTATTTGGGTTTCTTTTCCAGGTTGCTGTAATTTGTAGAGTGTATAGGGAGGGAGGGTAGATTTAGAGAGACGGGAGATGGAAGAAAGAAGCAGCAAGAGGGGGAAGAGAGGGAAAAACATTTCTAGAGAAAGGTGGTGTGGGAGAAGGGGAGGGAAAGAAAAAGAAAAAGGAAAAGTAGAAGACAGGCAGGTAATTAAAAAGGAAGCAGAATTCTAATTCTAATGTATCAACCCCTTGTACACTGATCTTGTAAAGCGCTGAGGAATATGTGGCACTATATATATAAAGGATAAAAAAGTATACTAACTATTCTGTTTATGTATATCATATATTCATTTCAGTTTTTTTTAAATTTAATATTCATCAAAAAGGGGTAACAGTACAGAACAAAAGAACAGAAAGAGAAAAAGAGGAACGATGTAGTCTCTCATGACTTAAAATAAAAAAAGGTTACATCAGCCAAGTGTTCAGTAAGTATTAGTTATTCGATATGTAGTTGTGGCAATTTTTTAAAATCTTCAAAGTGTCTCACAGAATTCGAGGGTTGATGGAGCTTGACTGTGTATCCATTTATTGTTGAGTGATTCATCTCATCATAGAGTTGTCTACTACACAGATCTTTGGTTCTCAGATAGTGGGCATTGCCAGATTTTATGAAAGTGTAAGGGCTATATTACAAAGTTGGTGCTAACTTAACCAGAGCTGTGTAAACTTACCAGAGCCATTATAGCCTATGGAGCTGTTAAGTTAACAACAGCTCTGGTTAAGTTAAACTCACAAATGGTGGATTCTGTAATGGTTGCATCTTTAAAAACAGACCTTTACGGAATCAAGCCCTTGGTGATTTTAACCTTTTAAGGCTGTTAGATCCCCATAAAATTTCACAGCTCATTTCTAGAGCCTGCAGAGAGTTTTAGTGACTCTAGCCTAATGTCTACTGTCTTAAACCAAGTTTTGTCAAAATAACTCATGTACAATTGGAGCTTTTATGTTGAACTGTTTATCCATTCCTGATTCTGAGCTATAATACTAAGATTATGCAGCACTACAAGAAGTATTACAATGAAATATAAATTTTACTCCTAATATAACTTTCATGTTCAAACGGTTGTATGCAAGGAGGACCCTAAGCGCAAGGTGCGCAAGAAGGAGGACAGACAGCACAAATCTAGTGGCTACACTAACAACTCCTAAAAATGACTGGGGTTTACAAAATCTAACTAACTAGGTAGAAAAAAAAAAGAATACAAGCCAGAGTCAAGGGGGGGATTTAAACAGGTAAGTGAATACACAAGCCAAGGTCAGGATGAAAGAGATCTAAGCCGGGCCAAAATAACAGGTAAATCAGGGGAAATGAGGCAAGAACTATTTCATCACATAGGCTGTTATGTCTGATGTGCTGAAACTTTAGGGGTACATTTTGGAGTGAATTTGCTTAAGAATTGTTTGCAATAAGCTAAATTCCTTTGCACTGCCCAGACTACGACCAGATGGAACTAACTTGATCTCAGACACCTGCAGGTACTTTGATGACTGAATTAAAGGGATAGTCTATTGAAATAGTCTGTGCAACTTGAATACCAACATTCATAGCATAGCGTAGGGAATTGCACTACAGGACTTAAGCACTTTATATATGCAAGTACTATAGTGCCTGCAGAGAGTAATGGATTGGAGCTGTGCGCATGCACAGCTCTGATCCATTGGCTGCCTCCTGAGACTGATCACTGCCATGATTGGTCTGAAGAGAGGGTGACGTTGGCATGCTCTCTGTGAGCTGATGTCACTAGTGCCCTATCGAAATTTGAAAATCCCAGCTGTTGATGACAATGGGTGGGATGGAGGAAGCTCCTCCACTTCACCTAGCGAAACAAATAGAAAATCAGGACAGCAAGGGGAAGAGGAGATGACTATAAAGCAGTCAGGATGAGAAGAGTGTCCCTTTAAGTCAATCATGGTAGTGAAGGGTTTAATAAAAGTGAATTCAAACCCATATATTTAAAGGTGTGGAAAATCGGTCAATGAAGTCCTAGACAAAAATGTCAAATCAGTATTTCAGTTTTTATTCCTTTTTAATGCAGCAAGCAAACATTAATCTTGCAGAACCCTCCCACATTCCATTTATCCATGTACCATGACACTTAACAAGTAACATCAACCTAGACTGATCTGTGTGGGAATACATTTGCAAATGACACTCACACTTTAATACAAACCCATAACTTGTATCAGTAGCGCTAAAAAAATACCAAGACCGTGAGCTAATAATTTCAAAATAACACTCTGTATTAAAAAATTGCAGCATCATAAAGGAGCAGAGAGGTTTGCGCATACCGCAGGACTGTTTCTTGAAGTGGAAGTTAATTAGGCAGAATTCAACAGCAGAGAATATCTTCATAAAGCAGGTATGCTATTAATCTTAGAACATTTTAAGAAAATGTATATTTAAAGTGTTTTCTGACTTGTCAAAAATGAAGTCCACGTCTAAATGGCAGTTCTGAAAATGCACGTTTTTACCTCTTTTACAGAGGTTTCTTATTTTCGGAAATTGGCACTTGCTTTTAAGGTTAATCTTTCCCTTGAGTTAGAACACTACTACCTAATGAAATATACTTATCCACAACTGTCTCCACTTTATGTTCACAAAATATACATGACCATTTAATTTCAACGTCAAAAGACATTTTACAACATAGTGGGCATTTTCTGGATTTAGTACTGGTTATTGCCTAGTGGTTTGGGTTGGTCTTCCATTGGAAAGAGGACATATTGTTCTGAGTTGTAGTGTCTGTATAATCCTTGGTTTAGAATATAATTTATTAGCATTTGCTGTTTGTACTCATTGCAGTCTTTTTACTCTACATGTTACTATTGTGCAGTTTGAGAAAGTGCAATCTACAATCAATAGCTACTGTCTAGGCAAATTATATATTAACGGGTTATCTTCAGTGGTTAAACTGGTCAAGGTTTACTTATCCATTCCTTAAAAAAATGGCTTTAGTACATGCTACCCCAGAATTTATTTCATTTTGTTATGAGTTCAAAATCTGAAGAACTCTATTTTATATGGATCATACCTTTTTAGAAAGGAACACAGAAACATAGCGCCTCGTCCTCCATGCCTTTTCCATTACAATACATTATTTTGACACTAATACTTCCCTGGTTTTCAAGGCATTTCAACTCTTCATTCCCAAATCTAAGGTCCAATGTGAAAAGAGACAGTTGGAGCTTAACTAAGAATCAGAGTTGAGGAAAACCATCTACTAAATAAATTAGAAATTGGCTTTATTTTTTCTACAAGTGAAGCATAATGTGAAATTGAGTTTTTCAGATACTGGTCTTATAACAAAATGAACTAAAGTTGGTCAAAACTAAAACAAAAAACTGGGGAAGGTATCCTGGTAAAACCAATTACTTATGGTGAGTAAATAAGTAAATTGTGAAATATTTAACCACACCAGACAAATAAAATAAAACAATTGTTGCCTAATATGAACAGGTAGTACTTTTTACAACATGTTCCATAGAATATATAAAATAATGTGAATATATGCATGTAAAAATTTCCAGACGGCACCTAGAGAAACACAAAGGGCAAACTGATAATTATACTCAATATTAATAGCAGCGATTTGCAATGTACAAAAAGGGATGGTTAGCTATGTTTACAACGTGTCTTTGCTTCTCAGGTCCATTATGTTTGTGACCAAAGCTCTGGTTTCAAATATATTAAAATGCAGGAAGAACTTTATAAAAGGCAAGCATGGTGTCCCACAAGATATATCTCTTTAAACATAGAGACCTTGAACACGCACGTGGTCTCTAATAAATCATAGTTGTCTGTTAAAAGATGTGAAGCCAGACCACATTAAAGGCACGATCGGTGCAAAACTTTGAATGAAATGAAATGGCTGGTTTCCTCTTGCAAAACTTTGGGTAAGAATATTACCCACTAGGAGTTTGACTCCAATTTTTTCAAAATTTCAGCTGATTTGGCATTTCTCCTTTTTGCTTAACCTTCTTCTTCTCTGCTCTAAGCTTCTTTCTATTCGTTCATCTTCTTCAATGGCTCTAAAATGAAAACAGAATGGAAATGTTAGGGAAATGGAACGTAAAATGATTACTTTCTAAAAATTCTTTGGACTATATTCTAAGCCAGCTGTTATGGGTCATGGGTGAACCAATAAGAATAACTTTCTCATCCTCCTAATTGATAATGGTTCCCCTACTATTCTAGTCAAAACACAGACTGTTAAGGCAGTTTATTATAAATTGACGCTTCCTCTACTTTGGGCAGCAGGAGAATAACAAATGATTCTAAGGTCACTCATTATTCTTATCTCGAGACAGCACTTAAATAAAAAAAATGTAAAAACACCTCTGATCTTGTTTGCGTTGAGTGATTTTGCTAAATCCATTAACAGCAGGTTAATTAATTTAGCAAAATCGCTCAACGCAAAAAAATCAATTCTTAAAAAAAACATACTATCCTCTTGGCCCACATCATTGCAGAGTACAGAGCAATCCACCACCTTTTATTGAGAACAGGAGATGGAAAATGGAAGCAAATAGTTCCCAGTGTCTTTCCACTGAAACTGTGTGACCATTCTTACACGCAGGGCTCGTCCAAGTCTCCAGGTAGTCTTGAAGGCACACTACATCTAACAAAGGCTGTAACTAGATTACATGTGCATTACAAATAAAACCACTTTATAAAAAACACATGCTGACGTTTTTTTTATTTGTTTGAAGTAATTGCATGTAAAATGGAAAAATAACATAGTTTTTCCACGTCCTGTTTCCATTTTGTGCATTTTTCCCATGATGCAACATTTAGCAAAATCTAATGGAGTTTCACTTTTTGACTGTGCTTAATCCTATACAGTATTTAACAGCTAATGAGGTGGAGGAGGGAATGTTTAGAAAAGGCAGCATGCGTGGGTGTATTATATTCTGCATGCTAATCCAGATAAAATGGTAGGTTAAAAGACTTCTATTCTATCCCCTGGTGATGTCCTTTGAATACATCCCACACAATACTATGATTTGAGTCAGTGATAGACCGAGGACCCATTCTATGGCCAATGCCACCCAGCGAAAAGCAAATAGAAAGATACTGTGGGGGGGGGAGAGTTTACAACACCAAAGACCACAAAATAGATACACCCAGTGACACATATAGAGCAAAATTTTGTCTTAACTAAACATACAAGAGAAAACCAAGCACGTGTAAGATAACAACAGCATAGAATAAACAAAATTAGGACATTTAATTTTTTTTGGTGGTAGTGGCCCTTTCTGTTTACTGCTCCCTACTAGTCGACCTATTAACACACAGCTCATTCATAATAGAGCTGGTAGTAGGGAGTCAATAATGAATGATTATGGTTTGTCTGTTAGCAGATCAGTATTACCAGCTCAGTCTTAGTAGAGTCCCTTGTGTGGCAAAATGATTGGCTGAAGGGAGACATACTGCATCATTTATATATACTTAATAAACGAGTAGTTACGACACAAGTGATATTTTCTACTATAGGTATATTTACCTTCTTTCTTTGTTATGCAGATCCCTTACAAGACCATCACGCTGGTCTACAAGAGACACCAGTTCATCTAGTAAGAGCTTCTCTTTCCTTTTCTGGGCTTCACTCTTCATGCATTCTAGGATAGGAAAATTTTGAAATAAAATATCTATTTATTTCTTAGGCATACTTGTAATTTTTGGTCTCATTTAACCAGGGTTTCTCAATATATAACTTACATTCACAATGATGTACGTTGTACAAGTTAATTCCAGAAACTCCCTAGAACTGTGTGGAAAAGTTGGTTTAACTTCAACACCATGCCTCTGGTCTACAGCCAAAATTCAGATCCTGGTCACAACACCTGGGGCCCTATTCCATTGTTGTTTTGTAAAATGGAGACGTTAAGCAGAAGAATCTGCACCTGCAGATTTTCCTTACTATCTTCATTTTACTGACTTATTCTGGGGTAGGCGCTTTATTAGCGCCTGACCCAGGAACAAATGCAACGGTGACTGATACTGGCAGCAGTGCAGCCCACTGTCGCCAGTATCGGCTCATGAACTTCATGTAGCCTTGCACGTCCCAGCCATGAGCTCGTGCAGCGCCGCAGATGAGTAGCGGAGAGAGACTAAGAACTATTTGTTTCTAGTCTCACTCTGCTCCTGGCAAGAAGAGGCGGATTGCATCGTCCTTTTCACCGTGGGATGAGGCGAGTAGAGGATTTAATGGTGTGGTTCGGCGTGTGTATTATGTGATTTTGCAAACACAAAATCACTTAACACCAGCTTTGAGGAGTCATTATTTCACTGATGAATAGCGTCTCCCAGGAGGAAGCGCAGGCTACTTTGTAATAGCCTGCACTTTCATGCGGAGGTTAAAATTAACGTCTCCCACAATACATATAGGAGACGTTAATGTACAGTAACCTCACACAATGAAACGCTACAATCGAGCAGTAAGCTCAGCTTGTAGTTCGAATGGAATGGCATTTCCTGTCGATAAACTAACTACAAGAGACTCTGGGCACTACTATTACATTGTGTCCTCTAAAACAGGGACGCTAAGCTAGAAAACCTGCGACTGCATGTTTCCCCTTAGTGTCCCCATTTAGGGCAGGCGCCTACTCACTCGACTGTTGCCATGTTCGGCGGTTTTAATGTTTTTCCCGTCTGAGGGTGTTCTGCCTATTATGGAGGCCTGGTTATTGCTTATTGTGAACGAAAGGTTGGTTGGGTATTGTAGGCAGCACGAACTGCCGAGGTTAACACAGGTTTTTTTTATCTACCTATGAGAGATTTACTTTTAAGTCTTTCTGCCATTCTTTATTTCCCTGTGACCTACCATTCCGTTATTTATACCTTATGCACCTATCTTGATGTTTTAACTTACATCCCAGTACGTTTATCCACTATGCAACTTATGTTTATGTCTGTTAGACTGGAGATCCACTCAACTTTTTACGATACCAATTAAACGTTAAGTTTTATTCTTTATATGTTATTTCCCTACCTACGAGTTTCTACTTTGGGTTATGTCCATACCATATCGGTAGATCGGAGCCCTGCATCACCTCAATACCTTTCAGTACTTTGCATTTATCAGGTAAATCCATAACTGGTTTTATTGTCATAATTAATTGATTTTTGTCTTTTTTTTGGGAACTATAGATTCCAGTATTCCTATGTAAAACTATGTTTAAAAAATGATGATATTGATCTGAAGATATTTACTTCACAGAAATGATCATGTTAACATAATTTTACTATATACAACCATAATGTAGGTCATATTTTAGGGTTAAGAGAAATCTCTTGCAGGATTTCAGAATAGAAAACCTCCGTATCTTTCTTATTGCTGCCATTTCTAATCTGCTAAATCAATTACACACAAAGCACATTTCACATACCCAGAAATACTCACCCTCAGTACATAGCAACGTTCTAAGGTCTCGGCTTAGGAGCTCAAATCGTCTTTCCAGGTCCTGTTCCTCTGTACTGTGAGAGTAATATGAATAGATGAGATCTTATATTTACAGATTAGTCCTATACGTATAATAATTATTTCTCAGACTTTAAATTGCCTCAGTGCAATTTCTATATGATTTTATTGAATTAGCTTGCATATTGGGAGATAACAAGCTATATCCTCCATTTTAGCATTTCTTAGCTTTGTCACTAATTTCCTTATTGTCTAAATAACAAGTTAACATATTGTACTGTTCTTTCATTAGTTTAAAATGTATTCATTTGATTAGAATTGATCAAGTGTTATTAAAGGAAACAGAGGCACATAAATCTATATAAATTTCTAAGGCCCCTATTACATTCTTCTCGCAGTGTGTTTTGCGTGCGCAAATGCGCATTTGCGCGAGGGGCAAAACCCTTTGCGCTGAACGTCGTATTACAACATTCGCGCAAACGATGCTCGTTATTGTTTAACGCGGATGGACTTGCGCGAGCGTGATTAACTGTGCACGTCCTATACTTAACATTGTGAGCGCAAATTCGTTCGTGCGCTGGTACGCGGATGATATTACAATCTTTGCGCACCTTTTGCGAACGACATTTGCGTGCATTTTTTTAACGTCTTTGAAAAGCTGGTGGTAACTGCAAATCGGAACGTTCTGGCCGAAATGAAAAACACCAGCGTGAAAAAAAAAATACAGCACAGTATAGTTACACATTCTACACATGCCCAAATAAAAAAATTGTGAATTCGCGCATATTTTTTTTATTGCTGCAGCATATATACTCAGATTTACTTTGACAGGCGCAAAAAGTTAAGTGAGTCAATTAAGGTAAATTGATGTCAATTAAGGTTCTTAATTCTGATTGGCTGAATCCCGTGAAAAAACCAGTCCGCACATTGATTTACGTGCGCCCACGTTACTGCGCGCGTATTACACTTCGTTTTGCGTGTCATTTTTATGAACGTTATTTTTCGACGGATGAGAAAATGCGTTCGGATCGGAGTACCACGTTAATTTTCGCGCGATAACGCTGGATGATGCGTGCAAATTTTTTTTTCAGCTGCGCAAACTAAATTGCGCGAAGAATGTAATAGGGGCCTAAGTTCGCTAACGCACAAGGAACCATAGGCAGGTGCATCCCATATCATGAAATATTTACTAGTTACAAATTGTAAATAATTACTTAATTACATACATAATTACATTATATAATTTGCTTAAAATATGGGCAAGAAAAACCACCCCAGGCTACTAATATAATAATTTTCAAGACCAAGTACTCACAGCAACTGTAGCTCATCCTGCCTGCGGATTAAAGTATTTTTCCGATTCACCAGTGAGAACCATTCCTGGATCATTGTTTCCTCTGCAACCTTGTCTTGGCCTAAAAAGTAAGATTCAATTCACACAGCTGAAAGGTAGATATTTCCCATTCCCATTCATATTACTATCTACTCCCAGTTCAATATCTTTGCCTCCTGGTCAATGTAATAATGCGTTCTAATCATGTTTATCTTGTAGGCCAGTACCATTCTCCATAAGCAATCGGAGGTCCTTTTCCACCACGGCAGCTCTTGCATCAATCTCCTTTTGCTCATTCTCTAACGAAGCAAGTTCAGAGGCAACATATTGACTCGTGTCTTTCAGAGTCTGCACAGAAATGGAAACAGGATACATATGTTGAGATTTACTAGGTTCATGAACAAACACTGAAGTATATAAACTGACATGCAAGGAAAAAAATAGCTGCTTTTGGAAAACGGATTGCTATATTGATCTGCGAGTATGAAAACTATTGGCATTCATTGCAGTGCAACAATACCTGGAGGGCCTCAGAACAAATCTCAGCTTTTTATTGATTTCCCCTGGACCATAGTTTACTGTAGCAGCTACATGATGTTTGTGGTTTATAATGAACACCAGAAAATGGTATATTTTATACACTTCTCTATACTTTTATGGAAAAAATAATATTTATCATTTTAGTTTATTTTGTATAAATGGAGATCACTGTTTATTTATCTAAAGTATATTAATATTTATTTATTTTAGTTTATATATATTTAAGTATATTAACCCCTTCACTACTGAGATCGAGATATCTCAGGCTTCAAAGGCACCATCTAGGGGCTCGATAACGAGATATTTCGATCTGCTGATCTGCAGCCCAAAAGCTAACAAATGCTAATGGCATTTTCATGTACTCATAAATACGTTTTAAAAGTTGCGGCTTTTTTTAACCCCTTGGTCCGAGTATGCTGTGATAAAGAGGAATGAGGCAGGTACCTTTTTGAGCCCGAGTGCCCAAACTGGATTGCTGAACCAACTTATGTGTCTCAAAGTGCCAACCCCGCAATTAGACCTGAATACTGATTTATTTTAGAAAAAACACTTCATACGACTGTTTGAATTATTTATGTGCTTAAGTCTTAGAAGAAAAATACAGTATAAGAAGATGAATATATTTGCCCCAGTTCACACATGGATATATATTGCCCCCGCTCACACATGGATATATTTGCCCCGCTCACACATGGATATATTTACCCCCAGCTCACACATGGATAAATTTACCCCCAGCTCACACATTGATATATTTACCCCCAGCTCACACATTGATATATTTGCCCCAGCTCACACATGGATATATTTGCCCCCAGCTCACACATGGATATATTTGCCCCCAGCTCACACATTGATAAATGTTCCCAGCTCACACATTGATATATACCCCCCAGCTCACACATGGATATATTTGCCCCCAGCTCACTGATTGATATATGCCCCCAGCTCACACATGGATATATTTGCCCCCAGCTCACACATTGATATATGCCCCCAGCTCACACATTGATATATGACCCCCAGCTCACACATTGATATATGACCCCCAGCTCACACATTGATATATGCCCCCAGCTCACACATGGATATATGCCCCAGCTTACAGATTGATATATGCCCCCAGCTCACACATTGATATATGCCCCCAGCTCACACATTGATATATGACCCCCAGCTCACACATTGATATATGCCCCCCAGCTCACACATTGATATATGACCTCATGCTCACATGGACATATATTGGCCCCCTTCTCACTTGGGCCTCCTGTCTGCACGGCAAGCTTCTTCCTCCAAGTGCGCGCTTGCAAATGATGCTGCCCGACACCTCGTTGAGATCCAATAGCTGCAATCTCACAGCTGGTAGACCTCAACGAGCGGCCGGGCAGCATCATTTGCCAGCACGCGGTCGGAGGAAGAAGTAAGGCAAGCCTATGGCTCGCATGCCGACACTGTCGGCCCCGCGTG
Organism: Leptobrachium leishanense; assembly: GCA_009667805.1. Classification (NCBI taxonomy): domain Eukaryota; kingdom Metazoa; phylum Chordata; class Amphibia; order Anura; family Megophryidae; genus Leptobrachium; species Leptobrachium leishanense. The sequence goes on from CM019072.1 coordinate 44,213,913, forward strand.
CCAGGTGTGGCACACGTGCCATAGGTTCGCCATCACTGGTATAGACATTCTTTTCATTTTTTTGCAAAAAACTTTTTATATGTTTTACACAACATTTTTCATATTCTTTTTTTTTTAAGACTTTATTTTGTAACAGACCTTTTTATTCTTTTTTAAAGGACTTTATTATTTGGACACATTTTTATTGATTTACATTCCTATTTAAGAGAAAAGGAGCGTTTTTTTTTTTTGTTGCAGTTTGGCGGAATTCACCAATGCCAATTCAGTGGTTTTTCCCAACGTCCGATAACTGTTTCAGCGACTCCAGTTTCGGCAAAATACGGTGACCGTTCGCTAGTGAATCACCATATTTTCGGTGAAATGGAATCACCAAAATGGGCCGAGACGCAAAACACTGAAATTTCGGTATTTTGGGAATAGACCCTTAAAAAAGATGTTGAGCAGATCAAAATCCACATTCATGACGCAGATGCATGTTATTTGTATTTTTACAGTTGTTGTTGTGTGTCTAGGGTATCTGTGGCCTGGGGGTGGCTGCTCTAATTCAGAAATAAACGATTAGTAGATTTACCCCATTAACGCATGGGCTGTGTACACGCGAGTGGCCGCCTACATCTGTGCTTGAACATGCTCTCGGCCGTGCTCCTGTGATAACTTTACCTGATCTTGTTGGAGTGCAGCCGATAGTAAGAGCGCTACGTTCAAGTACAGATGAAGGCGGCCCGCATGATAGAGGGGTAAATCTACTAAGCTGTTCTTTCTGAATAAGGGCCGCCGGCCACAGATAGTCAACACAGGCCCCATGTTGAAAAAATTAAATGCAGCGTGGGGTGGAAATAATTAATAAAAAATGGGGGGAGGGGGGTAATAGAATTAGGGATGTCTGGGAAATAATCAATAAAATGGGGGGGGGGTGAAATAATTACCTTTCCTGGCAGCCTGCTCTGGTCGGGAGATGTGGAGGGCTCTTTCATGCCATGGAATCACTGAGCCGCGTCTGACAGAAGGCAGCACGCAGGTCAGCTGAAGACACATGGCTCCTGCTCCCGGCTCCTTGCACTGCACAAACGCTTCCGGGCTGGCCTGCACACAGACACAGACCACCTGGAAGCTGAGTGCAAACGCTGCGCTGGGAAGATGTGAAAGTCACATCTCTCCCACCGCAAGGGCTGAGCTGCTACCGGACGCCGTCTACTAAACAGCAGCCTAGGTAGTGGCAGGCCCAATCTCTCCCGGTAGTTCCGATGGCCAGTACATGCCTGGGTGTAAACCAAAGGGAACACTGAACAATAGGGAAGTATAGGAGGTGGCTCGGCAATACAGGAATGGGGCTGGTCAGATGTACACCATACACAGGACTGAACACATCAAGCATACAGGACAGGAAAGGGGCTGAAGAACAGATTGGTGGACAGGACAGGAACTGGACTGGACAGAAGATACGCAGAACAGCAAAATAAAGACAAAGAGAGCCGGACAGGTAGAGGGCTGACTATAACCAGAAATCAGGAGACACAGAGAAACTAAAAGACACTCTGGAAAAAGCCTGCCAGACAGGCGAAACACGTTGAGAGTTTCTAGACATGAAACTATATGTTTTTAACTGTATGATGGGGTAACTTTTGCCCCTGCTTTGTTAAGGTTATGCATGCAGTGCATGGTTGACTTGGTATAATATCCATACTAGCGTCTGGCAGCTGAATAGATACTTGACTAGGAGGTTCAATTGACTGGACAGTGGTCCTTTTTAAAAATATCCTCTGTGTTTGCTGAACTATTGGAATCTGGTAAGCATGGCCGGTATTGACTGAACACATTTCTGCTCCTGCAGAGAAAATCTGGGCCTTTTTGTTGCTACATGATTTACTGTTGACTGCAGGTTAGAGGCTAGTTACCACAATTGTTGTCACGGATCCCTCTGATTACCAAAATAGTGGTCCCTTTACGCAGACCGCTCTCTACCCTTCCGATCCTTGAATGGTCGGCACAACTAGAAAGACAATTAACCAGACAATAGATAGACAAGAGGTAACACCAGACAGAGGTACAGAATAGGGTATTGTCACGAATCCTTCTGACTACCAAGATAGTGATCCCTTTATGTGGATCGCTCTCTACCCTTCCGATCCTTGAATGGTCGGCAAAACTAGATAGACAATTAACCAGGTAATAGATAAACAAAGGGAAACACCAGACAGGGGTACAGACCAGAGTATACGTTCTCCCTAGGACCTTAGTTATAGCAGAGGAAATCTGATGTGTGCTTAGGGTGCCACATAGACTGACCTCGGTACCAACGTTAAGGGCAGAACCAAGAGCAGAGTAAATGCCAATACCAGGGGTTATACACAGAATGGTTTGTTTGCCAATGCCAGGGGTCATACACAGGAGGGTTCGTTTGCCAATGCCAAGGGTCATACACAGGAGGGTTCGTTTGCCAATGCCAAGGGTCATACACAGGAGGGTTCGTTTGCCAATGCCAAGGGTCATACACAGGAGGGTTTGTTTGCCAATGCCAAGGGTCATACACAGGAGGGTTCGTTTGCCAATGCCAAGGGTCATACACAGGAGGGTTCGTTTGTCAGAAGCAAGGTGAGATACAGAAATCGCCAAAATACACAAGAGCTCTGCGGGAAGTGAATACCACGTCAGGGCACCGGCATGGTAGTGAGACTGGGCTTTAAACCCGGCGGGTCCGCGTCATAACGCCAGGCCCCGCCCCTCGGCGTCCCACGTGAGCGCACCCGGTAGCGTACATCATTCGGCGCCTGGCCAGCGAGCAGCGAGGAATCCCAGCCCCCTGACCAGCCGTGACAGAACCCCCCCTCCACGGGCGGCCACTGGACGACCCCCAGGGGCACGGGGGTGCGCCAAATAGAAGGCCTTCACTAGCCTAGGAGCATGGACTTCTGCAGCCGGAATCCAAGAACGATCCTCCGGACCGTAACCCACCCAATCGACCAAGTACTGCAAGGACCCCCTAGATATCCTGGCACCCAGAATGGCCTTAACCTCGAACTCCTCCTCACCCTCCACAGAGATAGGAGGCGGTGGAGCATGGACCTTGGTGTACCGGTTACACAACAACGGCTTCAAAAGGTGTACATGGAACACATTATGTATCCTTAAAATGGGAGGGTAACGCCAAAGCATAGGAGACAGGGTTGATTCGCCGCAGAATCTTATAGGGGCCGATATACCTAGGAGCCAACTTCATGGAAGGCACTAAGAGCTTAATGTTACGTGAAGAAAGCCAAACCCTGTCCCCAACTTGATACACAGGTGCCTGCCTCCTGTGTCTGTCGGCCTTGGTTTTCTGGATGGCACTACTCTCCTGTAGTGCCCGTCTCACTCTCCCCCAAGTCTCTTTCAATGATGCCAGTTGCTCATCCAAAGCAGGAATCGTGGTATCAGGAAACGTAGCGGGGAGCACGGGAGGATCAAAACCATAAACAGCGAAGAAAGGAGAATGTCCTGTGGACTCACTCACTGCACTGTTCAAGGCATACTCGGCCCATGGTAACAGGTCTGACCAGTTATCTCTTGTTGTTCTGATATAAAGCACCTGAGATATTTCTCTACATTTTGGTTTGCTCGTTCTGCTGCTCCGTTGGTCTGGGGGTGATAGGCCGAAGAGAAAGAGAGGTCTATCCCCACATTCTTACAAAACCCTCTCCAGAATCTGGAGATGAATTGGGTCCCCCTATCAGAGACAATCTCCAGAGGGACACCGTGTATGCGGACCACGTTGGAAATGAATATGGGCACCAGTTCGGCTGCCGAAGGTAGTTTCCGAAGAGGAACATAGTGACCCATCTTGGAAAATCGATCTATGACCGTAAGTATCACTGTATTCCCCCTTGACTCAGGTAACTCTACTATAAAATCCATGGCTACATGTGACCATGGTCGTTCGGGGATCGGCAAAGGCTGGAGTAACCCAATGGGTGCTGTTTTGGGACTTTTCTGCCTTGAGCACACCTCGCACACAGCTATGTAATCTTTAACATCTCGGCGTAACGTGGGCCACCAGAGGAGTTTACTGATATTAGACACAGTCTTGGTGATACCCATATGCCCAGAAGTTTTATTATCATGATAGATGTTAAGTACTTCCTCTCTTTCGTTCTCAGGTACAAAGAGTTTCGCAGGAGGTTTTCCCCCAGGAGCTGCACCCTGGACGGTCTGCAACCTTTTCATTAGGGGAGACGAGACACTAATCGTGGTAGAGGCTATAATCCTTTCCTGGGGTACAATGGGATGCTGATCTTGGATATTGTGTTCATAAGATTCATACTGTCTCGACAATGCGTCTGCTTTAATGTTTCTGGACCCAGGTCTATAGGTAAGCACGAAATTAAAACTTGAGAGAAACAATGACCATCTCGCTTGTCTGGAATTTAAACGTTTAGCATCACCAATGTACGTGAGATTCTTATGATCGGTTATGATAACGATGGGGTCCTTAGACCCCTCTAATAAGTATCTCCATTCGGCCAAGGCCGCGATGACTGCTAACAACTCTCTATTTCCAATGTCATAGTTCTTCTCTGCCGGGGACAATTTCCGAGAATAGAAGCCGCATGGATGCAAGGGTTTGTCGGGTGCCTCCCTTTGGGACAAGACTGCGCCAAGACCTAGTTCGGAGGCGTCAACTTCTACTTGGAAAGGCAGAGCCGGATCTGGATGTCGGAGAACAGGGGCAGTAGTGAATGCCTGCTTAAGTGCCTCAAAGGCTTGAGTGGCTTGAGGTGTCCATTTCTGATTTCCCACCCCTTTCTTTGTCATAGCCGTGAGGGGAGCTACCAAGGCCGAAAAATCTTTAATGAACCTTCGATAATAGTTCGTAAATCCCAGAAACCTCTGGATGGCTTTAAGCCCTTGGGGTAGAGGCCAGTCAAGAATAGCTGAGAGCTTTTTAGGATCCATTTGAAAACCCTCAGGGGTTATTATATAACCAAGGAATTGCACAGTTACTATGTCGAATAGACATTTTTCTAGTTTGCAGTACAATCCAGCCTTCAATAGTTTTTCCAATACTTGTTTTACGTGGACATGATGAGTGTCTACATCCGGAGAGTATATCAGGATGTCATCCAGATATACTATAACGAATTCTTGCAAAAAATCCCTTAGGGTGTCGTTTATAAGGTCCTGGAAAACGGCTGGCGCATTACACAACCCAAAAGGCATCACCAGGTATTCATAATGCCCGCTACGTGTATTAAAAGCCGTTTTCCATTCATCTCCCTTTTTAACCCTGACCAGGTTGTACGCTCCGCGTAAATCAAGCTTCGTATAAACACAGGCCCCTTTTAATCGGTCGAACAATTCTGTTATGAGAGGTATGGGATACGCATTTCTTATAGTTATCCTGTTCAAACCTCTATAATCGATGCAAGGTCGCAGATCTCCCTCTTTCTTGGAAACAAAAAAGAAACCTGCTCCTGCTGGAGAAGAGGACCGTCTAATGAATCCTCGTTCCAGATTCTCCCTTATGTATTCCTCCATAATGTCGTTCTCTTTTTGTGATAAAGGGTATACGTGACCCCTAGGAGGCATCGTACCGGGGAGTAAATCAATAGCACAGTCATATGGACGATGTGGTGGTAGGACCTCAGTCCTGGCTTTAGAGAACACCTCCTTTAATGCCAGGTAACATTCAGGGACCTCTGTGGACAAAGGAGGGGCTGTGGCAATATTGAGGCTACCAATCACATTAACTCTGCCAGGCACTTAGACTGACAACTATGACCCCAACATTTTATGTCTCTCAGGACCCAATCGACAACCGGGTTGTGCTCTGTTAACCATGGAAACCCAAGAACGACAGGACATGAGGGTGATTCAATAATTTGAAATCTTATTGTTTCCTGGTGCAAAATTCCTGTTTTCATACATACATCGATAGTGTCGTGAGTGATATGTGGGCATGACAGGGGTTTACCATCTATGGCTTCCACCATTAGAGGTCTCTCTTTAATAACCAGAGGTAAGAGGTTTTTGGCAGCAAAATTCTTATCCATGAAATTGCCTGAGGCCCCAGAGTCTAGGAACGCCTCAGTCTTGAGGTGAACCCCCTCCCAGGTTAGGGAGATTGGTAACAGAATCCTGGATTTTTTTTTTTCATTGTCCACAAAGGAGGCATACAGAGAACCAATAACCTGGGTATTGGCTGTTCTTTGACCCAGTTTGCCATATTCACCCCTACTAACCCTGGGTCTCTGAGGACACTGAAGGCGGAAGTGATCTGCCCCTGCACAATAGAAGCAGAGCCCCTTTTCTCTTCTGTGCGCTCTTTCTGCTTCTGAAATACCCGTTCCCCTATTTGCATGGGTTCAACAACTGGTAAATCTGTTCTCACATTATCCGAGGTACCTGACGTACTGGTGCGTCTGGGTAATGAGGGTAAAGGAGGCAAGACCCTTCTGGGTCTGTCTCTGGGGTGTCTCCTTTCCCTAATTTGGTCGTCCATGGCTATACAAAAATCTATCAGGTGGTCTAGATTCTCTGGTAATTTTAAGGGAGCCAGCTCAAACATAAAAGCCTCGTTCAAACCTTCGGTAAAGGCTAAGGTTAAAACGTCGTTCGGCCAAAGCACCTCAGAAGTCAAAGTCTTAAACTCGATGGCATAGTCTGCAACCCTCTTATTGCCTTGTTTGATGTGAAACAAAGACCTACCCGCATTGGTAGCCCTTCTAGAGGGATCAAAGGTACGTCTTAACTCAGAGGTAAAACCCTCATAATCGTAGATGATGGGTTTCTTATTTTCCCACAACGGCGTAGCCCACAATAAAGCTTTTTCTGTTAAATGATTAATCAGATATCCTACTTTGGCTTTATCAGACATACAAGAACCAGGGTTGTTCTCAAACAAGATCTCGAGTTGAGTCAAAAAACCCCGGCATAAGTTTGGTGTACCATCATAGCGTAGGGGTGCCTTCATACTAAGCCTATGTCCCTCAGGGGAGACTGAACTGACCCTAGGTAGTGCTGGATCTGGAGGGTTTGAGGTACCTGTATTGGACCGATTTAACAGGGTTTGCAGAGCGAGAGAAATCTGGTCCATCCTATGGTCCTGTTCCTCTTGTCTGGCTGCGATACGTGCCAGCTGGTTAGAGAGGTCTGCGGGATCCATTGGCCTGACGTAATGTCACGGATCCCTCTGATTACCAAAATAGTGGTCCCTTTACGCAGACCGCTCTCTACCCTTCCGATCCTTGAATGGTCGGCAAAACTAGAAAGACAATTAACCAGACAATAGATAGACAAGAGGTAACACCAGACAGAGGTACAGAATAGGGTATTGTCACGAATCCTTCTGACTACCAAGATAGTGATCCCTTTATGTGGATCGCTCTCTACCCTTCCGATCCTTGAATGGTCGGCAAAACTAGATAGACAATTAACCAGGTAATAGATAAACAAAGGGAAACACCAGACAGGGGTACAGACCAGAGTATACGTTCTCCCTAGGACCTTAGTTATAGCAGAGGAAATCTGATGTGTGCTTAGGGTGCCACATAGACTGACCTCGGTACCAACGTTAAGGGCAGAACCAAGAGCAGAGTAAATGCCAATACCAGGGGTTATACACAGAATGGTTTGTTTGCCAATGCCAGGGGTCATACACAGGAGGTTCGTTTGCCAATGCCAAGGGTCATACACAGGAGGGTTCGTTTGCCAATGCCAAGGGTCATACACAGGAGGGTTCGTTTGCCAATGCCAAGGGTCATACACAGGAGGGTTCGTTTGCCAATGCCAAGGGTCATACACAGGAGGGTTCGTTTGCCAATGCCAAGGGTCATACACAGGAGGGTTCGTTTGTCAGAAGCAAGGTGAGATACAGAAATCGCCAAAATACACAAGAGCTCTGCGGGAGTGAATACCACGTCAGGGCACCGGCATGGTAGTGAGACTGGGCTTTAAACCCGGCGGGTCCGCGTCATAACGCCAGGCCCCGCCCCTCGGCGTCCCACGTGAGCGCACCCGGTAGCGTACATCATTCGGCGCCTGGCCAGCGAGCAGCGAGGAATCTGCTGCCAGGCGCCCCAGCCCCTGACCAGCCGTGACAATTGTGTCCTCTCTATTAGGATTAGGGTAGTGCCTGCAGTGATGCACCATCTATACTAAGCTGTTACCCTTATTTTTCTGGTTTGTTCATCGTGTACGTCTTTTATCAGTTCATCGGTTTTCTTGCTGTTGTATGACTTTTTTCAATAAACACAATTAGTTATGTTTTCTGGGACCCAGATCCCATTTTTGCCACTCTAGACACACCTGTATGGTGTGCCGGGTTGCTTTGGGTGTTGTATTCATTTAGGAGGATTAGGCCCTTGGGATTGCGTGGTTCAGTGCACAACCTAGTGGTTCCCTGTGGGGACTGCTGTTGTTGATGGTTGAAATTAAAAGACACAAGGAAAATTACTGAGACCAAGCAGACAGGACAAGGAAGGGAGCTGAAGACCAGGAGACACAGTGAGCAGAAGACCAGGCACAATATCGGTAAGGGGGTGTTCAAGGCAAGATTTCCAAAATGGGGCAATCAATCAGAGTGGTCACAGTCCGTAGCAAGGGTCGAGACATGCGTCTGGCAGAAGGGCGGTCAAAGTCCTATAGCAGAGGTCAGATATCCGGATGGCACAGGAACAGTGGAAGGCATGGAGGGTAAGCGGAAGGATAACACGGTGGGGTACCAGGAATCACGGTGGGTTGCCAGGAATCACAGTGGGTTTTCAGGAATCACAGTGGGTTTTCAGGAATCACAGTGGGTTGTTAGGAATCTCAGTGGGTTGTCAGGAATCACAGTGGGTTGCCAGGGATCACAGTGGGTTGCCAGGGGTCAAGGTGGGTTACCAGGAGTCACGGTTTGGGTATCAGGAGAGCTAGCTGCAAGTGACTAACAGGCCGGCGCACACTGACACTGAGGAAACCACAACAATGCAGGTCTGTTCGGCGGATCGTCAGATGCATTCGTCAGTTTCTCGGCTGTTTCTTTGATCAATTTGGCAGTTTATCAATTCGTTCGTTGGTTTTCCGATTCGATTCAGTGGTTTTGCGGCAGTTTTTTGGATGCGTTCAGTGGGTCGATTCGCCCCACTTCGGGGATCCTGCAGTGAATGCTGAATTCAACTCGCCGAAGTGCGGCGAACGAGAGAGCACCGAATGTCGATGACATTTCGGTGCTCTTTGAAAAACCCGTTATATTTTCATTCTAATATGATATATAATATTCTAATAGTTTCATCTGATATCTGCTATTGATAAACCAAACAAATGCCAAGGAAGAACAATATTTAAATATTTGTTAGAAACCAGGTTAGCGTGCGATCACCAATACCAGAGTTTTTAAGTTTTTGTAATAAGATGCCATGGTCTACTGTGTCAAAGGCCTTGGCAAAATCAAGGAAGATGGCTCCAGTTAGGTTTCCTTGTTCCATGCCAGCCTGGATATCATTGGAAACTTTTAAAAGGGCAGTTGTGGTTGAATGATTTGGACGGAAAATTGCATGAAAAGGTATGACACTGAGGACTATACAGTTGTGTTCAAAATTATTCAACCCCCACTGAAATTGAGTGTCTTGGCCAGTTTGACATTGATTTTGATCATTCAGTCATCTTGCTTACAATTAAATCAAAGAGGCACGTGTAGGTCAGACAAACATAACATAACATTTATAATGAAATAACCACAAATGTCTTTTCTGTGCTCACATCATTATCAGTTTTATTCAACCCCCAAGTGACATTCAATCTTAGTACTTAGTACAACATCCTTTTACAGTTATAACAGCTTTTAAACATGAAGCATAGCTTGACAAAAGTGTCTTGCAGCGATCTACGGGTATCTTCGCTCATTCGTCATGGGCAAAAGCCTCCAGTTCAGACACATTCTTAGGCTTGCGCACTGCAACTGCTTTCTTTAAATCCCACCAGAGGTTCTCAATCGGATTTAAGTCAGGTGACTGCGATGGCCACTCCAAAATGTTCCAGCCTTTAATCTGCAACCATGCTCTAGTGGACTTGGAGGTATGCTTGGGATCATTGTCCTGTTGAAAGGTCCAACGTCTCCCAAGCCTCAGGTTTGTGACGGACTGCATCACATTGTCATCCAATATCTCCTGGTACTGAAGAGAATTCATGGTACCTTGCACCCGCTGAAGCTTCCCTGTACCTGCAGAAGCAAAACAGCCCCAAAGCATGATTGACCCCTCGCCATGCTTCACAGTAAGCAAGGTGTTCTTTTCTTCATAGGCCTTGTTCTTCCTCCTCCAAACATAGCGTTGATCCATGGGCCCAAACAGTTCTAATTTTGTTTCATCAGTCCACAGAACACTATCCCAAAACGTCTGTGGTTTGTCCACATGACTTTTGGCATACTGCAGTCGACTCTTCTTATTCTTTGGAGACAGCAAGGGGGTGCGCCTGGGAGTTCTGGCATGGAGGCCTTCATTACGCAGTGTGCGCCGTATTGTCTGAGCTGAAACTTCAGTACCCACATCTGACAAATCTTTTCTCAGTTCCTCAGCAGTCACACGGGGACTTTTCTCCACTCTACGCTTCAGGTAGCGCACAGCAGTCGAAGTCAGCATCTTCTTTCTGCCACGACCAGGTAGCATTTCAACAGTGCCCTTTGCCTTGAATTTGCGAATGATGCTTCCTATGGTCTCTCTTGGTATGTTTAACATCTTTGCAATCTTCTTATAGCCATTGCCCTTCCTGTGAAGAGTAATCACCTCTTCTCTTGTCTTCCTGGACCATTCTCTTGACTTCACCATGTTTGTAACCACACCAGTAAATGTCTAGAAGGAGCTGAGTATCACAGTCATTTTAAAGCTGCCTAATTGGTGCTTATTATGCTTTATTGCTGCTCCGTGACATCCACAGGTGTTTTTAATACCTGATTGAAAACACTTGAATGAACCTCTGATCTTCAGAGTGGTAGTCTTTAAGGGGTTGAATAATTGTGTCAATGAAGAATTCACAAAAGAAACATTTACTACTGTATTACAAAACCAATTGATGTCATTTTAGTTGCATATGGTTCTTTAAAAAGTCCTTGTAGGATTTCATTCTGAATACAATTACAAATGTACACTAAATTCCCTAAAACCCTTTACAGCATTGGGGGTTGAATAATTTTGAACACAACTGTATGTCAATAAATATTGCATATTAGTTAGCATATGAACTATGCACATTCAAATATATGACGAAAGGACAGGGAAAAGAGAATTTGATGTGTTGACTTTGTTTTTATCATACCGGGGCTTCTTCCTCTTTTACTTCAGTCTCTATGGTATTGCCCGAAGTGGAGGAGGAAATCGAGGGAGGGGAAAGAGTAGGCTCTGTGATAGAGAAATCATAAAAAAGGAAATTAATATGGGTTTAAGAGGTAGCAACATTGAAGTAAATAAGACAATATAAAGGAAATTTCAGTAATATATGTAGAATTGTTGAAAAAGTAAGGGAAGAAAAGAAACTTTGGCGATTATAAACCAACTTCAAAGAAAAATAAATATCTATAAGAAACTGGAACAAGCGATGAGAATCAAAATATTTTTGTGAATTTTAACTAACCATTGACAATTTGAGAAGGCCTAGACTCCATCTCATTTTTCTGAGTATTATCTGTGTCCTGAGGATGTAAATATAATATTAGAGTTAGAGTTCATGTCATCTATTAAAGAGGCCAAATAGTAAAATATATAGTAAGGCAAAAGGCATAAAATATGTGTAAAGAATTGAGATTATTCAATATAATATCTAATTACACTAACCTCATCTTGAGAAAGTGACTGAGTTCGAATAAGAGAACGCCTTTTCTTCACAAGGTCGGCATCCCTTAGGTGACCTAAACCACCAGGTTTTCGAGGAGGAGCAACTGGCATTGGCCCAGTAGAAGAATTTTTTCCCTCTTCCCAATTGCTTTCTGATACACTCCCATTAACACTTAGCCTTTTTCGAACACGGGGGGGTGGGATAACAGCTCCATGGGATGAGTCACTGGGCACTTCATTTCTGAGTGTTACAGTATTCAAATGCTGTGTCTCATTATTTGCTAAAGATTCATCTGACACTTCCTTAGGTTTAATGTGTTCTTGATTGTCTGGAATATTTTTCTGTTCAGGGCCTGGTACATCCACATTCTTTTGTCCGAAGCCTTTTGATTCTTCCTTCTCAAGAGAACCTGTTGTCTTCTCCTTTTCCCCAGAGTAAGACTCCGGCATACTGGTTTCTACAGAGTGACTTACTGATGTGTCTTGCTTGTCAACCTGTACCCTCTTCAGATCTCTTGTTTCACACTGGATTTTCTGATTATTATTTTTTCCTGATGAAGAAGCAGGTATTTCTCTTTCTTCATGGGAAGGCATGGATGACTTATTTCCACCTGAACAAGTACTAGACATGTCCTTTAGTTCTAGAACTTGATTTTTGCCAGCAGCTGGTATTAACCTATTATGAGAGGCCGTTGTTACAATATTGTCTTCCTTGCTGGTTGAGCTTAGTATTGTCTCTGTTTGGGGTTTAGAACGTTCATTTTCTTCTGTCTTGGTGTTTAAAACTCTATGTTCTTTTTGTGCAAAAATAGACAAATCATGCTTTTCTAAAATAGAGTCAATATTTTGAAGATTAATGCCTTTGGGTTCTGCAGACGGGCTCTTCTCTGCACTAGTAAAGTGAGAGCGGATCTGACAGAGATATGTGAGAATGATGAGTTTGTCAGGGACAGTGCACAGAAGCATATCGGAGGGAGAAATAAGTGGGGGTATTCCAAGAGCAGCAAACCTATCAAATGCCTGTAGAAAAAAAAAAAGAGATCCATTAGCAAAATCTTTGACAAATCAAAGTTAATTAGTCTGTCAGTGTGTCATTGTGTGATTTGATGAACAGAACTCTGAGGGGTAGAATTAAGTACAAAGAAGGTTCCTCGAATGGATGTCAGTGGCACAATGACTTTAATACATTCTATCTTTTTCATCATGGTTCTTAGTTATCTCGCTTTCTTATAAACTCACTTTCTTATTGTTTTCTTTTATATTTAATGGGTCCAATTCTTCAATGTTACTGTAAAAAGAAAGAATATTGGAGAGATTAGGGGAACCGATACAGACATGATGCAACATAACCCCTTTTAAACACTAAAACAGAGTGTCTCATGTAACGTCATCGAAGCTTACTTCCCTTCACGTTTCCAGGATTGATGTTCTTTTGAAAAGACTATTGTGATTAGCATTTCTTGTTTCCAACCCTACTTAGGTTTTTTTTAGTAATAAGAGCTCCATGTTTTCTGACTCATCAGCATTCTGTATCACCAACTGTACTCTCTCCTCACATCATCCTAATTGTGCATGCTACACATCATTTGAATTGCATAGATTTTCAACCTATAAGTTTATATAATATGCAATTTTAGACTTGATAGGACATCATTTGCATATCTATACAGTTGTAATACCTACACATTTTTCTTGCATGGTATCAACCTATACACCATCTTTTAAAATTTGACTTTCCAAACATGTTTTATAATTACCCCTAATCATCCCATCAGCAGTATCTGATTTATTCCATCCCTCATTCAATTTTTGTTGTTGTCACAAATAAGGTCTATTTCCTTACTCACATTTTTTCTGGGTGGAAGTGATGAAGTATCGCACAGAATGCCAATCCATTTCTCCATGATGTGGTAAAATTATTTATACGCACACCACGGTATCCTGAAGTGACCTCCTGACACCAGTGCAGAAGTGAGTCGGTACTGCTATATGCAACCTAAAGAAAAAAATTAATATACGCATACGTAATTAAGACATCAAACCTGGTTTTCACTACAAAGAATAGAGCTACCATGTATTGCGCATGTTAGAAAGTATGTAGGATTGTTCCCATCCCTAACTAATTATTGTATTGAACAAATAATACAGAATTTTACTACAGAATACAGTACCAAGATACCAATGTAGTATATTAATTAGCAAAATGTATGACTAAGTACCATACAAACTACAACAAGCGACCAAACAATATCCACCACAACCTGCCCAGAAGCTTAGATGCATTATCATGAACAGCCATTAGATGCCCCTACTGCTGCATGCATGCAATATGTTCAAGAAAATGTAATCTGCAAGCAGCACAGAAAAGATCTCAATATTTATAGCCCAATCAAAGCACCAACACTCACTGCAGCCAAAAATAAACTCTGCAACACCCCTGGAAGAAACATTTTTTAAACTTTGCAAGGCTTACATGCGGAGCAAAGGGAGGCTGTCATTTCTAAATTATTTACTGTAGCTTTAGAGGGCTCGATTTCATAAGAGCCATTAAAATTTGAGTGACCTGTTAACTCTTAAGGCTTCACTCTCCATGGGAGATGCAACTGCACTGGGAACTGGTGAATAACAAGCGATACATTTGGTGTCCAGGCTTGAGGGCCAAGAAAAAAAAAAACTTTTAACCATTTTCCAAAAGTTGGTGTTAAGTGATTGTACAAATCCATCTTAAAAACAATAAAACGTTGAAAACTCATCTCACATCTGTCGTTGAATAAGAGGGTGCTAGCATAGCGGATGAACCCGTAATTGGTCTGGTTTTAGGCAGATTATATATATCCACCCGTGCTAAATGGCTGCTCACAAGATATACCTGTATATCTTGTGAACAGCAATTTAGCATGGCTGGATATATATATATATATATATATATATACGTTGTTGTGACATCTTACACTTTGGACTTGGGGTACATGGGCCTAGAAATGTATTAGAGAGGTGCGGGCCTGTAGGTTCATATTGTTTCCCTGGCCTTTCCTTTGTTAAAGTATCTACAATTTTAGATGCACGGTGTTTGTGTTTTCAGTACCCTATTCCCTGATGTCTGTGTTATATTAATATTCCCATATGTACTGTATGTATTTATTGTTGAGTCTCCTGTGGTATAACTGTAACTGTATACTGTATATGCTGTGCTGTTCTTTTCATTTGTGTATTTGTGAGTAATGGATTCCTTTGTTTTCACATGCTTCCATCAACCCCCCTTCCCCCAGCAATGACCTTGAACCGGATTGTTGTGCCACTTCTAAACTGTTGTTTCAATGCTGGGTGTGTTTCCATTGTCTATTTATACCTTCCCCCTGTGTGTGTTTTTACCTAACATGAAACTGTAAAATAAAGTCAGTCTCAGTCTGGTTTTTACCCTGCAAGGATCTCCAGTTATTGCCTGGGTTCTGGGCCAGAATCAGTAATCTTGAGGTATTGTACCTTGTTTTGCTTGTTTTTTTTTTGTAGTGTGGCCCCTTGTTTTTATTTATCTATGCTTATATTAATGGATGATTGAAGAGGAGCCATCCAAGGAGAAGCCACACTTAAGATATTTATTAGTGGGTT
This sequence comes from Leptobrachium leishanense, assembly GCA_009667805.1. NCBI lineage: Eukaryota > Metazoa > Chordata > Amphibia > Anura > Megophryidae > Leptobrachium > Leptobrachium leishanense. The sequence goes on from CM019072.1 coordinate 44,229,302, forward strand.
TTTTTTTATATTGCCTATACTAATTGGTGTAATTGACTGCACTACTGGTTCTTGTTTCACACTTTTTGTTTGATGGTACCTCAGCTTGCACCTGAAATTATAACTTTGTTATTTTCTTAACAATGCCCAAACTGGAACTGGAATAGGGCTTGAGCATGTATCTAATGGTGACCACCAGGAGGTGGGTTTTCTAGGAAGCTTTCCCCACACAACGGCAATACCAGAACTCTGATCTGAGACACGATATTGCTTTCAATAAAGCAAATAAGTGTTCCAAACAACAAATAGGTCCAAAGATGTTGAACCTATTTAGACAGATTTTGCCCCTGAGGCTGCTGCAGAAAAAGATCTACAACATACCTTGACCAGATTCCTTCTTCATGAACCTACATTTCTTTATGAATGCAATATCTCATCCCTTGCTGTATTATCACTGCCCAGTTATACCCACCTCCAGCACCAGATGCTACCATCTTCTTTCTCCGTGGGCATTGCTTCTAGACTGTGATAAATTTCTCCGGGTATTAATGTTTCGGAAGCATCCAAAATTCCAAATCCCAAATTTAGTGTTTACAACAAAATACAGGTCTATTCACTAACGGTCTATTCAAAGAAAGGTGAACCTCAGGAGAATGACTGGAATTTGGAGAATAACTTTCCAAATCGGCTGTTTAGTCTAGATTGTTCTCTTCTGCCATTTCTCATCGTTTTCACCTTAATAACCCTGTAAAGGTGAAACTCAGGAGAATTGGCAGGAGAAGTGAACAATCTAGACGAAATAGCTGATTTGGAAAGTGAGATAAATGGGAGAATTTTTCTGGTTTAGCTATTTTGACCTAGAATTTTCTCAGATAGCTATGGTAAATTAATTTTGGATGCAATTTGGTTCAGTGGCTCGGGGATTTGGAATTTTGGATGCTTCCGAATCACGAATACCCAGAGACATTTGTTGCAATCTAGAAGCAATGCCCACGGAGAAGGAATATGGTAGCATCTGGTGCTGGAGGTGGGTATAACTGGGCAGCAATAATTCAGCAAGGGATGAGATATTGCACTCATCTTTAATTCATACTGGGATATCACAGGTAAAGTACACTTGCCATTTTTAGTTTTACACTAATTTGCCCGCTCAGATATATTCTGCAATTTTCAAAACTGCAAATTGAACAAAAAAGAAGGTGCTAGGAGTTGGATCTGAAATAATTTACACATGTAGGTGTGTAGAGGACTAGACAAATAGCAGCACTTTCTGTGCTGTTAAGGTGACACTGGCAAATGGAAACAGGAGTCAGACTGACAAATGACCTCATCACTCAAATGACAATCACAAAGGGCTTCAGTAGTTACTAGAATGCAGACATTTAAAAGGTAGAACATGCCTATCTCTGTAGCCACTGCAACAATTTTATAACCTATAGCTTAATTCTGAGAAACTGCCACACATACAAGTGCAAAACCTTAGCAAGCGAGAGCATAATTGATGCTCGAAATAATTCTAAAAGGAAGCAGAACAGGGTAAATGATACACAGTAGGGTTGTGCCATAAGAATGGAGAAAAACAGTAGGAGAATACATGATCAATGAAGCAGTAAAACAATTAGCCAGACAAAGCAGTCATCAGTAAGTGACCGGAGAGTGATTAACCTTATGCTTAAATCTAACATGGATCAGCAGGATCGGAGTACCTCTTCGATTTAATGTTCTGCAAATAAAGACGTGTTGTCAAAGGAAGAAGTATCTAAAAAGGCATCAGAATTCTCACAGGGAGCAGGAATGGCTTATTGACAACCTGCTGGTTTTTAGAATGTATTGTGAAAGTTGAAGTAACACCCTGTAGTGTTTTACAAGCAAGCAGGCTAAAGTGAGGTAAATCTAGCAGGAAATATAAGAGGTACAGGATGTTATGCTTCTTTGTAGCTTCAAGTAATGACTAAAATATGCAGCATAGTTGCAACAATTAATGGCTTTTGCATATTTCTTATAAAATGTATTTGACTCAGAATAATGTTTCAGTGGAAATGGTTCACCAGTGATATGCTATTACAGATTTAAAAATAGATGGGAAGCTTTACGAGATGCAGGCAGTTACCAGGTGGCAGATTTAAGACAAAATACAGTATAATGAAGTTAAATCGTCCTAACATGAATAAAATTATATTCTGATAGGGTGTGAAGAAAGTGCACTGGTGAAATTATTGTGCAGCTATATGAGAATACATCTACACGTTTCTCCATAGAAACTCTTGGCTTGATCAATAGATTTCCATACGCATATCTATTCTTTATAGGTAGCGTAATAATAGTGGGGTTTATATAATTTCTACTTCAGATGCTTTTTAAAAGTTCTTGACTAATCTAGGTAAAAAAAAAAATATACTCACTATTAATATTGTTAACTGCATAATTTTTTTTACCCAAAATATGATTGGAAAGTCAAACTTTTCTTTAAATTTTTTTTAAAAGGTATTTAATTCTCTGTAACACTGATGAGGTTTATTTGCCACACTGAGAATTGTGTAAAATCAAAAGGCATTTGAGAATTTAGGGAATTTAAAGTCTCAGCGGCTCATATAATTACCTCAGCCAGAATAGAATCCACTGTTTTATAGTAATAAATTATATCTACCTATCTATATATGAAAGGGAAAGTCCTTCCACCGACCTGGTCTGATCATGCTCCGGTTTCTTTTTCCCTGACCTCTCCCCTTTTCCGGTCAAGGGAGCGTACGTGGCATCTGAACACCTCCTTCTCCGTGCGGAAATTGGTGAAGCCCTTAAGCAATACTTTGAGACCATTGTCTCCCTGGATCTCTCCCCTCACACGATCTGGGAAGCCCATAAGTCTACACTTCGGGGTCTCCTTATAGCCTACGCAATGGCTCGGAAGCGGGCTCGGACGACCGAGGTCACCTCACTGCTGGATGAGATCAGGGACCTGGAAACTTCTCATAAGGCTGACCATTCGGCGGCAACATATCAACCACTTTTGTACTGCCGGAAGCGTCTTAATGACCTTTTTCTGTCCGATATACGCTTCCTGCCGGTCAAATCCCAGTCTTTTTTCACCTTGCAGGAGAACAAGCCTGGCTGGTTGCTGGCCAAGCTTTTGCGCCGCCGTCAGGAGAGTTCTCACATACCGCACATTAGACTCCCGGATCAATCCCTGACCCCCCGCCCTGACAGGATACTGCAGCAGTTTGTTAACTTCTATCAGGACCTTTATAGCGGCGGGGCCGTAAATGGAAATCATGAGTCGAGGACACATGTCGCCCAATACCTGACTGACAACATAGTGCGCCGCTTTACGGAAGTGTAGGCATCGCCTTGGATACACTGATCCTCCTGGAGGAACTCGCAGCTGCCCTTAAACCTATGAAGCCCAATAAATGCCCTGGACCGGATGGCTTCCACATGGAATACTATAAAACGTATGCGTCTACCCTCTCCCCTCACTTGCTTTCCATGTTTAATTCACTCCGGGAGGGCTCGCGCTTCTCTCCCCATGCTCTGTCGGCTACCATCGCGGCGATTCCCAAACCTGATAAGGACCTGACGGAATGTAAACATGTTAGGCCTATTTCACTATTGAATTGCGATGTCAAGATCCTAACTAAAATCCTTGCTGACCGCCTTAAGCCCTTACTGCCGTCTCTGGTGGGCGCAGATCAGGTGGGGTTCATCGCAACGACGAGACGCAATGACAAGGGTCCTTGATGCTATTACAATGTCCTCCATTAGCGGTCAGGGCCTTCTCCTCCTCTCTACTGATGCGGAAAAGGCCTTCGACAGGGTCCGCTGGAAACCTTTGGTCTGCCCTCTCACTTCATGCCGTGGATATGCTCCTTTATGACGCCCCTTCAGCGAGGGTCCAGGTTAATGGTGCTCTCTCGTCATCGGTCCCCATTTCTAATGGGACGCGCCAAGGCTGCCCTTTATCTCCGCTCCTATTCTGCAAGCTTTCTGGAGACAGTCCGCCGTAACGATCGGATCCAGGGACTTCGAGGGGCCTGGAGAGTACACAAGGTCTCGGTCTACGCCGATGACCTGATGTTTCTCCTCCCGAACCCGAGGGAGTCCATGCCGCCTTTGCTGGAACACCTCCATACCTTTGGCGCTCTCTCGGGTTATAAGATCATCCTGGATAAATCCCAAATGCTAGGTCTCCGTATGTCCCCGCTGGACATTTCCCATGTCCGATCCACTTTTCTTTTTACGTGGTGTGAGTCCCGGATTAAATATCTGGGCATCTTTTTGATCTCAACTATGGCCAATTGCTGCAGACTTTCCGTACTGACCTGTCCTCTTGGACTCATCTTCCTCTCTCATGGTTGGGCAGAGTCAGCGTTCTTAAGATGAACGTGATGCCTCACCTCTTATATGTCCTACAGGCGCTGCCTCTGTCCCTCCCACATTTGTTTTTTGTGACCTAGACTCCTTATTCCTTGTCTTTGTGTGGCCTAAAGGCTGCTCGAGGGTGCGGATGACCCTTCTCCGCCACCCTAAGTTAGAAGGCGACTTGGCCCTACCAGATGGGAAATTGTACTACTACGCTGCACAACTTACGTGACTTCTCGACTGGATGCTTGATCGATCTGACAAACTCTGGTTGGATATTGAGCAACTGATGACGTGCAAGCCCCTGAGGACCGTTCCGTGGCTGGCATCTCGACTCTTAAAGCCGGGTTTGCCCCCCTATGGGCTGTATCAGGACACACTCCTGGTGTAGAGGAAGATCAGGGGACTGTTTGGCCTCTCCCCTTCATTGTCACCCCTCGTACCCCTTCAAGGCAATCCGGCGTTCGACCCCGGCTTAGGGCCCAGTCTCCATACCCATTTCACGGATGGTTCCAGGCTGTTTCTGTTCCAGATTCTGCATGACGACATTGTACGACTGCCAGAGTCAGATGCTCCACTGTCCTCTGGGGACCACTTTGATTTTTTATGCCTGCGACACTATGTGGACTCCCTTCCTAAAGGCTTTCGCCCCGAGACTGCTCACGCCCTTCTAAACATTCTGCAAGATGGCCCTGCCGCTCTCTAAAAGTATCTCTACACTTTATGCCCTTCTTCACAAATCTGACGCCTCCCTCCAGTCCTTTTGTGGCCGGTGGGAGAATCTGCTGGCTCTTGAATTCACCCCCGAGTTATGGTCTAAGACGATATACCTCACACTCTACGGCTCGCAGGCGTTCAAGATGATTGAGACTTCCTACAAACTGTTGACATTCTGGTACTATACTCCACACCAGAAGTCGCACTTCTCACTCTCCTGCGACTCGGTTTGTTGGCGGTGCGAGGTGCAAACTGGCACGTACCTTCATGTTTGGTGGTCATGCAGTTTTACTGCCCTTCTGGCGCTTGGTAGAGGAGGTTGTTGTTGAGGTCTCGGGCCTGACCCTGCCCTTCTTGCCAGAGGTATATCTACTCCTCCACTTGCCGGGCGCGCAGCGAGCTTTACGCAACGCGGTAGTTTTTCACATGATACTGGCTGCTTAGCGTCTCATCCCTTCTCACTGGCGGTCACAGGCTACGCCCTCTTTTGTGGAATGGGCTGACGCAATTGAGTTTCTGAGGACTGTTGATAACTTGGTGGCTCAATAAGAGGAGAGGAACCCGGGAACATCTCCTTAAATGGTTTTACTGGGATAGGTTTTGCGCCTCCTCCGCTTTTCGCCAGCGCGCAGCGTCTCGTGTGGAGGCTGATTAAGATTGTTGATGATCTGCGATAGGTGCTGTGTCTTGGTCCGTCCTGGATTCCTGTCCACCACTGAGGCTTACCTGCGCTTGTACAGCTGGGGGTCTCTGGCGGTGTGTCCTGACTTCTCCTCACGCATTTTGGCATTGAGATTTGGCTTCTCTGCAGCTCCCCCTCCTCTCTACTGGTCTTACGTTGCTCTCTTTTAAATTTTATTGTCTTCTCCCCCATCCCCCCCTTTTTTCTTCTTTCCTTTTCTCTCTCTTCTCTTTCTCTTCCCCTCTTTCATCTTTCACCCTCCCTGCCTTCTCTCTTACTTTTCTTCTCTTTTTACCTTATATGTTCCATTCTCCTCCTACCCATCGCCGGCACCTTTATTCCTAAAGGGACATCTAGTTACCAGGCCGATTGTAGGGCGATGTTTCCTTTTGCCCTCCATCGGCTTTTTATATCTATATGTATACCTGTTCTACAATGTTTTTGTTGTAGCTGATGAGTAGACCCCTGCGTGGGCTACCACAATTGCTCGCTATTGATCTGACTATATTCTGTAATATGCTATGTATATTTACCTTTTATACAATGTTTTTGTCTTCTGCCTTAATAAACGCTTTTGATTACAAAAGAAAAAAAAGGGAAAGTCCTGACTAACTGACTCATCAATGCCTGGCTCAAACCCTATAACCTAGGAACGTGAAATTTTGAATGTCATTGTTTTTATGACGTAGGCACCCGCTAAGGAAGGTTTTTGGAAATTTCGCCCCTAAGGGGGTGAATATTTTAAACAGGATACCTATATCTCAAAAACCAGAGAGGCGTAAAATTTGGTATTTACATTGTTCTTGAAAAATAAAAAAAACACGTGTTTTAGCATTTCCCTAAAATCCAGTTGATACACTGGATCAGCAGATCAGAGGGATGCTGTTACTTCACAAAGAATGGAGTCTCTATGCAGCTCCTCTCACAGCTAGGGCTCACTCACTCCCTCACTGATCCAGCATGTCTGCTTCCCTCTCATAGCCAGGTCTCGCAAACTCTCTCAATGCTCCAGCATGGGAGCATCTGTGATATTATTGCGGGATCTCAACCCACCTAAGCTCTGTAATGGCACCAGATTGCAAGTAAAAGCACTCCACAGAAATGTGATTGAGACTACGGTGCTAACCGTTTCTGGCCGGGGGAGTCAGTGTTCATGCCATGAATACCTCTTACACCTTCAGAATATCTGTTTCAATTCAAAGGACTTCAGTTCACCCTAAAGGTTTGTTTCACAATGACCATCATCAAGTCTCAGGACAGACTTTGAAGGTAGCAGGGATTGACTTAAGAGAAGACTACTTCTCATATGGACAGTTTTACTTTGCCTGTTCCAGAGTGAGCTCACCTAACTCTTTGGAGATCCTAGTACCCGAAAGAAGAACCACTAATATAGTTTTCAAAGAAGTACTCAAATAGTTTTATTTCTATGTTCCAGATGCCAAAAATCTATTTTTTTTTAGCCACCTCATTGTCTGTTTGTATTTACAACACAAAAAAAATTATTCATGGACGCATATGAATGAAACAACTTTGTTTTGTAGCCAATACGCCCTGACTAACGTCTGCAATAAACATTACTAATTACTTTAAGACATCAACCTGTAAATTATATTACGTATAGTTTGGACAACAGCTTCATATTTTAAAAACAATTGTAACAAATCCCAAAATCCACGCGAGCAAAGCAGCAGGCAAAAGCTATATATAGTGATAATAAAAAAACCAACAGGCATTCCAATGCATATGCTAATATATAAAAACCCATTACATCAACAAATTATCATGGATAGGTGTGGGAGCTGGAAATTAGCTCTCTAGCGAACTACTCCTGATACCCAACATATGATTGGTCCTCAAAACCCTTGGGGTATTATCACTGCCATATTGCTTGGAAATACTGAAACTTTGGGGTTTTCCAGAATAGACCGCAATTGATTTAATTGATTGGAAATTCCATTTTCTTTATCTGTTGCAAGCAATCCAAATTGCAGACTTAAGTCAGGTCTCCCCCAACCTTCTAAAGTGCAATAGTTCATAAACGTCATAAAAGTTAGTGAAATAGAAATTATTTTCCTGAACAATCTGTAAACTACATATACAGTATGTGTATTAGTGGAACCTTTCATAATAGTTATAAGAGCACTTCAAACGTTACCGGTCTTTCTATCAGTTTATTTAACTATTTATCCTTTTAGTATGGAACAAACCCCCAACTAATACTACCAGCTGCCCAAGAAGTAAACTACAACTTTTATCCCATAGACTTTCATTTAGGTAGTGATTTGAATGAAAGGAAATATATATATTTACTGGTCAGAACTCTAAGGTACAAAAAAATGTGCTGCATTTTCCAAGCACAGTTAGGTATGGTATGCACTCACTTTTCAAGACCAAAACCTAATGGTTTACACACAGTAAAGCAGAATTGTAGATTAAATATATTATTAATGGCACAGGTAACAATACTGCTCCTGGTACTAGAATGAAAGAGTTGATGGACAGAAATCACTTGACATAGTTTTAGTTGGAGGCATTACAGAGCAAAGGTTATTCTGCATAAATCCAACAGGCGATTCCATGCAGCAAGCAGCATGGAAAGATTCCAGAAAGATGCACTATGCTGGGTACTATGAAGCAGGAGGAACAAATGCTCAAGGTATATACAGGTACTCCCAAGACCCAGGCACTATAGATTTGTTGCAGGGATGGAAAGTCAACATTCTGCAGAAATGAGTTAGTGACACCTTTAGGCTGTAGCAGGAACCTGTTAGTTGGACATTCCTCAGAGGATTTATTCATATATCAATGGTCTACCGGGTAGAGGTTAATAGAGTAACACTCTATAATAATGATTTTGCTGCCAGGAGCATACAAGTTAACCATTATTGCAGAATATCAGCTCATTTAATATCTCCACCACATCAGCAGAACATTGTCCCCATTAGTACAACCCACAAGGAGCATTCTTTTATCAACTCCTTCCCATGCAGAGTGTTTTTACTTTTTTGTATGAGAGGGTGTCACATACCTCCCCCTCTTGCCCTGCGCACTTGCTCAGTCTCTTCTTTTCTGCGCTCCTCTGTGGTCCAAGGGTTGCAGGAGGGGAAATGGAAAATCTGCATTCTGATAACTTCTGAGCCGTTTCACTTTCAGACCCTGTCAATTTATTACTCTGAGGGAAAGTTCCATGTGGGGAGTAAGGAGAAGCATTTTGGTTTGATGGTTTTCCAATCTCACCTTTCTTTATAGATGCTTCTTGGTCTCCTGCTCTCTCTGACACACTGTCATCATCTTGGTCATTATAGTCTACTATTTGTGTTCTCTCTGGCATGCTCTCATCTAACTTATTCAAGGCCAAACTCCCATTTGTTTCCGAGACTTCTTTTAGTAAACTCCCAGCTTCGTGATTTAAATCTTTTTCTAGAGCAGTTATCTCCAATCCCGTTAGCACCTTTCCAACTGGCAGTCTTTCCTCATCCCCAAATCTGTCTGAAGTATATGTTTCTACTACATTGTGTGTATCATCTGCTGCTATAATTTCCATACTATCCCCCTTTACTATAGCCTGTACTATCTCGTGGTCAGGGTTTGCCTCTAAAGTACCTATAATTTTGACGTTTATTACTTCTTGCTCTCTGCTTTCTGTGGATTCTCTAGCAAATACACCCTCTATCTCCCAAGTGGGATCAAATTTTGTTTCTTTATTTCTCTCTTGTTCTGTACTTTCTTCAAAGCTATTTATCATTGTGTCCTTATTTATTTCTTCTGGTCCCCATATTCCCACAGGTGCAGTCTCAGCAACGCACACGTTTTTTTCATCTGTATTAACAGCAGTTTCTTTGAAGATCATAATCTTTTGCTCAGTCTTTTCCAACATTTCACCTACGTTATCTGTTTCTCTTTCTACTGGACCTATTTTCTTATCATTCGTAATAAGCCTTTCATGCGCACTATTTCCCTGTGCTCCCTGTTCTTCACTGAATGGATTCTCTTGTTCATCTTCAGCTATCCATAGTTCAGTGTATTTCTCTGTTTCTGTCTCATGATCATCGAGGACTAAAATATCATGTAGTTTGATCTCTTCTCCTGCATTATGAATGGTTTTGTTTACATGTGTTTCTGACAATGCACTATGATTAGTGATAGATTTCTCCTGCTCTCCAGCAGCATCACCCATGGTTGCTGCGTCAGTGACCTCTTTTTCATTTACGGTTTCAATTTTCTCAGTCTCTGTGAAGGATATATCCTGTAATTTATCTTCCAGTATATTTATAGTATTTTGTACGTTTTCCTCCCTCCACCTGTTCTCTTCAGTCTCGTGTGTAATTACTTGTACAATTCCTTCCACTTCTCTGTGCTGTATATTTTCTGTCTCCAGAATACTATTTTCTCCTGTCTCTTCATGTTTAGCTGGTTTACTGTTAATGTCTACGCAAGTATTTGTGTCTACTTCATGTATGTGAAACGTTCCATCTCCACTATTTCTTACTCCCACATTTCCATTGTTTTTGAGCTCATTTTCCTGTTTATCATTGTTTTTTGGTTCTGCTTCTTGTGGTTCTCCGCCCTTTAACACATGTTTCGGTTGCTCATATTTCTCACAAGAATTTTCAGTTTGCATCTTATCATTAGTTTTTAATGTTACCTCTTCTGTTTTTCCTATATCAGCCACACCTTTTGTGAAATCATATACCATTGCTATCTCTCTTGCACTATCATGTTCTAGTTGTAGGACAGCAGTCTTTGGAATTTGGTGTGTTCTACGTTTGCGCTCATTAGGCTTTGGTGCGGTTTCCTGAGCATTGCCTATTTTTATTATTTTTTCCATCTCATCTATATCTTTTGGTACCTGTGTTAGCTCCTTAGGTTTTACATCTTCAAAGAGTTTAGTGTCCTGCACCTTATCTGTTTGCACTATGCCATTTCTTCCTTCTGAATTATCCACAACTATCTCTGCCACCCCTGGACATGCCTCGTGAACTCTTTCAACTGATATCACTCTACTTGCACTGCTTAAAATGCTTTTTACTTGAGTTGTTTCGTCATTAGTTTTTTTCTGTCTGGCCTCTGTCTGTTTTGTCAGGCCTCTGTTCACTCTTGGAGTAACCTCTGGAACCTGAACTGTATCTGATAATGTAGCTTGTAAAGTGTTATCATTTCTTTCCATCACACTCTGCCCCTTCCCTCTCCACCCTTCCCAGCTTGCTGACTCAGACTGGCTTCTGTGGGTCACTTTGAGATGTGGCATATGGTCAAGATTAACTTCTTGAGTCTTCCATACCTCATTGCACCTATGGAAAAAGTTACAAGAAAAAAAGGACATCTTATTATTTTTATTTTTCAAAATGCATGTTTATTGACAATAAATGAAACAATACTAATACTTTTAATAGTATCAATATTTCAGTGATTTCATAACTATGTTTCATACACACCATAACAGAAAAAGTCCTGATATGTAAAAACACAAAGGGCCTTTATGGCTGCTGTAAATTAATATTTGTATACTTTGTATAAGAGGCACCGGTTTGCCGGCAGCCGGAGCCCAGCTATCATACTGGGACCACCTAAACATCAGCAGCCTCAACTCATACCACCATAAAGCCCTACTGGCCAACAAGGACCACCCCAAACCATGTGGGCTGCAACAACTCATATCCACCCTGATCATCCAAAGCCCCCATGAATGCAACCTGACAAAATATCAAATAAAGGCCCTAAGTAACGATTCCAGGGAAAACTATATCAGAGAATGGAGACATGATATAGCAAACTCCCAGAAACAAACCATTTACCAATCCTTACAGAGGGAATACAAACTGGCCCCATACCTGGAGCTACTACAAGACCCCAAGGACAGACAGATCCTGCCTGAGCAGGTACAGACTGAGCGCCCACAGCCTGGAAATCGAAACAGGGCGGCATAGACAGACCTACAAGCCCAGGGAGAATAGACTGTGCCAGCATTGTGACCAGGGGGCCCTGGAAGATGAGGTCTACTTCCTCCTACAGTGCCCCAAGTACTCAGCACTGAGGGAAACTCACTTCCAGAGACTCTCCGCTCTCATCCCGGACTTCACCTCTATAGAACAGACGAGGAAACTCCACATCATACTGGGAGAAGAGGAGCCGGCGGTGAAAATATCTGCCCAATACGTCACAGAATGTCACAGACTGAGAGGAACATGAGAGATCCTGGACTTATAAATCCCCAACACGGACTCGCCCCCATCCCCCTTCACATTATCCCTTACCCCTGATAATGTCCATGGACTTGCCCATTCCCCCCATATATGTCCCACTACCCCCCCTCCAACCCATATGACCTCCCCTTATGCTTTGGCAATGCTAAAATGTATTTGGTCCTGCCAATATAGCTTATTTTGATTTGATTTGATTTGAATAACTAGCGATTCCAAGATTGCTCACTACCCTCATCTCAACAGTATTTCAAACCCCAGTGTTAAGTACCGCTGGGTGGAGTAAAGGTAACATCACCGTGGAGAGAGACTGTGGAGACACAGGTCCGATCCCTGCACAGACAGTGTGCTTCACGGCCTGCAAGTTAAATCCTGATAGGCAGACACCAGGCATGATGGAATGATTCCCTGTCTCCTCTGGCCACATGCAGAAGAAGACTGGGAAGAAGTAGTTCTCAGTGTTTTTCTAATGACCCTGTGCGACTGCTTGTGTGCGCCTGAGCAGGGCAGCTTAGCACTCGACCCGGTATCTAGCAGCAGCTCCCTCATATTAAAAAGTCAAGTCATGAATATAAAGTTAATTTGTAACAGAGCCAATAATAGGGTGCTGCTAAGAGTTATTGGCTTGCACAGACTTTTTTAATTTTTTGGGGCTATTTTGCTAACTGAGCTGGAATAGAGATCAGGTTTTTTAGAATAGGGGAAGGAAAAATGTGGGAATACAATTGAAAGAGTTTCCACAATTAATTTTGTATATCGTTATTCTAAAAGGTGACTCAAATGTAATTTTGTATAGGATTTTCAGAGCTGCTGACAGGACACAAAGTAAAGTCTGTGGCACTTTACCAGACTGCACCTTATCTTTTGGCCCCCACATTGAAAAACTCTCATCTAAACTCTACCCCAAACTAGGTGCCCTGTACAGAAACAAATCCTGCCTGAGCCCCACGGTAAGAAAGCAGATTGTACAACAAATGCTTATGCCAGCCATTGAATATGGAGATGTAGTGTATGCAGCTGCCCCTCAAACACACCTCCAGAAACTTACAATATTGTATAACTCATTCTGCCGCATTGTGCTACAATGTGACTACATGACCCACCATTGTGACATGTTAAAAGAACTAAACTGGCCATCGCTGGAATCTAGACACACCCTTCACCTTTCCAACCTGGTGTTTAAGAGCTTTTCTGGGAAACTACCACCCTACCCGAATAGGCTCATTGCCCCAGCAGTCCCTATAACCTCAGATCCACGACCAGCACCTTACTTGCAATACCGCAATACAAAAAGAAAGTGGCTCAATCCTCATTTTCCTACAGAGCACCACAAATATGGAATAACCTCCCAGACGCCATCAAATCTTACCCCAGTCTAAAGTCCCTTAAGAGATCCCTATTAACATACCTCAACACCATCCTAATACAGAACCACCTGCCCAAAGCACCCTAATACAGAACCATCTGCCCAAAGCATCTTAATACAGAAACTCAAGCCCAAAGCATCCTGTCATGCCCCATGGCAGCAGCCATCCTGACAACCCCCTGATGGTACATTTCCTGCCCTGCAACCTGCATCCAGCTATCATGTTCCATCCTGGGGACCCCTGAACCTGCATTCAACATTCATTCTCTGCAAACCAGCTTTCATCCTAGAACCCCCCCTGGTGGTGTACTTCCTGCCCTGTAACCTGCATCCTACATCCAGCAACCAGCAGTTAAACAGTTAACACCAAAGCACGTCACACCACACACACACACACACACACACACACAAAATAAAGTACTCCACCCCACACTGACCAATTGCTGAATCATTACAGCTCTTGAATGCCTAGAGTGAAGTCCTGTTACCTGTTGCTCTGCAAAAACCTATTCCTTTTGTTTTCCTGGTTCCTGCATTTGTTTCCATCACGCTTCCCACCATCCTGCAGAATTCATCCGGTCAGTTTCCATATTTCATCCCCTTCCAAACCTTACCCACCCGGTCATCTGTGCAGGAAACTGCATACTGGGTTCATATCCCCTACATCCCGGTGCCACCCCGGTACCCGGGCATGACAGAATGATTCAGCCAAAATTAAATGAACCCGCAGTCCTGCACTCCACCTTGCTATGCCTCCAGGAGATGCTGAGAAGCCTTGCTACCCTTGTGGGGGGCTTGCTGCACAATCTGCAGTCAACCGCACCCATGAAATGTGCACCTACGACCAGCAGACACAGAGGCCCCCTGTCTCCCGAGGAACGGGCCAGGAGACAGACCACTGATCTGTGCCTCTATTGTGGGGACCCCACCCATTGGCTCGTGGACTGCCCACTAAGACCCCTGAAATCTACTGTGGTTTCTAAGCCTGCTACTACCTCCAAGCAGGCTCCAGTGCGTAGAACTCTGCAGCAACCACGAGCTCCCAGGCCTACTGCTGTCTCCAAACAAGTCCCTGATGTGGAGTCAGCTTCAAAGAGACCTGCAGCGCCTAAGCCGGTACCCTTGCCCAAACCGTCCCCCAGGGGGTCTGCTGCACGAGTGGGTACACCCAGAAAGCCACCTGTACCCAAGAGGTCCCCAAAACCTCCACCTCCCCCCAAACCTGTACCCAGGAAGCCACCCGCATCCAGGAGACCTCCTGTACCCAGACCTACTCCTAGGAGAGCTGTGCCCAGAATCGCGGTGCCGCTGACGTCCAGCTCTGAAGAGGAGTCTGACATTCCCATGGACGTAGAGGCCTCCATACCCTTGCCCAGGGAGCCTGAACCTGTCCATCCTATGGATGTGGAACCTGCTTCGGTGGAACCAGAGCCGATGGAGATTCTGTGCACACAGGTTCCAAACGTGACAACTCCCATCACTCACAGCCAACAAGATCCGACCATCTGTGGATTTGAAAGTTCTGGTTATGACCCTCTGTATGATGTTGTTCCATTTGGTTATATACCCTCTGAGGAGTCAGATCAAGAGAACGCCGTTGTCGCAGAAGGACCCCCGAGTCAACATGTGGGGTCTGACACCACCATGAAGGCGTGGCGAGGCATATGTTCCTCTTACAGCGAGGACTCTATATCAGAAGGAGAAGGTGGCGAAGAGGATGAGGAAGAAGAGGACCGTACATCCTGTCTGAAACTCTTTTCCTCCTTTAGCGATGACAGTGAACCTGGAAAAGAAGAGATGCCTATACTACAGCCAACCAGTTATATGGGCATCACTCTCATCGCAGAGTCTTCTATTCCTGTAAACCTAAACGGTGAGACCTGTAAAACCTCAAGATCTAAGGCCCGAAGACGGCAGAGAAAAAAGCACCGCCAAACCAACGTTATTGCTGAAGAGATCCAGGACGGTTTACAGACAACATCTGACCCGATGCCATCTGCCTATGTAAGCAATATGTTTTCGGGTAACCCTGCCTCCTACCTGTGTCACTCTGTCTCCAGGAGTCTACGTGACCGTGACACTCCTACAGGTCCAGAACCCCCACCTGAAGAACCAGGCTGTTACACCGTACAAGGAACTTTTGTTATACCTGTCCAGGACCCTGTATCCGGAGAATGGACACTGCAGCCTGTACGCTGATGCCCAGCTGCTGCCAATCTTTATCGCACGGAGTGTGATCGTTAGGAAGGGGGTAGTGTCATGCCCCATGGCAGCAGCCACCCTGACAACCCCCTGATGGTACATTTCCTGCCCTGCAACCTGCATCCAGCTGTCATGTTCCATCCTGGGGACCCCTGAACCTGCATTCAACATTCATTCTCTGCAAACCAGCTTTCATCCTAGAACCCCCCCTGGTGGTGTACTTCCTGCCCTGTAACCTGCATCCTACATCCAGCAACCAGCAGTTAAACAGTTAACACCAAAGCACGTCACACCACACACACACACACGAAATAAAGTACTCCACCCCACACTGACCCATTGCTGAATCATTACAGCTCTTGAATGCCTAGAGTGAAGTCCTGTTACCTGTTGCTCTGCAAAAACCTATTCCTTTTGTTTTCCTGGTTCCTGTATTTGTTTCCATCACGCTTCCCACCATCCTGCAGAATTCATCCGGTCAGTTTCCATATTTCATCCCCTTCCAAACCTTACCCACCCGGTCATCTGTGCAGGAAACTGCATACTGGGTTCATATCCCCTACATCCCGGTGCCACCCCGGTACCCGGGCATGACAGAATGATTCAGCCAAAATTAAATGAACCTGCAGTCCTGCACTCCACCTTGCTATGCCTCCAGGAGATGCTGAGAAGCCTTGCTACCCTTGTGGGGGGCTTGCTGCACAATCTGCAGTCAACCGCACCCATGAAATGTGCACCTACGACCAGCAGACACAGAGGCCCCCTGTCTCCCGAGGAACGGGCCAGGAGACAGACCACTGATCTGTGCCTCTATTGTGGGGACCCCACCCATTGGCTCGTGGACTGCCCACTAAGACCCCTGAAATCTACTGTGGTTTCTAAGCCTGCTACTACCTCCAAGCAGGCTCCAGTGCGTAGAACTCTGCAGCAACCACGAGCTCCCAGGCCTACTGCTGTCTCCAAACAAGTCCCTGATGTGGAGTCAGCTTCAAAGAGACCTGCAGCGCCTAAGCCGGTACCCTTGCCCAAACCGTCCCCCAGGGGGTCTGCTGCACGAGTGGGTACACCCAGAAAGCCACCTGTACCCAAGAGGTCCCCAAAACCTCCACCTCCCCCCAAACCTGTACCCAGGAAGCCACCCGCATCCAGGAGACCTCCTGTACCCAGACCTACTCCTAGGAGAGCTGTGCCCAGAATCGCGGTGCCGCTGACGTCCAGCTCTGAAGAGGAGTCTGACATTCCCATGGACGTAGAGGCCTCCATACCCTTGCCCAGGGAGCCTGAACCTGTCCATCCTATGGATGTGGAACCTGCTTCGGTGGAACCAGAGCCGATGGAGATTCTGTGCACACAGGTTCCAAACGTGACAACTCCCATCACTCACAGCCAACAAGATCCGACCATCTGTGGATTTGAAAGTTCTGGTTATGACCCTCTGTATGATGTTGTTCCATTTGGTTATATACCCTCTGAGGAGTCAGATCAAGAGAACGCCGTTGTCGCAGAAGGACCCCCGAGTCAACATGTGGGGTCTGACACCACCATGAAGGCGTGGCGAGGCATATGTTCCTCTTACAGCGAGGACTCTATATCAGAAGGAGAAGGTGGCGAAGAGGATGAGGAAGAAGAGGACCGTACATCCTGTCTGAAACTCTTTTCCTCCTTTAGCGATGACAGTGAACCTGGAAAAGAAGAGATGCCTATACTACAGCCAACCAGTTATATGGGCATCACTCTCATCGCAGAGTCTTCTATTCCTGTAAACCTAAACGGTGAGACCTGTAAAACCTCAAGATCTAAGGCCCGAAGACGGCAGAGAAAAAAGCACCGCCAAACCAACGTTATTGCTGAAGAGATCCAGGACGGTTTACAGACAACATCTGACCCGATGCCATCTGCCTATGTAAGCAATATGTTTTCGGGTAACCCTGCCTCCTACCTGTGTCACTCTGTCTCCAGGAGTCTACGTGACCGTGACACTCCTACAGGTCCAGAACCCCCACCTGAAGAACCAGGCTGTTACACCGTACAAGGAACTTTTGTTATACCTGTCCAGGACCCTGTATCCGGAGAATGGACACTGCAGCCTGTACGCTGATGCCCAGCTGCTGCCAATCTTTATCGCACGGAGTGTGATCGTTAGGAAGGGGGTAGTGTCATGCCCCATGGCAGCAGCCATCCTGACAACCCCCTGATGGTACATTTCCTACCCTGCAACCTGCATCCAGCTGTCATGTTCCATCCTGGGGACCCCTGAACCTGCATTCAACATTCATTCTCTGCAAACCAGCTTTCATCCTAGAACCCCCCCCTGGTGGTGTACTTCCTGCCCTGTAACCTGCATCCTACATCCAGCAACCAGCAGTTAAACAGTTAACACCAAAGCACGTCACACCACACACACACACACGAAATAAAGTACTCCACCCCACACTGACCAATTGCTGAATCATTACAGCTCTTGAATGCCTAGAGTGAAGTCCTGTTACCTGTTGCTCTGCAAAAACCTATTCCTTTTGTTTTCCTGGTTCCTGTATTTGTTTCCATCACGCTTCCCACCATCCTGCAGAATTCATCCGGTCAGTTTCCATATTTCATCCCCTTCCAAACCTTACCCACCCGGTCATCTGTGCAGGAAACTGCATACTGGGTTCATATCCCCTACATCCCGGTGCCACCCCGGTACCCGGGCATGACACATCCTAATACAGAGCCAACTGCCCAAAGCACCCTAATACAGAACCACCAGCCACAGCATCCTAATACAGAAACATCAGCCCAAAGCATCTTAATACAGAATCCCAAGCAAAAAGCATCCTAATACAGAACCACCTGCCCAAAGCATCCTAATACAGGAGCAGCGCCCTGACCTCTTATACAATACATCTTAATACAGGAGCAGCACCCTGACCTCTGATACAATGCATCTTAATACAGGAGCAGCGCCCTGACCTCTGATACATTGCTCCTGAGGAACACTGAGAGCAGTCAGTTCCTGTGGAGCACTGAACAGCCAGGTCCTGGGGAGCACAGAGAGCAGCCAGATCCTGGGTAGCACTGAGAGCAGCCAGATGCTGCGGAGCACTGAGAGCAGCCAGATCCTGGGGAGGACTGAGAGCAGCCAGATCCTGGGGAGCAGAGAGCAGCCAGATCCTGGGGAGCACTGAACCTGAACCTACGGAACCTGTGTATATCTGGCTCTGATACTAGCCAGTGCCTCACCAGCCACTGACCTCATTGCACTTCTCTGACTTACACTCAACTAAATTATAAATGAAAGTGCCTGAAGATATTTAAAACGTATGATGTACATACAATTACAATGATATGTGTAGCGCTCACCCCCGGAGGAGCCGCTGAATAAACCTCGGGATAGTCTCATCGCACTAGGAATTATTACACACCAGCACTGTTGTGGATTTTCTAGTTTTTATATACTTTACTAAAGGATAAAGTGTCATAAATTATAAATGCGCGTGGAATGAATTTACAGGATACGTCACGCGGGAAAAACACGCTGCGGAAAAGAACGGTTAACCCCCCTCAGTTCTGGAGTGTAAGTCCCGCTAAATAGCTCAAAATGTATTTGTGTGTGTGTTGTCTAGGGTACCCGGGTAGTGTGATCGACTGGCCAGTGAACGAAAAAAACAATCTTCGACTAGTCACCGTTGGGGCCCTGTAAATTGAAGCAATAACAAGCGTGCATTTCTGTTTCGGAACTATGTTTCGGCCCCCATCTTTCAGCTTGTCCACGACTGCCCACTTCAAGGCCAAGAACTCCAATTTGTGAGTAGGATAATTTTTCTCTGAAGGCAAAAGACTTCGGCTCACATACGCTACAGGTCTCAGCAGACCATCGTATTCTTGATACAAGACTCCCCCTAGACCTTCTCTGCTGGCGTCCACATGCAATTTGTACGGCTTATGATGATCAGCGTAGGCCAGGACAGGAGCTCGGGTCAAACTCGCTTTCAGTTTCAGGAAGGCACTTTCACACTGATTAGTCCATTCTTGTTGAATCAATTCTCACGCTTTCCGAGGCCCTGGAGCAGACGAATTTCGATTAGGGGCCGTTGAGTCTTCTCTAACTTCTTCTGTCTGCAGGAGTATATTCAAAGGTTGAGCTATCTTGGCGGATCCGTCCACGAATCTTCGATAATATGAGCAAAACCCCAGGAAGGATCTAAGTTCGGTAATATTTCGGGGTCTAGGCCAGGAAGCTATGGCTTCCAACTTCCGAGGATCCATTGAAATGCCTTCCGCAGAGACGACATGCCCCAAATACGTGACAGAAGGCAAGCAGAATTGAAACTTCTCCAAGGACAGTTTCAACCCCTCTTCATAGAGCCGCTTCAAGACCTTCTCCAACCGTTGCTTTTGTTCTTCCAAAGTCCTTCCGAACATGATCAGGTCATCTACATACACTAACACCTCTATCAGGTTCATGTCTCCAACCGTCTTCTCCATTAACTGTTGGAATGTAGCGGGAGCTCCCTCACCAGAGCCCTCTGGAGTTTCCCGTTTGCAAGGTGGACAACAGTTTCTCCACACCCTTCAGGAGTTCTTTGACCGGTTTCTTTTCGGCCCTCCCTTTTGGGCACTGACCCTGAAATGGCTGATTTTCCCGCAGGCAAAACATTTTTTCCTCGAGAGTGTGGGCATATTCTCTTCTTGCGGCTCACTTGGAGACCCCATGTTGGAGGCTACAGCAACCCCCTCTGTTCTGGTGTCCTTAGCCGACAGCAATGTCATCAACTCCATCATTTGCGTCATCTGAGTTTTCAAAGCCAGCACGTTCAGTCTGTACGTCCGCTACACAGAGAGTTCCTACTTCTGCGGTGAAAACTGTGTGTGAAGCTTTAGCAACCTTTTTAGCCTTAATTAAAGCTTCTTCTCGGATAGCTTTGACCAATTTGGAATAGGTCAGTCTCTTGCTCTGGTATCTAGTCTGAAATTTCAACATTATCAGGGTTATTCAAAGAGATTCGAAAAGTGACCGCACGTTCGGTGACTTTTCGTTCTCTTCAATTCGGTTCCTTTTGCCGATCCCATTTCGGTGACCCTGCGGTATATTCAGCAAGCACCACAGCGTCCCCGAATTGCAGGGAAAAGCTGCCGCATACCTGACGAAAACTAACTGCAAAACCCGCCGAATGCACGCCGAAAACCCGCAAAAACATCTGGA
The DNA here is from genome assembly GCA_009667805.1 of Leptobrachium leishanense. Taxonomy (NCBI): domain Eukaryota; kingdom Metazoa; phylum Chordata; class Amphibia; order Anura; family Megophryidae; genus Leptobrachium; species Leptobrachium leishanense. The sequence goes on from CM019072.1 coordinate 44,249,989, forward strand.
TTAACCTGCCGAAAACCACGGAAAAACCCGAGCAGGAGCCGATCACATGCAGCGAAGCCGCCGGAAAAAGCCGACACCGCAGACAGAGTGAGGTGAATAAATTAGGAAAACAGTTTGCATGAATGATTGAAAAGTGAAACGCTGTTTGTAAAGAAACTACTGAGCGAAAATGTCTGAAATTTACATATGAGGTAATGATGATATCAGGGAATGATAATAAAAAGGGCTGTTACAGAAAAAATAAGTAAACTTAAAAAAAAAAAAATCGGACTTTTAAAAAAAAAAAAAAAAATCAGAAAAATACTTTAAATATCCTAAAAAAATCGATAAATAAAGAGACTCTTTACTGCAGAATTTTAGAATGAACGGTTTATTAGATATTGAATTAAAATGGGAAATTTTTTAACATAGAAGCCTATGGGATTCTCCTGAAAAAACTTGCCGAATTAAACCACCGAATGGCAGGGCATTTCGGGAACCTTTCACTGCTGGTTTGTGTTCTCTGAATAGCCAAAGCAGTGCTTTATTATAGGGATTTCACTGCCCTCGAACAGGCACCGAACAGGCACCGTATGTGCAGGCAATTTGCCAGGATTTAGCGAATTGCCTGCTCTCTGGATAGCCGAATGGCCAAGAATGGTAACCGAATGCTGATTTTCAGCGTTCGGTTACCTTTCTCAAGCAATTCGGATCTCTTTGAATTACCCTGTATGGGATCCAGTGGGAGCGCTCCTTTGAAAATTTGATCCATCAAAGCTTTGCTTTGCTTGCATGACTCGGCTCCATGCCTCCTTTTAGAATAACCTGATGGATGATCTTATCCAGCCGCCAGACATAGGTGGACAATTCTTCTCCTTCCTTTTGATAGGTGTGAGAGAACCTGTGGATAAGCTCGGCACAATCCTCCACTCCTCCGAAAATTTCCTGTAGAGCTTCTAGATACTCAGCAGCAGTGCAGCCTGGCTTGTCCCTTTTCAGATTTCGGATGACATCTGAAGCAGGAGCTCTTAAACTATCAATCAATCTTTGTCTCTTCATGGTGTCAGCAACTTCCCATTCTTCCACGGCTAGCACTGCCTGATCTATCCAAGTTTCAAAGTCCTCTTCTCCAGCTGGCACAGGGACCTTACCAGAATAAAACTGTAACTTGCGATATCCATAATTGGCAGACGCAGTGGAGTTTTGGGCTAATGTTTCCACCAGTTTTCCCATCGCGGTAAAGAATGCAACAGGAGGGAACCCTGTCACCGGGGTAGAAGTAGTATCCAGTACCCTGTGACTTGACGTTGTCAGGCTAGCCGCAGGAACATTCGCAGGATCACCACGTGGCGCACTGGGCTGGACCAGTCGAACTTCCACATCATCGGTCAGCTTCACACTCGTGCCCTGGAAACACACTGGAACACTCTTCCTCCACTCAAAAAGAACATAGGTGTGGGAAGTCTCTGGGTTCACTTTTAACTATGAATCCCTGCTGGTCAGGGCCAACGCCGCCACGGTCCGGCGGATCTGTTCTTCTACCCAGGTGCCTGCAGGAATGTCCATTACTACACTCAACCCTAACTGGCCATTTTGTGCTTTACACCACTCTGCTGCTTCTTCTGCATCCATTTTAACCCCTTAATTGCGGTATACTCAGAGACTGTAATCCCGGACAAGCCCCCACGTGTAGAGCCGCTGAATAAACCTCGGGATAGCCTCACCGCACTAGGAATTATTACACACCAGCACTGTTGTGGATTTTCTAGTTTTTATATACTTTACTAAAGGATAAAGTGTCATAAAACATAAATGCGCGTTGAACAAATTTACAGGATGCGTCAAGCGGCAAAAACACGTGGCGGAAAAAGAACAGTTAACCCCCCTCAGTTCTGGAGTGTAAGTCCTGCAAAATAGCTCAAAATGTATGTGTGTGTGTGTTGTCTAGGGTACCCAGGTACTGTGATTGACTGGCCAGTGAACAAAAAAAACAATCTTCGACTAGTCACCGTTGGGGCCCTGTAAATTGAAGCAATAACAAGCGTGCATTTCTGTTTCGGAACTATGGCCCTGGAGGCCTCTCACCCATCCGTCGAACGAACTGTCCAGCACTCGATACCTCGACCAAAGGATCTTTCTCCGCTGTATACTGGGACTCTGTGCCAACGAATCTGCTCCCCGCTTGCCGAGTCTCCGCAACTGGAACAATCGATCCGCCGCCTGCACTCCCAATAGATCGTCGCGGCCTCCTAACGCGGGGTCCTGCCGGAACCAGCTTGTCCTCCAAATCTCTCAGCGCTGGGTATGTAGGTCACAGCACAATTTCTGTCCCGATCTCCAGCACCAATAAGACAGCATCTGCACTCCAGCCTGGTTGCGACCCCTAACAGCTCCAACGTGCGTCTTCCACCTTTCACTGCTCCGCTCACTCTGCGCGCCAAACACGAGGCTCCCAAGTTTATCCTCCACTTTGTACCACCCACTTTCTGTCCTCACGCAAAGGGTGCTGGGAGATGGAGTCTGCTTTGTCCAGCATAGTCCACAATGTCTCTAGCTCTGTCTCCCTCTAGTGGCAGTAATGATTCAATGCACCAGAGCACAGTTTTTAAAGCAGCGCTACATATGATTCAAACCTAAACCAAGTATTTTATCTTTAATACGATGATGAGTAAGGATGAAGGGAATGTATGTTTGAGCAAATTGTTGAAATTATCTGTTTTTGGTTGGTATGGTATATTCAAACCACTGGGCATTCATCAGCTGGTTAACTAGCTTTTACTTTGCAAGATCTCCGATAGCTAATTGACCTTGATCTAAGTCAAGTGGTGACAGTTCTCAGGATGTTGTGCTAACACTCAACAATTATAGGTTCCTTGAAGCAGCTGACTTGAGATCAGAAAATAAAGATAACGGAGACATGTAAAACAGAAGAAAGTTATACAAATACATCTAAATGTGTTTCCAGCTTCCAGTCTTCACTATCCAAAATATCGTTAAAAAATTAGTTAGCCCATTCACTACCAAATGACTATCACTGCATGATTTTGCATTGAAGGCAATGAAAAATAAAAATTTGCATAAAAACCACATTTGCAAATCTTTACAATGTAAGATTAGTGTTCTAATAGAGGAGAAACAAAATTCTCAGTGAGATTTCACTTCTGACACCTGCATTGCAGTAAATAAGCTACAAAGAAGAGTCTCCACTCAGGGCCAGATTTGCATCTCAGGAGCCTGTAGGCAGAAATGTAGGACGTACCTACCCCCCCCCCCCCAAAAAGGAAACATGTCAAATTGACCTTTTAAATTTTCATTTTGTGACAAACTAAGTTTTAAAAAAAGTGAAAAAAATAAAAATGAAAAACAGTTTCTCTCTGCGCTCAAATCAAAAGAAGGGACATAATCTGTTGCTATAGTTGAGTTAGTGCAGCAGCATTGTTTGTTTTACATGTAAAAGCATATCAAAATACCTATTGCATTTATTCTTTTCAATTTTTAATTTTTAGACATTACATGGTTATGTTTGGTACCATTGTATATTATTATTTATATAGCGCCAGCATATTCCGCAGCGCTGTACAATGGGCACAATATAGACAAGGTTACAGTACATTGAACAACAATTGACAAACCAGTACAGAAGGAAACAAAGGCCCTATTCCCGTGGGAACTTACAGGCTCTGACCTTTCCAATGACAACTCACTTGACCTTGTGCGGTATACAATTCAGAGATGCAGGGTTGCAAAGTCCCCCTGTCTCTCTTCACTGCAGTGCCAGACATTATGTCCACATACAGATATTTTTTATCTTAGATGTCATTTTATGAAGTTGCATTACTAATGATCTCATTATGATCTCTACAAGCCCAATCTTTGACCATTTTTGTTATCATTCTTTATCATATTTACTTATTTCATTGAAAGGCCATTTCTACCTGTATCCTAATAATGAATAATATCCTTAAATTTCCCTTTTGAAACTGTGCAAGATAAGAGTTACGGTCTAGAGTTTAGAACCTTTCATGCCAGCAATATTTCTATAACATGAAGAAAATACATAATTTGTTTTAAAAAAAATTGCAATTTAAAATTCTTTTTATCATTTAACAGTCTCGAAATAACAATCATTATTCAAAATTGTTATTTTACCCTATTTAACAGTAACGGAAGCATTCCATTTTGGCTGCCAGGTATAAGGACTTGCACAACACGTGTAAACGATTTCTTATACCTATGACAGACTATAATCTTATGGAATCACTGGACAGGCTTACTGCTTATTGAATTTATCAATATCTCACAATGAGATCTCCATGACATATTTGAAAGCCCAAACTCTGCGGAAATAGCTGGTTAGAGAATGCATCCACTGATGTTATGGGATACTACTGGGAGATATTTACATAGAAGTTAATGCCTCATAGTCCAAGAAGAAACTGAAGCTGAGAACCGGTGAATATTCTGATACAATCAGAATCGAAAGCACACCTCAAAATCAATCATGAACTATAAAAAGAATTAGGGATGCAACGATACCGATACTAGTATTGGTGCTGATGCCGCCATTTGCACGAGGACTTTGTACTCATGCAAATGTCCCTATACCACCCCTGATACTCGGAAGCCAGCACTGGGCCAGCTTACCGGTATCCGAGGGGCTAGGGCACTGGCCGAATGCATTAAAAGCATTTGGCCAGCGTTCCCCTCAGACTGGCCACGTTACCGAGCGGCAGTCAGACTTTGGAGGCTGTGACGCTGACGCCCCATCGTCTGTCTGTGGGTATGTCTGGTCTGAGGTTTGTATACATGTATCTGAGTGGGAATATCTGGTCTGAGTTTTGTATACATGTATCGGAGTGTGTATATCTGGTCTGAGATCTGTATACATGTATCTGAGTGGGTGTATCTGGTCTGAGGTCTGTAAACATATATCTGAGTGGGTATATCTGGTCTGAGGTCTGTATACATGTACCTGAGTGGGTATATCTGGTCTGAGATCTGTATACATGTATCTGAGTGGGTATATCTGGTCTGAGGTCTGTATACATGTATTTGAGTGGGTGTATCTGGTCTGAGGTCTGTATACATGTATCTGAGTGGGTAGATCAGGTCTGCAAATATACATGTATCTGAGTGGGTATACATATGAGGTCTGAGTGGGTATACATATAATATCTGGGGTGAGGTGTGGTGTCTGTGTGTGAGGTCGGGGTGGTGTGCAGGCTGTGCAGTGAGTAAATGGGGTGTCTGGCAATACATTTCAATATAAACATAAACTGGACAGGCATTCAGCAAAATCCTAAATTATTTATTGAAAAGCGGTCACATGACTTTAACATCCATGGCGGTTTAATTTTTGTGAAAAACCGCGTCTAAAAGCGTTCTATCCCCCCCCCCCTAGCGGTATTCCCAAGTGTGGCTCGGGGTTAAATTCCTATGTTGGAAGAAGTAACCCCGAGCAACACTCTGGATGCCGCCAGATACATCACCTCTCCCTGCGCTCCCTCGGTGTCCCCAGCTGTCTCCTCCGACGACCGTGACCTTATACTTCCTGGTTCCTTCCTCGCGAGAAGGAATCCAGGAAGTAAAATGCCATGATCGCCGGAGGAGACTGCAGAGATCATCGAGGGAGCGCACGGAGAGGTAATGTATACAGCCCGAGTGTTGTCTCGGGGTTACCGCTCTCAGTGGTGAAATTTAACCCCGAGACACACTCGGGATAACTGTCAGGGAGGTTAAATAAAAGTATCGGTACACGGTATCGGTGAGTACCTGAAAAAAAGGATTGGTACTTGTACTCGGTACTAAAAAGTGGTATCGGTGCATGCAACACCCTAAAAAGAATGAAAAGATTTAGGTTTTGGAATGACTTTCGTATTCTCCAGACTGAATAGAATTGAAAAACTCGAGCATACAGAGCATGTGAGACAACCTAACAATATGTCTGCGAAATAGGGAAAAATTCCAAAAGCACAAATTAAAAGAATGCTAGTTGGCTACGAGAAACGTCTGGAGCCTTTCTATCGTATTACTAAGTAAAGGCTGGAAAAGTGCCCAAATACTTGCACATGACACATTTGTTAGTAATATTTTTCCATTCTACATAAGCATTCCGTTCCTTCCAAAATTTCTATATTTATGCCAGTAGTAAGTTTATTCTCTGCAGACGTGATATGACCTTTTTTTCATTTAAAAAGTCAACAAAATGTGTTATTTGGTTATTGGTTTCTTAGGCAAGGCCATATTGTTTCCCTTTGAACAATACTAATGTGATACTTTTTTACTGACCTTGAAATTTTTCTAGACCTCTAAAATGGAACAGAAATATATATATATTGCTTTACTAACCTGCTATCTTGGCTTGGGGTCTGTTCACCTCCTGTTCTTTCCTCTGTAGCTCTGCTTGACCATTCTCTCCTGGTTTCTGTATTATGGATTGGTTTTTCAGAGTGGGAAGTGAGGTCTTGTCCTTTATGTTGATGGATTTGTTGAATGACCACCTCACTATTTTTATTGAAATATCCTTTTGCAGGCTTGGAAGGAGTAGGTGACCTCTGGGTAACTTGTAAAAAAAATCAGAGGAAATGAAGAAAATGAATCATCCGGCACAATATTGTGAAATACTAGATAACATTAGAACTGGTGAATAACTAACCTTTTGAAACAGGCCCTTCATCCTCTTCCTCGGGAAGAGTATTTAATTCCCTCGTATTATCTGTTGGTATAGATGAAAAACAAATTATAAATACACAGGAGATATAGTTTATTGCAAGCAGAGTAGAGGAAGAAGCAACAGAAAAGAAATATAGGTTTTACCTGGAAAATAATCAGTACGGCTGCTTGTAAGATAGCCTATAGAAGAGAAGTCAGCATGGAAAATATGTAACAAAGCAGAGTGACAGGGAAGAAATTACCCTCAAAACACATCTCAATCCATGTGTCTACATTATTACATTTGGAGATATGTGGCATTTTAAGAAACAAAATTGCCAAGAACCATTGCAAGGCTGCAAATCGGCCTACTTACTTGGTTATAGTGAACTGCAAGGTCCAGCAAAATACTGAGTTGATATAAAAATTTGAGTAATAAAAGGAAAGGCAGAGATGTGGACAATGAATATGCTGATCACATCATATCTTTAGGCCTGGGAGAACTACAAATTCATGCTTTGCAAAGGTAAAAGCTGTGGCAATTTAATAGAAACTGTAAGAAGGATATCGTGCATACAGGTCCGTCCAACAATATTCTGAAAGGAGATTGAAATACTAAAAGAAGCGAAAGTAATAAAGGACTAGTGCTATTATCAGCCAAAGGTCACCTCGAAGGTTTATAGAATTGCGCTTGTGACGTTGTTTGTCCTCTTCTTCCTCCTCATTGAAGTCATCCATGTCCGCGATATCTGCAGGTTTTAAACTCAAGAGACTGGCAACACTTTGCATGTCATCATCACTGAAGGGTAAAGAAAGTTAGAGAAGAATCTCATTAACAAGCAGATATATAACCATACTAGTCAATGAGCCATGTATAATTATAGTCAAGAGAAAAAAAAAGTTAAAAGGAACACTTATAGTGGAGATGTTATGGGTATATAAAGGGATTCCCTCACTTTATATAGGTCAGCTTTTATTCATGATGACCTATACAGGATGAGCAGTCGTTATTCACACCTCAGACCTCAGATACACACACACATACACCTCATACTTCAGATACACACACACACACATACACCTCAGATACACACACACACACACCTCATACTTCAGATACACACACACACACACCTCATACTTCAGATACACACACACACACACACCTCATACTTCAGATACACACACACACACATACACCTCAGATACACACACACATACACCTCATACTTCAGATACACACACACACACATACACCTCAGATACACACACACACACACCTCATACTTCAGATACACACACACACACACCTCATACTTCAGATACACACACACACACACCTCATACTTCAGATACACACACACACACACACCTCAGATACACACACACATACACCTCATACTTCAGATACACACACACACACCCATACATGTCGGTGCATGACTACTAAAATCCCTACTGGATTATTAGTGCCTTCTAGATTTTAGTAATTCTGGATTAGGGGCTCTTGGGACAACTGCTGCCGCTCCCTGAACCTGGTTCCAAAGCGCTGCAGTAGATCAAGGCACATATTTTGAGCCTCTGGGCAGCCCCTCCGTATGATATGCTACTCAGAGTCATGCTGACTCCAAGCATCATGTACAGTATTCAGAGTATACCCGCACAGCGCTCCCAGCGTGTGCATATGCTGGTAGCTACAGCAGGTAGGGGATGACGGCTCTCCTGCTGCAATCTCCTTCCCCTCAAACATGGAATTCTCCCAGTTTATAAAGTCTGGAAAAACCCGAAACCTGAAATTCATGGTGTCCCGTGCATAAGGGCTGCTCAACCGGTTAACTGAAAAAAGGATTTATTCCCTTTCAACGTTTCTTGCGGCCCCCCCCCCCACGTGACTGTGTCATGCTGCCATGTGTGAGGGACCAATGTGAGCAGAGAGCTGTGCTTCAGGATGGCCCCCTGCTCGGTCAGTGTGCTGTGTTGGCTATCAGTCAAATAAGCTTCAGCCATACATGTCAGTCAAGTAGTAGGTACATACTGTAGATCTTCAGAGTAATTGATTAAAGTGAAAAGAAGATTTTTCATAACATTTCCATCAATAGCCTAAATATGTAGATTTTAAACCTACATAAAATTTACTTTTAGGCTGTTAACAACAGCAAATTTTAATATGTTATTTATCCGTCATGAATGGGAAAACTCATTGCACAGTTGGCACTACATCACTCGTGAGATTTCAGATCTATTGATTGACCCACACACCTGCTCATTCATAGGTTTACCTCTGCTATTCACTTTTTTATGCCTTCTTTATTTATATTTCCTCTTCTTTATGTACCTTTGTACATAGAATTTCAGGAACATTAGCCTTTACTGTGCTACTCTGCTGAAGGTTTTATTGTTTGCAATATCTAGAACATTTATGCTAAACACGATGGGCCCTATTACATTCTGCGCAAAAACGCATTAACGCGAGGTGCAAAATCCTTTGCGCTGAACGTCGTATTACAATGTCAGCGCAACAAACGCGCGTATATGTCTACCATGGGTGAACCTGTGTGAACGCTGCGCGAGCTTACTGTACTTCGCGCGTCCTATACTTAACATTGTGAGCGCTAATACGTTTGTGCGCTGGTACGCGGATGGTATTACAATCTATGCGCAGTTTGTAACGCACAGCCTTTGCGCGCATAGTTTTAGCAACTCCTAAAAGCTGGTGTTAATGGCAAATTCTATCAACCTGGCCGAAACCAAATACACCAGCCCAAAAAAAAAATACGCAGCAAAGTATAGTTACACATTCTACTCATACCAAACCAATAAAATTGAGAAGTTGTGCGTGCCTTTTTTATATTGATGCAGCATATATGCGCAGATTGACTTTGACAGGCGCAAAAACTTAATGTGAGACAATTGTGGTTTTTCATAATTCTGATTGGCTGAATCGCGTGAAAAAACAGTCCGCACACGGATTCCTGCACGCAGCGTTTTTGCGCGTCCGTTATTTTTTGATGGATGAAAAAATGCGCGAGGATTGTAATACCAGCCTTGATTTACACGCGTTAACGTTTAACTCTTCGCGCAAAAATTCACGCGTTCTGCGTGAAGAATGTAATAGGGCCCGATAAATAAAATAAAAGTGTAATTAAATTACTACACAAGCAGCATCATTGCCTTCTGCTTAACCAGCACTGTGTTAATCATAGGTTTCCAATTTGATAGGGCATATATTCAGACACAGATTATTCAGGCACACAGCCTGCAGAGAGATGGGTGCTCTAATGAATACAGCTTGTCCCCACTGATCAATCCTGATTCATAAAGAATTCAGTATGGACTACTAGGGAAAGTCGGCTTTGGGAAGATAATGTTTTATAATTGTGGGAAATTTTCAGATAAATATGAAACAGAAATAGATTCTGCAGAGACAGCATCAATGCGCCAAAACCACTAGAAATCTGGTATGGTGCGTAGTGCATCTGTACTACCCAGGCATACATTTTGTTGATGTCCCATCAGGGGATGGATCTTGCTTTGGTCTTAAATATCAATGCAATATCTCATTCTTCACTCACCCCAAACCAGCGATGGGCACTGCCATCATTCATTCTCTGTGAGCGAAGCTGTGGGCCATCTCGCAGCGAAGCACAATTGGCCCTCAGCAGTGCCGTTGACACACTGACTTATCAGTCAGCATGCCGACAGTCAATAAGGTGCACAGGCTTTGTAAAGGGCTGTCCTGTAGGATGGCTAGGCTGCAGTGATGTAAGGGACATATATAAAAGGAGTGATTCCCTTTCAAATGAGTCCAATTTATTTTCTCCAATACAGTGTCACTTTAAAAGTTGTTCACTTTAAGGCTGGGTTCACACCTAAGCGTTTTTTCTGACGTGCGTAATACTCGCGTTCTTTGACGCACGTATTGCGCAAACGTGAAAAATGCGTGAACGCGCATTGCAGCGCGTTCACGCTGAAGTCTATGGCCGTGAACGCGCTGCAATACGCCCCAAAGCAGCGTCTGTACTTCTTTGGGCGTAGGACTTTTACAGCTTGTTCCTACGTGCTGTAAAACGCCCAGGTGTGAACGGGCCCCATAGGAAATCACGGGCTTTCCGTGTTTAGGCATTTTACAGTGCACAGGAACGCGCTGTAAAATGCCCAGGTGTGAACAGGGCCTTAGACTGGGTTCACATCTGAGCGTATCTCATATGCGCATTTTACGCACGTTTTTGTCAGGCGTTTTATGAGCGTATTACCTGGCGTTCTTCACAATTAGAATCGCGTATCGTAGGCACATTTTTTGACTGACTACGGAGTCGTCCAATTAAAAAGACTTTAGTGCCTGTTGCCATGTGCGGAACGCGCATTCATACGCGCGTTTTTGATGAGGAAAACGCGCAAACGCCCATTTCAGCGCGTTCTTTTGTTGAAGTCTATGGCCGCAAACGCGCTGTAATACGCCCCAAAGAAGCTCCTGTACTTCTTTGGGCATAGAGCGTTTTAGAGCACGTTCCTACGCGCTGTAAAATGCCCAGGTGTGAACCATGCCCATAGGAAATAATGGGATTTTGGTGTTTGAGCATTTTGCAACACGTAGGAACGCGCTGTAAAACACCCAGGTGTGAACCAGGCCTAAAAGTCATTCCGCTTGTGGAGCCTGCAGCTGCAAACCTTATTCGTTGTTTATCAAACTATCAGAAACAAGTCAAATGAGTAGTTGTTTTCATTAAACTTACGTAGCTTTGCCTTCACGCAAAAGAGTGCAGGTGATGCTGACAGTCAGTATCGCAGTCACAACCTTTACAGACCGTGGAGAGAGCGTAAGCTTCAGTTCACGAGGGGCAGAAGAGATGGCTGCAAATTTTTGCAAGTCAATGGGGCCAGCTGCAAGTAGTTTTTTGTGTCCGCGTGATTCCTACATGGAAAGAACGATAACATATTACATAGAGCACATATTTAGCAGAATGTGAATGGACAGTATCCATCCAAATAACTGGATTACTGGAGAAAGAAATGAAAAATGACAACAGATTGAAAAACAATGGAAAGAAGCAAGACTGGAAGCTGTAGATATAAAATATAGTCTGTTAGAAAGAAAAATGAGAAATCCTTGTTAACTAGCAGAGATCAATCGAGAAACATGATTTCTCTTATTTTCTATTCAGTTCTACGATTCAAAATTTTTCAATAAACAAAAACAACACAACAAAATGTATCACTTTGTAACAGGCTCACTGACAAAGGACTGGATTGAGTAAGGAATGCATTTTAAAAAATGCAACCCTTGCGATACAACGTTGTTATAGTGTTACAAGATTATCACCAAATTCACTAAGCAGGTTTACGAACTCACAATCCGCCTGTTCAAGGTCCTATACATATATTGCGACTATACTGGACTGTGGCTCGAGAGGTGCATTTCCCTGTGCAAAAATGTACATCTCCTATACTTACTATAGGAGACATTAATTTGCACCTCTGAATGGAAACGCATGCTATTCTAAGGTACCTTGCGCATGTACACGGTACATGGTATTTCACTGAGAAATACTGTCTCCTCAAAGCTGGTGTTACGTGATTTTGCATTAGCAAAATCAGTTCATACGCTGTGATATCCCCCCAAAAAATCCCATACTTACCTCCCATCCCACAGTATAGAGGGCGGCTCAGTCTGGTGCGTCCTCTCGACGTGAGCAGAGTGAGACTGGTAACAAATTGTTCCCAGTTTCCCTCCGCCATTCCTTTACAGCGATGTGCGATCTCGAGATAGTGGACTCTCAGCCGGGACATGCAGACTCCATGGATTCCTATGGATTCCACAAGTGATACTCAGGGTAGCATACTGCACCACTGCCACTATCTGGCAACCTTAGACTTTGTTCCATGGCCAGGAGCTAACAAAACACCTACCCCAGAATATGTACGGTAGAACAGAGATGGTAAGGAAAACCTGTAAGCACAGATTTTCTTACTTTCCATCTCCATTTTACTGACAACAATGGAATAGGGCCCTATGGATGAGGTTTACCCTAGCTCTGGTTAAGTTTACAACAGGGATGGAATACAGGACAATGTTAAGGCAGTGGTTTCCAACCCTGGTCCTCAAGTATTCCTAGCAGGCCAGATTTTAACCTTGGGGAAATTCAGACTGAATCCTGCAATCAATGAGCAGCAAATCATTTCATCTGTGCTGTGCTTCAGATAACTGCAAACCTGGCCTGTTAGGGGTACTCGAGGACCGTGGTTGGGAACCACTGTGTTAAGGTAACACAAAATAAAACCCCTAACTGATTGCATTAACCCTATATCTACTTAACCACACTCCACATATACACTACATTATATATGTATATATATATATAGAGTTTATTATTGCAGAAGCCATTTGCACATCACAGCAATTCGATGAATTGCATCCCAGACCTCCTGTGCCACATTCCCCATATGCAGCAAGGAATTCTGGGCAGGATATGCAAATGACATCTGTCTCACTTTTATGCATCTCTGCTAGAAAGCCACAGTGTGGCATAGCATTGATTTTAGGGTTCTGTGTAATAACAGACCCAGGATGCATTAAAGTGAGACAGATGTCATTTGCATATCCTACCCAGAATTCCTTGCTGCATATGGGGGATGTGGCACAGGAGCTCTGGGATGCAATTCATTGAATTGCTGTGATGTGCAAGTGGCTTCTGGAATAATAAACACTTATTATAGTGTGGAGGCTTTTTATCTCACTTTTTGTCCTCCACCACAACCCTTGTAAGTATATATATATATATATATATATATATATTACTAAACCTACACTAGTATTAACCTCATCTAATACTAAATATGGCTCTTCTCTGATTGGCAAATTCTGTACACATTGCAATGCTCAGAACACTCAGAGAAGAGGTGACAGGACATCTGAAAAAGAGATGCAAGTGCATTGTGAATTTGGTAGGCACATTGCACCCATATCGAAGCTCAGTGAATCCCACCCAAAGAGATATATCTCACAAGCAATATGACATTACAGTAAAACCAATACTCATAATCTGTCTTAAAATCAGGTACTGCGTCAAGAGGGACTGCAATTCTTGTCCAATTTTTACAGGGTTAAAAATTCCCCCAGGTGTTCAGCTCACATTCACTACCAATGACCAATCACTTCCAACCCAAAAGTGCATCAGATGACATGGAACATGGCCCTACTTTCTTTTGTTTTGGAATTATTTGTAATTCTACTACGGTTTATTATTATGTCTAATTAATACTAATGATGGAAGAATCTGCTTTATTACATTGTATGTTATTGAACTTAATGTTCTCCATATCATTTTTAAATTTGGCAATTATTGAGCTCCTAGTATTACTTACAAATGTGAATTCGTACACAAGCGCTTGCAGCATGATTTATGTATATGACCTCAAACACTAAATGAAGAATTATAAACAAAATATTTCACAGTAGAGGCTGGTGACTTGTTTTTCCTTGGTTGCAGCTAGGCCTCCTAGTATGTTGATAACTTGATATATTATAAAATGACTGGTTACGATTCCTCAGTTCAAATCACTGCTAGATTGATTTGGTTTGTTTTACTTTATATGTATGTATGGAGTTCTACAATTATCCACAGAGGTGATTATTACACAAACCAAAGAGATATCAGACTGGTGGATAAAAACTGAACTGTATTCTTGCATAGGTCAGCAGGGGCTAGTGCAGCAGATTGGAAGGAGAGCAGTACTTTTAATTAGTTAAACGAGTGAAAGGGCTGCTGTCATCCCAGTGCATTCGGTAGGCTGGTGTGTCAGTCTCGACCTTTCTTTAAAAGGGCTGTGAGGAGGGAGCTTGCTGCAGAAGAAGAAAGATGGATTCTGTGTAGCTTCTAAATTGAATACTCTCTCATTAGCCTGAACCTGGGATCCATTCCCTAAGAATTGGGCTTGTAGCCAGATGGGGGTCTGAGAAAGCTATTACTGTATTGGTAAAGGGGAGAAACTTAATTTAATATATATTTATAGCATTGAGGGATCCAAAACAACCCCCAAACCTCACTGCTCACAAACTCAATCAGCTTCCTAAAAATCTCATAGCAGAAAGTCCCTTTATGCTGGTATCCCTATACATGCCATTGTATGCACAGCCTGTCCTCAACTCCCAACACACACACACGCACACACATTAATATATATATATATATATATTTATATACACACACACACACACATATACAGTTGCAAGACAAAGTATGTGAACCCTTTGGGATTATGTGGAGTTTTGCATGAATTGGTCATAAAATGTGCTCTGATCTTCATCTAAGTCACAACAATTTGAAAAACACAGTCTGCTTAAAATAATACAACACAAACATTATATGTTTTCATGTTTTTATTGAACAGAACATGTAAACATTCACAGTGCAGGGTGGAAAAAGTATGTGAACCTTTGGACTTAATAACTGGTGGACCCTCCTTTGGCAGCAATAACCTCAACCAAACGTTTCCTGTAGTTGCAGATCAGACCTGCACAACGATCTGGAGTAATTTTGGACCACTCCTCTTCACAAAACTGTTTCAGAGTAGCAATATTCTTGGGATGTCTGGTGTGAATCGCTCTCTTAAGCTCATGCCACAGCATTTCAATCGGGTTGAGGTCAGGACTCTGACTGGGCCACTCCAGAAAGGCGTATTTTGTTTTGTTGATGCCATTCTTTTGTTGAATTACTTGTATGCTTTGGGTCATTGTCCTGTTGCATCACCCATCCTCTGCAGAGCTTCAGTTGGCGGACAGATGGTCTTACGTTTTCCTGCAAAATGTCTTGATAAACTCTGGAATTCATTTTTCCATCAATGACAACAATCCGTCCAGGCCCTGAGGCAGCAAAGCAGCCCCAATCCATAATGCTCACTCCACCATGTTTTACAGTGGGGATGAGGTTTTGATGTTGGTGTGCTGTGCCTTTCTTTCTCCACACATAGGGCCCTATTACACTCTGCACGCTAACGGTAGCGCTCACCTGCGTGAGCACTACCGTTAGCTGCGGTGTTTAGGGCATATTACAATCCAAACGCAAACGGGTTTAAAAACCTGTTCGCGTTTGGGACCTTGCACTTCTCAGCGCGAGGTTACTGCACTTTGCGCTCCCTATACTTAACATGGGGAGCACAAAATGTTAATCAGCGCTGGTATTACATTACAATGTTCCAGCGCTGATTAACGCCTGGCTCTGGTCAATGAAAATTTAACCAGAGCCAGGACCTGGTGTTAACAGATTCTGCTGGTGCAGAATCCGTTAACACCAGCTTGAAAAAATAAAAAAACGCAACATATACCCACCCTCTGTCCCGCGGCGAGGACCGCGGCTCCGTTCGCCTCCTCCGGCGGTGGGAGCAGGGAAAGACAGGGGAAAAAAGTCCCCCCTGTCTCTCCCTGTGTATGCGAGATGCGAGATCCGGCCGGTCATGTGACCGGCAGAGAGGACCTCAACCTCAATGAAATTGTGCTAGATAATGGACATTAATTAATAATGTGGGGTGCAAAGTGGGTGGGTTTCATCAAATAAAATGCGTAATATCTCTAAAACCAAACCAGCACAAACGTTCATTTTTGCGGCACAAATCATCACAAATGGAGCACTAACCAACAAGCCCGTTTTTGTTACTTTTGGGAGTTGTAGGGGGGCTGAGTGACCTTTGGTGACCTTTATTAAACCGTAACTAACGTAATAACTCTAAAACAAAACAAGATAGAGCGGAGATTTCAACGGCAAAACCTAGCACTCAGTGGCGTCTCTAGGAACAATATTTAGGGGGGCACATAAGCTACCACGGTCAAAACTGGGGAGGGGGGCACTAATAATTTTCGCCACTAAATCATACCACTGAAAAAAACGAAGTGCCCTATCACTTGGAGTGAGCTAAAACGCCATCGCTAAAGGAAAAATTTAGCGTCTGATCACCTACTAACAGATCACCTTGTCCGCGGGAGTCTGTGTACAAGGTTGTCTAATGCACGCTAGGGAATCGCTAAGACCTGGGCTGAGGCCCAGCGCTAATGCGGTTGTGTACAGGATAGAACAGTTTTTTCCCAATGCCGAGTGCCAGGCCATACCTATCCTCTGCCTTCACAAGTTTATATAAGTATGAACACATCCAGCCGAGCCCTCACACCACTGCATTATTGAAATCCTCCAAGGTGGCCGTATTATTCATGTTTATACGAACACATATATTAATTAAGGCGGATGGGCATTGCATGATATATGCCACCCAACAGCATGTATTTATTTATTTTATTTATTTATTTATAAAGGATTTTACCAGGAAGGATACATTGAGATTTCTCTCGTTTTCAAGTATGTCCTGGGTTCAAGTACATTGAAGTGTTACATTTACAGAAATACAAAGTAATACAATGTAAGATATTAACAACACAAATATACAGATTAACAGAAAATAAATATGTAGGAAATATAGTCACTAGGTTACATGTTTACAGGTGCATTCTGTATTGAGGTATGTTAACAGGGAAATTTTGAGTGACTTAAGACTGGTGGAAGATTTGATGGTGTCTGGGAGGTTATTCCATAATTGTGGTGCTCTGTAGGAAAATGAGGACCGAGCCACTGTCTTTTTGTATTGTGGTATTGCAAGTAAGGTGCTGGTCCTGGATCGGAGGTTATAGGATGAGGGAGCTGCTGGGGGAAGCAGTCTATTCAGGTAGGGTGGCAGCTTCCCAGAGATGCTCTTAAACACCAGGCTGGAAAGGTGAAGGGTGCGTCTGGATTCTAGCGATGGCCAGTTTAGCTGTTTTAACATGTCACAATGGTGGGTCATGTAGTTACATTGTAGCGCAAAGCGGCAGAATGAGTTATACAGTGTAGTAAGTTTATGAAGGTGTGTTTGCGGGGCGGCTGCATACACTACATCTCCGTAATCAATAGCCGGCATAAGCATTTGCTGTACAATCTGCTTTCTTACCGCGGGACTCAGGCAGGATTTGTTTCTGTACAGGGCACCTAGTTTGGGGTAAAGTTTAGATGAGAGTTTTTCGATGTGGGGGCCAAAGGATAGATTAGGGTCCAACCACATACCTAGATATTTGAGAGAAGTGACTGTGGTCAGTGTGCCATTTGATATTGTCCCAACACATAGATGGGGATTTTGCAATTTGTGTAGTTTAGGTGCTGTTCCAAAGAGCATCGTTACAGTTTTGTCAGTATTTAAAAAAAGTTTGTTGTTTGTGATCCACTTTTCTACCTCTGTGAATTGTTCTTGCAGCACGGCCTCCAGCTGCGGGAGATTTGGTTTGCTGGTATAGATCACAGTGTCGTCTGCGTACATATGTACAGTTGAGGCTTTGCAGACGTTGGGCAGATCATTTATGAATATTGTGAATAGCAGGGGGCCTAGTATTGAGCCTTGGGGTACACCGCAAGTGACTGGGAGCGGGAGGGAGGAGCTGCCAGAAATTGACACATATTGTGATCGGTCGGATACATATGATTGAAACCAGGTTAGCGTGCGATCACCAATGCCAGAGTTTTTAAGTTTTTCTAACAAGATGCCATGGTCTACCGTGTCAAAGGCCTTGGCAAAATCAAGGAAGATGGCTCCAGTTAGGTTTCCTTGTTCCATCCCAGCTTGGATATCATTGCAGACTTTTAAAAGGGCGGTTGTGGTTGAGTGATTTGGGCGAAAGCCTGATTGATCCGGGGTTAAGTAGAATCATTACATTGCATTGCATTTAATAAATCCAAAAGGAAGGCCAGGTAAGTCACAATAATTTCCCTGCTGCAGCATATAAACAATACATGTTTCACTTATCCATGTGTCCCTTTAAACATGATCCACACGGTCACCCTAATAATCAACCGCTTGCATACTATGAATAACCCTCAGCATAAAATTTTTAAAATTAGCCAATATATTAGAATTAGGATATATGTGGATAAAGGATACATATATCACATAATAGATCCTACTGCAACAGAAACAACATTGCTGACCAGATCCATTACTATGGTGTATGGGGCCAAGAGAACACCTGTGCTGCATTCATTTCAATTGGCTGTTAATTTTGGGTGTTAATTTCAGGTTTTTTTGAGTTAGCATCAGGGTTGAGCAGTAGGTAAAATTCTGCGATTAGCACAGGCACCAAGTGATCGGATAGTTGCAAAAGCGCTAGAGATCTCTAGTGCTCCCCATGTTAAGTATAGGACGAAGAAAGTACAGTAAGCTCGCGCTACAAATCGTTAATAGTGATGCGCTAAGTGATTTTTCCTGTTTGTAGCGGGAGTCAAATGATCTGTTGGTCAGGCGCTAGACTCAATTTACCTGGCGTTAATGCAAAAACATGCTCATTCGTCATATTTATTCAGGCGAATCCAATAGGCTTCAATGTTAAAAATATTCCAGTTTTAATACAATATCTCATAAGCAGTTTATTATTTTATTCTGCTGTAAAAAGTCTCTTTATTGAATTTTTTTAGGATCTTTTAAGCATTTTTCGGGATTTTTTCGGCAAAATGTTTTTCCTTTTTTTTTTAATCGTATTTTCTTTTTTCTATAACAGACCTTTTAATTACCAATCATTCATTGGATGTTATATGTAAATTCCAGGCATTTTCGTTCAGTAGTTTTTTTGCAAACAGCGTTTGAATTTTGAAACTGTTGAGCGTATTGGTTTTTTTTTTTTTTATCATGTTCGTCGGCCTGTCGGGTTTTTCTGGCGGCTGCTCTGCGCTGTGATCGGCAGCTCATTCGGTATTTCCGGAATGTTCGGCGGGGTTTTTGTGACGGTTTCTGCAGGTTTACGGTGAGTGTTCGGTGGGCTTGCGGCGAGTACACCGCAGGGTTGGCGAACTAGAACCGCCGAATCGCCCCCAAGTGCAGGGAACGAAAGGCCACCGGACGTGCGGTGACTTTTCAGATCTCTCTGAATAACCCTGAGTATTTTAACCTTTTCACAAAATTTTTTCACAAACCTTTTCTATATGAAAACTGTAAATGTTATGTTCTTGGTTTTCACACTCCCTTTATAAATGTCTTATTTGATTTGAGGTGCTGCAAGAAATATACTGTTTCTTTAAAACATGGAGAAGTTACTATATCAGTGATCGAACCCATGGAAAATAATATATTTCCTCTACAACACTTAGCCACTTTGAATATAAAGAAATTGTGTAGAAAATTGTGAAGCGCTAAAAACCTATATAATACTCACTCCACCCAATGCTATATATCTTAACGGTGGTCTCCCCAAACACCAGTCAATACAAAACAATTGATCAATTAGATACAGTGCAAGTCTAGTTTGACCTGCTCTTGGAGTATTTCATATATCACCAATATGTTCCTCAGTCCTTATATTATGCGTATCATAAAGTCTTCATCTCAATACAGGGAAGAAAACAGAAGAATAAATTCCCAATAGTGCAGACTGTACAAAAAAAATCTATTTCAATCGCTTTATTGGTGGATGTTACACTCACAATCTGGTGAGCCCTCCTGGCTCTCTCTATGTATTCAGATGGGCACTTTTCTTCAATTTTCACAGGGGTCCTCACACCTTCATTCTTTTCTCACATCGATTCCAGCATAATGAGGCACATATCGAGGGAAGATAAAAAGATATATAGGGTCTCCCCCAGGGTAACTCTGTGTGGAAAATGGACTTAAAATTCCCAATCTGGGCTAATTTACCACTTACATTTTATAGAGCCTGCACTGGCTCTAGATTCAGGAGCATATAAGTGATATATGAAATACTCCAAGAGCAGGTCAAACTAGACTTGCGTTGTATCTGATTGATCAATTACTTTGAGTATAAGTATTTATGGTTCGTTATCAGTGCTCTAGGAAATACAATACATTTAAGCTGAAGTAGAAGTACAAGGTGAAGAAATCATTTTAGCACCAGTAACAATGACAATACATGTATTCTTAGTGTTGGGTTGTTCCTAACCTAACTTCCTTTTTATTTTATGGGAATTAGTTTAAAACTTTCTCAACTTCTGCTTTGGTTAATGTTCTGGTAACCACTACTGGCTACTCACTGTGTGCTGAAGATTTGTAATATGAACTCTTTAGTGTCTCGATTAAGCCAATTGCTTAAATGTTATAGAATCAGAGCAAATAACTTCAATAAAAACAGTAAAATTATCTTATTATTAAGGGGAAAAGTAATATTAAGGATCAGAGTAGAATACACATGAGCACTGGATGGAGCTAAAGAAGTAGAAAAGGTACATAAACAGAGGAGTTCAGGGGAAAAAAAATGGACCCCAATTTCTGTTCTGTTATTCAAATACAAAAAGAATCCGTGACAAACGAAGCTGGAGAATATATATTGCTCTTGAAGTTCTCTGAACTATGGACTAGATCCATAAAAGAATTCCTTATGTCACAATAACGGGCATCCAATGGTCAAGCCAGTCTTGAGATGCAACACGTGCCTCAACTAGTAAACACGAGAATGTAAGGTATCACTGAATAGTGTAAGACATAGGATGTGGTCCTAGTCCATTCATTATTGAAGAAGACTAAAGGGAAAATGTTGAGTGCACAATGGCAAAAATGTTAAAATACTTTATTTTCCATTACAGTGAACCTAGCAAAGTATAAAGCATACAGTCAGGTCCAGAAATATTGGGACATCGACACAATTCTAACATCTTTGGCTCTATACACCACCACAATGGAGTTGGAATGAAACAAACACAATGTGCTTTAACTGCAGACTGTCAGCTTTAATTTGAGGGTATGTACATCCAACTCAGGTGAACGGTGTAGGACTTACAGCAGTTTGCAGATGTGCCTCCCACTTGTTAAGGGACCAAAAGTAATGGGACAATTGGCTTCTCAGCTGTTCCATGGCCAGGTGTGAGATATTCCCTCATTACCCCAATTACAATGTGCAGATAAAAGGCCCAGAGTTCATTTCAAGTGTGCTATTTGCATTTGGAATCTGTTGCTGTCAACTTTCAAGATGAGATCCAAAGAGCCTTCACTATCAGTGAAGCAAGCCATCATTAGGCTGAAGAAACAAAACAAACCCATCAGAGAGATAGCAAGAACATTAGGCGTGGCCAAAACAACTGTTTGGAACATTCTCAAAAAGAAGGAACGCACCGGTGAGCTCAGCAACACCAAATGAGCCAGGAGACCACGGAAAACAACTGTGGAGGATGAATGAAGAATTCTTTCGCTGGTGAAGAAAACACCCTTCACAACAGTTGGCCAGATCAAAAACACTCTCCAGGAGGTAGGTGTATGTGTGTCAAAGTTAACAATCAAGAGAAGACTTCACATGAGTAAATACAGAGGGTTCACCACAAGATGTAAACCATTGGTGAGCCTCAAAAACATGAAGGCCAGATTAGAGTTTGCCATACAACACCTAACAAAGCCTTCACAGTTCTGGAACAAGATCCTATGGACAGATGAGACCAAGATCAATTGTACCAGAGTGATGGGAAGAGAAGAGTATGGAGAAGGAAAGGAACTGCTCATGATCCGAAGCATACCACCTCAGCAGTGAAGCATGGTGGTGGTAGTGTCATGGCGTGGGCATGTATGGCTTCCAACGGAACTGGTTCTCTTGTATTTATTGATGATGTGACTGCTGACAAGAGCAGCAGGATGAATTCTGAAGTGTTTCGGGCAATATTATCTGAGCACATTCAGCCAAATGCTGCAGAACTCATTGGACGGCGCTTCACAGTGCAGATGGACAATGACCCAAAGCATACTGCAAAAGCAACCAAAGAGTTTTTGAAGGGACAGAAGTGGAATGTTATGCAATGGTCAAGTCAATCACCTGACCTGAATCCCATTGAGCATGCTTTTCATTTGCTGAAGACAAAACTGAAGGGAAAATGCCCCAAAAACAAGCAGGAACTGAAGACAGTTGCAGTAGAGGCCTGGCAGAGCATCACCGGGGATGAAACCCAGCGTCTGGTGATGTCTATGCGTTCCAGACTTCAGGCTGTGATTGACTGCAAAGGATTTGCAACCAAGTATTAAGAAGGGAAAGTTTGATTTATGATTATTATTCTGTCGCATTACTTTTGGTCCCTTAACAAGTGGGAGGCACATCTGAAAACTGCTGTAAGTCCTACACCGTTCACCTGTGTTGGATGTACATACCCTCAAATTAAAGCTGACAGTCTGCAGTTAAAGCACATTGTGTTTGTTTCATTCCAACTTCATTGTGGTGGTGTATAGAGCCAAAGATGTTAGAATTGTGTCGATGTCCCAATATTTCTGGACCTGACTGTATATGTATTCAATATCGTGCTCCATTAATGTGTATTTTCCTCAAGGGGGTTTGACAACAACAGAATTCTGGCCTGGCTTTGATACTACAGAGCTATATACTGAAATACAAAGGATTAGCCTCAGTGGAAGATAATGAATAAGAATAAAGATAATGATCTAAAGGAATGATATAATTGTGTCGTGCGTCACTTTGAGCTTGGGGTACATGGGCCTAGAGATGTATTTGGGAGGTGCAGGCCTGATGTTCTATTTTATTTCCCTGTACAAATCAAAAAATGTAATATCCTGCACACTGTCACTTAAGAGAGGGGGTGCTCAACCACAATAAGGACTCCTCTGATTTCCTCAATATAAGCCACAATACCACAACAATCGAGATGGCACAACCAAAGAGTAACAAATACTCAGGATATTATAAAAAATATTTCTTTATTAAATACAAAAGTAAAAATGTTAACCACAAAAAATAAACAAATAAAGCAGTAGTACAATATCAGATAGTACATATGGTAGCAGCAGAAAACATATATATATAAAGGCAGCCGTACTGGCAATCTCCATCACAGCAATCGCTTATATACAAAAAGTAGCCCAAATCACACATCAGCAGAAGTGATCATACATATATGTACCATATGACTATACCAATAGAGAGGATAGAAGGACAAAAAGCAGCCAAATCATAAAGTGGGTCAGAACAAACCAACTCACGGTAACTAAGGCAAGGTTACCTACATTTCGGCGAACATTTGCCTTTCTCAAGGGATATATTTTTTTTTTCTGCCATATGTTAAAATCAACCTGTACCTGTAGGGTGCTTGTGTCGTCAATGTTATGTATGAATAGTATTATTGTAATTATCGTTATTGTCTATGTTTACCTGATTACTGTTACAATGGTTTATACGATTACCGTGTGGGCCCCTGTAGACTTTCACAACTCCACTATCTGGAATGTGTTTCCATCTGCTAAACGTTTGAGTGGTCTTTGTCTGTCTTGTCTGGAAAACACTGCCCCATTAACTGATGCTGTGTAATCTGATTCCCGTTTAGCATCACAATCTACCATTATTTTGTTTTCTTGGAATGTGAACCATAGTTAATCACATTATCTGTCCCTGGTCTAATTATTTCCCAGATGCCGACCATCAGAGAAGGAGCAGAAATAGTAGAACAGTACTGTAGGGGAGGTAGCAATAATGATGTAATGTAAGATGCCAGGGTGTCGTTTTCCATTGGCTGACACGCTCCTTCTAAGGCCCCGTTCACACTGTGTGATTTGAAAGTCGCGCGACTTTCCATACGATTTTCATATGCGCGACATGGTGCGATAATGTCGCGCGACATCGCTGTTTTGTGCGATTTTTGCAAAGCACCACAAATATAAATTGCAAAATCGCAGATAGCAAATCGCAAAAAAAGGGTCATGTACCAGCGACATGCTTGCGCGACGTGCGACGTCACGCGGCAAGATGTGAACAGCTCCATTGAAATGCATTGGAGAAGCTACATAGTGCGACATTGCGCGGCTTTTGCTGCGACGTCGCGGCAAAATCCGCGTGATAAATCGCACAGTGTGAACGGGGCCTGAGACTGTATATATTTGGCTCAGGTGATTCAATAAAGCGTTCAGTCCTGTCTGATAAACTTCCAGATCTGCATGTCGTCTCATTTCTGGGGGATGCTATCAAGGCCCTTTGCGTGTACCCATCCTTAAGCTTCGGCTAAGGGTTGGAGAAAGGCACTCAAGACTGCTGGTGAGAGAACAGGGGTCTGGGAAGAAAGAGACATTAACAGATGTGACCCAGGGGGGGTCTGGAGATCTGTTACAATAATTTTAATGGAAAGATATTAAATACTAAAATTAGTGGAGGCTCACACAATTACTTCATTTCATTGAGTGATTTCAGGAAGATTTTTCAATCCTCACAGGGACTGTTTAATGATATATATACTCCACTTTTGATTTCACCATGGAGGTGAACTTTTAGAGCTCAGAACCATAGGAATAATGGTTATTCCACCAGGGACATCTTTACAAAAGGTGAAAAAGCAGCAGAATTATTTGGTTCACTGATATTTTAAATATTTTCTTTTAATTAAACAATATATTCATTGCAATAGTGAGGATGACTGTACTTTTGGTTAACCCTTTCACTACCAACATCGAGTTAACTCGATTTTGCATTGTAATACTTTGAAAAGCAATCAGTAGCATATCAAACCTCATTTGAATGCCTTTTTAATGCAGAATTACTGTGCCCCCCTATTTTCCACCTGCCCTGAGGGAGGCCTCAGACACTCAATATTTAATCATGGACTTCCTATTTAAGGGTGATGTCAGATGTCTCGTCATCTATTGTTTATGACTAGATCTGTGCTCTGTTTGTTTATCCTTCCCTATTTTGGTTTGTTTACAGTGCCCTTCCATATTTGTGCTGCATTACCTGAACCCTGTAAGTGCCATGTCAGACGAGTTCACTATGCGCGTCCGTACTGACGTGCCTCCCGGCGTCCGTCGCAGCGTTGTGACGCTTCAACGGGGCCGGCCACATACTGTAGCGCGTGCACGAATTGCGTGCGCTACAGCAGGCGTGCTGCGTCCGTTCACAGAGTCTCCCCGTCGAAGTGATACGACGCTCGTTCGACCGGGCCTTTGTAGGAGGATCGAGCCTTGCAGCGCTGAGCACACTAACTGCACTCAGCGAGGTGGCCAGACGGGCATCAGATGGATGTCAGAGTGGAAGGGACGTCCACTCTCATGAATGTTCCTTCCGCTCTTAAAAACGCTCGCCTGACCCCAGCCTGAATAAACACACCTGTTACTCATAAAACCTGTCTGCTCACTTGTGTCCCCAAACCTCAGTTTCTACCTGCACCCCAGTACCATGAATGTGGCATTTACTGTAGGCTATTCCTGCCTGCTATTAATGCAGACACTGTGTGACATTGTTTGAGATAAGGGACACCATCTAGAGTAGGGCTGCAACTAATGATTATTTACATAATCGATTAGGTGGCCAATTATTTTTTCGATTAATCGATTCTTCGAATATTTTTTTTCTGTTTTTACTTAAAAGGAATATTATGGGGGGGGGGAATCAACCCCTGCCCCCTCCTTTTTTGTAAGCAATTTGTGTAGTATGCACAACATTCGTACGTACATAAGCAAATTGCATACTATACACCAGGTACACAAGCGCGTGGTCAAAGTGATGGATTGATGCTGCATGCAGAGCTTAAGCCCATGTTCGCCTTCTCCCCAAACGAACGCTGCTACGAGCGTTCAGGAAGACATGATGTCATCACGAAAGCAGGGTGAGAGGTGAAGGCACTCCACACAGCCTGACCCCTTTAGTAAGTTTAAGTGGTCAGGGAGGGTGCGTATTACAATAATTTCATAAACTGAGTGGGGGGAGGGTCCGGAGGTGGAAGGGAGTGATTTTGGGCAAGGGATTTGACCCGAGTGTGAGAAGGAGTGGATTTGGGAAAAAGACCTGACTTGAGTGTGGGAGGGAGTTTGTGGGAAAAGACTGGACCAAAGGGCAGCTCCAGGCAAAAGAGGGATGACAAGCAGGTTGGGGTGGTGGCACAGGACTCCATCTTCAAGTAACTATAAAACACCAGCGGTAAAGCGCCCATAACCAGTGGCAGTATCCCAGGGTTTTGTTATAGCGCTGCTACAGTTATAAACTGATTAAAAACAAACTGGTTATGTCTGACATAACCCTAGAACTAAATCATACAGAGTAAAGCATCGACATGTCTTCTGCAATCAGCTCAGAAGCAGATATATATCAAATCCCCTAACGAGGAATAATTACCTATTATTCAATTAAAACATATACTTTTATTGTTCAATTAAAAAATTGGAAGGGTTGTCAAAATTAGAACACAAATTAGTTTAAATTAAACAAAAAATTACACATTGATTCAGTGAGAAAATAAGTGTATCACTCAAGTAAATGGTGCGTCCACCAATTTACATAATTAGCGCAAGTGACATGAATGGTAGATAGTAACCACAATCAAACATGTCAAAATATAGAAAATTTTATTTTATCCTCCCAAATATGCGCATCTGACAATACAGACTCAATGACAGGTATTGATTGATATAAATTGATAAAAATTGATTTATATCAATCAATACCTATCATTGATTCTGTATTGTCAGATGCGCATATTTGGGAGGATAATATCTCCTCTTTAATTAAATTTTCTATATTTTGACATGTTTGATTGTGGTTACTATCTACCATTCATGTCACTTGCGCTAATTATGTAAATTGGTGGACGCACCATTTACTTGAGTGATACACTTATTTTCTCACTGAATCAATGTGGGATTTTTTGTTTAACCCTTTCGCTGCTGAGGCTTTTCACACCTCTGTGCTGAGGTCATTTTTACCGGTTTTGCTCATCATGTTTAAACGTGTTTTGAAGGCTTATTTTAGTATATGACCCAGACATATTATATATCGTTCTTTCCGTCAGACTCGGTAGATTCATAATATGTCATTATTATATGTATACGTCATGACCTGTCTGTATATTATAACAAAAAATGCAATAAAATATGTATTTTCAATAATTTACAATGTGTAAAGTGTTTTTTTTTCACATTTTAACATGCGAGCAATTGCGGTTATATTTTGTATGGGGTGCGCTTGTTAAAAAAATTAGAGATGGGGTCTCGTTACATTTTTGTTTGGGGAAAATTACACGATTTTTAACAAACGCACCGCATACAAAAATCGTTAGTGCAGCATCATTGTTCACATTATAATTGAAATGGGAACAATATTGCTGCATTAACAAACCAAAAAAAAGAAAAAAAAATGTTTATTTTTTTTTTTATAATTTTTTTTTAAATATATTTTTATTTTTATTTTTAATTTTTATTTTTTTTAAAAAACTTTTTTCACTTTCGTGTTTGGTATCGTTGGAACAGCCATGCTCTGGCTGATCCAGCAATACCAAACTTTAACCCCTAGCTGCCACGGATCGGGAGATAGGGAGTTCATTGGAACTCCCTATCTCCACCGTTGGTGGCAGTTAGGGGTTAACTCTAGGACTGGCGTCATCGTGCTATGCACGATGACGCCAGTCCTCAGGGGGAGTTCCCGGAGGCTTGGCCGACATCCAAGATGTCGGCCAGCTCTGGGAAAGGATCGCGAACCGGCGCTTTTCAGCGCCGATTCGCGATCCAGCTCCCCAGGGGTTAATGCCAGGCACCATTTGGAAGGGCAGGCTGTGCCCTTCCAAATGGTGCCTGGGTTAACCCCGCAACGCCGTCGATCGGGAGGGAGAGAGGTCCGAAGGACCTCCCCCCTCCCTTTCAGGCGCCTCCTCCGCACATGCGGGGGGGCGCCTGAATTAGGTGTCATCGCGCCGCCGCGATGACACCTAATTTCATCGGCGGCTGTTCCGGATGCTGGGCTGACATCGAGGATGTCAGCCCGCACCGGGGGGGCCAGCGATCGGCCGGAACCCGGCCGAACGCTGACCCCAAAGGGAGGACGCGCTGAGCGCGTCCTCCGCACAGCAGGAGCCATGCGGAGGACGCGCTGAGCGCGTCCTCCGCATGGAAGTGGTTAATTTAAACTAATTTGTGTTCTAATTTTGACAACCCTTCCAATTTTTTAATTGAACAATAAAAGTATATGTTTTAATTGAATAATAGGTAATTATTCCTCGTTAGGGGATTTGATATATATCTTATTCTGTGTTTAATCACTAACCTATTCTATAGCCCCCAGCACGGTGGTTTTTTCCATCGGTTCTAGCTCAGAAGCAGAGTCTGAGGTTATTAACATTTAACTCACAGGGTTATTCAAAGAGAATTGAAAAGTCACTGCACGTTCGGTGACTTTTCGTTCCCTGCAATTCGGCGCGATTCAGCGATCCTAGTTTGCTGACCCTGCGGTGTATTCAGCAAGCACCACAGGGCCGCCGTACTGCAGGGAAAACCCGCCGCAAACCTGGCGAACACTCACTGCAAAACCCGCCATACACTCACAGAACACTCACTGAAACCCGCAGAAACAGCTGGAGTAAGCACGCTGAACACGCCGGAGAAACCCGACTAGCCGCAGATCACAGCGCAGAGCAGCTGCCGGAAAAACCCGACACGCAGACGAATGAGGTGAACGAAAAAAAAAACAGTACGCTAAAAAAGTTCTAAAAAAAACATGGTCAGAAACCAATGTCTTTTGTAAAATCATTTTTAATTAATTATAAAATAAGAAATATTTAAGCTTATACCTATTGTATATCTTAATATAAAGATGGAGCCATCTACTGCCAAACTCAGAGGTTTGAAATTGAAACGCTGTTTGCAAAAAAACTACTATGTTTGAAATTTGAAACGCTGTTTGCAAAAAACCTACTGAACGATAATGCCTGGAATTTACATATAAGATCCAATGAATGATAATAAAAAGGGCTGTTACAGTAAAAAGAAAAGACGTTTAAAAAAAAAAGGGAATTTTTTTTACCAAAAAAATACCAAAAAATGCCAGACAGATCCTGTAAAATCAATAAATAGAGAGACTTTTTACTGCAGAATATAATATTAAACAGTTTATTAAATACTGAATTAAAACGGGAATATTTTTAACATTGAAGCCTATGGGAATCGCCTGACTAAATCTGTCGAATGAAACCACTGAACACCAGGGCATTTCGGCAACTTTTCCCTGCTGTTTGGTGTTCTCTGAATAGACAAAAGCATTGCTTCTCTATTGGGATTTCACTGCCCTCGAACAGGCACCGAACAGACACCGTATGTGCAGGCAAATCGCCAACATTTGGCGAACTGCCAGGAAAGGTAACCGTACGCTGAATTTCAGTGTTCGGTTACCTTTCGGCCACAATTCGGATCTCTTTGAATAACCCTGCAAGTCTGTCTCTAAACAGCTGCACACAAATCGATTAATCGATAAATGATTAATCGATAATGAAAATAGTTGTCAACTATTCTCATTATCGATTAGTTGGCGATTAATCGTTTAGTTGTTTCAGCCCTAATCTAGATTTCAAAACCTTTGATCCTAGCAATATTTCTGTAAAGGATACATGATTACATAAAAAAGTAGAAAATTTAAATTTTTTCAATTTTTTTAACCATTTTGGAACAGCAATTTTGGTGCAAAATTTCTATTTTACTCTATACTTAATTGTTAACTTTGCAACATATGTATGAAATAAAGGTTATCAGGGTTATTCAAAGAGATCCGAATGGCTGGAGAAAGGTAACCGAACGCTGAAAATCAGCGTTCGGTTGCCTTTCTTGGCCATTCGGCTATCCAGAGAGCAGACAATACGCCAAATCCTGGCAATTGCCTACACAAACCAGCAGTGAAAGGTTCCCGAAATGCCCTGCCATTCGGTGGTTTAATTCGACAGGTTTATTCAGGAGAATCCCATAGGCTTCAATGTTAAAAATATTCCCGTTTTAATTCAGTATCTAATAAACCGTTCATTATAAAATTCTGCAGCAAAGAGTCTCTTTATTTATAGATTTTTTAGGATATTTTAAGCATTTTTCTGGATTTTCTTAGTTTTAAAAAAGTCCGATTTTTTTTTTTTAACTTTACTTATTTTTTCTGTAACAGCCCTTTTTATTCTCATTCCCTGGACCTCATATGTAAATTTCAGACATTTTCATTCAGTAGTTTCTTTGCAAACAGCGTTTCACTTTTCAAACATTCAAGCAAACTGTTTTCCTAATTTATTCACTTCACCAGGGCCGGATTAACATAGGGGCAGATGGAGCAGCAGCTCCAGGCCCATGCCCCAGAATAGGCCCAGAGGAAAAAATAACAATGTCCGCATTGATGGACATTTGGACCTCATTATCTCCAACACCATAGTAGTTACAGGGTCATGTTAGCTATCACTGGAAAGGCCAGAGCATGGCCTTTCCAATGATACCAAACATGATCAGGTGTTATGTAAAAATAAAAATAAAATAATAAATCTTTATTTTTTCTTTCTAACACAGCAATATTTTTCACTTTTCAATTATAAAGTAAACAATGATGCTGCACTAACTCCCCATCTCAAGTGTGGAGGTGATGGCACGATCCGTTATTACGAATTGTTACACCAAAAACCTAAACCCCCGCACTGCAGCAAAGTGCACTGGGAGGGACTTTGGAACCCTGCGTCACTAATCTTTACACTTCACAAGATCAAGGGAGGTGTCATTGGACAGGACAGTGTCTGGCCTTTGCATTAATACCAAACATGACCATGTAAAATCTAAAAGAAAGGAAAACCAAAAAAACTTTTTTTATCTACTTCTTTTTAGTTCCAAAGCGATGGCTTTGTCCATTTGTCACGTATAAAAATGAGCAATACCACTGCCATTACTCACCTTCTCAATTCCCACGCTGGGAGCAAGATCAGTGTTTTATACATAGCCACATTATTCATAAAACCCCTTCCTCCAAAACACAAGGGAAATATTTCATTTTTTTGTTTAAAATAGTATATATTTTTAGAAAATGCAGTAACAGGACCCCATTTCAATTTTTTTAAACAAGAATGCCCTATAGAATATATAACCACAAAGGTTTGGATGATAAAATGTGAAAAAATTATTTTACACGTTGTACAGTAAATGATTGAAATCTGAATGTAAATTTCCTCACACAGTATCTGCCTGGTTAGATATATCCGTATCTGCAATATTAAATAGCCTAAAATATGCTTTCATTTCACTAAATTCCAAAAAAAGCCACCAAAATCATCAGCTCCAGGCCCATAGAGATCTTAATCCGGCCCTGCACTTCACTCTTCTGCTTTTTCCGGCAGCTGCGCTGCGTGTGATCGGTTCCTGCTCGGGTTTTTCCGGCGTCTTTGGCGGGTTAATCCAGATTTTTTTGCGGGTTTCGGTGTGCATTCGCCGGGTTTTTGCGATGACTTTTCATCGGGTTTGCGGCAGCTTTTCCCTGCGCTTCGACAGCCCTGTGGTGCTTGCTGAATACACCGCAGGGTCGCCGAAATGGGATTGCCGAATCGGCCCGAATTGAAGAGAACAAAAAGTCACTGAACGTGCGGTGACTTTTCGATTCTCTTTGAATAACCCTGTATGATTTTCTTTCAACAAAATGTGCTTAATATTGAAAGGACAATAGAAGTGAATAAGCTACAATGTGGAAAAACAGAAGACAGTAATTTAAAAAGAGTACTGTTGGTGAGGCAATCAAGAGGAACAGAAAAATGTTAAGGAGATATTCTTGCAGTGTTCCATTGTACCCTAAATATATTCTACAGACTGCTTCATGATTGCATAGTTACATAAGAATATTGGTTAAAAAAAGACCAATGTCTATCAAGTTTAACCTTCCAAATATCCTTATGGCTGCTGCTGATAAAAAGCAAACATCTTGGTGCAGTCACCAATTGTGCCCAAATGGGATAAAATTCCTTCTTGATTCCTTAACCCCTTCGCTACCAAGTGATTTTCTAAAAAAAACATGGTCAGAAACCAATGTCTTTTGTAAAATCATTTTTAACCCTTTCGCTGCTGAGCCTTTTCCCACCTCTGTGCTGAGGTCATTTTTACCGGTTTCGCTCATCATGTTTAAACGCGTTTTGAAGCCTTATTTTAATATATGACCCAGACATATTATATATCGTTCTTTCCGGCAGACTGTGCAGATTCATAATATGTCATTATTATATGTATACGTTATGTCATGTCTGTGTAGCGCTGTGGTAAAATCTTGCTGTGGCAGTACCTATTTTTGGCCACAAGATGGAGACTATCGCGATCAGAGATACTGGATATTGGGACTACAATGCCCGGCATGCTTTGCAAGAAGACAGGAAGTGGGTGGGGACTGGAGACTTACATCCTCTGCCTCGTGGAGAAAGTTCCAGAGCGCGCCAGGGAAGGGAAGAGAGCAGACGCATCGAAGAGATTACGAGAGGGCCTAGGCCAGAGACCAAGAGAGACCTGTTAGTCCAGAGAAGATCACCCAAGCTGAGGAGAAGAAGACCCGCCGGGATCCAGGCATTGCTGCAGACCGGAGGAATCGAACGGAGAGCAAGCGGTGAGCTGGAAAAGCTGTGTGGAGTCAGACAACGGATCCGGCCGCTAGTATCCCCAGTCAAGATCGGGTGGAGAGACGTCCTGGGTCAGCGGAGCCTAAAGCAATCGCCGGATGGGTGAGAGGCCTCCAAGGCTGTTTTATGATTAAAGGACGCTCTGCTGTTTTCTCTTTAAAGTCCACAGGGCCCCAACTGACTAGTCGAAGACCTTCCTTTAATAAACTCACTGGCCAGTTGAACAGTACCCGGGTACCACACACACACACAGATACACTTTTCACATTCTGGGACTTAACCTGTGCAGGACTCATTTCCTTTTGCGAATCGGAACGGGGGTTAAAGACAAAGATACGTTCCGAATACATTTTTCTCTTTTTCCGCTGCGCGTTTGCCGTAATACGAAGGGATTGTATGTTTGGGGTTTTGCTACGTGTCCCTTTTTCTGAACTATCGGGAAATTGCATTGCTTTTATGTTCGGTTGCGAATATTTTATTTTCCGAAATACGAAGCCTCGTGTTTCGTTTCTT
The DNA here is from genome assembly GCA_009667805.1 of Leptobrachium leishanense. Classification (NCBI taxonomy): domain Eukaryota; kingdom Metazoa; phylum Chordata; class Amphibia; order Anura; family Megophryidae; genus Leptobrachium; species Leptobrachium leishanense. The sequence goes on from CM019072.1 coordinate 44,283,480, forward strand.
TTCCGCTACGCGTTTTACCGGGATACGAAAATACTGTAATAATACTTGTGAATACCGTGTTTCAACATCTGCTCAAATATTTTAGTAAACTATATAAATATAAAAACTCACAACTGTGTTGGAGTATATTTATTCCCTAGTGCGGGGAGACTGACCCGTGGTTCATTTTCAGCGGCTCCTCCGGGAGTGAGCGCTACATCTGTATATTATAACAAAAAATGCAATAAAATTTGAATTTTCAATAATTTACAATGTGTAAAGTGTTTTTTTTCACATTTTAAAATGCGATTGTTTGCGGTTATATTTTCTATGGGGTGCGCTTGTTAAAAAAATTAGAAATGAGGAATCATTACTTTTTTTTGGGGAAAATTCGTGTTTTTTAGCAAACGCCCCCCCCATAGAAAAAATCGTTAGTGCAGCATCATTGTTCACATTATAATTGAAAAGGGGAACAATATTGTTGCACTAATAAATCTAAAAAAAAAAAAAAAAAACTTTTTTTTTTTAATTTTTTTTTTTTTTACTTCTTACATGGTCATGTTTGGTATCATTGGAAAGGCCACGCTCTGGCCGTTCCAATGATAGTAAACATTAACCCCTAGCTGTCACGGATCGGGAGTTCATTGGAACCCCCTATCTCCACTATAGGTGGCAGCAAGGGGTTAATTTAAAAACTGGCACCATCGCGCTCTGCGCGATGACGCCAGTCGTTAGGGGGATATCCCGGAAGCTTGGCCGACATCCAAGATGTCGGCCAGCTCCGGGAGGGGATCGCGATACGGCGCATGTTGGCGCCATATCGCGATTCAGCCCCCTAGGGGTTAAAGACAGCCGCCGCTTGGAAGGGCAGGCTGTGCCCTTCCAGGCGGTGCCTGCCTTTAATCGCTGGCCCGCACGGATGGGGAGGGGGAGAGGTCCGAAGGACCTCCCCTTCAGGCACCTTCCCTGCAATGGCGGGGGGGGGGTGCCTGAAATAGACGTCATCGCGCATGCGCGATGACGCCTATCGTGCCCGCCGGGGTCCCGGAGGTTGGGCTGACATCGATGATGTCAGCCCACACCGGGGGGCCGAGCGATCGGCGGGCTGCAAAGGGAGGCCGAGGGGGGCCAAGCGATCGGGGGGCCGAGCGATCGCGGGCTGCAAAGGGAGGACGCGATCAGCGCGTCCTCCGCAGCCAAGTACCAATGCGGTTGGACGCGCTCAGCGCGTCCACCGCATTGAAAGGGTTAATTAATTATAAAATAAGAAATATTTAAGCTTATACCTATTGTATATCTTAATATAAAGATAGAGCCATCTACTGCCAAACTCAGAGGTTTTAACAGCAGATCTATTTTCTTCTATTTCTCCTGCATCGCCGCTGAGAACTGGATATTTCAGAGCTTTTGAGCAGCTGATTTTATAGTTTGAGCTCTTTTAGGTATCATGCCCACAGGACTAAAACTTTGGGGGCACCTCCGACAGCCCAAAAGCAAACGACATTTATTTGCAGCAAACAAATTTAATTTCCTTTTGGGCAGCAGATCAGTATATCGAGAAATCTCGATATCGGTGCACCAGATGGTGCCTTTGAAGGCCGAGATATCTCGATATCGAAGTGAAGGGGTTAATGGCAATTAGAATTTGGATCAACAAGTAATGCTTTAAAAAATTTATATTGAATATCTGCTAAGATCAAAATTTTCCAGGAAAGCATCCAGCCCTTTTTTTTTAAGGCATCAATTGAATCATTAAATATTCAGAAAAAGTCACACACTCCAGAAACAATTAGGGGTAATGAATTACAAACTTATGCAGCCAGATATTAAGAAATACAGAAATTAATTCAAACAATCAGGGTTATTCAAAGAGATCCAAATTGTGGCCGAAAGGTAACGAACAGTGAAATTCAGCATACGATTACCTTTCTTGGCCATTCGGCTATCCAGAGAGCAGGCATTTCACCAAATGTTGGCGAATTGCCTGCAAATACGGTGCCTGTTCGGTGCCTATTCGAGGGCAGTGAAATCCCTATAGAGAAGCAATGCTTCGTCTATTCAGAGAACACAAAACAGCAGGGAAAAGTTGCCGAAATGCTCTGCCATTCGGTGGTTTCATTCGACAGGTTTATTCAGGCGAATCCCATAGGCTTCAATTTTAAAAATATTCCCGTTTTAATTCAATATCTAATAAACTGTTTATTATTTTATTCTGCTGTAAAAAGTCTCTTTATTTTTAGATTTTTAGATTTTTTAGCATCTTTTAGGCTTTTTTTGGCAAACTTTTTTTCCTTTTTTCTTTAAAATAGTTTTCTCTTTTTTCTGTAACAGCCCTTTTTATTATCATTCATTGGATCTTATATGTAAATTTCAGCCATTTTCATTTTGTAGTTTCTTTGCAAACAGTTTCACTTTTCAAACATTCAAGTGTACTGTGTTTTGTTTTTTCACCTCATTCGTCTGCGGTGTCGACTTTACAGCTGCTGCTCTGCGCTGTGATCGGTGGCTGCTCGGGTTTCTCCGGCGTGTTCGGCAGGGTTAATCCAGATGTTTCTGCGGGTTTCGGTGTGCGTTCGCTGAGTTTTGCGGTGAGTGTTTGCCGGGTTTGCGGCAGCTTTCCCCTGCACTACGACGGCCCTTTGGTGCTTGCTGAATACACTGCAGGGTCGCCGAAATGGGATCGCCAAATCGCACCGCATTAAAGGGAACGAAAAGTCACCGAACGTGCAGTGACTTTTCGATTCTCTTTGAATAACCCTGAATGTAAACGCAAAAAAGTAATACATACACAAATCAGTTGATATCCATATACTGTGAACATACAATAAGCACTGAAAAAAATGACATAAAAAGGACATATAAATAATAAAAAAGTCCAAATATTTGAGTCTTTAGCAGCAGCAAAGGATAGGAAGGAATAAGGATAAAATCTTCTACACAACCGTGAATAAGATCATGATCAATGATGTCCCTTGAGGATTTTATCCTTATTTCTTTTTAGGAAGAGAATTCCATATTTTTATTGTTAATACTGTATAAAACCTTTCCTTTGTAGTCAACAAACATCTTGTTTCCTCCAGTCTCAGTGGATGATGTTGTGTCTTTTTCAAAGCTCTGATAATGAACAGGTAACCAGAGAGCTCTTTGTATTGGCCCTGCATGTATTTAAACATCTCCTCTTACACGGCTTCTCTTTAAATATGTGAAAAGGCTTCTCAAACATTTCTTTCACCTTTAAGACAAACAGGGTTATTCAAAGAGAATCGAAAAGTCACTGCACGTTCGGTGACTTTTCGTTCTCTTCAATTCGACTTGATTTGGCAATCCCATTTCGGCGAGCCTGCGGTGTATTCAGCAAGCACCACAGGGCCGTCGTAATGCAGGGAAAAGCCGCCGAAATCCTGCTGAACACTCACCGCAAAACCCAGGCGAATGCACACCGAAACCCACAAAAACATCTGGATTAACCCCGCCGAACACGCCGGGGAAACCCCAGCCGATCACAGCGCAGAGCAGCCGCCGGAAAAACCCGACACCGCAGACGAATGGAGTGAAAAAAAAAAACAGTACACTTGAATGTTTGAAACTCCTGAGTGAAAATATCTGAAATTTACATTTAAGATCCAATGAATGATAATAAAAAGGGCTGTTACAGGAAAAAAAACGTTTAGGAAAAAAAAAAAAAAAACGGGAACTTTTTTTGCAAAAAAAATCCCGGAAAATGCTTAAAAGATCCTATAAAATCTATAAATAAAGAGACTTTTTACTGCAGAATATTATAATAAACGGTTTATTAGATACTGAATTAAAACGGGAATATTTTTAACATTGAAGCCTATGGGATTCGCCTGAATAAACCTGTTGAATGAAACCACCGAACACCAGGGCATTTCGGCAACTTTTCACTGCTGGTTTTTGTTCTCTGAATAGATGAAGCTAGGGGGATTTCACTGCCCTCGACCAGGCACCGAACAGGCACCGTATGTGTAGGCAATTCGCCAACATTTGGCGAATTGCCTGCTCTCTGAATAGCCGAATGGCCAAAAAAGGTAACCGAACGTTGATTTTCAGTGTTCGGTTACCTTTCGACAGCCATTCGGATCTCTTTGAATAACCCTGATTGTGAAGAGTATTTGCAACTTATTTTCTGTTCTGTCTATGCTTCCCTAACCTTAATCAAAATCACGTTGTGACTCGAGTGTCAGTTTAAATGTGAAATAAAGTAAACAAATTAATTATGTGATAACCTTATCGACAGAACTTTGAAGATTAGAGAAGCAATTCACTAATATACAAAATGGGTCATTAATGTTGCCAAATGGAAACTGTCATGTGTCCTTGGATGACCCCGCTGCTGAGTCTTTTTATACTTTCACTTATAGACCCCTTTTGTTTCTTCAGAATTAAAATGAAGGAGGTTCAAATGTGATGTGGAGGACAATATTTTAGTGGGTTACTCGGGATTACCTTCTGCATTGTTGTGTTTTTTTTCTAAAGGCTTATTGAGATGCATAACAGGAAGATTAAGGCACAAAACAGGAAGTGATAGCTCTAATATTAGTTGTGTCGGATGTTGTCACTTTAGGACAGAACCAGAAGAAATTTGGAACAATAAACACTTACGCTTCGGAATGACATCGGCAGTTCTAAATAGGATCAGCTACCTTTTGTATCTTTATATTCCAATACAGGGTAGGAACAGAAAGAGAACAATTAAGGATGCTTTGTGTTGGCAGTTGAAAACCATTAAAATGAGTTGGACCACTGACACAATTGTCATTCCTGATAGTAAGACTACTCCTATTAATTTGCTCTCTGAGATCAAGAAGGCCTCTTTCTTTATCATCTAACATTTTTTTTGCTGTATCTCAAGGCATATACATACTTTACCTCTCCATTTTTTTTCTAACGACCCAAAGCACCTCTTTTATGAATTAGTCATGTTTGTACACCAAACTCTAATTTAAAATCTGTCAATTTTCCTAACTATTTTACTGGTAGGATTCATAATATCAGGCTTAAAATCTACTCGTCATCCTCCACCTGCCATTCAACCCATTGTTAAGCTTTTACCTCTACCCTATTTCCCCCTAGTTTTTGAGGAGGTGTTCTCTACTGCCCTGTCACTTTTCCTTGTCACCCTATTTCCTTGCACGACAATTGCTTCTTGTCATCCATTATTATCCCACCACCAACATTCTCAACCACTCTCGCTACCTTCAGAAAATCCCTCCTCTTATTTCAACTATGCAACAAAAGAAGCCTTCTCATGACCCATAATTAGGGATGCGCCGCTACCATTTTTTTTAAGACCGAGTATGAGTACTGATACTTTTTTCAGTTACTCACCGATACAATACTTTTATTTAATGTCATGTGACCGCTTTGCAATAAATAATTTAGGATTTTGCTGAAAGCATGTCCAATGTATGTTAATATGGAAATGTATGGCCAGACACCACATTTAACCACTGCTCAGGCATGCACACACCAGACCTCATACATACTGTATATCTAACATACATGAATTCACAGACCCTTGGTACAAAACCCCACATATACTGCAACTGTAGACGACAAAATTACCCAAACACAGAAATCCCTCTAATAACACACGGACATTAAATCAGGGCTGTCAAACTCTCGCCCCCAGTTATTTTTATTTATTTTTTTGTGAAAGGATTTTACCAGGAAGGATACATTGAGATTTCTCTTGTTTTCAAGTATGTCCTGGGTGGCGAGTTTGTACCGTTGGGTGTCGTGCCAAGGACACTTGCTGGAGAGGTTGCTCGCTGGGATCGAGCCCATGACTCCACAGGCTCTCTCCATGCAGAGTGGTGACATTACCTCTACTCCACCCAGCCGGTACAACAACTCCCATAATTCCCTGGCCATTTATTGCATTGAATTGGGGCATGGGAATTGTAGTCATCAACATCTGGGGGGCGTGTGTTTGACAGCCATGCATTAAATGATGTTGAAATTATGAAGTTCTTCCTGATTTTATATTGGCACAGAATTCATAAAATGATGCCAACCCCTCCAACAGTATATAGTCAATTCTTACAGAAGATCATTCCATGCATCTTATCTTCTACTAGTTCCATGAACTAATTGTCCCTGCTGTTATTCTTACCTTATTTATTTATTTGCAAAGTATTTTACCAGAAAGGATACATTAACATGTCTCTCGTTTTCAAGTATGTCCTGGGTACCTTGAAGGATATCAGTTTCCTAATTTATTTTCTCACACTGCTAACACAATAGTGATCTGCTAAATATTATGATTACGCTTAATCATAATCATAACCACAATGATTCATACATCACCCTATACTAGATATTTCCAAAGTTAAGAAAAGTGTATAGACTGTGAAACAATTACATGTGTACCCAAAAATAATAGCCCATGCTGCAGCTGTTCCTCATTATTGCCCACCCCACCTCCTTTTGACCTTCCATGTCTCTCAAACTATCTGCACTGTCATTATCTTATTAATACCACAGTTAATATACTATAATAATTGTAATTTGTTTATTTTTTTAACATATTGTCTACACAGTAAGCCTTAGAGAAATACAACTCTGTTTCACAATATACTAATCTGTTACTCATTTTATGCTTGTTCACAATTTTTATATTGTCATTTTAAAATGTTTTTACATATATGTTTATTATAACTTGAAAAAATCGGAGACAGTGGGACCCTGTAAAGGGTACCCCATGGATAGGCATTCACGTCACCACATACGTATAGACGTCCATTGATGGGGATAACTCTAGGCACATGCATACAAAAACCTAAAGCAGCTAATGGACTCGTGATTTATAAAAATATAAACTTTAAAAATAAAAAGAAAAGACAACATATATAAAAACTAATAGAGTGCTCTGTACAAACATAAAAACAAAGTATGTGTCAACGTTGTAATGTAGATGAGAGCTATATTAGCTAATATAACCCTCATCTACATTACAATGTTGACACATACTTTGTTTTATATGTTTGTATGTGAGTACTCTATTAGTTTTTAGATATGTGCTTGTCTTTTCTTTTTATTGAATCAATAAAGGTTATATTTTAGAAATCACAAGTCCATTACCTGCTTTAGGTTTTTGTACATTTGAAAAAAATCCGAATTGCATCAACTATAACTTCGGTGTAATTATAAAATGTACAAAGATAAAATAACGATATGCATTGTGACGACCACGAGGCTATCAGTTCAGCTGTTACACATGGAGGGTGTGTGTATAAGGGGTTATTAACTCTTTCAATGGAAGAATGGTGGTTAGTGAACATAGGCGACTCTACAGGGGGGCAAGGGGGGGCAATTGCCCCCCCTAGGTTATTCCTTGCCCCCCCATGTGCCCCCCCACCAAAAATCAGCATCCAGCTTCCACACTTCTTCGAACTGCTGTATCTCCATCCCTGTGCATCGTATATGGAAGATCTAGGTGTCATTGTAAAGGGCTGATTATGGCCTTTCCAATGATATCCAACATGACCATATTCAGTGTGAAGTAAAAGTCATAAAACATTAAATAATAACGGGCACTTAAACTTAAACATTTTCACAGGGTTGAAATGGCTCAGCAGTGAAGTGGTTAATGTTCAGACTATACATTACATTGTGTATTACGTTAGTTTTTGCCTTGGTTTAGTTGTATATTAAGGGTTAATGGGTAGGCTTCATCCCTCACAGTATACATTTAATTTTTTTCTTGAGTAATGGCATTGTAGGGGTTAATGGGTAGGCTACATGCCTCACAGTGTATTCATTTCATGTTTTACCTTGATTAATGGCATTTTACGGGTTAAGGGGTAGCTAAATGCCACATTGTTTGTTATTTATATTGTATTTCCCTGGGTTTATAGAATTTTAGGGGTTACTATGGAAGTTAGAATCTAAAGAGTCTAATCATCTTTTTAGATCCTCTGCTTTTCATCACATTTCGGGGAATTAATTTCGCCGACAATATAGTGAATTCCTATTTAGCGAATGGTCACTGTAATTTGCTAAAAGTGGAGTCGCTGAAGCAGTTATCAAACATTCAGCGAAAACTGCCGAATTGCGGCATATAAAATATTGAATTTAAGTATCAGGTTAGTACAATATAAAGGTATAATTGCATCACATTACTCTGGGGTTCTGCAATCTTATTTATATATACTTATTAAAGCACTAATACCTGGTGTGAGCTAACCCTTGCATCGACATTGTTTTGCGTTAGCGCCAGATTAATCGAGTCTAGCGCCAACAGATCGTTTGCCTCCACTACAAATGGGAAAAATCACTTAGTGCATTGTTATTAGCGATTTGTACCGCGAGCTTACTGTATTTTCCGGGAGCGCTAGAGATCTCTAGCGCTTTTGCAGCTAGCAGATCACTTGGTGCCAGCGCTAATTTTTTGAGGGGCGCCAATTGCATCATTTTACCTACTGCTCAACCCTGGTGCTAACTCCAAAAAAACAGAAAAAACAGATAATCGCCCACAATTAACAGGCAATTGAAAGGAATGCAGCACAGGTGTTCTCTTGGCCCCATACACCATAGCAATGGATCTGGTTCGCATTGTCGTTGCTGTTGCAGTCGGCTCTTTTATATAAATGTATCCTTTATCCACATATATCCTAATTCTAATATATTGCCTCATTTTAAACATTTTATGCTGGGGGTTGTTCATAGTATGTAAACGGTTGATTATTAGGGTGACCGTGTGGACCATGTTTAAAGGGACATGTGAATAAGTCTTGCCCTGAAACATGTATTATTTATATGCTGCAGCAGGGAAGTTAATGTTGCCCACCTGACTTTCCTTTTGGATCTATTAAATGCAGTGTAAGGATTCTACATGCTGCTGGGTGGCATTTATCATGCAATGCCCATCAGCCTTAATATATGTGTGCATCAAACCATGGATGATACGGCCACCTTGGATGATTTTAATAATGCAGGGGTGTGAGGTTATTCACTGGATGTGTTCATATTCAAGCTTGTGAGGGCGGGAGATAGGTATGGCCCGGCACTCTGCACTGGAAAAAAACCCAGTTCTATCCTGTACACAACCGCATTAGCGCTGGGTCTCAGCCCGGGTCTTAGAGTCTTCCTAGCATGCGCCAAACGACCTTTTTCATGGACTACTGCAGACAAGGTGATCTGTTAGTAGGTCGTCAGGCACTACGTTTTAGCGACTCGCGCAAAATTTTTCCGTTAGCGATGGTGTTTTAGCTCACACCAGGTGATAGGGCTCTTAGTTTTATTCAGTGATATGATTTAGTGGTGAAAATTATTAGTGCCCCCCCAGTTTTGACTGCGGTATCTTCTGTGCCCCCCCTAAATATTGTTCCTAGAGTCGCCACTGTTAGTGAATGAGAAAATAGACGATAATGAACTGATTTCTCTGGATATTTAAAACATAACCTTTATTTACTTCGTTAAAAACATATACACGATAGTGACATACAATGTAGCATGGTGGTGCAAATTCAAAAAGACAAATTCATAGAAATAAAGAAAGAAATATACAGGTTAATGCTAAGATGGTTATTCAAAGAGCACCAGGAAATTTCAGTGCACTTTCATTAGACGCACTTAAGTGCGATTCAAATTCGTCGACCCTGGATTGAATTCACTATTCATCGCAGGCTATCCGACAGGGGCGGATCCGGGGGGGGGCAATGAGGCAATTGCCCCCCCCCCCGAGAAAATATCACCCACCCAGCCAGCGCCAGAAGAAGCTTCAATTAGTTCTCTATGCTGCCGTGATCCGGCTATTTCCCCTCCTTTGATCAGCACCTGCAGTATCACAGTGATGCCTCTGCTGATTGGCTGGCAGTAGGAGAAATGCTCCTCCTCCCTTGTCTCCAGTTCTCAGCTCTCCGTTCTCTGACAAGTTGAACAGATTCCTGTGGTGACTCTCTGGCCTGCAGATCTCCTGTTTCTGGCCAGCCTTCCACTTACATGAGGTCAAATGTCTTTTTTTTTTCTTTCTTTCATTTAGGGTTAGCAGGGAGGCTTGAGTTCGGTCCTGACTCCTGCACCATCAGAAGGCTGGTTTACAATGCCCATATATCAAACTCCTGTGATAAGGGCTGTCCTGAGCTCAGCCCAGCAAGAGATAAGGGGACATATTTCCATCCCTCTTCAGTTTGAATTGAGCTGTTGTAGTATTGTGCTCTGCTGCAACCCACTGGCAGCTCCTTGTACTGGCCATGCTGAATAGAGGGAGAGTGGGTGCATGCCATGCTCTGTCTACCCATGCCATTGGTAGCCATAGAGGTGGGCAAGAGAGTGTCCTCAACCCCATCATGAGCACATTAAGCTCTGCACAAGGGTAGGGGGTTATTGGTCTATGCAGAGGAGGGTTGGGGACTATGTTTGTGTTTTGAGCAGAGGTTTGTGTCTTTTAAAGGATTGTCTCTGGGTCTGTGTGTCTTCAATGGCTTGATCAGGGTCTGTGTGCGAGCACTGTGGGATAGTCAGCTTCTGTATGTGTTTACGGTGTGGTGTGTTGGTTAGGGTCTGTTTTAGAGGTGATGAAATACTACTGGAAAACGGTTGCGAGTAGGGCTGCAACAATTATTTTCATATTCAAGTCATCCGAATATTATTTTGAATTTAATATTGTCATCGGATAATAAAATATATAAAATTGTTTCCCCACTGTCATTTCCTCCTCTTCCCATTCAGCCCTCATGCAACCCACCACTTCACTTACCCTATTCACCCTCACCTAATGGGTCACCCCCCTCCTCTTAGATTGTAAGCTCTCAAGCAGGGTGACTTGAAACGCCCTGTTCATTTAAATTAAACCCAGTTTAGTAGACTGAGCAGAGCTTAATAAAAGGAGTATTTATTAATACTCACGCCCAGGGAAAAACAGATTATGACAATTTTTCGTGTAAATAAAATATTGTTAGTTCTGTAAGCAACACCTTATTTTCTGTCAGTGCCCCTCCCGAGACTAGGCTCTGGATCCGCCCCTGCTATCCGAAGTGTGCCGAATGTGGAGCCACCAAACGCCGCCACGACCGCCAATCAGCTCGCCGAAGACAGCCGACTAGCCCGCCAAACTGCAGGGTAGAAGAAAACTGAACTCTGCTATTTTTAACCCTTTCACTGCTGAGCCATTTCACGTCTTAAAAAAACATGTTTTTCTTTTTTTTTTATTATTATTTTTATTATTTTTTTTCTTTACTTTAAACATGGTCATGTTGATATCATTGTTGTTTGATATCATTGGAAAGGCCATGCTAGCTGCCAGGAGTCGGGAGATATCTGGGTTCAAAGAACCACCTATCTTTCCTTAGGAGTCAATGAGGACGTTCCCCACACATCCTCAGCAGTGAAAGGGTTAAAAGGAGTTTAACCTCCCTCGCGGTTTTCTCGAGTGTGGCTCGGGGTTAAATTTCACTGCTGAAAGCAGTAACACAGCACCACACTCGGACTGGTGACTGGAAGTACTGGGAGTGAGTGGGGGTACAGGAAGTAAGTGAGTGGGGGTACAGGGAGAATGACTGGGCGTACACAAAGAAGGTGGCTGGGATGCGCGCGCAGCTGGGTGCGCACGCAGCCAACCGCCGCAGCATGCGCACAGCATGCCTATATAACATGAGACGTGCCAAAACGCCTCTGTCATAGGAGCGCCAGCAGAGCCTCGGGATAGAGTGAGCACAGTTTAAAAAAAACAAAAACCGAGCACTTAGCCCCCGGCCCAATCGGCACCTACACCACAGAAGCTAGGAGCACCCGGCCACAAAAACAAACATTGTTGAACCCCCACCCCAAAATACAAAGCCCCCAAAGCTCTGATCACCTCCACCACAGAGCACACAGAGCTCAGAGGGCCTGACAAAAAAAATGCCCCCCCCCAACAAAGAGCCCCCAAAGCTCTGAGCACCCACAGAACCTAGGAGCACCCGGTCAAAAACCATAGCTGTGCCCCCCCAAAAACACATAGCTCCCAAAACTCTGTGCACCTCCACCACAGAGCTCAGAGGGTCTAACAAAAACCTGTCATCGTCCCCCCCTACCAACGAGCCACCAAAGCTCTGAGCACCCACACCACTGAGCACCCACCGTGCTTTCATTTCCACCAACATTCATGCGCACCACACTTATCAATAGACTGCCCTCTGGGCAGGCTTTCCACCTAGTATTATATATAACGTGTTAGTCCAGTTGCCAAAATCATGAGTATACCTGTATGTAGTGATACCTTTCACTGATCAGTATAGTTTCCAGACCTGAAGAGGAGAGGTTACACTCTTGAAAGCTTGTCTTTTAAATGTAATGTTAACCCAATAAAAATGGTATCACCACGTACTGCTATACTCATATATATATCACATTTTCTTCAGGTAATAGGGGTTGTGGAATTCGGTGGTGCGTTCCCTCACTTTTTTCCCAGGACTTGACCCCTGGGTAAGGGGTTCAATACTCTACTGGTGGAAGGGAATCAGGGCATAGAACATAGAAACATAGAAAAATGTCGGCAGATAAGAACCTTTCGGCCCATCTAGTCTGCCCAATTACATGGATACTTTACCTGGATTTATCTTTTGTTTAGGATAGCCTTATGCCTATCCCATGCTTGCTTAAATTCAATTACTGTTTTGGCCTCTACCACTTCTACTGGAAGAGTGTTCCATGTATCCACCACCCTCTCAGTAAAATAATGCTTCCTGATGTTACTTTTAAACCTTTGCCCCTCTAATCTAAGACTATGTCCTCTTGTTTTGCTATATACAGGGTTATCCAAAGAGATTCGAAAAGTCACCGCACGTTCGGTGACTTTTCGTTCTCTTCAATTCGGTTCCTTTTGCCGATTGCATTTCGGTGACCCTGCGGTGTATTCAGCAAACAGCACAGGGTCCCCGAATTGCAGGGAAAAGCTGCCGTAAACTCACCGAAAACTAACCGAATGCACGCTGAAAACAAGCAAAAACATCTGGATTAACCTCGAAGAGGAGCCGAACAGGAGCCGAAAAGGAGCCGAATCACACAGAGCCGAAGCAGCTGTGACGTAGAGGAGGCAGTGAATAAATTAGAAAAACCATTTGTATGAATCTGGGAAAAAGAAACGCTGTTTGCAAAGAAACTACTGAGCGAAAATGTCTGAAATTTTCACAGGAGGTCCAGGGAATGATAATAAAGAGGGCTGTTACAAAAAAAATAAGCAAACTGAAAAAAAAAAAAAAAAAAATCGGACTTTTAATTTTTTTTAAAAAATTCAGAAAAATGCTTAAAGTATCCTAAAAAATCTATAAATAAAGAGACTTTTTGCTGCAGAATTTTATAATGAACGGTTTATTAGATATTGAATTAAACGGGAATATTTTTAACATTGAAGCCTATGGGATTCTCCTGAATAAATTTGCCGAATTAAACCACCGAATGGCAGGGCATTAGGGGAACCTTTCACTGCTGGTTTGTGTTCTCTGAATAGCCGAAGCAGTGCTTTTTGATGGGGATTTCACTGCCTCGAACAGGGACCGAACAGGCACCGTATGTGCAGGCAATTCGCCAGGATTTGGAGAATTGCCTGCTCTCTGGATAGCCGAATGGCCAGGAAAGGTAACCGAACGCTGATTTTCAGCGTTCGGTTACCTTTCTCAAGCAATTCGAATCTCTTTGGATAACCCTGTTTGTTTCCTTTTAAATATACTCCCTTCCTCTACCTTGTGGATTCCCTTTACGTATTTAAATGTTTCTATCATATCTCCTCTGTCTCGTCTTTTTTCCAAGCTGTAAAAGCTACCTCCCCGTCGGGGAATCGAACCCCGGTCTCCCGCGTGACAGGCGGGGATACTCTCCACTATACTAACGAGGATTTGTTGTTAACCATGTTAACCTGTCCACAAGTGGGGGGGGGGGTGCACAGAATTCTTGCTGTGCTGACAACCCACTGTATGCCACTGAAGTGATGTGTCATTGGTCTGGCCTTTACATGGTCAGGTTTGGTATCATTGTAATGTGTAGAAATATAAAGTGAAAAAAAGGTAAATGCAAAATTTACTTTTTTCTGTCCTATGGCAGAGGCAATATATGCTTTTAAATATAAAACAAACAATGCCACTGCACTAACTCAACTAAGGCAACAGATTCTACCCCATCTGTTGATCTGACCGCAGAGAGAAACCGGTTTTCAGTTTAATTTTTGTTTTTGCGTTCTCCCAAAATGAAAATTTAAAATGTCATTTTGGTATGTTTCTTGGTTTTTTTGGGAGGGGGGGGGGGGGGTAGGGGTGCTCCACATTTCTGTGCCTGCAGGTTTCTGAGATGCAAATCCGGCCCTGAGGGCCCCTACACATTAATGGTTGATTTATTGGTTAGTGAGTAACCCTTATTGAAAAATAGTTTAGTGTCCCTGCAGCACATGTGTATATATATATATTGGATGCAATCCCTGCACACAAGAGGCACATGTGAAAAATAGAGACCTGGTAGTACATTTGTTGTGAAAATGAGTGTTTTAAAGCAATTTATTTCTATTAAATTCTAGAGGCCATTTCATGAGCATTGTCACAGACATACTGTTCAAGTTATTAAAGGCCAAGATGTCATCCAGGTCTATCTCCCAGAGAAAAGCATCTTTAAGTATGAAATCTAGATGTAATATGATTGGAATCTATACTGGATATGACTGTATTGGAGCAGCAAAAGAAATAAAGACCTTTCTATATTAGACAGGGTGTCTGTGGGGACTATTGGGATTTGTTTTTAGTTTGTATTAGTACACAAATGAAGAAAAATAATAGGATATGTTATTTATATATTGTTAGACACTAAAATTGCTGTTAAATATTTATGCTTGAAAATGTCAAAAGCAAAAGTAACAATGGAAAGAAGAAGGGTCTTAAGAGTTAAAAGCATCAGAAACTTACTCCTTCGATCTGGAAGGTCCATTCTTTCTCTTCGAAATGATCTGCGTGTGGATCCTGCAATAAATATAAAGATGTTATTTCTTACTACTCTGTCTCTTTCATTCACATCTTTTTTTTCTTTTCATTCCCTCGATCTTCAATCCCTCTACCTCTTACTTTTCATCTATCCCCACACATGTGCAGCATTATGTTCCAGCACAGGCTCAGAGCACTATAGCTCCTGATCCTCTAGGGCAGTGGTTCCCTACCACGATCCTCAAGTACCCTCAACAGGTCAGGTTTTCCAGATAGCTGAAGCACAGCACAGGTGATAGGATTTGCTGCTCTTTGATTGCAGGATTCAGTCTGCCTTTTCCCAAGGTGATCTGCAAAATCTAGCCTGGTTGAGGTTCCCAAGGACAGGTTTGGGAAACACAGTTCTAGGGCTTCAAACTCAAAAGAAAAGTATTTTATCGCACCTGTGTGTTTTACCCAAGACAGCACCGACAAACAAACAAAACATAACGGAAAATAAAACCTAGCTCATCTGACTTTTTTTAAAAAAAAAAATATTTCTATTATGCACAGAAGAGAATGTGACGAACAATAGTATAGCATACATGGTAATTATGAAATAACAGTCAGTAAATAAGTTGTACAAAGCAGTAAGCGTCGTGCATCAGTTTTCCTTTTATTTCCTAACAATTCTACAATCCAATATACAACTCAATAAAAGAGATATTCTACAGTAAAAGAAAAAGTAATGTTGCATGGTATTAGAGCCAAAGTAGCAGTAACAATCATATCATTAAACAAAACAAGACAAAACTGAACAGTAGACTGCCTGGTCCAGAACTTGTAGTAAATTCAAGATACGGTCTTGGAGACAAAGAAAGTAAATCCAGTCTGTTGCAAAATATGTTGTAAGTCAGAAAGGCATGCACGTCCTAGAGGATGCAAATCAAAGTATGGGGAGGTGAGGATTACGCCCCGCCACCATTTCCGTCGAGTACCAAGCAGTGTATTGCAACGAGGTTTTAATTAATGTGCGCATGGGAATATCCAGGGTTGGGAAGTAACATTGCCAAGTCGTGAAGACTTTTTTAGCATGCGTTTCCTTGTTAATCAAGGTGTGAAGCCAAACCCTTCGAAAAAGATGGTTCAATTTATGTTGGAAAAGGGTAAGCGGGACTGCGGTAGAGTGATTCCAAGTGTGTAAAATCGTTTTTCGTCCTACCGCAGCAATCAGAGATAAAAAGTGTTTGTGACGTATATGTAAGGATGAGGTGGGACCAAAAATGAGAAAGTCTGGGGTCAATGGTAATGATAGTGTAGTATTTGAAAGTATATAAGATTGTACAGATAACCAAAATTGACGGATAACTGGACAACTCCAAAAACAATGGTATAAATCAGCACGATCCTTTGGGCATTTAAAACACGAAGGATTTAATTTCCAACCCATTTGATATAATGTGTTTGGTGAATAATAGCTATGGTGTAGTGTTTTTATGAACATTTCCTGGTATGACACTGGGGGTAAAATTTTAATCATGTACATATGAGCTGACAGCAAGTCGCTTATAGTAAGGGATGGGACGTGTGATATCCACTGTACAGGGCCTGTCTTAATCTTGGACCAGTCGACTGTATAGCGAAGTATATTATACAACGACGAAATGGAGTATTTAAGGGAGGAGCTGTTCCTGATATGATTATCAAGACGGTCGGTCCAGTCTGTTGACGTGAAGGTAGATGTAACCTTGGAGAAATATGAGCGTTATTGAAAATATGCAAACCATGGGTAAGATAGAGAAGGATATTTATCCCGAAGCGCAGTGAGCGAAAGGAGTGTGTTGGTGGTGGGATATAAAGCCTGATACAAGAAACGTAAACCTCCCCTAGACCAGTCTGTATACGGAGAACGTGTCAAGTCCCGCCCAAAATGCGGGTTTCCCATTAACGGTAAAAAGAGTGGGGACGTGGAACAAGCGCTCATTTTAATATGGGATAGTTTCCACGCCTTAATGGGAATCATAATCAATGGATTATGAGTCAATGTCTCAGGAAGTTCAGTATAGGGACAATGTAATAGAAATGTGAGGGAATGGGTGAGAGACCAAGCAGCGTCCAATTGGACATTAGAAAATTTTGAGTTGTTTCTAATCCAGTCCACCGCATGTCGACACTGCGCTGCCAAGTTATATTCTCGCAGATTAGGTAAATTAAATCCCCCACGGCATTTAGCTTGATAAAGTTTAGTTAGACTAAGACGTGCCACAGAGCCTCTCCACAAAAATCTACGGAGGGCTGTATTC
The DNA here is from genome assembly GCA_009667805.1 of Leptobrachium leishanense. Lineage (NCBI taxonomy): Eukaryota > Metazoa > Chordata > Amphibia > Anura > Megophryidae > Leptobrachium > Leptobrachium leishanense. Next base: position 44,300,647 of record CM019072.1, read on the forward strand.
AAGAGCTTCTCGTCTTTAGGAGTTAGAATTATCGGCAGAACCTGTAGCGGGTATAAAAGTTTTGGAAAAGCGATTGTTTTGTAGAGATTGACCCTGCCATATAGTGACGTGGGAGATTGTGCCATCTGTTAAAATCGTTCATCACTATTTTGAGAGTTGACGGAACATTGAGTGCATAGAGATTGGTTAAATCTGCTGAGATGTGTACTCCCAAATATTTCAGTGAGGTCGTAGACCATTTAAGTGGTATCTGCGTAGGTAGCTGGGGTGGGGGAGTGTTTTGGAGGTAAAGAGCCGTGGATTTAGTCCATTTCACTCGTAACCCTGAGATATCCTGAAAATTATTTAAAAGTTGGGACAGTGAGGGTAATGCTTCAGGCAAATTTGCGGTGAATAAAAGCAAGTCATCAGCAAAGGCAGAGACTTTCAGTTGAATCCCGCCCACCATTATGCCTCGAAAAGAGGGAGAGTGTTCTATGGCGCGCAATAAAGGTCTAGAGCAATATCGAACAATAATGGCGAAAGAGGACAGCCCTGCCACATGCCTCTACCAAGCAAAAAGTATGGTGAATCTTGTCCATTCGTGACAATACACGAAGCCGGGTATCTAGTGATATTACAGATAAAATCTGTGAACGTCTGACCGAAACTACGGCGGGACAGTACTCAAAGCAGATGTGACCATGTAACCGAGTCAAAAGCCTGTTCAAGGTCTAAACTGAGCAAGGCAGGATGGGTACCACTAGAAGCTGAACGAGCCCCCAACACCGCCGCCACGGCCCGCCGAATACCCACTACTGAGTGTCGCTCATGCACAAACCCTAATTGATGGTGAGTCAATAAATCTGGTAGGAAGGTTTGGAGTCTTGAGGCTAAGATTTTGGTGAGAAGTTTGTAATCAGTGTTAAGAAGAGAGATTGGGCGGTATGAGGACATATTATCAGCAGGTTTTCCAGGTTTAGGAATTAAAATTGTGCGGGATGCATTAAAGGAATCAATAGCATTGCCTGACACGTAGATATTATTAAACATAGTTGTTAATATTGGGTATATTTGGGCTTTTAAGATTTTATAATAGTCCACTGTCAGACCATCTTGGCCTGGTGATTTGCCTGTCTTAAGCGAGGTCATGGCATCTCCTACCTCCCGCTCCGTGATAGGGCCTTCTAAGATCTCCCGTTGATGCGCTGAAAGACGAGGCTCCGGGTAAGCCTCAAGAAAGGCATTACCAAGATCAACATTATCCTGTGGCGGCTGAGATCGGGCTCGAAAAAAAATCATAAAATAGACTATTAACGCGGTCAGGGGAGGTGACAGATATACTGTTCTCAGTAGTGAGACACGTAATAGGTTGAAGTTTACGCCGGGGGTTAGCCATCCATGCCAAGAGTTTACCTGACCTACGACCTCAGCGATGAAAAAATTGGGTTTGAAAGTTACACTGTTCCTGCGCCTTAGCGTGTATGGTGGTCTCTAGGTTTTGTTTAGCCTGCGAATATAGAGTATAAGTATCATCAGTCTGATGTCGTTTATACGCAGTATGGGCAGTCCGCAGGGTGGTTCAAGCAAGTGTAGTGTATCTTTCCATTGCTTATAACGGGAAGCAGTATACGATATAATATGTCCCCGTAGGACTGGTTTAGAGGCTGCCCAGAGTAACCTAGGTTGATCAGAGTGAACCAAATTGTCGTCTACATAATTCGCCCAGCTGGACTGTAAGTGAAGTCGAAAGGTGGGCGCGGTGGTAAATTGAGATGTAAAGGACCATTGGGGTTGATGTGTACGTTTATATGGAAATCGTAGTCCTTGTCTCACTGGGGCGTGATCAGATAAAGAGATCGGTTCTATGTCAGCACAAATCAGTGTAGAGAGCAAGTTCGAGCTCAGCGAGAACATATCAATTCGAGAGTGTGTGTTATGGAGGGATGCAATACCCTCCACGTGTCATGCAAATTTAATGTTGAGACTAAGGTCTGAAGACCCTGAGAAGTGGAGCGGGAGATAGGCAAGGCCGACACTGATCTGTCCAGAGAGTGGTTAAGAACAGTATTGAAATCACCCCCCAATATCAGGTTTGGAGTGGAAACATCTAATAGAAGTTGGAGGAACCTGCAATAAAAAGAATCGTTAGGACTATTAGGAGCATAGACATTTACGATGCAATACTTTACGTTGTTGATGATCAAATGTAGAAAAATATATCGTCCCTCAGGGTCACACACGCATGACTCAACAGAATAGGATAGAGAAGTGTGGAGAATAATCGCCACACCTCTCTTCTTGGAGCTATAATTTGCTATGAAGCAGTTCTTAATCCATTTGGCTTTGAAAGTTGAGGTACAATTCGTGGACCAATGTGTTTCCTGTAATAATGTAATATGAGGATGTTTGTGAGACAAAAAAGTCAATATTTTCTTCCTTTTCACTGGAGTATTAGCACCGTTAACGTTCCAGGACAAAAATTGAAGCGTATTGTAGGACTGAACCTTGTCAGTAGTTCGTGGAGGTGTTTTATCCAATATCAATACGAAAGTCTAGTATGGTGTACAAGATAAAAACAGCAAAGGAGGGGCCCTGGTCCCAACTCGAGCCAGGGAAAACACCCCTTATTCGGGAAGATGAAGCAAAGTCCGGGCAGTCAACAACATGCCAAACCAAGGCAACTATATACAATCCTGTCAAGAAAGAATCACTGTTCCTTGAAAGAGAGCTCATCTGGATCCGTGAAAGGAAGATGTAGGTCGCGGAGGGGAAGCAGCACGGACTTTAGGAATCGACCTCTGGGGACATCGGGGGTGGTTGACCATTCTCCAATTTGGCAGCACATGGTTGAGGAATAAATCAGCCTCACTTGCCGAGGTCGTAGTGAGAGATCTACCACCAATTTGGAGGCGAAGTGTAGCGGGGTAAAGTAAGGTAAATTTTATACCTTTTACTATAGAGCGCTGTGCATACAGGAGCAAAGGCTTTGCGCTTGAGTGTGACCTGGGCCGAATAATCACGAAAAATCAATATTTTGTGTTGTTGGTATAAAAGAGTGGAGAGCTTTTTGTAGGCCACCGAAATTTTTACTGTGTCTTGGAAGTTCAAAAATCGCGCGATGACAGGTCTAGGTCTGGCGTTGTCTATCAGTTTAGCCGGGCCTAGTCAATGCGTCCGTTCAATTTGTATGGGAGCAGCCCGATCGTTGGGGATAGCCAGTGCTGAAGGAAGCCTATCCTGAAGAAGGGATAGGAGATCAGGAGCTCGTACGGATTCCGGAATCCCAATGAAGTGTAAATTATTACGTCTACTTCAATTTTCCAGGTCCTCCAACTTATCGTGATCAATGACTGTTGCATGTGACCTGTGGATTGTAAAGAATTCAGGGTATCTTCTGTCGCGGATTGACGTGTTTCAAGCTCGGAGATCTGGGTGGAATGTGTTTGAAGTAATTGAAGTGTGCTGTCAATGGACGATCTTCAAACTATTTTTGATTGATTTTCAAACAGCGGGTGAGGAGCGTAGTAACCTCTCTAGCCATCTCCGTCGCTGATGTATGCATCTCTGGGGCTTGTCTGGAGGACTGAAGAACGAATTTGTCGTCCAAGTCTCGGGCAGACGAAAGTGGGGATGGCGGAAGAGATTCCAGTGAAGAAGAAGTTTTTTTTTGTTGTTTTAACAGATTTGGTGCCTTGTTTTTGGCCGTCTGTTTTGCTACAAATTTATCCAATGGGGGAATATGGTGTGATATAAAATGGTGTGGATCCCCGTTAGGAGATCCGAAAAAATTAGGACAAGTCCTCTAGATAACCGCTCGTTTTTTTAGTTAATATATTGTCCAGTTCTCTTTCTCTCTTTGTGAGCCTTTTCCCCTAAATATATAATTCTCAATTTTTTGTTTAGGTGAAGCGTTTAAAGTCTCTATTTTTGGCTTTAGGTTCACTTGTTTTGTTTTTTTTCCCTTCCTTTTTTTTAATTTTTTTAAAAAAATGTTCCTTTTCCCCCTGTTTCCTATTGTATATTCATCTCTCCTTTTCCCTATGTACGCTCCTCCCTCTTATTTCTCATTGCTGCGTATTTTCTGAGACTTCGGGTTCCACTCTCAAATCAATGGTCAGGCCGCACCTTGAATATGCCGTGCAATTTTGGGCACCTGTCTTAAAAAAAGATATTATAGCGCTAGAAAAAGTGCAGAGACGGGCAACTAAATTAATAAGGGGAATGGAAGGGTTAAGTTATGAGGAAAGACTAACAAGCTTAAACCTGTTTAGTTTAGAGAAACTGCGCCTTAGAGGGGATCTGATAACCTTATATAAATATATACGGGGCCATTATCAACCATTGTCTGATAACCTATTCATTAACAGGTCTATACATAGGACAAGGGGTCATCCATTTAGACTGGAAGAAAGAAAAATTTAGCTTAAAGCATAGGAAGTGTTATTTTACGGTGAGAACAATAAAGCTGTGGAATTCTCTGCCTGTTGAGGTGGTTGGGTCAGAGTCTGTACAGACTTTTAAAAAACGACTGGATGACTTCCTGCAGACACAGAATATTAAGGGATATAATATTTAATATGTGGGTAAAAGCTTCTTGATCCAAGGAGAAATCTGACTGCCATTCTGGGGTCAAGAAGGAATTTTTTCCCAGTGTGTTGCATATTGGCAAGCATTTCAGACTGGGTTTTTTGCCTTCTTTTGGATCAACAGCAGTAGGTTATGTGGGAGAGGCTGAACCCGATGGACGCATGTCTTTTTTCAGCCTATATAACCATGTAACTCTGTTAGTGTTATGGTTGTTTAGTCTTTTGTCCCTCCTTTTGTGTTCTTGATTTTTATTTTTCCGTGTTTTTCTTTCTCCCTTCCGATAAAAAGGGTGCTCCGCAGTGTGTGGACGCGGGTCAAAATGGCAGCAGTGAGGCCACCAGGCCCTGTCTCCGATCTCCGAGGGTCGTATGAAAACGGGGTTCAGGGTATTGGCGATATGGCAGATGGGATTTGCCACCCGGGCACAAGGGTAGTAGATGGTGAAGTATACGTCACCCGCGGCCCCCGAGTAACATCCGCCACCACGCATCTGGAAAAATAAAGTACTTCCCGCACGTGGCGTCTGGCGGCTCGATGGGCCCCGCTCCCAGGTTTACACTTCGTGAGGCTGAAGCAGAGTCTCGGCTGCGCTCACCGTGGTCCCGGCTATCGTGTGTTCCCTCCAGTCACCGTCACAGTTACGGATCCAGGTCCACCTGCGTGCCTAACTCCAATCCAATCCAACTCCACTCAGCTAGGATGGCCGCAAAACCGGAAGTTCGCTCATCTGACTTTTAACACTAGACAACCCTCTCTAACTTGGGAAAAAGATAACAAAAATGCCAACTTTTGCCAACCTTTGCTGTAGGTTTCGTAGCTGCTCCCCAGCCTCAGTGCTTCACCTATCTCTCTGACTGTCTGTCTCTCTGGTATTTCTCCCATCTAGGGGCACTATTCTACATAACGGTAGCGTTCGGATGAGTAAGTGTTAATGGTAGGATAAGTGTTTTTAATGCATACCCCCATATTACCTTCCTGAGGCTACACCTCACAAAAATCTGTCAGTGCATCGGTGATTGCACTAGCTTACTATACTTTGCAAATACTTTACTTATCGTGGGGAGCACTATCAGTAATTAGCGTTAGGATAAGTAATGTATTACAAAGTGCTAGCAATGTGCAAGGTAAATGTTTAGCGACACCTACAAGTTGGTGCTCACTGATTCGGCTTTTGCAAAATCATTTAGAACAACCTACCCCCACCATAAATCCGATACTCATCTCATATCCTGCGGCGAGAATGGTGGCCCGATACAAAGCTTCTTCAGGTCGCGAGCAGAGTGAGACTGGGAAGAAATAGTTCCCAGTCTCCCTCCACGAAAATTCCGTGGCACTGTGTGATCTCGCGGGATCGAGATCGCTCAGGGCTCACTGCTCAGAAGCACAACCCTCCATGGAGTCCTATGGACTCCAGGAGATGATACTCAAGGTGACGTGAAAGCGCTACCGCGATTATCACGGAGGATAGCGTAGCCTTCCAAATCAAGGTACTGAGGCAGCGCCTGTCCCGAAATCTAACACTAAAATGGGGATGCTACTGGGAAACCCGCAGGTGCAGGTTTTCTCCATTAGTGTCCCCATTTTAGCATTAGGTAGGGAATAGGGCCCCAGGAACCATTTATCTCCCTGATAGGAGAAACCTGCAGCAAGAACCAAAAGTAAAATAAAACAACATCACCACCATTTTGCCCCTAACACAAGCAAGCCATATTCAAAGCTATTTCTCCCTCTGCTCCCTGCAAGAAACTCAGAAGGTATACTTCAATCAACTCATTTGTTGCCATATTGCTACTGCTGCTAGTTTAAGTGTTTTATTTTTCTTCCCTCCTTTTTTCTTCCCCGCAGTGTGTGGATTCATATGCTGCATTAATTATACCGCAGGGAGGCGCTTCCCCGCAGTGTGTGGATTCATATGCTGCATTAATTATACTGCAGGGAGGCGCTTCCCTGCAGTGTGGGATTCATATGCTGCATTAATTATACCACAGAGAAGCGCTTCCCCGCAGTATGTGGATTCATATGCTGCATTAATTATACCGCAGGTAGGCGCTTCCCTGCAGTGTGCGGATTCATATGCTGCAGTAACCACTTGACTCCTAAGGACGTGCTCAGCGCATCCTGCCAAGTGCTCCTCCTGTGCTATGGACGCGCTGTGCGCGTCCTAGCACAGAAGGCAGCAATCGGCTGGGATTACAGCCAATTGTTGCGCCCCCCCGGTTTTGTTAAGGCTAGGGTCAGAGTGGGGCAGTCGGAACGCGCGTGCAGGCGCACTAAATCACGGCGGCAGTAGCAGCACATAACGGCCAATGACGGCCAATATACGCAGTACGTGCGTACGAAAGTGCGCCGACACCACGCAACCAGCAAATGAACGCATTTTTATCAGAACGTGAAACCGCTGCTACTGACGTACAAAGTGCGCTGCGGCCGCATAGCAGCGTGTGTGCGTGATTAGGAGATGTCAGACGCTGCTAGTGTGCGGCCAACATAACGTTCAAACAGCCGGATTTCCCTAGACTTCTTTTCACCCCATCGTCATGAAATACGTCCAGAATTGCGCATCGTCTGACCACTTAAGCGTATTCCGTGAAAAAATGCGTGCGCACGCATCGACGTACATTTTGACGGTGGCTGCAGAAAATGCGCTCATCTGTCCCTAGCCTAATACAGCAATATTGTTCCCATTTCAATTATAATGCGAACAATGATGCTGCACTAAGGATTTTTGTATGTGGTGTGTTTGTTAAAAATTGTGTAATTTTCCCCAAAAAAAATGTAACAAGTCCCCCATTACAAATTTTTTTAACAAGCGCAACTCATATAAAATATAACCGCAAACGCTCGCATGTTAAAATGTGGAAAAAAACACTTTCCATGTTGTAAATTATTGAAAATTAAAATTTAATTACATTTTTTGTTATAATATACAGACAGGACATAACGTATACATATAATAATGACATATTATTAATCTGCCGAGTCTGCCGGAAAGAACGATATATAATATGACTGGGACATATAATAAAATACGGCTTCAAAACGCGTTTAAACATGATGTGCGAAACCGGTAAAAATTAGTTTAGCACACAGGCATGAAATGCCTCAGCAGCGAAAGGTTTAATTTTTTTTATTTTTTTTAAATCATTTTATTTGTTCAGGTTTCCTTTTTTTCGTTTCAGATAATTTTGATCAACTTTTTTTCAATTTTAAAACCTTTTGTTCTGGTTTATATTTTTAAAGTCAGACCATTTGGGTCAGTTTTGCATTTATTAAATCGTTTTGTTCATTTTTGTTCCTTTCATATCATTTTAATATGATTAAATAAAGTTGTGCAATGCATATTCATAAGAAAAAAAGGATCTTTATGTAATAAAAAAACGATAGAATCGGCAGAATGACCGTATCGACAGAATTATCGTATCGACAGAAATATCGAATCATTGGAAACGATACGGGAATTACGGAATCAGCAATGGAACTGAAAAATACGATGTCCGAAATGACCGAAATGGAACCGAAATCACGGATGGAACGAAAATTAATTGCTATTTTACACATTTCATGTCCATACGAAAATTATGATTTTTTTTCGTTTCGGATCGGAAATCGTTTAGTTTCGGCCGAATCCGAGGCACTGAATTGGCCCGATTCGTGAAAAAAAACGAGTCGGTCCGAAACGAAACGCACATAACTAATTCTGTGCGGATTCTCAGTCTGCTCTGCTCCTCCCTACTGTAAATACTCTGTATGAACAAGTGACGACCCCCTCTAAACTCTGAATTTCTTTTATCTACAGTCACTCACCACCACCATTTTTCCATCTGCTGTCCCACCCGCCACCCAACCCCTATCCTAATTATATAGCCTCCTTTTCTCAGCTGCTTCAATCCTCGCTCGGTTTAACCTCATCATGCCCAAGCTCTTGGTCTATCATTATGCAGTGTCTGCTATATTCTCTCTGGTAATTATTTCCACACTCCCCCTGTTCCCTTTTGTTTCACTTGCCTTAGTCCCTCAGATTCTAAACTCACGGGATGTCTGGCTGAGCACTTGTATAAAGTGCTGCATTAGCAGGACAATTATACTATGGGGAGGGCCGTCTGTTCCTTATGTTTTATTAATTATTATGTCACCTGTCTGTGTTTCCCTATTGTAAAGTGCTACGGAATCTGTTGGCGCTGTATAAGTAACTGTAACTATACATTGCCCTCCTGGACTTAGATATCCCAAACATCCCTTAACAACACAGAGGGAATATACACAACTTTCCAGATCATTCCCTTCAATGTGTCACAATATATACTCACTCTGTAAAGCGTTGCTGTGATGTCAACATTTTCAGGAACAGCCCAAACAACAGATCCACGGAATGGGTCTTTTATACCAGGTTGCCAACTATGAGGCTGAAAAAGGGTGTAGGAATTAAAATAATAATGTAATAAACTGTCTAATGAACCTAGAATATAACAATATTAAAAAATATAACATGCAACAATAACAGTCAGTCAAGAGTTAAAAAGGACAGCATGTGCAGTAACATTGCAACATATGTCATAGTGAGGAGCTTAGACATTATAACCAAAAGCCATGAAAAAAGAAGGTATTTCTAAGTTTACATACATGACTTAGAAACTAAATATTCATGAAATTATATTATATAGATTTTTTAAAAGGACACTAAATCATTTATGAATCATTTCAAAAATTGAAAACGGCAAGGATAACTCTTAAAGGGATGCGGTAAGGTAAAACAGGAGAGTACATAAATGGGTAAAATATTAACCCTGTCTAATCACCTTCGGGCAGTGGTCCTTATTTTTTTTCTCAAGTGTCTCTGCACTCTTCCTCTCTTACATGACCATGAGCTACTTCCTCTTCAGGAATGTACAGAGTTGACCATTCCTGACCTAAATTCTGGGAATGTCTCATCAGTGAAACCTAATTTAAAACTTTCCAACTGGGTGGAATTACCCCACCCACCACTGAGGGCTAAATCAGCCTTTCTTGACACCCATGGGGTGTTGTTACATACATATGCTGGAAAAAGACATGGTCCATCGGGTTCAGACTTCCACACATTACCTACTGATGTTGATCCAAAGGAAGGCAAAAAACCCATTCTGAAGCGCACGCCAATAAGCAACATACTGGGAAAAAATTCCTTCTTGACCCCAGAATGGCAGTCAGATTTCTTCCTGGATCAAGCATCTTTGACCCAAATACTAAATATTATAACCCTTAACCTCCCTGGTGTTACGATTCTGACATATTTTATATGTCAGAATCGTTACAATTTATTTGGCCCCCTATCGGTATATTGAGTGTGGCTCAGGCTTAAATGAATTGCTGAAAGCGGTAACCCCGAGCCACACTTGGGCTCCATACATTACCTGTCCCTGCACTCCCTCGCTGTCCCCCGCTCTCACCTCCGGACGATCGTGACGTCATAATTCCTGGTTCCCTTCTCGCTAGAAGGGAACCAGGAAGCAAAACGCTGCGATCACCGGAGGAGAATGCGATCGCGGAGGTCAGCAAGGGAGCGCAGGAACAGGTATGTATGCAGCCCGAGTGTGGCTCCGGGTTACCGCTTTCAGCACTGAAAGTTAACCCCGAGCCACACTTGGGAATACCGTCAGGGGGGTTAATATTATGTGAGGACACTCAGGTCACTATGTCTTTTTTAACCCCCTCCCTGTGGAAGACATGTGTGGACACATGTCTCCATACATCGTCCATTAATCTTTCCAGCGATCCAGCAAAGATTGCTGGCTTACCCCTGCCCAGAATGGTCAAAGTAGTGTCTGGTAAATCTGGGACAAGCATCATGGGTTGGAAACATCATGAAGGTATAACATCATGACAGCCATTACATCCTCTTAGCTTTGACATAGCTGGAGAAAATCTACTAGTGGAGCAGAGGTCCTGTATCCCCACGCCCGTGTAATTTCCTACTGGTCATCTTATATGTAAGCAGCTTGGCTGGTGGGAGGAGTGGTGGGGGTACTTTAGACATCTGTCTTTTCATTCTTTATGACCCACAAGGTCAAGTCTGGCCCTTTCAATGATACCAAACATGACCATATAATCTGTAAAAAGTAAATAAAAAAATACATATATACATATATAAAATCAATTTTATTTTAAATATTTTGGTTCCAAAGCTGCAGCATTGTCCACTTTTACTTATTGCAGTGTCATTCGTTCACTTTATAACTCACCTAATCATTTTCCACACCAGACACAAGTGTGTAATTGATGATGTTATGTGCACCGTAACACGGCGCTAAGACTCAGGATGCTCCATAGGACTCCATTGAAGCTTTCGCTGCCAGTCCACAACCTGAAGGACCTCGCCTCGCGAGATCCCACAGGTCGACATAATGATTTGCAGAGGGAGACTGGGGGACATTTTGCCCCAGTTTCTCTCTGCTGCCAGCGTCAAGAAGAAGCGGATTGAGCCACCATTCTTTCAGCCGGATAAGAGGCAAGTATGTGTTTTTTGCTATTTTTTTCAGCTGGTGCTGACGGATTCCGCAGAAGCAGAATCCGTTAGCACCACGTCCTAGCTGTGGTTAACTTTTGCAGCTTGACATAATTAGCATTAGTATAAAAGAAAGATGTGCTGGACTTGGCGCTTCTTGTCCTGTTAGTGGTTCCTTCTGCTGCACCCTGTGGCTCAGAAGTGTGGTTTACTTACAGGGTTACCATCCTCCGTGTCCCTCAAAATATAAAATCACTCACATAGGGCAATATTGTATAAAAATGGAGTGCAAACAAAGGAGAAGAATGTCGTACTCACATTTTTTTTGTGAAAGGATTTTACCAGGAAGGATACATTGAGATTTCTCTCGTTTTCAAGTATGTCCCGGGTGGCAGGTATGTCCTGGGTGGCGAGTATGTACCGTTGGGTGTCTTGCCCAAGGACATTTACTGGAGAGGTTGCTCGCTGGGATCGAGCCCATGACTCCACAGGCTCTCTCCATGCAGAGCAGTGATGTTATCTCTACTCCACCCAGCCGGCTTGCTGGTGTCTTATTGATCAGACACCAGATTTGTAGGCAGTCGGTGACTTCAGAAGGTGCACCGGATCAGCCTCAGCCAGCTCCTCAGCGAATATAAGCATCCAGGACCCGGGATAGGTGTAAAATAACTTGAGTTTTATTAGTAATAAAATATACATTATACCAAAATGTGTTTCGCATTAAAAAGCTTCATCAGTTGGTACTACTTTTTATGCGAAACGTGTTTTGGTGTACTGTATGCTTTATTCAGAGGCCAAAATGCCTCTGAATTGCGACAAACTGCAGCAAATTGCACCGTAGTATGCTGTCAATTTGCTTGTATTTGGCAAATTGATAGCTTAGTGAATAGATGAATTGGCCCAAAATTGCACCGAGCTGTGAAATTCACCGTCCAGTGCAATTCGGGGCCAATTAGGAGGTTAGTGAATAATATAATTTTTTTATTTTGATTAAAACAACATATTTCCCTAGAAAAACTCAGTAACAGGTTATCCATTTCTGAAGTTTTTCTTAAAAAAAAAAAAAAAAGAGTACCCATAGAATGTATAACCACAAAATGTTGAATGATAAAACGTGGGAACATAATTTTACATGCTGTAATGATTGACATTTGAAAAGAAAGTTACATTGCTTGACATTTTTTGTTAAAGCATTCTGAAGTGACACGACATATATACACACAGTAATGATATAATTTGAATCTGCAGAGTCCCATGGAAAAAAGCAAAATGTACTTTGTCTACAATAAAACATGACTTCAAACAGTACCTACAAATGCTGAGCAACAAATGCTGAAAATAAATTCAGCTCACAGGGAGAATTGGCTCAGAAGCAAAAGGGTTAAATTACATTGAATTGCTACGGTGCCTACAGTGCCACTTTAACCCCTTCACTAACAAGTGATTTTCCAAGAAAATTGTCAGAAACCAGTGGTTATTTGTTAAATGATTTTTAATCAATTCTACAGTAATAAATAGCTATTACTGTAAATAACCTATTTGGCCAGTAGATGGTGCCATCTACTGCCAATTGAGTTATAGAGGTTTAAGCTGCAGGTCAATTTTTTTTGCCCACTGCATTGGCTGCTGACTGTTGCTGAAAGCCTGATAGTTCAAAGCATTCATCAGCCAACTTTACAGTTTTAGCTTTACCTTCTGAAGCCCAAAAGCAAACAAAATTAGTTTGCAGCAAACTAATTTTATTTAGCCAGTGAAGAGTATGTCCCTATGTGAGCGCTCAAGATTGAGAGGGGATGTCCTTGGGTATTGGTGGTGCAGCCTGTGTAGAAGGTGTGTGGACAGCAGTATTCTGCTACTGCTCGAGTGTAAAGTATGAAAGTAAGAAAACCTTCAGAGAAAAAACTGTTACAATTTCTCCTTTTTTTCCGGATGTGCCCCTGAAGGTTTTCCCACTTTTATAATTTCATTTGCATTTGGGCTGCAGGTCAGCAGATCGAGATATCTCGATATCGGGGCACCTTTTGAAGACCGAGATATCTTGATCTCGGTAGTGAAGGGGTTAAGTTACCTTGTATGTGACATAATTGACAAAATCACTGCATGGTTTTATTGATTGCATCCATGCATGGCATATGAATAACAGATTAGTCTACTTGTGGAAAAAAAAACACAACATTAATAACAGGTCGCTGCATGAATTAAAGATCACTACATGAATAGCAGATTACCGCATAAATAATAGATTACTACACGAATAACAGATGTGTCATCTTGAGCAAAACACATTTTTCTGTCTGCATGGCTTTTCACTCGTAGAAATTTAACATGTTTGACACAAAAGCTAGTATCTAGGATGCAGAATAAATATACTTGAGAGCATGTGCATTTTCAAACAAAATTACACGCAGCAGTACATCATGATGGCAAATTCAGTTACGTTTGCAGAATAAACGCATACCTTCCAGCTAACTTTCATTTTGTTAGTTGTATTTTTTGCACAGTAAGAATAATTTTATTATCTAAAACATAAGTAGCATTTTTACACAAGAATATTTTTTTATTAAATAAAACATGACTGGTGTTTGTGTGTCCTATTTTTGTCTAGCACTTTATTTTTCATCACTGTTATACATTTTTAACATGATTTGCCTGTTAAAGCTGCTGGACAGATTTTTAATGTTTTGTTTACTTGTTTTTTACATTTATTCTGTTATATATATACAGTGGCAAGAAAAAGTATGTGAACCCTTTGGGATTACGTGGAGTTTTGCATGAATTGGTCATAAAATGTGCTCTGATCTACATCTAAGTCACAACAATTTGAAAAACACAGCCTGCTTAAAATAATACAATACAAACATTATATGTTTTCATGTGTTTATTGAACATAACATGTAAACATTCACAGTGCAGGGTGGAAAAAGTATGTGAACCTTTGGACTTAATAACTGGTTGACCCTCCTTTGGCAGCAATAAACTCAACCAAATGTTTTCTGTAGTTGCAGATCAGACCTGCACAACTATCTGGAGTAGTTTTGGACCACTCCTCTTCACAAAACTGTTTCAGTGTAGCAATATTCTTGGGATGTCTGGTGTGAATCGCTCTCTTAAGGTCATGCCACAGCATTTCAATCGGGATGAGGTCAGGACTCTGACTGGGCCACTCCAGAAGGCGTATTTTGTTTTGTTGAAGCCATTGTTTTGTTGAATTACTTGTATGCTTTGGGTCATTGTCCGGTTGCATCACCTATCCTCTGCGGAGCTTCAGTTGGCGGATAGATGGTCTTACGTTTTCCTGCAAAATGTCTTGATAAACTCTGGAATTCATTTTTCCATCAATGACAACAATCCGTCCAGGCCCTGAGGCAGCAAAGCAGCCCCAAACCATGATGCTCCCTCCGCCATATTTTACAGTGGGGATGAGGTTTTGATGTTGGTGTGCTGTTCCTTTTTTTTCTCCACACATAGTGTTGTGTGTTTTTCCAAACAACTCAATTTTGGTTTCATCTGTCCACAGAATATTTTGCCAGTAGTACTGTGGAACATCCAGGTGCTCGTTTGCAAACTTCAAACGTGCTGCAATATTCATTTTGGACAGCAATGGCTTCCTCCGTGGTGTCCTCCCATGTACTCCATTCTTGTTTAATGTTTTCCTTATTGTAGATGTGTCAATAAAAATGTTAGCATGTGCCAGAGATTTCTGTAAGTCTTTAGCTGACAATCTAGGATTCTTCTTTACCTCATTAAGCATTCTGCGCTGTGCTCTTGCAGTCATCTTTACAGGATGACCACGCCTAGGGAGAGTAGCAACAGTGCTGAACTTTCTCCATTTGTAGACAGTCTGTCTTACCGTGGACACATGAACATCAAGGCTTTTGGAAATACTTTTGTAACCCTTTCCAGCTTCATGCAAGTCAACAATTCTTGATCGAAGGTCTTCTGAGAGCTCTTTTCTGCGAGGCATGGTTCACATCAGGCAGTGCTTCTTGAAACCAGTAAACCCAAAACTGGTGTGTGTTTTTAAAGGTCAGGACAGCTTTCAGCAACACATCCAATAATATCACACTGATTGGACTCAAGGTTGGCTCACTCCTGGCTCCAATTAGCTCTTGGAGAAGTCATTAGGCTAGGGGTTCACATACTTTTTCCACCCTGCACTGTGAATGTTTACATGTTATGTTCAATAAACACATGAAAACATATACAGGGTTATTCAGAGAGTGTGAAAAGCAGGAGAATGACTGGAGAATGAAAAATTCTAGGTCAAAATAGCCAAACCAGAAAAATTCTCCCTTTCATCTCACTTTCCAAATCGGCTATTTTGACCTAGAATTTTTCATTCTCCAGTCATTCTCCTACTTTTCACGCTCTCTGAATAACCCTGATAATGTTTGTGTTGTATTATTTTAAGCAGACTGTGTTTTTCAAATTGTTGTGACTTAGATGAAGATCAGAGCACGTTTTATGACCAATTCATGCAAAACTCCACGTAATCCCAAGGGGTTCACATACTTTTTCTTGCCACTGTATGTTTGTTATTGCAGAAGCCATGTGCACATGAGAGCAATTCAAAGAACTGCATCCCAGAGCCCCTGTGCTGCATTCCCCATATGCAGCAAGGAACTCTGGGTAAGATATGCAAATGACCTCTGTCTAACTTTTATTGCATCCTGTGTCTGTTTTTACACAGAACCCTTAAATCAATGCCATGCCATATCATGGCTTTTTTTTTTAGCAGAAATCAGGTTTATGCAACTGGTCAGAGCCACTCCTAGGACAGAGCCTTTTTTGGGTTTATTGGACCCTCGTCAGCTAGGAGCTAGGCAAGACCAGTAGGGCAAATCAGCAATAACAAACATAACCACTATAGCGTGGAGGCTTTTTATCTTACTTTTTGTCCTCCACCACAACCGTTGTAAGTACTGATTTTCCCTATGGGTCCAAGTATCCACTGCAACTGGTCATGACTGTTAGATTTAAATTTTTTGTATGATTATAAATGTCCTGTGATTGAAATACGTATCATATTTCAATATGCATTAGTGTGAAAAGCCTGTTCTGATAAAATGGGCTGTGACTTTCCCCCATTCTTTTCGAAGTGTCAATTCTGCATATAGACAGTTGTTCCTTCTATAGGATATGGGCTTGGCCAATTTCCTGTTATATTCACTGCAGGAAAATGTGTGCAGAAGCGGGAAGATAGGAAAAAGATTTCTTGTGAACCATATATGGTAATAAGTGCTTATGCCTCACTGTTGGTTAAACTCTGACGTAGAAATATATCTGTATGTTGATTGGCTATAAGTTATTTGAACTCTAATAAGTTGGTTTGTCTACAAAGAAAGGCAGACATATTGCAGTTATCTTGTGTGTGGCTGGTTTTACGGTCTCCGCCATGGCGTGCGCGCGTCCTTTCTTTTTGCTATATAAGAAGAAACTTGAAAAAGGTTTATGGCATACCCATGATGCTGGTTTAAACTAATCAAATCCATACACCCCACAGGTGACTGCATATGGAACGAATCATGGACATTTTGGCCAAGGTCAAAGGTCACAGGTAATAAGCAACCAGCGCAAAGAGACAGCTTGTTCAAGAGTCCCTATGGTGGGAGCGCTGATGACATTCAATGATTATGCGTCTCAAGCTGGGATGTTGAAAAAGACCAAACCTTGATCTCGCACTTTGGACTACGGTATTAGATTATGAGATATTTTTTTTCTTTAATCACCTAGATGAGTGTGAGAAAGGTTTGGATTTGTGAAAATGAGAATGTATTTCTTGAGAGTGTGTGTGAATGCAGGTGTGTATGCGGTCTGTGGAGTGAAGCTGAACATAGGAAAACACACAGATATAGATCTGACTCATGTTGATTATTAGATAAATGAACTTTTACATTCAAGTTATTATATTTTTCTTGTTCGGTGAAGTACATTTTGGGAAATGGGAATAAATAGTTATTTAATGTCTAGATTAGGTATTTTGGCCTAGGCTCCAAGTGTGGTTCGCTGGAAGAGTGAATCTAGATAGATAAGTATATTTTATGCTCATAAAGGGCCTCCTTGGGGAATCCCTTTCGTATATCGTAAAGGTATTGAGGTATTTTAGGAGTAATTACAAGATTTTTTTCTTTCCCTCTGAGCATCTAGAATGATTTTGAGGTATTAGGCGAGGACACTGTGGCCTCAGGTATAATTAGTTTAATTGCCTCAATTTGGTTTATCTTTTAGATGATCACAGGTGATATGTGATCAAAGGAAAGAATTGTTAGATTTAAATTTTTTGTATGATTATAAAAGTCCTGTGATTGAAATACGTATCATATTTCAATATGCATTAGTGTGAAAAGCCTGTTCTGATAAAATGGGCTATGACTTTGTCCCCTTCTTTTCGAAGTGTCAATTCTGCATATAGACAGTTGTTCCTTCTATAGGATATAGGCTTGGCCGATTTCCTGTTATGTTCAGTGCAGGAAAATGTGCGCAGAAGCGGGAAGATAGGAAAAAGATTTCTTGTGAACCATACTTGAAAACGAGAGAAATCTCAATGTATCCTTCCTGGTAAAATCCTTTATAAATAAATAAATAAATAAAATAAATATATGGTAATAAGTGCTTATGCCTCACTGTTGGTTAAACTCTGACGTAGAAATATATCTGTATGTTGATTGGCTATAAGTTCTTTGAACTCTAATAAATTGGTTTGTCTGCAAAGAAAGGCAGACATATTGCAGCTATCTTGTGTGTGGCTGGTTTTACTGTCTCCGCCATGGTGTGCGCGCGTCCTTTCTTCTTGCTATATAAGAAGAAACTTGAAAAAGGTTCATGGCATTCCATATATGGTAATTATAATAGGGAAAATTTGTCTTTGTTTATCTAAAATTTTAATTTATCAATGCCTAGCTCCTAGCTGATGAGGGCCCAATAAACCTGAAACAGCGCTGTCCTAGGAATGGCTTTGACCAGTTGCATAAACCTGATCTCTGGTAAAAAAAGCCATAGTAGACTATGCATCCACAATGGTGCTTACAAAAGTGACAAAGCCTGGTATACAGACAAAACTAGTTGGGTGATTGTATTTTAACAGTTATATGTATTTTTGAAAGAGATACTTGGATTGGCAGGGTTGCCAGTGGTATTTTTATTATAATGCAGATGAGTCTGGTTAATCACCAGGTATTGTGACCTATACTATGGGGCCCTTATAGGCAGTTTGTTTTACCCTGACATTGCAGGGATATTGAGGATTAGTTATACTGGGCAGAAGTTTCTGCAAGGAATATATTGGCAACTGATTTCTTATCCGGTCAAAACATTGAATTTATCCCTGGATGGCTGATATAGGATGGTATTGCAACTGTTATGGGACTAACATACCCATGATGCTGGTTTAAACTAATCAAATCCATACACCCCACAGGTGTGGCATTGTTCCCCCTGCCACAAAGATATGAACCAGGTACTCTACTCATTATACAATATTTATGTGGTTTTACTTGTCTACTTGTCAATTTGTTTGTATCAATAAAGGTGTACAATTGTGTATACATTGGGGACATAGATCCTATACTTTTGTGAGCACCATTGTGGATGCATATGTGCTCTATTTTTGTTTTTGGTTTGGTACACAAATATTCTCTGTGTGGTGTCTTATAAAACATAATCTATATCTGTTGGCACAAGTTTTCCTAACACTGCTCTCATAAGCTGTTTAGGCCCTCAGGGTAAATAGTCATATCCCAGTAATCATGGTTTTTATTTTTCAAATAAAGTCATGGGGTACAGAAAGAAAAAAAAGGGGGGGAATGTAACACAACAGAGGAAAAATAAAGCATTACAAGTTTCACGTGCGACAATATAAGTCGGTTTCTTTCGAAATGTGCTCATCTGGACGGCACTGATAGCGAAGCATCACACAATATGCGAGTCAAGTAAACAAAGAAACATAGAAAAATTTCGGCAGATAAGAACCTTTCGGCCCATCTAGTCTGCCCAATTACATGGATACTTTACCTGGATTTATCTTTTGTTTAGGATAGCCTTATGCCTATCCCATGCCTGCTTAAATTCAATTACTGTTTTGGCCTCTACCACTTCAACTGGAAGACTGTTCCATGTATCCACCACCCTCTCAGTAAAATAATGCTTCCTGATGTTACTTTTAAACCTTTGCCCCTCTAATTTAAGACTATGTCCTCTTGTTTTGCTACTTTGTTTCCTTTTAAATATACTCCCTTCCTCTACCTTGTGGATTCCCTTTACGTATTTAAATGTTTCTATCATATCTCCTCTGTCTCGTCTTTTTCCCAAGCTGTACATGTTAAGATCATTAAGTCTTTCCTGGTAACTTTTCTCCTTCAAGCCGTAACAAAAAGAGGAAAGGAGGAACCATAGTAAACTTAAGGGAAGGAGGGGGGACACCAGGATAGCAAGTAGAATTATTTTAGGGTCATGGGGAAGAGTCTATCGACAACAAGCTAGATACTTATTTGTTCTTAGAGTAGCGATCCATCTATCACAACCCACACGCCTTGTATATTTTGTGTATATCCCAGATTGCCCAAGGGCCTTTTTCGGGGGGTCTCATTCAACTCACGGAGTGTACTTTAGCATCAAAACCCCGGTATTTGTCAAGCAAGTGAGTGAGTTGTCGGAGTGTTGGGACCTCGGCAGATTCCCATAGGCGAGCGAGCAGCAGCAGTGTCGTGGAAACTATGATGAACATCATTTTAAGATGTGGACGAGGTAAGTCGATCATGCCTAACAACAAAATTTCAGGTGAACACGGGATGTTTTGACCGAGTACTTCTGTAAGTAAGGACGAGATGTCTCTCCAGAGAGGCGCCACCTCGGAGCAGTGCCATCATATGTGTCCCATTGTCCCCACCGCTGAGGCGCATCATTCTCCAGCACACATCGGAGAGCTTAGGGTCAAACCGACGGAGTCTGCTTGGCGTGAGATACCAACCATACAACATCTTTCACTTGGTTTCTACTAGGGTGGCACATCTGGATGCGCCAACAGCATACATGTGGGCCTGTGCCCACTGCGAGGGACTAAAGGTCTTTGATAAATCCCCCTCCCAACCTGCCTGAAAAGCCCACCGTAAAGCTTTAGTTGGGGTATTCAGTAAACTATAAAAGTGTGTAATAGGTTTTATAGTGGAGAGGGGGTCTAAACAGAACAGCTCAGTGGCCGATAGAAGAGGAATGGTGGCCCGTAGCCCAGCGACAATTCCTTGGGATGTCAGGTATGACTTTATCTGCATATATGACAGGAATAGTGAGGATGGTAGGTTATATTTCTGTTGTAAATCCAGAAAGGATAGTAAAGCAGCAGGTGTGAAGAGGTGGTGTAAGTGAGTTATCCCCTTATGTATCCAAGAACCAACCCGAATATGCGGCAGCAGATAAGGAACAGGGCCGGATTAACATAGGGGCTGATGGAGCAGCAGCTCCAGGCCCAAGCCCCAGAATAGGCCCAGAGAAAGAATAACTATGTGTCAGGACCCCTGTCTGGAGCCCCCCAGCACCCCACGTAAACCCCGCCGCAGACGTAAGAAAGACAAACTTAGTGCTGCGTTATCCTGAATGCAGGGCAGCACTTCTACAAAACTGCGTATTCTATGTCCCACCTTGCTCTCAGCACTGCAGGCCTAACAGGTGCCTCTAATCCACGCAGAGACTGTTTCCCTATTTAAGGGTGGAGCACCCAGAAGGCAATGCTTCAACATTATGGTTCCTGAGCCAGCAAGCGAAGCACACTGATCCAGACTCTATCCTGTGCTTACTCTCTGCATCAAGTCTCCCGAGCCATCCAGAGACTTCATCCTAGACCCCTGCATCCTGGTTTCCCGCTGATCATCTGTCTCCTGATTCCTCAGCAATCAAGAAACCATTCAGCCCTTTTCCTGTCCTGTCTTGTATCCCCAGTAAGTCTCCTACGTGTGTCTGCCCTCTGTGTCTCATTGTATTGTGTCTCCTGCATCCCTTTGTGTCCACCAAGATTGCATATTCCATTGGTCCCTCTCCTTAAGTTCTGCCCTTCATCCGGCATAACCTGGACTTATTATTTATCTGAATCCTACAAATAAACCCCTGTTTTCCCTAACCTGGTCTCCGTGTGTCACTGCATCCTGGGTTCGGAACCTTGCCTGCCACGCTGGTGCCTTACACTATGTCTGCATTGTTGGGCAGTTGGACCCATGTATCTCCAACTCCATAGCAGCTACAGGGTCATGTGAGGTATCACTGGAAAGGCCAGAGCATGGCTTGTCCAATGATATCAAACATGACCAGTTTTTATGTAACAATACAAAAATAAATATTTCTTTATTTTTTCTTTCTAACACAGCAACATTTTTCACTTTTCAATGAACAATGATGCTGCACTAACTCACCATCACATTTCTCATGTCACAAACAAGTGTGGAGGTGATGGCACAATCCATTGTTACGAATTGTTACATCAAAAACCTAAACCGCCGCACTGCAGCGAAGGGCACTGGGGGGGGACTTTGGACCCCTGCGTCACTAATATTTACAAACGTGACATTGTCCATTTGTCACTTACTTATAAAATGAGCAATACCACTGCCATTACTCACTTTTTAATTTCTCCCGCTGGGAGCAAGGTCAGTGGTTTATACATAGTCATATTATTCATAAAACACCGTCCTCCAAAACACAAGGTAAGTATTTCATTTTTTTATTTAAAATTTTATATTTTTTTCAGAAAAATGCAGTAAGTTTCCCATTTCCCTTTTTCACACAAGAATTCCCTATAGAGTATATAACCACAAAGGTTTGGATGATAAAATGGGAAAAATTTATTTTACACGCTTTAAATGATTGAAATCTGAATGAATAATTCATCACACAGTATCTGGCTGGTTAGATATACCCGTATCTGCACTATTAGATAAACAAAAATATGTTTTCATTTCACTAAATTCCAAAATAAGCCACCAAAATATTCAGCTTCAGGCCCATAGAGATCTTAATCCGGCCCTGATAAGGAAGTGCGAGTACCGGTGTTGCCATGGAAAGCCCGGAATGAACCGAGAAAAGCGGGAAGTGACGGTCCCATGGCTTCAGGTGTAGTGCCGTTGACGGTAACAGATGGGGCGTTGTAGGGCGGTTTGTATGGGGGACCCATATCACAGTGGACAGTGCATGTCCCGAGAGGCTCACGGATTCAATAGTGAGCCATTGAGGCATTGAGTGTATATGGAATAGGTCCATGGACGAAGCTAGCAGGGTCACCCACTAATAGTTCTGTACACAGGCGATGTTAAGACCACCTATGACAGAGATACAGCAATTTTCGGGGCACTCTTGGGCGTTTATTTGCCCATATATAATGCATCAGAAGAGATTGTATTTTGTCTAGATAGGAGCGGGGTACCTGACTTGGCAGGGATCGAAAAACGTATAACATATCCTAGTAATCTTGCCTATTGGCTCATGCAGGGCTGTATTGATCTATGAAAAATGTCCTGTCCACCCTTAATCCAATATTTCATGTCCATTCCCCCCTTATATCACGTCCATTCCCCCATATTTCATCTCCTTGGTTCACCTCCTATAATATTCCGTGTCCATTTCCCTCATATTTCATGTCCATGATTCACCCCTTATATTTCATCTCCATTCCCCTCATTGTTAATCTCCATTCTCCCCATCTTTCATCTCCATGATTCACCCCACTATAAAATTCCATGCCCATTCCCCTTGTGACTGAACCTACAGTCACTGGGGCATCTGGAGGGGCTGTGGGCTAGCATCCTGCCCAGCGACTATGGCCCATGGAAGAGACCAGGGGATTTGCCCTATTTTGCCCCGTATGGGCACGGAAGGGAGCCCGGGACTTGTGACCGGAATCTGAGTCCTGTTTCGTGTTTGGGGTATTTTTCTGTAAATCATGATCCTCTTCTGTGGTCCTGGAGTGAGGGAAGCACTGTTTGGCGGAGATATCCGGGGTCTGTCACATCTCTCATATATCATGTCCATGATTAATCCCTTATATTTAATATCCATTCCCCCCATATTTCATTTTCATTCCCGCATTCCCTGGGCTCCCTCTCATTTCCCAGGCCTACCCAGGCCCTACCTGGTGCCTCAGTGATCTCAGCTCAGGATGCTCGTGTCGGGTCTATAGTCTTCTTTCCCTACTGTGCAGCTTCCATAGAATGGTGGGAGGAAGTGACATCCTGTCCCTTTCTTCCTGTGCTCTATGGAAGCTGCACAGTGTAATGCATTTGCCTATGTTTCTTTTTGCGTCATCCTGACCACCGTAGCTAGTCTGCTTGAGCCCTCCCTCCTGTTATGTTTGTGTACAGTAACAGAATAAACAAATAGAGCAGGAGCTCAGCTCAGTTGTGAAGCTCTGTGTCTGTCACATTATTTTACACACAGGATGGAAGGAAGAGTATAGACAGTACGTGAGAATCCTGATCAGTGATCACTGAGAAGTCCAAGTACATCAGAAGTGACTGGCTTGCACAGAGCTTGCAGTACAGAGTAGCTCTGGAAGGGAGAGGGTTGTGAAAAGAGCAAGCCAGCCACTTGTAGGATTTCATACAGATGGTCACACAACCGGAGGCAGGGCGATGATGTTTCAGGAAGTTCAGGTCAGCAATTTTTATTTATTTTTTTCCCCTGATGGTGGCAGTGCAGGTGTTCGGGGCAGCATTTTTTTGCTGCCCCCCCTGGATTCTGCATAATTTGCCTTGGGGCAGATACACCCCTGCTCATACACACAAAAAGTCACATACACAGCTATATACCAGGCAAATTGTATATATTTTTTCAGTGGAGTCAGCAGATTCTAAATATCTTTACAATGTTTATATTTATGTCACATTTATGTTAATGCTACAATAAAATATTTAAAGAATTATAATTTCTATTCAGATTTCAGTCATTTTCACCAGGTAAATTGATTTTTACTCATTATTATCCAAACCATTGTGGTTATCTATTTGCCATGGTATCCATTTTTTAAAAAAAAAAAAAAAACTCAAATGGAAAACCTGTTACTGCATTTTTCTAAACAAAAATTAAAATTTTAACCAAAACTGAAAAAAGTTTCTCTTGCATAATATTTTCTACTTTTTTCCTGTGTACATTGTAGTTAATGTTTGCTGCCACTGAAAAAAGCTCAGCGTGGCAAGTGCCAGAGGCGCGTTCAATACCTCAGCCGCTGCAAGTGCTAAGTTAGCAACTTGCCATTGAACGCCGTTCAGCCACTCAGCGCTCAGCACTGCTAAGGCTAGGGTCAGACTGAGGCAGTGCGAACGCGCGTTCTGGCGCACTTAATCACGGCCGTAGTAGCAGCAGATGCCAGGCAATGACGGCCAATATACGAAGTACGGTCGCACAAAAGTCCGGCTGCGCAACGCAAGTGGAAAATGAACGCATTTTTTCGAGAACGTGAAACCGCAGGTACTGACGTACAGAGTGCGCTGCGTCCGGTAGCGGCGTGTGTGTGTGATTAGGAGACGTCAGACGCTGCTAATGTCCGGCCAACATAACGTCCAGACACAAAAAGAGTTTTATTGATGATCCGTACAAAATCACGGACGAAAATGCGCATAGTATGACCACTATCACGTATTCTGTGAAAAAATGCGTCCATTCGTTCGAACGCACTTTTTCACAGACAACATAAAAATGCGTTCGTCTGACCCTAGCCTTACTTAGCACTTGCAGCGACCTGAGGAGATGCTGCGAGTAGCTGAGTGTGACGTATTAAATATGGCCGCCGCCATGAAGCAAGTAACAATTCCGTACAGCAATGTTAATTTTGAGGTTTTTGTTCACCAAAGCACAAAATATTTATTTATTATTTCCCCCTGCACATAGACATATATTACAGATCAATTTATATTTTGTTTCAGAAGTAAACATAACGTTTATTCAATAAAAACTATCATTTGTGGTGTGTGCATACAAAACGGAATTGTGCTGACTGCTTTTCTTTATTATATTTTGTCCGAGTGATATGAAAAACAATCTGAATCTTTAATTAAAAAATCGTTGGCCATTTTGGATTCAAAATTTGCATCCAAAGCGTTCAACGACACTGCTGCAGCAAACTGAATTGCTGCGCTGCAGTAAACTGAATTGCTGCGCTGCAGCAATTCAGCAGCTGCTGAGGTATTGAACGGGGCTCAGTGTTTCATAGCTTGATTCCTCCTGATTTCCCCTCTGCATGCTGGAGATGGAGGAGAGACTGGGGAGGGTTTCACTACAGAGACACAGCACTGACAGGCAGAGAACCCCACGTATTTTAGAAATCTGAATCCCGGCTGGTGACAAGGATTCAAATTTTTTTGTGCCTGGCGCCATAAAGCAGCTGCCTGTGCTACCTTATTGGAAGCACCGGCAGTGGTGTATTTAGGTTTTGTGCTGCCCTAGGCCCGACTAAACTCGTGCACCCCCTAATTTAAATTTGACGCACCCCTTCCTGTCAAGGGCACACCTCTTCCTGGTTAATCCCCACCCTTCCTCTTTAAGCTCCGCCTTTTCCTCTCTTTCTATTAAAAGTGGATACCAAGTGCCTACTTGTATATTTTGTATACCATTTCAAATGCATCTATTGAGATAAAGAAAATTATGAAATGTTTAAATTCAAGCATTTTTACAAAGAACAGCCACGCATGTCAAGTAAACGGGATCACAGCCGCTCTAATTGGTTGAACAATAAAATCCACAGAAACGTGCACTGCATATGAGCGTATCACAGAGCTGCACAGCAATAAAACCCACAGAAATGGGCACTGTGTATGAGCATATCAGAGCTGCACAGCAATAAAACCCACAGAAATGTTCAGTGTGTATGAGCATATCACAGAACTGCACAGCAATAAAACTCACAATAATGTGCAGTGTGTATGAGCGTATCCCAGAGCTCCAGGGCAATAAAACTCACAGTAATATGCAGTGTGTATCACAGAATCCACAGCAATAAAACTCCCAGCAATGCAATGTGTGGTGTGTGTCAGCGTATCAGAATCCAAAGCAATAAAACTCACAGCAATGCAATGTTTGGTGTGTGTAAGCGTATCAGAATCCACAGCAATAAAACTCACAGCAATGCAATGTGCGGTGTGTATGAGTGCATCAGAATCCACTGCAGTAAAACTCCCAGCAAAACGAGTGTATATGAGCACACAGCAATTATGCTGTGGAGCCATCTTGTCAGCAGTGGGGTGCCACTGCCAGAGGGTGCACTGTAGCTTTGATTCCCTTCCCGGTGGGTGTTCAGTCCAGAATAGAGTCTGTGTTAACGAAAGGGCGGGCAGCTGCGCGCGTGCGTTTCACGTGGTTCAGCCAGTCATGTGGTACTGAGACTCAGAGAAATGCCCTGATGTTCGGTGGTTTCAATCAGCAGGTTTATTCAGGCGAACCCCATAGGTTTCAATGTTAAAAATATTCCCGTTTTTATGCAATATCTAATAAATCATTTATTATTTTAATCTGCAGTAAAAAGTCTTTACTTATTGATTTTTTTTAGTACCTTTTAGTCATTTTTCAGATTTTTTTGGGCAAAATTCCCCCCCCCCTTTTTAATAGCAGCTTTTCTTTTTTCTGTAACAGAACTTTTTATTATCAATCATAGGATTTTATATGTAAATTCCAGACATTTTCGTTCAGTAGTTCTTTTGAAAACAGCAGGCCACGGGTTTGCGGTGGCAGCATTCAGCGGCTGACTCCATGCACTTTGGGGACCCTGCGGTGAATGGTGAATTCACTGCAGGGTGGGGAAATTTTATTCTCCTAAGTGCAGGGAACTACAGAACACCAAAAAGTTGGCGTCATTTCGGTGCTCTGTGAGTAACCCGTTTAGTGGTGAGGTTTTTTGCTGCCCCCTGGAAAGTGAAATTGAAAGTGTAAATTAGTGAAATTTCAATGTATCCTTCCTGGTAAAATACTTTGCAAAAGTAAAAAAAAAAAAAAAAAAAATTTTTTTTTTTTTTTAGGGGTGGGGCCACCCAGTGCGGGCCGCCGCCCTCTGGAAAGTGCCGCCCTAGGCCTGGGCCTAGTCGGCCTAGGCCAAAACACACCAGTGAGCACCGGTCCTGATGGCAAACAGAAAATGAGAGGTTCATGACAGGAGCTCTATGATACAGTTATACACACTGCATTTGATTTAACTTTCATTGTTGAGGAACTCTGTGATACTCCCATACATAATGCACATTACATTATATTTTATTGCTATGGAGCTCTTTGATTCATTGACTAGTAGTAAATATTGTTCGATTTAGTTTTCGAAGTTTTTATTATTCCATCTGGCCACCATGGGGAACACATCCAAACATTACATTAGCACCAACTATGGAATAGTGCACCATGATGGGTTTTGTGTCAATTGCGTTTAAGCTCACCTTCGAGCAGACTCTTCTATTTCTTCGAGTCCAAACAACGACCACTTTATCTGGCTGCCTATGGAGATATGAAAAGGGAAAAGGATTAAAATGTAATTCTTTTTTGACCATCAGCAAGGAATAACCACAAACAGAGGTTGGTGACCCTTATGCGAAAAATACAGTACCACGTTCATAGGCGACTCTACAGGGGGGCAAGGGGGGGCAATTGCCCCCCCTAGGTTATCCCTTGCCCCCCCCATGTGCCCCCCCACCAAAAATCAGCTTCCAGCTTACCACACTTCTTCGGACCACTGTATCTCCGTAGCTATGCATCGTATATGGACGATCTAGGTGTCATTGGAACAAGCAGATTCTGGCCTTTCCAATGATATCCAACATGACCATATTCCGTTTGAAATAAAAGTCAAAAAACATTAAATAATAACAGGCACTTAAACTTAAGCATTTTCACAGGGTTGAAATGTCTCAGCAGTGAAGTGGTTAATGTTCAGACTATACATTACATTGTGTATTACATTAGTTTTTGTCTTGGTTTAGTTGTATATTAAGGGTTAATGGGTAGGCTTCATCCCTCACAGTATACATTTTATTTTTTCCTTGATTAATGGCATTTTAGGGGTTAATGGGTTGGCTACATGCCTCAGTGTATTCATTTCATGTTTTACCTTGATTAATGGCATATTAGGGGTTAAGGGGTAGCTAAATGCCACATTGTTTATTATTTTTATTGTATTTCGCTGGGTTTATGGCATTTTAGGGGTTATTATGGAAGTTAGAATCTAAAGGGTCTAATAATCTTTAGATCCACTGCTTTTTGTCACATTTCAGGGAATTTATTTTGCCGAACATAAGGTGAATTCCCTATTTAGCGAATGGTCACTGTAATTTGCTAAAAGTGGAGTCGCCGAAGCAGCAATCAGACATTCAGCGAATATTTGCCGCAATTCGGCAGTTAAGTATCATGTTAGTACAATAAAAAGGCTACATTGCATCACATTACTCTGGGGTTTTGGAATCTTATTTATATATATACTTATTTAGGGCACTATTACCTGGCGTGAGCTAACCCTTGTGTCGGCATGGTTTTGCGTTAGCGCCAGGTTAATTGAGTCTAGCGCCTGACCAACAGATTGTTTGCCTCCCGCTACAAACCGGACTGCGAGCTTACTGTACTTTCCACGTCCTTTACTTAACGTGGGGAGTGCTAGAGATCTCTAGCACTTTTGCAGCTAACAGATCAGTTGGTGCCAGCGCTAATTTTTTGAGGGGCGCTAATTGCAACATTTTACCTACTGCTCAACCCTGGTGCTAACTCCAAAAAAACAGATCTTCGCCAAAATTAACAGGCAATTGAAAGGAATGCAGCACAGGTGTTCTCTTGGCCCCATACACTATAGCAATGGATCTGGTCCGCATTGTCGTTGCTGTTGCAGTAGGCTCTATTATAAAAGTATCCTTTATCCACATATATCCTAATTCTAATATATTGTCTAATTTTAAACATTTTATGCTGGGGGTTATTCATAGTATGGAAGCGGTTGATTATTAGGGTGACTGTGTGGACCATGTTTAAAGGGACATGTGAATAAGTCTTGCCCTGAAACATGTATTATTTATATGCTGCAGCAGGGAAATTTTTGTCGCTCACCTGGCCTTCCTTTTGGATCTATTAAATGCAGTGTAATGATTCTACATGCTGTTGGGTGGCATTTATCATGCAATGTCCGTCAGCCTTAATATATGTGTGCATCAAAACATGGATGATACGGCCACCTTGGAGGCTTTTAATAAGGCAGGGGTGTGAGATTATTCACTGTATGTGTTCATATTCAAGCTTGTGAGGGCGGGGGATAGTTATGGCCCGGCACTCTGCACTGGAAAAAAAAAGTTCTATCCTGTACACAACCGCATTAGCGCTGGGTCTCAGCTCGGGTCTTAGAGTTTTCCTAGCATGCGCCAAACGACCTTGTTCATGGACTACTGCAGACAAGGTGATCTGTTAGTAGGTCGTCAGGCACTATGTTTTAGCGACTCGCGCTAAATGTTTCCTTTAGCGATGGTGTTTTAGCTCACACCAGGTGATTGGGCCCTTAGTTTTATTCAGTGATATGATTTAGTGGTGAAAATTATTAGTGCCCCCCCAGTTTTGACTGCGGTATCTTCTGTGCCCCCCCTAAATATTGTTCCTAGAGTCGCCACTGACCACGTTACATATATAAAATATGCAATATGCCACATATAATTCCCCCATAATAAAGCTTTTAAAAAAAAAACAGTTCCGTACATTGTTGTTACTCTACATGTGAATAAAAAATACAATCTAGGGGGGTTATTCAGAGAGCACTGAAATGTCGCCGACATTTCGAATGTCGTCCGCTTCCCTGCACTTCGGGGAATCAAAGTTCCCCACCCTGCGGTGAATTCAGCATTCAACGCAGGGTCCCCGGAGTGCAAGGAAAACCCGCCGCAAAACCGACGATCACCTGCCATACACTCACTGAAAACCCGTAAAAACTGCTGCAAAAACCACGCTGAAAACGCTGGAAAAAGCCGACGAGTCGCCGATCACAGCGCAGACCAGCCACCGGAAAAAGCAGACAAGCTGACGAACAGGGTAAAAAAAACAGTACGCTTAAAAGTTTCAAAATTGAAACGCTGTTTGCAAAAAACTACTAAATGAAAATGTCTGGAATTTACATATAAGGTCCTATGAATGATAATATAAATTACACATTCTACACATACCCAAACAATAAAACTGTGAATTTGTGCGTGGTTTTTTTATTGCTGCAGCATGTATACTCAGATTTACTTTGACAGGCGCAAAAACGTGAGTCAATTAAGGTAAATTGATGTCAATTAAGGTTCTTAATTCTGATTGGCTGAATCCGGCAAAAAAAACAGTCCGCACACTGATTTACGTGCACTACGTTACTGCGAGCGTATTACTCTTCGTTTTGCGCGTTGTTTTTACGAACGTTATTTTCGGACGGATGAGAAAATGCGTTTGGATCATAATACTACCGTTAATTTTCGCGCAATAACGCTTAACCCTATGCGCAAAAAAAATTGCGCTGCGCGGACGAATTTGCGCAAAGAATGTAATAGGGGCCTAGGTGTTTTCGTAGTCTGCTGTCATGACAGACACGTAATTTGTGATTTCCAAATGTGGCATGTCGTGAAATCCGGATGTAACCTGAATTTATTCGTGCAGCATGACAGTATTCAATGCAGCAAGTGAGCGCCTTTCAGTGGGAATTTTTCTCTGTCCAAGAATCAGGACATTTGCAAACAATAGCCAACATTTATTATGTGAAATAACCTAGGTGGTTTACGTTTAAAAATAAATACATACATTTAACAGGATGTTGCAATGAGCCATATGCTAAACTGTTCTATATGAGACATGTAGTAGTAGGATAAAATATGACACACACACGCTATAAGCATAGAAACCAAAGATAACAAGTATCAGATAGTTCCCAATCGAGTAGTGACTGATAAAAGAAGCTCTGTATATTGCATACATTAGATCACATGCAGGTCCTACTTTGTATCACCTGAAAATTGAATCAATAATTGCAAAGAAAAAACACAATATAATAAATGTTAGATTCCTTATTATATTATACAGTGATTGTATTCTATTAATAACAATAATTGCAAAGGTATATAACATTGTATTACCTGAAATTTGGGCCAATAATTGCTGTTCTCTAACATTAAAATCAAAGTCAGTGCAGAGGACCAGTTGGCAGCAGTTTTGGGGGTGATGTGGTATCAAGGAGTAGTTTAGGTGAGGGAAAGAAAATTGTGAGGGCAAGGGGCAGTGTGGGAGAAAAGCGGGCAGCGGGGAGCAAGAACCAATAGAGGGGTAATGATAAGGCGAAAAAATATAAAAGCAATGGCTTTTGCTTTTGAGAAAGGGCAATATGGACATAATAGAAGGTATCGAAGTAGGGACAAGGGCATAGTTTAACCCCTCGCCTGACACCCATGGTTAGGGGTTGAAGGGGACATAGGCTTTCCCCTCATATTTGTATGTATATTGCCCCTGCCCACTGTGCATGGGTGGAGACTGTGGGGATGCACATCAGTCCATCTCCTGTCATCATTTCACCCCCCTCGCCTACCAGTATGTGTGAGAGTCGGGGGGGGGGGGGCAGTGATAGGTCTCTACCTTCATATAAATGCTCCCCCACCTGTTGCTCCTGGGTGGACAAATGTGCACCCACTTTTGTAATTTAACCCCCACCTTCTGGCATGTGTGGTGGGGACTAATGACAGGTCCCTCCCTTTATTTAAATGCCCACACCTGCCACCCATCGGTAGGAATTAGACATCTGTCTACCAATTGTCATTTAAGTCCCCTCCTGGCAGAGTGGGGATAAATGATCCCTCATCATTTAAATGCCCTCACCCACCACTCATTACTGTGGGCTGGGTGTTGAACATCTGTTCATCTGTCACTTAAACCCCCCACATGCCAGCATGCCTGGGGGCATTGGGGGGACCTCGCCACCTGCAGCTCATTGCCAGTATTAGCCGCTCAGCAGCTGTAATTTAAATTCCTGCAGCTTTATGCTACGAATATTACTCACAGTGAGCAGACAAAATCTGTGCCTGATGTGTTATGGGGTCACTGTGACCCACATGGAGATTTAATGTAGGGACCTGCGAAGCTTCGAAATTCGATTCGAAATCGAATCGCTGGTCGAATTCGATTCGAATTCGAACTAGCAGCTCGATTCGAAAAAATTTCGAATTTGGAAGATCCCATCCAGCTCACCTGTCACCGCCAGGTTAGGCTCCCTCTGAGCGTGCGTCCGGCGGCAGGAAGCTTGGGCACTCGCCTGGGGGAGCCATGTGACCGCGATCTCACGAGATCGCGGTCACGTGGCTCCCCCAGGCGAGTGCCCAAGCTTCCTGCCGCCGGACGCACGCTCAGAGGGAGCCTAATGCGGCGGCGACAGGTGAGCTGGGGCACATCCATGAGCGAGCTGAGGGCAAATCCATGAGCAAGCTGAGGGCAAATCCATGAGCGAGCTGAGGGCAAATCCATGAGCGAGCTGAGGGCAAATTCATGAGCGAGCTGAGGGCAAATCCATGAGCGAGCTGAGGGCAAATCCATGAGCGAGCTGAGGGCAAATCCATGAGCGAGCTGAGGGCAAATCCATGTTGGGGGCAAATCCATGAGCTGGGGGACAGTGTCCATGAGCTGGGGGACAGTATCCATGAGCTGGGGGACAGTATCCATGAGCTGGGGGCAGTATCCATGAGCTGGGGGACAGTATCCATGAGCTGGGGGACAGTATCCATGAGCTGGGGGACAGTATCCATGAGCTGGGGGACAGTATCCATGAGCTGGGGGACAGTATCCATGAGCTGGGGGACAGTATCCATGAGCTGGGGGACAGTATCCATGAGCTGGGGGACAGTATCCATGAGCTGGGGGACAGTATCCATGAGCTGGGGGCAGTATCCATGAGCTGGGGGACAGTATCCATGAGCTGGGGGGCAGTATCCATGAGCTGGGGGGCAGTATCCATGAGCTGGGGGCAGTATCCATGAGCTGGGGGACAGTATCCATGAGCTGGGGGACAGTATCCATGAGCTGGGGGGCATATCCATGAGCTGGGGGACAGTATCCAAGTATTCGATTCGATATTCGATTCGAGTTCGAACCATTACAGCCGATTCGATTCGTGATTCGATTCGAGCGAAAATTTATGATTCGCAGGGTCCTAATTTAATGTTAGTTAGTTGGGTTTTTTTTCCACTTGTAGTGACAATTGGCTAGCAAGCACTAGCCAGCCATCACGTCGTGAGAAACAAAACAAATCAAATCCATTCATTTTTGTTATTTTTTCATATTATAGTGATTCCTATTTCTGAATGCTTCCAAAATCACAACTTGCCAAAAATTCAGACAAAATGCAATTTATTAGTATACAAATTGCATACGTCTACTAGACAGCTCCAACATTATAGGAACTTACTTGTCATTCTGACCACTTTATATTTTTTAAATGGTCAGGATTTGAGGAGTGCCCCTCCTCCCCCCCCCCTAAAACATTGGGTGAAGTGGAGGGGTTTACTAGCAGACAGCAGCCAGGGAATTTGAGTTTCCTGGCTGCCGGCTATTACTTAGCAACTAGTGACGTCGGCACACAGGGAGCATGCCGACATCATTATCTCTGAGACCAATCTCGTTAGTGATCGGTCTCAGAGAGGCCATGATGGATCGGCTCTGCGCATACAAGCAGCTTCGATACATCATTCTGCGCAGGCGCTACAGGACTTGCACACGTAAAGTTCGCAAGTCCCATTGCAGTGCGCAATTTGCGCTTCCTACGCTACACTAGTAGCACAGGTTGTGCAGAAAAGCCTCATGGACTTCTGGATTCGGGAGTCCCTGAGCTGAAGAGAAAGGGTTATATGCATCGAAAGAAAAAATGTGAGTAAAATGAGGCAAAAAAAAATATTAGGCAAAGGGCTGCCAGCAACCTCTACCCAATTATTTAAGGCTGAAAAATGGGCACTCTACTTTTCAGTAGTGTGCCTTTATAATGTGCAAACAGCAGCTAAGAAATACCATGACACAATTAGAAACAAATTACACATGCAGGGTAATTCAAAGAGAATCGAAAAGTCACTGCACGTTTGGTGACTTTTCATTCTCTTCAGTTCGGTGACTTTTCATTCTCTTCAATTCGGTTCGTTTTGCCGATCCCATTTCGGTGACCCTGCGGTGTATTCAGCAAGCACCACAGGGTCCCCGAATTGCAGGGAAAGGCTGCCGCAAACCCGACAAAAACTAACCGCAAAACCCGGCCAAAAACGCAGAAAACCCGCAAAAACATCTGGATTAACCCACCGAAAACCACGGAAAAAGCCGAACAGGAGCCGATCACACGCAGCGCAGCCGCTGGAAAAAGCCGACACCGCAGACGAGTGAAGTGAATAAATTAGGAAAACAGTTTGCTTGAATGTTTGAAAAGTGAAACGCTGTTTACAAAGAAACTACTGAGTGAAAATGTCTGAAATTTACATATGAGCTCCAAGGAATGATAATAAAAAGGGCTGTTACAGAAAAAATAAGTAAACTTAAAAATAAAAAAAAAAATCCTGAAAAATGCTTTAAATATCCTAAAAAATCTATAAATAAGGAGACTCTTTACTGCAGAATTTTAGAATGAACGGTTTATTAGATATTGAATTAAAACCGGAATAGTTTTAACATTGAAGCCTATGGGATTCACCTGAATAAATCTGCCGCATGAAAACACCGAATGGCAGGGCATTTCGGGAACCTTTCACTGCTGGTTTGTGTTCTCTGAATAGCCGAAGCAGTGCTTTTTTTATGGCCTTTTCACTGCCCTCGAACAGGCATCGAACAGGCACCGTAGGATTTGGCGAATTGCCTGCTCTCTGGATAGCCGAATGGCCAAGAGAGGTAACCGAACTCTGATTTTCAGCGTTCGGTTACCTTTCTCAAGTAATTCGGATCTCTTTGAATTACCCTGTTAATCTTTATATATTAATTGATCAACAAGATTGATCTTGCAAGTCTTTAATTTCAATTTATAGGAGACAAAGATAGGTTTTCCAGGACCCTTTTCTGCTTGCCTTAGAGAGGATATCTCAAATTAAACACTATTCATTATAACTATCTAGGCCCCTATTCTTAGGAAGTCATTAGTATTTGGGAATGAGCCATTATCTCGCAAATGGTAATGACCCACCTGCAAACTTCAATTATCACTCAGCTTGCCTGGCCAGTTACTGTAGTTAAGCTACTTATACATTGCATAGAATGTGAAAAAGAAAGGGAAAACATGAAACAAGCAATTCCCAGTCCATTTATTCCACTGCCAGAAGTGAAAAAGAATCCAGCTTCCAAAACGTGGTGATTGCAAAATACAATAAGACCTCCAGTGACATTCTTCCACAATCTCACACACCACAAATGTTGCGTTACCTAGATCAGAGAGTTTGAGAATGGTCACTAGCAGAGATGGGTGACTAAATTAATAAAGGGAATGGAAGATTTAAGTTATGAGGAAAGGCTAAGAACCTGTTTAGATTAGAGAAACGGCGCCTTAGAGGGAATATGATAACTTTATATAAATATATACGGAGCCATTATAAACCATTGTCTGGAACCTATTCATTAATAGGACTATACACAGGACACAAGGTCACCTATTTAGACTGGACGAAAGGAAATTCGGCCTAAAGCATAAGAAGGGTTATTTTACGGTGAGAACAATAAAGCTGTGGAATTCTCTGCCTGTTGAGGTGGTTGGGTCAGAGACTGTACAGACTTTTAGACAACGACTGGATGACTTTCTGCAAAAACATAAAATTAAGGGTCCTAATATTTAATATGTGGGTAAAAGCTGTTTGATCCAAGGAGAAATCTGACTGCCATTCTGGGGTCAAGAAGGAATTTTTTTCACAGTATGTTGCATATTGGCGAGCGCTCCAGACAGGGTTTCTTGCCTTCTTTTGGATCAACAGCAGTAGAATAAGGGGTCAAGTCCTGGGAAAAAAAGTGAGGGAACTCACACACGAATTCCACAACCCCTATTACCTGAAGAAATATATATATATATCACGAGTATAGCAGTACGTGGTGATACCATTTTTATTGGGTTAACATTACATTTAAAAGACAAGCTTTCAAGAGTGTAACCTCTCCTCTTCAGGTCTGGAAACTATACTGATCAGTGAAAGGTATCACTACATACAGGTATACTCGTGATTTTGGCAACTGGACTAACACGTTATACATAATATATATATATATCACATACATACATACATATATACATACATACAGTTGTGTTCAAAATTATTCAACCCCCAATGCTGTAAAGGGTTTTAGGGAATTTAGTGTACATTTGTAATTGTATTCAGAATGAAATCCTACAAGGACTTTTTAAAGAACCATATGCAACTAAAATGACATCAATTGGTTTTGTAATACAGTAGTAAATGTTTCTTTTGTGAATTCTTCATTGACACAATTATTCAACCCCTTAAAGACTACCACTCTGAAGAACAGAGGTTCATTCAAGTGTTTTCAATCAGGTATTGAAAACACCTGTGGATGTCACGGAGCAGCAATAAAGCATAATAAGCACCAATTAGGCAGCTTTAAAATGACTGTGATACTCAGCTC
This sequence comes from Leptobrachium leishanense, assembly GCA_009667805.1. Taxonomy (NCBI): domain Eukaryota; kingdom Metazoa; phylum Chordata; class Amphibia; order Anura; family Megophryidae; genus Leptobrachium; species Leptobrachium leishanense. Next base: position 44,337,278 of record CM019072.1, read on the forward strand.
CTTCTGGTGTGGTTACAAACATGGTGAAGTCAAGAGAATGGTCCAGGAAGACAAGAGAAGAGGTGATTACTCTTCACAGGAAGGGCAATGGCTATAAGAAGATTGCAAAGATGTTAAACATACCAAGAGAGACCATAGGAAGCATCATTCGCAAATTCAAGGCAAAGGGCACTGTTGAAACGCTACCTGGTCGTGGCAGAAAGAAGATGCTGACTTTGACTGCTGTGCGCTACCTGAAGCGTAGAGTGGAGAAAAGTCCCCGTGTGACTGCTGAGGAACTGAGAAAAGATTTGACAGATGTGGGTACTGAAGTTTCAGCTCAGACAATACGGCGCACACTGCGTAATGAAGGCCTCCATGCCAGAACTCCCAGGCGCACCCCCTTGCTGTCTCCAAAGAATAAGAAGACTCGACTGCAGTATGCCAAAAGTCATGTGGACAAACCACAGAAGTTTTGGGATAGTGTTCTGTGGACTGATGAAACAAATTAGAACTGTTTGGGCCCATGGATCAACGCTATGTTTGGAGGAGGAAGAACAAGGCCTATGAAGAAAAGAACACCTTGCCTACTGTGAAGCATGGCGGGGGGTCAATCATGCTTTGGGGCTGTTTTGCTTCTGCAGGTACAGGGAAGCTTCAGCATGTGCAAGGTACCATGAATTCTCTTCAGTACCAGGAGATATTGGATGACAATGTGATGCAGTCCGTCACAAACCTGAGGCTTGGGAGACGTTGGACCTTTCAACAGGACAATGATCCCAAGCATACCTCCAAGTCCACTAGAGCATGGTTGCAGATTAAAGGCTGGAACATTTTGGAGTGGCCATCGCAGTCACCTGACTTAAATCCGATTGAGAACCTCTGGTGGGACTTAAAGAAAGCAGTTGCAGTGCGCAAGCCTAAGAATGTGACTGAACTGGAGGCTTTTGCCCATGACGAATGGGCGAAGATACCCGTAGATCGCTGCAAGACACTTGTGTCAAGCTATGCTTCACATTTAAAAGCTGTTATAACTGTAAAAGGATGTTGTACTAAGTACTAAGATTGAATGTCACTTGGGGGTTGAATAAAACTGATAATGATGTGAGCACAGAAAAGACATTTGTGGTTACTTCATTATAAATGTTATGTTATATTTGTCTGACCTACACGTGCCTCTTTGATTTAACTGTAAGCAAGATGACTGAATGGTCAAAATCAATGTCAAACTGGCCAAAACACTCAATTTCAGTGGGGGTTGAATAATTTTGAACACAACTGTATATATAAATACATATATATATTATATATATATATATCCAGACACAGACCCCCCCCCCAGAATTATATACACAGGCACTGGATCCCCAGAATAATATACCCAGCACTGGACCCCCAGAATAACATACACAGCACTGAGCCCCCAGAATAACATACACAGCACTGAGCCCCAGAATAATATACCCAGCACTGGACCCCCATAATAATATGCACAGCACTGAGCCCCCAGAATAATATACACAGCACTGAGACCCCAGAATAATATACACAGCACTGAGCCTCCAGAATAATATGCACAGCACTGGTTATATGAATAGTTTGTCCCCAGCTCATGTGAATATATTTGCCCCCAGCTCACATGGATATATTTGCCCCCAGCTCATAGGGATATATCTTCCCCCAATCACATGAATATATTTGCCCCAGGCCAGCTCATATGGATATGATTGCCCCAGGCCAGCTCATATGGATATGTTTGCACCAGGCCAGCTCATATGGATATATTTGCCCCAGGCCAGCTCATATGGTTATATTTGCCCCAGGCCAGCTTATATGGATACATTTGCCCCAGGCCATCTTATATGGATATATTTGCCTCAGGCCAGCTCATATGGATATATTTGTCTCAGGCCAGCTCATATGGATATGTTTGCCCCAGCTCATATGGATATATTTGCCCCAGGCCAGCTCATATGGATATATTTGCCCCAGGCCAGCTCATATGGCTATGTTTGCCTCAGGCCAGCTCATATAGATATATTTGCCCCAGGCCAGCTCATAAGAATATGTTTGCCCCAGGCCAGCTCATATGAATATGTTTGCCCCAGGCCAGCTCATATGGATATGTTTGCCCCAGGCCAGCTCATATGGATATTTGCCCCAGGCCAGCTCATAAGGATATGTTTGCCCCAGCTCATATGGATATATTTGCCCCAGGCCAGCTCATATGGATATGTTTGCCCCAGGCCAGCTTAAATGGATATGTTTGCCCCAAGCCAGCTCATATGGATATGTTTGCCCCAGCTCATATGGATATGTTTACCCCAGGCCAGCTCATATGGATATATTTGCCCCAGGCCAGCTCATATGGATATATTTGCCCCAGGCCATCTTATATGGATATATTTGCCCCAGGCCAGCTCATATGGATATGTTTGCCCCAGCTCATATGGATATATTTTCCCCAGGCCAGCTCATATGGATATGTTTGCTCCAGGCCAGCTCATATGGATATGTTTGCCCCAGACTAGCTCATATGGATATGTTTGCCCCAGACCAGCTCATATGGATATGTTTGCCCCAGGCCAGCTCATATGGATGTATTTGCCCCCAGCTCACCTCTCCTACGCCAGGCCCAAAACGATTTAGCTGGCCACACATTGCCGGCGGCTGCGTGTTCTCCCTCCTACGACGAGCGGCAGCTGGTATGAAGTGCGGCCGCTCGCCTGGGATCCAACAGTCATCCGCGATTTCGTGAGATCGCGGAGTTCATGTGAACTGTGGGAGAAGTGCGGGAACGCAGTTCTCGAGCCCTGAGTAGAATGTGTGAAAGGCTGAACCTGATGGACGCATGTCCTTTTTCAGCCTATGTAACTATGACTGTGATTATAAATCACTTCTCCAAATGGGCCAGTATGCTTTCTAAAAGCTTCTCTTTGTCCGTCAGTCCTGCTCACTCTTAGGCTGGTTGCAGTTTTTAGTTTTCTAAAGTGATTTTCTATTAGTGTTTACAAGTGCTTGGAAAACTGGAAAACTGAATTATTCACTACGTCTCAGATCATGTTCTCCCTGGCAAACGTGATCAGTATCACAATGCCACGAAAAACATTGCAGAAGTAGTAAATTATACCTGCAAATACTGGAATGTCTTATTTAACCATCAATTAACCTAACAGGGCAGTGGTGTGACTCTCGCTTGACTAAGGAAAGCTGAACGCCAATTAGGAACCTGTGACTCTGAGTATTTATTAGCTTATTGATTTTAACCCTATGTAGTGTACTTTAATATTTGGGAAATAAACCCATCTATTGCATTTTTAAAAAAACATCACAGTCTCTTGAGGTCTTTTTTGTATTTGCATGCAATTAAGAGCTGTGCAGGGAGAGGACCGCCATTGGTGAGTGTATCTTCCCTATTACTCCATACATCATTAACAGGGTTATTCAGAGAGAGAGATGATCTGGCCCCGAAAATTGCACCGAACAGTGAATTTTCCAGTATGGTGCCATTTAATGACCATTCAGCTATTCAGAAAGCAGGCAGTTTGCCAAATTTTGGCGAATTGCCAGCAAAATACGGTGCCTGTTCGAAGGCTGTGAAATCCCCATAGAGAAGCAATGGTTAATTTATTCAGAGAACATCAAACAGCAGTGAAAGGTCAGTGAAATGCTCTGATGTTCGATGGTTTCATTCGGCAGGTTTATGCAGGCGAATCCCATAGGTTTCAATGTTAAAAATATTCCTGTTTTTATCCAATATCTATTAAACTGTGTATGCTTTTAATTTGCAGCAAAAGGTCTCTTTAGTTATATACCCCTTTACTAAAGAAACCATCCCTAGACCCCAACTCTCCATCCAACTACCGCTCTGTATCCCTGCTTCCCTTCACATCAAAGCTCTTAGAAAAACTAGTCTTCAACCGCCTCTCCCTCTTCCTGTCCTCCAATTCACTACTTGACCCCCTGCAATCTGGCTTCCGTCCCCTACACTCAACTGAAACTGCCCTCACCAAAGTCACCAACGACCTCCTAACTGCTAAAAAACACGGCCACTATTCTATTCTCATCCTGCTTGACCTCTCGGCTGCTTTTGACACTGTTGACCACCCCCTCCTTCTACAGACCCTCAACTCTCTGGGTCTCGGTGACACTGCACTTGCTTGGGTTGACTCCTATTTATCCAACAGGTCCTTCTGTGTGTCCTTTGCTGGTAACTCCTCCTCTTCATTGCCTCTATCTGTTGGTGTACCTCAAGGCTCTGTCCTTGGTCCTCTGCTCTTTTCCATCTACACCTCCTCCCTGGGCAAAATCATCAACAGCTTTGGCTTTAATTACCACCTCTACGCTGATGACACTCAGAACTACCTCTCTACCCCTGATCTCTCTCCCCCTGTCCTTTCAAAAGTCAGTGACTGTTTATCTGGCATCTCCTCCTGGATGGCCTCCCACCACCTAAAGATCAACATGTCAAAGACTGAGCTCCTACTTATTCCTCCAAGACTCTGCTCTTTCCTTCATCCCCCACATCCAGTCTCTTTCCTCCTCCTGCCGATACCAACTGCGTAATATTTCCAGAATTCGGCCATTTCTTACCGCTGTCACCACAAAACAACTCATACACGCCCTGGTAATCTCCCGACTCGACTATTGCAATAATCTCTTATCTGGCCTCCCTCTGTCCCGCCTCTCCCCCCTACAATCCATCCTGAACGCCTCCGCCAGGCTAATTCACCTCACCCGCCGCTCTGTCTCTGCCGCTCCCCTCTGCGAGTCCCTTCACTGGCTCCCCATCCACTGCAGAATTAAGTTCAAAATCCTTATCCTTACCTACAAAACCCTCACTAACTCAGCGCCCCACTACCTGTCCTCACTAATCACCAGATACACCCCAGCCCGCTCCCTAAGGTCAAACAGTGACCTGCGCCTAGCTTCTCCCCGCATCACCTCTTCCCATGATAGACTGTAGGATTTCTCACGCGCAGCCCCCACTCTCTGGAACGCTCTCCCTCGTACTGTCAGACTTTCCCCTAACTTCTCTTCCTTCAAACGCTCCCTTAAAACATTCCTATTTAGGGAAGCCTACCACCCAACTCACTGACACAACCATCAATCACTCTCACCTTACAGTCCTCTCCTCCTGTTTCCAACCCCAACCCTCCTAGATTGTGAGTTCCTACGGGAATAGGGCCCTCATCTCCTCCTGTACTGTTTGTCAAATGTTGTTCAATGTATTGTAACTCTGTCTATACTGTGCTTATTGTACAGCGCTGCGGAATATGCTGGCGCTTTATAAATGAGGAATAATAATAATAATAATATATTTAGATTTTTTTTTTTTACAGGGTTATTCAAAGAGATCAGAATTGTGCCCAAAAGGTAACCGAACAGTGAAATTCAGCGTGCTGATACCTTTCCTGGCCATTTGGCTATTCAGAGAGCAGGCAGTTCGCCGAATGTTTGGCGAATTGCCTGCACATACGGTGCCTGTTCGTTGGCAGTGAAATCCCCATAGAGAAGCAATGCTTTGTCTATTCAGAGAACAAAAACCAGCAGTGAAAAGTTGCCGAATTGCCCTGCTGTTTGGTGGTTTCATTCGGCAGATTTATTCAGGCGAATCCCATGGGCTTCAATGTTAAAAATATTTGCTTTTAATGCAATATCTAATAAACCATTGATTATAATATTCTGCAGTAAAAAGTCTCTTTATCTATAGATTTTTTAGGGTCTTTTAGGTATTTTTCAGGATTTTGTTGCAAAAATTTGTTTCGGGTTTTTTTTTAATCGTTTTTCTTTTTTCTGTAACAGCCCTTTTTATTATCATTCATTGGATCTTATATGTAAATTTCAGACATTTTCGTTCAGTAGTGTCTTTGCAAACAGCGTTTTACTTTTCAAACATTCAAGCGCACACGTTTTTTTTTGTTTTTTTTTCCACTCCATTCCTCTAGGCTTGTGCACCGATTTTTTTTTTCGGTTCAATTCGGTTCGATTTGTTCGGATGTTTAAAATTTTCGATTCGGCTCGTTTCGACCGATTTCTGTTTCGATTCGGTTCGGTTCGGCTCATTTTTCGTGTACATTTTTTTTTCGGAATATCGACCATTTTTCGTGTTTTCGGGTCACTTTGTTTGTTTTTTGTATCGACTTTTCGGAGATTTCGGAAATTTTCGTTTTTTCGGAAGGTCTGTTCTCCTCGTTTCAAAGTGTCTACAATAATTCTGGCGATTCTATCGTTTTTTTTTATTAAATAAAGATCCTTTTTTTCTTATGAATAATTGAATATACATTTCACAACTTTATTTAATCATATTAAAATGGTATGAAAGCCAAGGAACAAAAAAATGAACAAAACGATTTAAAAAACGCTAAACTGACCCGAATGCCACAAGAAACAAGTGATACGCATTTACAAATACAAAATTTACAGAATCAGCGATATAACCGATAATAGTTAAATATACGATTTCCAGAATTACCGAAATGGAACCGAAATCACGAATGGAACCGAAATCATGAATAGAGCAAAAATAAATTTCGATTTGACACATTTCAAGTCCATTCGAAAAATCCGAAATTTTTTCGTTTCGGCTCGGAAAACTTTTCGGATCTATCGGTTTTCGGGTCCGACCTGATTCGGAAATTCGGCCGAATCCGAAAACACGAATCGGGAAATTTTGTGGAAATTCCGAAACCCACATCCCTACATTCCTCTGCGGTGTCGGGTTTTTCCGGCGGCTGCTCTGCGCTGTGATCGGCAGCTGCTCGGGTTTCTCTGGCGTGTTCGAGGGAGGAGTTGAAATCACGAATGGAACCGAAATCATGAATAGAGCAAAAATAAATTTCGATTTGACACATTTCAAGTCCATTCGAAAAATCCGAAATTTTTTCGTTTCGGCTCGGAAAACTTTTCGGATCTATCGGTTTTCGGGTCCGACCTGATTCGGAAATTCGGCCGAATCCGAAAACACGAATCGGGAAATTTTGTGGAAATTCCGAAACCCACATCCCTACATTCCTCTGCGGTGTCGGGTTTTTCCGGCGGCTGCTCTGCGCTGTGATCGGCAGCTGCTCGGGTTTCTCTGGCGTGTTCGAGGGAGGAGTTGAAATCACGAATGGAACCGAAATCATGAATAGAGCAAAAATAAATTTCGATTTGACACATTTCAAGTCCATTCGAAAAATCCGAAATTTTTTCGTTTCGGCTCGGAAAACTTTTCGGATCTATCGGTTTTCGGGTCCGACCTGATTCGGAAATTCGGCCGAATCCGAAAACACGAATCGGGAAATTTTGTGGAAATTCCGAAACCCACATCCCTACATTCCTCTGCGGTGTCGGGTTTTTCCGGCGGCTGCTCTGCGCTGTGATCGGCAGCTGCTCGGGTTTCTCTGGCGTGTTCGAGGGAGGAGTTGCATCAGTGATGCGGTACGCTAATCTGAAGAGATGGGTTTTGAGGGATTTCTTGAAGGCCTGAAGGTCAGGGGAGAGTTTGATAGGGCGAGGCAAGTCATTCCACAGGACAGGTGCTGCCTTGAGAAGTCTTGGAGGCGAGAGTTGGCCATGCGTGTGCAGACCAATGACAGATGGAGATCACCTGCTGAACGGAGTTATCTAGACGGGATGTGCTTGCAGAGTAAAGAAGACATGTAGGGAGGAGTTGAGTTATTGAGCGATATGAACGTCAGCATCAGTATTTTAAACTGCATCCTGGAACGACCAGGAAGCCAATGGAGGGACCGGCAGAGTGGGGAGGTACGCGAGGTGCGTTTGGTGAGAAAAATAAGCCTGGCCACTGCATTTAATACAGATTGCAAAGGGGCAATACGGGAGTTGGGGAGGCCAATAAGGAGCGAGTTGCAGTAGTCAAGTAGTGAAATGACAAGATCATGAACCAGCACTTTTGCGGTATATTATGTCAGAAAGGGGCGGGCACGGGCAATGTTTTTGTGTTGAAAGTAACAGGATTTGGTCACTGTCTGGATGTGGGAAGAGAATGTTAGGTCAGAGTCAAAAGTGACACCAACGCAGTGAGCTTGGGGTGTTGGGCTAATGGGTGTTCCATTTACTCATAGAGAGATAGGTGGTATTGGGTTCTTCTTGGAGGGAGGAATGACGAGAATTTCAGTTTTGGCAAGATTGAGTTTAAGGAAGCGGGAAGCCATCCAATCTGAGACAGCGGAGAGACAGTCAGTGACTCAATCCAGGAGAGCTGGAGAGAGATCAGGGGAGGAGAGGTAAATTTGAGTGTCATCAGAGTATAGGTGGTACTGGAATCCAAAGGAGCTGATCAGTTTTCCTAGAGAGGCAGTGTAGACTGAAAAAAGTAAAGGGCCCAGTACTGAACCTTGGGGCACCCCAACAGAGACAGGCTGCCGGGAGGAGGTACTTCCTGCAAGTGAGACACTAAATGTTCATTGGGACAGGTAGGAAGCGAACCATGAAAGAACAGTACTTTGAAGACCTATATCACTAAGACTTTGAAGGAGGATTGAGTGGTCAACTGTATCAAAGGCGGCAGAGAGGTCAAGAAGGATCAGCAGTGAGTAGCACCCATTGGATTTAGCAGTTGCAAGGTCATTTGTCAGTTTCGCAAGAGCTGTTTCTGTTGAGTGCAGTGATCGAAAGCCAGATTGCAGAGGGTCAAGGAGAGAATGGGTGTTGAGGTAGTCAATCAGACGGGCATACACAAGCTTTTGAAGGAGTTTGGATGCAAAAGGGAGCAAGGAAATGGGGCGGTAGTTGGAGGAAGCAGTTGGATCCAGAGACTTTTTTTTAGGATTGCTGTTTGAGGGGAGCACGAAAGACACCAGAGGTTAAAGACAGATTAAGGTATGGGTCAAGGACGGTACCATTGTTTTCACTGCACTTTATCAATTTGTGGTATAAAGAAAGACCATATGCACTTTTATGCTCTAAAGATAGACCAGTGAGTGACTGGCTGTATGCAATGTATCTTTATTAAGTATTTTTTATTTTTGCGCCACCGAGTACATATATCTTTTTGCTTCCTGTATCTGCTGCCTGCACTGGAAAGAAAAGGATAAACATGCTTTGTTAAAGATAAGTTTTTAAATTATTTTTAAAAATGGGGGAGGGGTAGCATCAGAGGTTAATAAATAACCCTTGTATGTAAACAAACAAAAAAAATGTCTAAAAAGACACCCAGTGTTTCTGAATTATTGCTTTAACCTTTATTTGCTTTTCTCTACTTAGAGTATTTTATTTTGCTCTATTAAATCACAAGGCAGTGAACTTTAAACCTTAAATATTTGTCCGTTTACTCCGCTACTAACATTTGTAGCATAAAATATAAGGATCATTGTCCAAGGTTTAACAGTGTCTGATAAGGAAATGCCTTTGATATCAGCATGCAAGGTGTGACGGAAGATGGGAAATGCAGAACATAGGCCGAACTAGGCATACAGTGATTATACAATATCAGTGCTGGATTATATGTTTTAAGCCTGGAGTTTCAGATTTTGGGGTACTGCTTTATTAATTCCAACCATTATTTTGAATTTAAGCAAGCATGGGATAGGCATAAGGCTATCCTAAACAAAAGATAAATCCAGGTAAAGTATCCATGTAATTGGGCAGACTAGATGGGCCGAAAGGTTCTTATCTGCCGACATTTTCTATGTTTCTATTTCTTTATCCTGCATTCCTCGCCCCACCCTTTCTTCCTCCTATATTAGGAATCCTCATTTTTTCTAATCCCTTAAAACTTGTTCCTTTTGTCCTTTCTTTCTCACCCCCATTCTTCGTTTCTAATATTTTGCTCATCCCCATTTATAAACTTTTCCATAACTAAAATTTGTTATGAAGTCTTGCAATAGAAAAATGTTGTGTGTATAAAATTTAAATAATAGGGCATTAAAGTACAAAATGTTATGCAATCTTCATGGAAGTTAATAAGACAGTCTTGCTGATGCAGCCAATTTTCTCTACATATAATCTGTAGAAAGTCGCTCCATTTACAGTATGTTGCTATGAGGTAAATGCTTTATAATTTTTGATTTATGACTTTTTTACTATGTTGCAGGACAGAAGAACAGGCTTTTACTCTGACACAAACACATGCTGCATGGTGAACTGTGACTCAGCTAGTTATAAAATAGCTTTGACATTAGTAAAAGGGCTTGGTCATATTTAGCTTCTGCAAGTCACTGCAAGAGGTCAGATATCAAAAGACCTGCTCAGTCTATGAGTTTTTCAAATTATAGCCACTTTAGATATGAGAATGGGCTTTTCCCTCACAATATTCATACATTGTTACATGCTAATTCCTATTTAATTTATGGGAAACTGTGTGAGATTGTACGATTACTGGAGAAAGGCCCTCTTTTTCTGTTGTTCTCTATGTTATGAGTTTGTAACAGATCTCAGTCGCCTGACAGAGTCACATCTGTCAATGCCTCTTCCTTGCAGGACCCCCTTGTTCTCCACAGCAGACTCAGAGACAGGGTCAAAATGGAACTCTTTTGATTGGGGACAGGCACACATATTTATACGGTCAAACACTGGTCAAAACCTGACCCTAGAAAGGAATAAATATTCACTCAACATTCCTAGACAGACAGTACAATGGCAATTGTGATGATCAACAAGATTACAGTCTAAAAACAGCAGATAATGGGGCAGTGTTTGCCAGACATAGCAGATTAACAAACTACTTAAATATAAAACAAATATTAACACATTCCTGAGAGCAACCTATCAGCAGATAACAACATACACATGGACCTTACAATAGACAGACAGACAATGACATTATTCTTGAATACCTCAGATTACATAACACTCTACACACAATGGAGGCCAAGGAAATAATATAGAACATCAGGCCTTCATCCTACAAATATACCTCCAGGTCCATGCACCCCAAATCCAAAGTGACTTACGTCACAAGTTTAGGTTTGTTTTGTCCAATCACACTGTACATTCCTGCAGAATATGTTTATTGCTTTAAAAATAATTGCAATTGCAAACAGTTTTCCTGCCACAAAGTCGCCATATGGTGGCGGATGACAAAGCTGTGTAAAAAAAGTTGTGGATTCAATAACATAGAGGAAATTTAGCCAAGTGAAAAAAAGCTATTTTTCTGACAAAAAAATCCTTTATTTGTATCAAAACACAGAAAAATGACACAACTTGTGAACTTGTATAAAAAAATTGATGTAAAAAATGGTCAAACAATGACTTTTACAAAGAAAATATATGTCACATGTGCTCAAGCCTGTATAATGCTTACAATAAATGAGCCCACTGAACTTGCCACCACAGACCGCCGAACTGGCTGTCAAAAAAAAATGGCTGTCAAAAAAAAAATACCAGAAAAAGAAACTATCCTATTCTCCTAACAAGTGAGTAAATCAATTCATAAATTAATAATCAATATAAAATAAATATCCAGACGGCAGACGTGTTTCACACTTCATACAACGGGCTTCATCAGTGGAAAAATAATTATGTCATTAATTTATGAATTGATTTTATAGGTTTAAGAATTAAAAAACTTTTTTTATGGCACATGTTTCTAAGACTTGCTGACCATTCTTGAAGACTGACAAAGTATTCTCCATCCTAAGTGGGCTTTTAAGATGGTTTAGCCGGCCAACTAAACCTGAAGGCGTTCATATCTGGAACCGGTCCATAGGCTCCAGTGGGGTGAGTGTAATTCCTGGTACCCTACCTACTTCATTAATATTTGGTACCATCTGCACAATCCACTGGTCCTTTTCTCTCGATCTAGTGGCTTTTGGTGACGTAGTGGCTGATGGGTATGCCCTCATAAATTCCCATAGACAGATAAATCTGAGTGGACATGCTCAGGAGAATGTGAGTGGTTGGTCATTAAGTAATATCTTAGCGATTTGTAATATTTGCAGAATTACGCTATGTATTGTGTGTTTCTCTTTGTTTTTATGTAACTGCAAGAAAACACTGCATATTCACGAATTGCTTCAACTTTGTTCATATGCCATACAGAGCTACACTGTTGTTTTATACCAAGTCGATTATAGTGGTTTTGGGAACAGCCACTTTAATTTAGGTGTATAAGTGATCATTGCCACTATTTTTACACCTTGTGCTAGCCCCACTGGAGTTTTTTTTCCTTCTTTATTGATGTCATTTTTTTTCTCTCCCCCTCAGTTCGGTAGCATTCGGCAGCTGATCGGCAGCATTCGTAGGCTGATCGCAGGCATTCGGCGGATTGTCGGCTGCGTTTAGCAGTCTGGTCAGCGGTCATCGACTGCTTTGGTGGGTTGAGGCTGCGCTGGGCAGTCTGTTCAGCAGATCGTTGGCTGCATTTGGTGGGTTGATAAGCGACGGTCTGCAGATCTCTTCGGCACATTACGGGAACCCTGTAGTGAATGCTGAATTTGCTGCAGGGTCGGCAAATTGAACTTGCCAAAATTCACCGAACGAGAGCGCAGCGAAATTTCATTGCTCTCTGAATAAATCCTTATATTTAGCACCAACTCACTGCCATCGAAAAATAAAACAAAAGATTCTCTACTCTGTTTTATCGGAAAAATACCAGTTGTTGTTTAGAAGATACACTTTATCAATTATGCTGAAAAATTGGGGAGAACATTTATAACTGTAAAATGAGGCTAGTTTTAAAACTACACAAAATAATACTCCTAAGCATAGGTCTGTTTTGCTGTCTAATAAAAACCAATAGGATTGGCTTACCTGGCTGTCTTGTTCGCCAAGAAAATACTTTCAATATCTTGGAGATGGTGACCGTAACTTGTAAAATTGTATGTTTATATAATCAATTTGCTTTTTGGTGTATTAGGCTGTGGTCAGAAAAACGCGTTTTTAACGTGCGTTTAGTCGCACTTAATCACAGCCGTAGTAGCAGCAAATGACGGGCAATGATGGCCAATATACGATGTATGGCCGCACAAAAGTTCGGCCGCGCAACGCAAGCGGCAAACTAACGCATTTTTTCGAGAACGTAGAACCACTAGTACTGACGTACAGAGTGCGCTGCGTCCGCATAGCGGCGTGTGTGCGTGATTTGGAGACGTCAGACGCTGCTCATGTCCAGCCAACATAACATCCAGACACCCAAAGTTTCCTGGTTTGGATCCGTAAAAAATCACGCACAAAAATGCGCATCATGTGACCGTTTTTGCGCATTCCGTGAAAAAATACGTCAATGCTTTCAGACGCACTTTTTGACAGTCGCTGCAAATAATGCGTTCGTTTGACCCTAGCCTTAGAGTTTACCGTTCTTCCTAGATCTTTTTTAACTTTCCTAAATAAGTTCAGCAAGCTGAGACATGCTAGCATGTTATTACCATTTAACTGTTTCAGTGCCTTAGGTCAAAAAATGTATTTAGTCATCAATTGCAGTAGGTTTTCTATAAGGTAATTACTCAAATCGTGGCATGTTTTTTTTTCAGCAGACCATTCTCTCCTAGGTGTTAACTTTAAAGTTAGTTAAATACTGAAAAATTTCACCATTTGTGACATTTTTGATAGCGTGCATCGTGAAGCACAATAGGAGTCATTATTCAATAAATATTTAAAAAAATACATTTTATTATTTCATATTTGGCATCAATTTACCTTCATTGAAAATCCTTCCTGGTAAAATCCTTTATAAATAAATAAATGAAAACCCAAAAATATGGTATTTTTCACATAATACAGTCTTAGAATCCTAATTGATGCTTGAGGATACACTTCTACCACCAATTTGACTTTTAACTCTGTCTATCAGGGTTATTCAGAGAGAGGTGAAAACCAGGAGAATGACTGGAGAAGTGAGATTTATTTAAATGAGATTTATACCTTCGCCATACATTCTTTAAGATACTGCATTTTCTGGTTTGTTAGGGGAGTCACAAGACCAGTTACATGAGTCATGCGTTGGTGGCATTCCCCTCCCCCTGCAGGGCCTCCAGCAGAGTTTCATTTTCACTCCTGTGGTACAAAAGACACTTTCCCTACAATGCCGAGCCGACCCTTAATCCCCTTTAAGGCTGGGTTCACACCTAAGCGTTTTACAGCGCGCTCCTGTGCGCTGTAAAACGCTCAAACAGTGAAATACCATTATTCCCTATGTGGGCATATCACACCTGGCCGTTTCTCAGCGCGCATGAACGCGCTGATAAACGCCCTACGTCCAAAGAAGTGCGGGAGCTTCTTTGGGGCAGTTATCAGCGCGTTCGCGGCCATATCATAGCCGCGAACGCGCTGCAACGCACGTTCGCGCGTTTTTTTGTATGCGCGAACGCGCGTAAAAAAAACACGCTCATTGCGCGACGCTGCGCTACGCCGTGGTGTGAACCCAGCCTAAGTGTATGATAACTCAGGTTGGTTAAAAGGAGCAACCAAATGGCAATTTAGATTATTGCGAACAAAACAATGGCACGATATTTATGTGAGTGTGCCCCACATGAGTATGGGGACCACCTTTTGTCAATGTAATTACAATACATGGGCTATGATCAGAGCAGGAGTTTGCATTGTGGACCACTGACCCAGTAAGGAAGACACAGGCCACACATAGTAATACAGTAACTCATCTCGCAGCATCTGGCACTGTGGCCCCTAACTATTATTGCCATTTTAGTGTGCACTAGTGCCACTTTTTCCCAGTGTCCATTGTGTCCCGGTCTCTCTTATAAACTTGGGTTTTAATAGTATGGCAACTACAAGTCTGGGACTCCCATATCCTCAGTGATTACACTTCAGTATGTCATCTGCTTGTTAGAGCTGTCAGTAGCTAAAATGTGCTAGAAGTCCATTCTCAGGATATCTCTGCAGCTTTAACAGATTACTGATGTTGCCTGTGCTAGCTGAATCTCAACAGGCTAGATTCAATAAAACACACCCAAGGAAATGAAAATCTACATTTAAGGTGAATTTCCCATACGGTGCAATTTTGTGCTAATCAAAAAGCTGGCATTTCACCACATATGGCTGGATTGAAAGTGAAATACAGAGCAATTTGGCGACCTTTGACGGCAGTGAAAATGTCCCATAGAGAAGTAATGGTCAATCTATTCAGAGAACGCCGAACAGCACTGAAATGTTGACGAAATGCCCTGATTTACTGTGCTTTAGTTCAACAGGTTTAACCCCTTAAGAAACACTGACGTACACAGAATGTCTTGGGGAAAATTCCCCTTAAGAACCAAGGATGTACTATATACGTCATCAGGCCGGATTTGCACCTCAGGAGCCTGTAGGCACAGAAATGCGGACCGCCCCAACCCCCCCAAACTCAAACTGAAACTGTTTTTCTCCGTGCTCAAATCAAAAGACGAGGCAGAATCTGTTGCCTTAGTTTAATTAGTTACAGTTACAGGTATTTATAAAGCGTCAACAAATTCCTTAGCGCTGTACAATGGGAGAAACAGAATAACAAATATACATATATGTTACACACACGGAACAGAAGGAGGGAGGACCCTGCTCGAGAGCTAACTGGATTGCTTCTTTCTGGAGACCTCGCCTGATCACCCCTTGATTAACTGGACTTATAATCGCAGTGCTTCCTGGCCCTCAGCCCCTTCCTTTTGTTCTGTCTTATTGGTCAGTAAGTGCCCTTTTGTTTACCTCTGCAGCTGCTTTGTGTCTTTCTGTTGCAGTCAGCCCTCTTTATGTCTTGCCCCTCTGTTCCTAGTTAAAGCATCCTGTTTATGCTCATTTCAGTTCCTGTCCTGGTATATCCTATCCTGTGTCTAGTGCCTTGTCTGTCAGTCCCTTTTCTACCTCACCCAGACACCTGTTATATATTATACATTATCCAGTGTTCCCTGTTTGGTTTACGCCTGCTGTTGTGATTCCTCGTAATAAACCTTTACCTGTTTACCCCATATTACTGCCTCCACTCTGTCACCGCATCCTGGGCTCAACCCTGCAACCCCAGCAACCCAGCCCATGACAACTGCTCCCATAGTGCATTGTTCCTTGATTTTGAGTCCCTCTGGTCTTGCCTGTTTTTTGTTGCTCTGTGCTCCTGTTTCTAGCAAGTTTCTGATCTGTTTGTATATTTTTGTTCTAGTGTATTTTTGGTTCTCTGCTTCCTTCTGCCTGTTTGTTACTCCTGTCCTTTGTTTATTTGTGGTTATTCCTTTTTGCTTTTCCCATCGTAGCTCCTGTGTGGTTTATTTAGTGGTTTTCCTTCGGAGTGTTTTTGTTTTCTGGTTCATTATTTTCTTTGCTGATCCTCTGTGTATGACCCTGGCTTGTTCTGACGGCCCTCTCTGGTGTTCTGATCCCTGGCTGTTCTATGACCACAATTTATTCTTAACCCATACCGTGCTGACTCCCTTCTGTATGATTCATAGCATATAGTGCTTGTATACTGAGACTCTGCATGGCCCTGTAGTATTTTCTATTACCTCAGATCCAGCTACTCTAAAGACTGGCCAGTCAACGTTAGTGTTCCTTGTGGTTCTGCCGTGCAGGAGTCTCTGCCTAAACTTGTGGTGTTCTCACCTTCTGTCATCATACGTATTGTCTGAGTGTTATCTCCTGCACTTTGGGCATTTAACCCTGAACAGTTTTAGATAATTCTAAACTGCCACCAGGAAACTGGGGGAGTCAGTAGGGGTTAATATTTAGAGTGTCCCTTTAAAATTAGTGGGTACAGGCGGCATGACATACAGGGTTATTCAAAGAGCACCAAAATTCCCGGAATTTCACTGCACTTCGGGGATTCAAATTTGCCAACCCTGCACTGAATTCACTGCAGGGTCCCCGAAATGCAGGGAACAAGCCGCTGAACGCATCCTAAAAACTACTGCATCGATCGGAAAAACCACTCCAAAACTGCTGAATGCATCTGAAAAACCTCCAAAAATCCACAGAATCGATTAGAAAAAACGGCGAAAAAACACCGAATCGATCTGAAAAATGCCACCGATCCGCCGAACAAAGAGCCGACCAGCCACTGGAAAAAGCCAACAAGCCGACGAATGAATAGAAGAAAAAAATGACTACGCGAAAATGCCTGTGCATAACATATAAGGGCATATGAATAATAATAAAAAGGCCTGTTACAGCAAAAACAAAAACGCCATTTTTACAAACTCGGAAAAACGAAAAAATAAATGAGACTTTTTGCTGCAAGTGAAAAGAATAAACGGTTGAATAAATTTTTTAATAAAAACGGGGAATACTTTTTACATTGGAAACCTATGGGATTCGCCTGATTAAACCTGTCAAATTATACCACCGAAAATAAGGGCATTTCAATGTTCTCTGAATAGATTAACCATTGCTTCTCTATGTGGAATTTCACGGCCGTCGAAGAGCACCAGATCTTGCTGGCAATTCGCCAATATTTGGCGAGCGGACAGCTTTTTGAATAGCCGAATGGCTCCAAAATTGTACCGTACGGGGAAATTCACTGTTCAGTAAAATTTCAGAGCCAATTCGGCACTCTTTAAATAACCCTGTTAAGTTTTAGTTATTACTCAATTACGTGTTCCTCTAAATGAAAAGAGATAACGGATCTTTTTTAACCCCTTCAATTATTACCAAAAGTCAGTTTTATTTTTGTGATCTCAAAGTTAATTTGGAAATGTATTTTTCATGTCAACACGCATCAATATCAAATTATTTGATAAGGGGAAAAAAAAACATATTTCTCTTTTTTAATTAATGGCGAAGGGAAAATAAAAAAACAAATACAATGTAAAACTATTTATACAGATGGAAAAAGGGCATGTTAAGTAAATGACTCAACAATTAAGTAGAAATAGCATGTTGCCATTTTCCTCTGTTCCTGAAGTCATTCCATGTGACACTGTTCCCTAAACGATATACTCCTTTCATGTGATCTGATTCCTTAAGCAACTTTCCAGAGCATTATTGCCATAGTCATTTACTTATTTGTTGTCATATTACCCTCATTTGTGTTATGGTTGCATACATTTTGCACAGTGAACCATATTTTGTCAAGTTGGTTGAAACTGAAATAATTTAACCCTTTCACTGCTGAGGACGTGTGGGAAACGTCCTCATTGACTCCTAAGGAAAGATGGGGTGGAGATATCGGGATTCAAACTAACCCCCTATCTCCTGACTGTTGGCACCTAGCACTGTCATGTTTGGTATCATTAGAAAGGCCAGAGTATGGCCTTTTCAATGATACCAAACATGACCATGTTTAAAGTAAGGAAAAAAAATAATAAAAGTAATAATAAAGAAATGAAAAATGAGGATTTTTTTAAGACGTGAAATGGCTCAGCAGTGAAGGGGTTAATATCACGTGTCCCTTATTTGCCATTTGTCACTAGAAGAGAAGGGCCAATGTAATGGTGGCATGGGCAACCCCCAGTTGTCAAGGTCTGGGGGTAAAGGTAACAAGTTGAGCAGAGAGCACAAATTGCGCAGAAAAGCCTCAGGTACATCTGGGTCTGGGAGTGCCTGAGTCAAAGAAGAGAAGCTCTGCACGGTGAGGAAGAAAAGGTAAGTAAAATGGGGCAAAATAAAAAAAGAATTGGACAGTGGCTGACAGCAGCCTCTGCCCAATTATTTAAGAGCATAAAAGGGACACTCTACTTTTCAGTTGAGTGTTCCTTTGAAGGGACACTATGCACTGTGACTATTCAAACCATCAAACCAAGTTCGCTGTCTTGGAGTTACACTTGACTCTGCTCTTTCCTTCATCCCCCACATCCAGTCTCTTTCCTCCTCCTGCCGATACCAACTGCGTAATATTTCCAGAATTCGGCCATTTCTTACCGCTGTCACCAGAAAACAACTCATACACGCCCTGGTAATCTCCCGACTCGACTATTGCAATAATCTCTTATCTGGCCTCCCTCTGTCCCACCTCTCCCCCCTACAATCCATCCTGAACGCCTCCGCCAGGCTAATTCACCTCACCCGCCGCTCTGTCTCTGCCGCTCCCCTCTGCGAGTCCCTTCACTGGCTCCCCATCCACTGCAGAATTAAGTTCAAAATCCTTATCCTTACCTACAAAACCCTCACTAACTCAGCGCCCCACTACCTGTCCTCACTAATCACCAAATACACCCCAGCCCGCTCCCTAAGGTCAAACAGTGACCTGCGCCTAGCTTCTCACCTCTTCCCATGATAGACTGCAGGATTTCTCACGCGCAGCCCCCACTCTCTGGAACGCTCTCCCTCGTACTGTCAGACTTTCCCCTAACTTCTCTTCCTTCAAACGCTCCCTTAAAACATTCCTATTTAGGGAAGCCTACCACCCAACTCACTGACACAACCATCAATCACTCTCACCTTACAGTCCTCTCCTGTTTCCAACCCCAACCCTCCTAGATTGTGAGTTCCTACGGGAATAGGGCCCTCATCTCCTCCTGTACTGTTTGTCAAATGTTGTTCAATGTATTGTAACCCTGTCTATACTGTGCCTATTGTACAGCGCTGCGGAATATGCTGGCGCTTTATAAATAATGAATAATAATAATAATTCAAAGAAAACTGAAAGTAACCTGAATGTTTACCCCAGTCAAAGGACAACTGCCGTTTGAGTCGAAGCTGCAGCATGTCATATATGGACTAGCACCAAGATAGTTCAGAGCTGGAATAAAGTTGGATGCAGGAGGGACAGAAGGGGTTAATGTTTAATCCCTATTTCAGCCCTACAGTATCCCATCTGTTAGAAAGCAGGTAATTATGGTGAAACCGATAGAAAGCAAATATACAGGGTTATTCAAAGAGAGCCGAATTGGCTACAAAATTGCACCGAACAGTGAATTTCCCCATCCAGTGCAATTTCAGGGCCATTCGGCTACTCAAAAAGCAGACAATTCACCAAATGTTGGCGAATTGCCATCAAAATACAGTGAGATCTTCGACGGTAGTGAATTCCCCATAGAGATGTAATGGTTAATCTATTCAGAGAACACAGAACAGCACCAAAATGTCAGTGAAATGCCCTTATGTTCGGTGGTTTCATTCGGCAAATTTAATCAGGCAAATCCCATAGGTTTCAATGTAAAAAATATTCCAGTTTTTATTGAATATTTATTAAACAGTTTTTTCTTTTAATCTGCACCAAAAAGATTAATTAATTTGGCTAAATATATCTCTAGTCATGTTATTTTTAATTATTTAGCTCACATTAGTAAGTAAGGTATTATCCACATACTGCAGAAAATGGGTTAGTGGAGTTTCTACTCTATTTTAGACAACGGGCTATTATTTTCTTTTTTTTCCCTTTTGTTCACTGGCCGTTACCAGGAAACTAAGTGCATGATTGTTACATATACATTTGCAGTATTATTGGAATTGAAAGAATTTATCTGCTTATAATATATTCATGGTATATGCGTGTGTGAGTGCTTCTGTATGGTCATGGAAATTCACTGTCATAGTTTCTTGTTCTTAGGCGGAGATTAAATCAGCTGCTAAGTAAAAGGGACAGAGGAAGAAAAGGGAAGAACTGTTATTAGATTTCACTAGAAAACAGATATTTAGGAATATAAATATTTAGGTCAGAGAAAAGCAACTAGCAGAGATGGATACCCACTATAAAGAGCTGCATACCACTCACTGATCTATCCCAGGAAAGACTTAAAATAACATTTTGTTAACCAGTGCCCTGCCAGTCATTTGCATATCCCTATTAAACACACTCCCTTCCCACAGAAAGTTTCCGTCTGTGTAAACATCAGAGAAAAGATCCATAAAAGGACCGAAGGACACAGATGGAGAAACTGGTGAAGGGGGAGTTTAAGAAAGGTTGACATAGAGAGAGAGGCTGAGAAGAAGAGTAACGCGAAACAAAAATGTGTAAAAAGAGGAAAATCACCTAGGTGGGCATATACAACAGCAAAAACATACATGCTAGAGCTTCTCATTACAATTCATCTTGTAAATGGGGTCTACAAAATCCGACCAATTATTTCTATATATTTAGTGGGACTTTATAATTTTCTGAAATATTGGCCCCTATTTCAGCTCAGTCAGTAATGAGGAGCTGCGAAAGGGTAAATGAGGTATAAGCTGCTAACCCTTAGCGGCTCCTTATTACTGGCTCTGTTATAAGTGAGCCACTGCTGGTATCATGGCCTGGAATCCATAGCACTCCATGGAGTGGATCTTGAGACCTGCACAAGCTCAAGTAAGCAGTTACAAGCATGGTCAGCAGCAGGACAGTAAGAACGATTTGTTTCTGACTCTAGGCATTAAGAGATATTGGCAGATCGTATTTGAATATAGTCAGGTCCAGAAATATTGGGACATCGACACAAGTCTAACATCTTTGGCTCTATACACCACCACAATGGAGTTGGAATGAAACAAACACAATGTGCTTTAACTGCAGACTGTCAGCTTTAATTTGAGGGTATGTACATCCAACTCAGGTGAACGGTGTAGGACTTAAAGCACATTGTGTTTGTTTCATTCCAACTCCATTGTGGTGGTGTATGGATCCAAAGATGTTAGAATTGATGTCGATGTCCCAATATTTCTGGACCTGACTGTATAAGCTAAATTATTTTAAGTGTTAACGTCAGAGTCTCAGAGCCTCTAGTTTTTTTTTTAACCTTTTGGGTGCAGACAACACGCTTATGTATGTCGTCCAGATTCCCACTGGGATTCAGAGGACACTCTCACTGCTTTGTCTCTTTGCTTCAGCTCAGCATTGATCTGGGGCTTCAACCACAGCAGCCCGTGTAGTTCTAGGTTTAATGGGCAGGAACAGCTTGGATGTCAGCCCTCACTGTTGGACTGCCCCCCTGCCCACTGACCTCATTGTGCATGGCCCCATGTGTGACGCAGACTGCTTGCTTGCATCATTAATTAATGCTCCTAGGTCTATGCATCATACTCAAAGGATAATGCGACCTACGTCGTTACGCTCGCATCATTCTCAAGATAGCTATCAAAGTTTCACATTTCTTTATTGAAGCCACGTTTGTGTAGTCAGTACACCAAGGTTATGCCACCTCCACCTCCAATATTGGTTGATAGGGACTGAAAAACAATAAGAAGTTCTGACGGTTATTGACTACCAAACCATTGCTCGCTATCTGGTATTTGAGAAGGGTTACGGTCATGGGCGTCAGCAGGAGGGGGCAAGGAGGGGCACTTGCCCACCCTGGAACCAGCGCTGCCTGTCTGCTCTGCCCAGACAGCTGTGTGTGCAGCCTGCTTGAGTGTTTGTTACTCACAGCAGGCTGCACGAGGAGTTCCGTTCAGTGTGGGGGTGGTCTGTGTGGATCTTATCATGTCACCTCCTCACTCCGCCTCCAATCCACCACGTGCTCCCACTCACTTTAGACGCTGGGAGAGGCTGCCTGGGCTGAGATGCAGGGGCTGCTGCTGCTTCTGTGGCCATTGGAATGCTGGACACAGCAAAAAAAAAGGTGATGTTTGTCAAATAAAACTTTATTAAGCTTGATGCCATTGTTCATTATGAGAGGACCCTGGTCTGAGGTCTAGTTTGTCTGCCTGGGGAGCAGGAACACAATGATTAATAGTAACCTGCTCCAGAGTTTACAATCTAAGAGGAGAGGGGACCCTGTCCAAGAGTTTACAATCTAAGAGAGGGGTCCATGCTCCAGAACTTACAATCTATGAGGAGAGGAGACCCTGTACAAGAGTTGACAATCTAAGCAGAGAGGGGACCCTGCTCCAGATCTTACAATCTAAGCAGAGAGGGGATACAGATTGTATATCTGGATACAGAGCCGGCTCTGTCTCTGTGTATACAGAGATGGAGGGAGGGGGATGTATAATATATATATATATATAATGTGTAGGATGGGGGCTGGTGTGTGCGCGTTTATGTATGTATGTATATGTTTGGAGGGGGGGCCTGGTGTGTGTGCCAGTATGTGTGGGAGGGACATGGTTTGTGTATACATAGATGGAGGGGGATGTATATATATATATATATATGATGGGGGCTGGTGTGTGTGCGGTTATGTATGTATATATATATACAGGGGAGGCCTGGTGTGTGTGCCAGTATGTGTGGGAGGGACATGGTTTGTGTATACAGAGATGGCCTAGAAAATGCAACACTCAGATCAGACTCTTACACCTTTATTCTTCTATTAATCTTGCATCATGTTTTGCAGCCTCTGTATTACTACGCTTTATTTTATGACTGTCCCCTTGATGACATTCTCAAAAGGGCAGAATATGGATGCCATTAAAATTTTGCCCCCCCCCCCGGAAAAATTTCTGCGGACGACCATGGTTACGGTCTGGAAGAACATTCTTGGCTACCTGCTTCTTACTTCCATAGAAGTCATCTTATCTGTGACTTCCATTCAGGTCATCCTGACAGCCCTGGTGGTTGTTGTAATGATGTGGATTTATCACAGTTGTCAGGTGGCTTCATTCAGAGAGAGGTTACTTTCACAATACCATTGTCCTGCCTTTGCTCCTTGGCGTATTATGTGCAATATTGCTGGCATGTGTCATGTTGTCAGCATGTTTGAACAAACAAAGCAAAAAAGTAGTGTTGCACTCAGTCCATAAGAGTTGAATTGCAAGTATGGCAAAATACAGAAAGTCAAGGGGCTCAAAATACCAGGATAAACTACCCGATAAAAAAATCCAAAAAAACAACACAGGGACCTTACACTCAAGTGCTAGGTGTTTTTATTTGTAGAACAGCAAAGTTTTAGCTGACTTCACAGTCTTAATCACGTTTAATGAAACTGTATGAGCTTAATATGCTGTAGGCTGTGAAGGCAGCCAAAATGTTGCTGTTCACCAAATAATAATAAATAGCATTGGAGTGGCAAGTCCCTGTTTTCCTTTTTACTGTCTGCATGTTTCACACAGGCCGCTTCACCCCATCAATATGTTGTCTTTATGGGTAAAACGGTGTTATACCGAAGAGACGACGCGACCTGCATCATTACTCACTAGTCATTCTCACTCTTGTCATTTAAGCTGTATTGGTTTTGGGGTCAAGATGCTTACCTGGCTATGTGCTCTGTACACTGACCTCCACTGTATTAATGTGACGGGGTGCTATCTGATCCGTTTACAATTCACAATAGCAACAAACAGGGATGCCCCTTATCCCTGCTTTTGTTTGCCTTGGCCTTGGAGCTATTCTTACAGCCGATCTGTAAAGTTCTGCAGGGTGTTGTAATGGGGGGTAGTGAACATCGATTGGCAGTGAATATTGGTGACTTTTTGTGTTTTTGTTATTTCAGCCTCTGAAATTTTACCTTGAAAAAGGCTGGGTTACAGCTCAAACATCACCTGTACCCCATTAAAGATGTTCTAATCTCTGAAAGCTGACGCGCAGTATTACATACTGCCCGCTAAACCGGGGACGCTAAGGAGGAAAACCTGTGCCTGTAGGTTTCTCCTTAGCGTCCCTGTTTTATCTCCATATTATGGGACAGGCGCTAGTTCAGTAGCCTGCCCCATAATGCAGCGCTAAGCCTGAGTATACTCGAGGCAGCGCTAAGCTAGTGTCAGGGCCGCCATCAGGGCATTACGCCCTCATGCTATAGTATCAGCTCCGGTATCGGACTCTAGGAGTCTGAATCTGGAGCTGTGTACTGGTCGGCTGCTTCCTGGCTGGCAGGCTGGGTGGGCCCAGCAGCGTGCGTGTGCCTCCATAGCACGCTGCTTTGGCTCCGCCCTCCAGTCATATGTGTGACAGATACAGAGAAGACGTGTAGAAGAAGGAGCAGGAGGAGCGGAGAAGAAGAAGCAGAAGGAGAAGAAGAAGGAGCAGAAGGAGAAGATCGGGACAGAAGACCAGTGGAGCAGTGAGCCAAGGCCCAGCCAGACCCCAGGGCCCAGCCAGACCCCAGGGCCCAGCCAAACCAAGGCCCAGACCCCAGGGCCTAACCAAAGCCCAGCCAGACCCCAGGGCCAAGCCAGACCCAGGCCCAGCCAGACCCCAAGGCCCAGCCAGAACCCCATGCCCAGCCAGAATCCTATGCCCAGCCAAACCAAGGCCCAGTCAGACCCCAGGCCCAGCCAGGGCCCAGCCAGACCCCAGGGCCCAGCCAAACCGAGGCCCAGACCCCAGGGCCTAACCAAGGCCCCCCAGACCCCAGGGCCCAGTCAAACCAGGCTCAGGCAATGCCCAGCCAGACCCCAGGGCCCAACTAAACCAAGGCCCAGGGCCCAGCCAGTCCCCAAGGCCCAGACAGACCCCAACCAAGGCACAGTCAGACCCCAGGGCCCAGCCAAACCAGGGCCCAGGCAAGGCCCAGCCAGACTCCAGGGCCCAACCAAACCAAGGCCCAGGGCCCAACCAAACCAAGGCCCAGGGCTCAGCCAGTCCCCAGGGCCCAGCCAGACCCCAGGGCCCAACCGAGGCCCAGTCAGACCCCAGGGCCGAGCCAAACCAGGGCCCAAGCAAGGCCCAGTCAGACCCCAGGGCCCAACCAAACCAAGGCCCAGGGCTCAGCCAGTCCCCAGGGCCCAGCCAGTCCCCAGGGCCCAGCCAGACCCCAGGGCCCAGCCAGACCCCAGGGCCTAACCAAGGCCCCCCAGACCCCAGTCAAACCAGGGCTCAGGCAAGGCCCAGCCAGGCCCCAGGGCCCAACCAAACCAAGGCCCAGCCAGTCCCCAAGGCCCAGCCAGACCCCAGGGCCCAACCAAGGCACAGTCAGACCCCAGGGCCCAGCCAAACCAGGGCCCAGGCAAGGCCCAGCCAGACCCCAGGGCCCAACCAAACCAAGGCCCAAGGCTCAGCCAGTCCCCAGGGCCCAACCAAGGCCCAGTCAGACCCCAGGGCTCAACCAAAGCCCACCCAAGACCCAGGGCCTAGCCAAGACCCAGACTAGCCCCAGCAAAGGCCTAGCCAAGCCCCAGGGCCCAGACAAACCCAAAGGCCCAGCTATGCCCATAGGCCCAGACCAGCCCCTGGTTCCAGGCCAGCCTCAGGGCCTAGGCCAGCCCCAGGGCCCAGCCAAGCCCAAGGGCCATCATACACACAGCATATTTCTGTGAGTTTTATTGCTGTGGAGCTCTGTGATACACTCATACACACTGCACATTACTGTGAATTTTATTGCTATGGAACTGTGTTATGTCCATTTTTTTGTTTTTGGAAGGGGCGAAAAGCTGTTAAAGGTTGAGGGAGTGCACGGGGTCCCCATCGTGAGGATCAGTAAGGGGCTCCATCATTTCTGATGGCTGCCCTGGCTAGGGTCCATTCGTTCCCGGATTGAGGAGACTGTCTCCAGATAAATTATGTCCCAGAAATGTCCCTCGCACAACGGAGCCCTGCAGAAAAAATAAAAGATTCCCCTCTGAGTCCTCCTACCTATGGGGTGAGGCCGCAGCACAGATTGCTCATGATGCACCTGTCAGCTATGCAGCTCCTCCCTGTCCCAGGCTATAAATCCTTTAGTAAAGCAGCTGGTCTTTATGTGTTGATCGGTGGCACACTTAGTTAATGCTCCTGTGTAGTAAACTGGGAGGCTGTGGGTTCATGTTTAAATTACGCTTAGTAATTTATTTATTTTTTACACATCAACCTGTCCCTTTGTTCCTTTACACAGGAGTATTACCAAACTGCTACCACTCAACACATGAGCTGCTTTGCTGATTACTAAAGGAGTAAGAGATTGAATTGAAAGCATTATAAGTAGAGGTATTCTAGATCAGATTGATTGGTGATTCGGCTTTCTCGTGGCATGTTGCTGGCTATGTATCAGAGCGGCGCTATTTTACATCTAGGTGGTTGCCTGTAACTATCATCGATTGGTGATGCTGGAAGGCTATAGAATACTCATATTTCGTTATTACTAAGGCTCTCCAAGAGCAATTTTTACACAGTGTGCTCCTTGTTGTTACCTCTCTTTTTAGGCCCTGTTCACACTGTGCGATTTATCGCGCTGATTTTGCCGCAACGTCGCAGCAAAATCCGCGCGACGTCGCGCTGTGTAGCTTCTCCAATGCATTTCAATGGAGCTGTTCACATCTTGCAGCGCGATGTCGCGCGACGTCGCATGTCGCGCGTCGCAGAAGCATGAGGCAGGTACATGACCCTTTTTTTGCGATTTGCTATCTGCGATTTTGCGATTTGTATTGGTGGTGCTTTGCAAAAATCGCACAAAACAGTGATGTCGCGCGACATTATGGCACCATGCCGCAAATATGAAAATCGTGCGGAAAGTCGCGCGATTTTCAAATCGCACAGTGTCAACGGGGCCTGAGGTAGGTGTACTGCAGTGCGGCAACCATACAGATTATGTTTATTTTCAACTGCAATATTGTGCATTTACGATGACAATTGTTATTTGGTGATGAAGGAATAGGTTTATGTGTTCTATAGGCACAGCTCTGTAATTAGATACAATTGTATCAACTGATTAACAATTTTAAATGAGTGCCATGTACTTGTGGCCAACTAACACAGTGTAGCCAGTGTCAGGATTTTGCTGTAAAGTGTTTCAAGGTACTATAATATGAGAAATATTAGCATTCGGAATGTAATATGGTCGGCCGCCTGCAGTAGTGCCGCTTAACCAAGCGTTAATGCTCACACATCTGAGCGTTAAGTATGTAATAGGGCCCCACATGTCTAGAGTCCTTCTTTCTGTACTCTGAAATTTTACCAGTCGCTGATTCCAGTGATTTGGCTATGCACTTACAAACAACTTTCCCTTTCAGATAGAATACTGATAACATATGCCAGGGGTCAGCAACCTTGGCCCCCTAGATGTTTTGGAACTACATCCCCCATGATGCTTAGCCACTCATTAACCTAAGATTAACCTAAGATAACCAGAGATTCATGGGATGTGTAGTTCCAAAATGACTGGAGGGCTAAGGATGCTGACCATTGACTTCTGCTCACTGGAGATCCAGCTGACTCCTTCTTGTCTACTATGCTAACTTCAAACCTCTAATGACCTCCCTTCCTGCCTCACAAATTGGGTCCTGCCACATATAACATGGTTTCGTAGAATCGGTGTATGCAAAAAGAATATTCCCACACATCCTCAACCACATCGCTCATCATGTTTAAACGCGTTTTGAAGCCATATTTTATTATATGACCCAGACATAATATATATCGTTCTTTCCGGCAGACTCGGCAGATTCATAATATATCATTATTATATGTATACGTCATGTCCTGCCTGAATATTATAACAAAAAAATGCAATAAAATTAGGATTTTCAATAATTTACAACGTGTAAAGTGTTTTTTTTCACATTTTAACATGCGAGAGCGTTTGCGGTTAAATTTTCTATGAGTTGCGCTTGTTAAAAAAATTAGAAATGGGGACTCATTACATTTTTTTGGGGGGAAAATTACGCGATCTTTAGCAAACGCACCCCATACAAAAATCGGTAGTGCAGCATCACTGTTCACATTATAATTGAAATGGGAACAATATTGCTGCATTAACTAAAAAAAAACCTGTTTATTTATTTTTTTATTAATATTTTTTTATTTTCATTTTTATTTATTTTATTTTTTTCTTGACTTTTAACCTGGTCATGTTTGGTATCATTGGAAAGGTCATGCTCTGGCCGATGCAACGATATCAAACATTAACCCCTAGCTGCCATGGATCGTGAGTTTGGGGGTACCAATGAACCCCCTATCTCCACCATTGGTGGCAGCTAGGGGTTAACGCTAAAACTGACGTCATCGCCCTATGCATGATGATGCCAGTCATCAGGCGGAGATCCAGGAAGCTTGGCCGACATCCAAGATGTCGGCCAGCTCCAGGAGAGGATCCCGATCTGGCGCCGAATCAGGATTGGGCCCCCAAGGGGTTAAAGCCTGCCACCGTTTGAAACGGCAGGCTGTGCCCTTCCAAATGGTGCCTGACTTTCACCGCTGCTCTGCACAGAAGGGGAGGGAGAGAGGTCCAAAGGACCTCCCCCACTCCTTTTCAGGCACCTTCCCTGCACTCGCAGGGGAAGCGCTTGCAATAGATGTCATCGCGCCGCCGCAATGACATCTATTAGTGCCCACGGCGGTCCCAGATGCCAGCCCATACTGGGGGGCACAGTGATCAGCGCGTCCTCCGCAGCCAACGCTTCCTGCGGGAGGACGCACTGAGCACGTCCTCCGCAGCGAAGTGGTTAAAAAAAACGGAAAAAGAATGTTTGCAAAAAAAATCCCCAAAACAGATCCTAAAAAAATCTATAAATAAAGAGACTTTTTACTGCAGAATATTATAATCAACGGTTTATTATATATTGGATTAAAGCGGGAATATTTTTAACATTGAAGCCTATGGGATTCGCCTGAATAAAACTGTCTAATTAAACCACCGAACAGCAGGGCAATTCGGCAACTTTTCACTGCTGGTTTTTGTTCTCTGACTAGACATTGCTTCTCTATGGGGATTTCACTGCCCTCGAACAGGCACCGTATGTGCAGGCAATTCGCCAACATTTGGCGAACTGCCTGCTCTCTGCATAGCCGAATGGTCGGAATGGTCGGAAAAGGTAACCGAACGCTGAATTTCAGCGTTCGGTTACCTTTCGCCAGCAATTCGAATCTCTTTGAATAACCCTGATAGTCTGCATTGATGGGCATTTTGACCTACTGGGTCATGTGAGGTATCACTGGAAAGGCCAGAGCATGGCCTTTCCAACGATACCAAACACTACCAGGTTTTATTTAACAATAAAAATAATGAATATTTCTGGGGGACTTTGGAACCCTACGTCACTAATCTTTACACCTCACAAGGTCAAGTGAGGTGTCATTGGATAGATCAGAGTCTGGCCTTTGCATTGATACCAAACATGACCATGTAAAATCTTATAGAAAAGGAAAAACTTTATTTTTGTTCCAAAGCATCATTATCCATTTGTCACATATAAAATGAGCAATACCACTGCCATTACTCACCTTCTCATTTCCCACGCTGGGAGCAACGTTTAAAATTGTATATTTTCTCCGAAAAATGCAGTAACAGGTTCCCATTTAAAAAATTTTTAACAAGAATTCCCTATAGAATATCTAACCACAAAGGTTTGGATCATAAAATGTGAAAAAATAATCTTACACATTGTAAATGACTAAAATCTGAATGGAAATTTCCTCACACAGTATCTGCACTATTAAAAACCTACAATATGTTTTCATTTCATTAAATTCCAAAAAAAGCCCACCAAAATATTCAGCTCCAGGCCCAAAGAGATCTTTATACGGCCCTGGCCCTGAGGTTTCTAGTTACACTTCTGGTGGTTTTCTTCTCAAAGTGATATATTCACACATTCTAATAGCCTTGATCAGCTTTCAAAAATAATTTATTAAATCCACACCAAGGTACTCCACATAAAATAATAATAAAAACACACCTAAACATATAAAATAAAACTAAACAAATAAAATATAACCCAAAGTGTGTTCCACCCATAAATGGGCTATGCAAAGTGATGGACCCCTTTCATCCCAGAATTTTATCTGCTCAATCACACTTCTTACAAACAATAAACTGATATTTGACTAAAATATACTGTACGATTATATATATATTCCCATAAGCCAGAGTCACTACCGTATAGTGCATGGCTTCAGGACATGAAACAAATCCAAGTAAATGAGGAGCTGATTGCTATTGCATTGCGAGTGTTTGAGGTTTGACCAAAACACGCAACAATGATATTACCGACTCCTTCACGTTCTCCAATGTCACAGTGGTGCCGTTGGGGCCGGGGACCTTGTCCACTTCACACATGAGTAGTTGACTCTATTTCCACTTATACGTCCTGGGTGACACCGGTTTCTGCCAGGTTGTGAGTTATGAAGTGATACTCTCATTAATTAACCCCCCCCCCCCATCCACTCCCAGGTCTGTCACCAATCTGACTACCCTGAAAATGGTGTGTCCTGCAGTTGAATTAATTTCATGATATTGTAAAATGTTGTTCCATGAAATGTCACATTCTTCTCCCTCTTCCATTTTTCCTTTCCATATCCCAACCTTTTCAGTAGACCTTTCTGTATAGAAAATTGCAGACTCCTTCATATAGACAAGTATGTGGGGAAAAAAAATCAACAATTCTTCATCTTCCCAAATAAAATAACTGAAAATAAGATATCCTAAAATGTAGCAATGCCATATTGAAAGCAGATGACGATGATACATTCAGATTTCTAAAGAAAATAAATAAACATACGTAGGTGAATGTGGTATGATGTACCTTTGTGTAGGTAAAAGGAAAATTCTCAACAGGTTGGCCGCAATGGCCTATACACAAATGTATTTATTTATTTATTTGCAAAGTATTTTACCAGGAAGGATACACAAATTGGTGTGAACAAGGATTAAAAATTAACTTTTAACCCTTTCGCTGCTGAGCCTTTTCACACCTCTGTGCTGAGCTCATTTTTACCGGTTTCGCGATGTTTAAACGCGATTTAAAGTCACATATTATTATACAACCCAGACATATTATATATCGTTCTTTCCGGGAGACTCTGCAGATTCATAATATAGCATTATTATAAGTATACGGTATGTCCTGTCTGTATATTATAACAAAAAATGCAATGAATTTTCAATAATTTACAATGTGTAAAGTGTTTTTTTTCACATTTTAACATGCTAGCGATTGCGGTTATATTTCCTTTGGGTTGCGCTTGTTAAAAAAATTAGAAACGAGGAATTGTTACTTTTTTTGGGGACAATTAGGTTTTTTTTAGCAAACGCCCCCCATAGAAAAAATCGTTAGTGCAGCATCATTGTTCACATTATAATTGAAATGGGAACAATATTGCTGCATTAATAAAACAATATTGCTGCATTAATAAAACAAACAAAAAGATTTTTTAAATTTAAAAAAAAAATGTATTTTCAATTTTTTGTAATTTTATTTTTAATATTTTTTTTTACATTT
The DNA here is from genome assembly GCA_009667805.1 of Leptobrachium leishanense. Lineage (NCBI taxonomy): Eukaryota > Metazoa > Chordata > Amphibia > Anura > Megophryidae > Leptobrachium > Leptobrachium leishanense. The sequence continues at coordinate 44,369,033 of CM019072.1, forward strand.
TACATGGTCATGTTTGGTATCATTGGAAAGGCCAAACATTAACCCCTAGCTGTCATGGATAGGGAGATAGGGGGTTCATTGAAACTCCCTAACTCCACCTAGCAAGGGGTTAATTGTGGAACTGGCGCCATCACGCTATGTGCGATGATGCCAGTCGTTAGAGGGATATCCCGGAAGCTATCCACGATGTCGGCCAGCTCTGGGAGGGGACCGCGATATGGCGCATGTTGATCGCTGTGCCCTTCCAAGCGGTGCCTGCCTTTTCCCGATGGCCCGCACAATGGTCCTCCCCTTCAGGCACCTTCCCCGCAATGGCGGGGGGTGCCTGAAATAGACGTCATCGTGCAGGAACGATGACGTCTATCGTGCCCGCCAGGGTCCCGGAGGCTGGGCTGACATGTCAGCACGCACTGGGGGGGCCCGCGATCGGCCGGAATCCCGGCCAATCGCCGCTGCAAATGGAGGACGCGCTCAGCACGACCTCCACAGCGAAGTGTCCATGCGGCAGGACACCCTGGGCGCGTCCTCCGCATGGAAAGGGTTAATAAAGTGCTATAAAAAAGGATCCATAGATCCTGGTAGTACAAGTGAAAATGTAAATATAAGGAATTGGGGTATGGGTAAGGTCCCTTGGCTATCAGGCACATACACATTAGCACAGCACCCCAGTATGTAGAGAGTTAATCTGTCGACCAGGAAAGGAAACAATGGGCCTTCGAGGGTCCGTAATATATAGGAAAGACAAAAAGGAAAACTCAAGGTGCTGTGCTTGGTAAAGCAAAAGGAAATAATGCAATAGACAGATCTGTTACAAACTGGGAAACAATGTTTCCAGACCGTCCCTTGCTGTATGAGGAAAGGGCAAATAATAAGCAGGTTATGGCGCCCCTATACCTGCAATAACAATGAAAAGAGCCACAATTTAGAATTCATAGCCAGAGGACCTGAGTTGCCTCATAGGATATGGTGCATCCATTAAGGATAAGTGCAGAACAGCTACAAAAAATATTAAAGAAGGATTGCGCCTGGTTGACTGCTTTGGAGTTACAGTCAGCTAAATATTTTAGATTCGACGCGTTTCCCCGTTAAAGTAAGGGATTAGAAACGGCTTCATCAGGAAGCAAAACCTTCATGGTGGTGGAGAGAAGCAAGACCCAGTGAAGAGCTTGGTTTAAATAGTATCTGAAAGGAACCATAAGTGGACAAGTTCCAGCAGGGGAGATAGTACCGCCCCTTGAGGCCAGGTGTCTGGCTTCTATAGGTTATCTGGTGCCGGGGGTGTGAACTTGCAAGAGGAGGCACTGAGTAGTGCATCCGGCACATGCTCAGTGAAGAGAACATGTGTCTGGTGGCTGGCTTGGGGAGAGCCACTCACTGATTGGTTGGGTGTCATGGGCGGGTGGGGACTATGAATGCTGATTATGAATTGAATTTAATAGGAGTATAAATGAGGACCAAATATTATGTGGGATTTTTTTAAATGAATGACACTCAATAATAAGTATTATATATGTTAAGCGAATTATAGAATTAAGATGAGACTAATAATAGAAATTAGGATCACGTGCACTTTAATTACTAAATAACAATATATATTTTTAAAAAAAATATTTATTTAATAACAATAGGTATATAAAATTAAAGATAAAATAAATAAATAATTGATAAATTATAGCCTATGTAGATGTGGATTGGATACCATTGGGGTATTATTTATGATTATAAACATCTATTATATACTGATCCTTTATCCATGAAATTATTTGCGTAGGGCAATTTTAAAATAAATAGAACGAAAATACGTCCGTCCTTTAATTGAGATAGTTAAATCCCCGGTAAGATAATTCCATTTGTTTATTGTGCGGAGTGTAGTCGCAAAAGAACGCAGAGGAAAGTTTACTTCCGCATTCCAGGATGAAACGTGGAACTAATGTGCGAGCACTATGAGGGCGGATTGAATAGTAACACTTCCGCGTTTCAGAGTGAATGTTGGTGTTACTGCGCATGTGCAAAGATGGCGGGCATGTTTTTTAACAGTTGTATTAAATTTGTGTTTAATCAGTTTTAATTGACTCGTTTTCTATTTTAATTGGACTATATGGACTAGTATAAATAGGACAGCAGCAAAGACACTACATAAATCGCCAGCTGAGGAAGCCTACGGGTGAAACGCGTCCTTGTAGATATGTAATTGTGTGAATAAAATGTTTTTATATCTACTGCTTGCCGGAAGAGACCTGTTAAAGAAGGTTTTGGGGGATACCTTATTATTCCCTTAACATATCCTATAGAGCCTATTGGGGCTCATGACCATGTGAGTCTAAAACTTATGGCCTTTTGTTTTGATTATTCTGGTACAATATCACACTAGAGGTATCCCTGGTATGCATTTTTATCTTTTGCTATAGGAGAATCTTATTGAGATCTCTAGGAGTTTCCAAAGAGGTTGTTGGGCACCTGAATAGGTAAATAGAAGACCCATTAAGCGTTATATCCTTGAGCCAGGCTGGGCTCAATAAATTTATCCAGCACCTCTTCAAATAAAGGGCGTTATTTTGGAAAAAGAAAGAAAAAGAGACACTGGTGGACATGAATTGTGCATAATTATGCTAACCGTTGAGATCTTCATTAGCGCTACGTTATTCTGTATCTATGTGTTTGGTCTAAGGGTGTTTAGAGGAACCTCCATATTCAGCGTTTAGCGAGCGTATTCTGGACAGATGTCGGGTGGGCGCTTCACTCTTCTACAATTATAATATAATATAGTCTTTTTATCTTCAGACCATTTTTGCATCTATGCTAGGGGCACACAAAAACATAACACAAATAATAAAATACCTGCTATAACGGCAACATCGCCAGCATTTCACAGAAAGAAGCCGAAACCAAAGAACCCTGAACTAAAAAGGCGTTCTGATGAATACTCTCACACCCAAGCTAATCTAATATTGAGACTTCTGTGGGGAGACCTCATGTCAACGCAGACCATAGTTCCCAGACATGCAAATCAGAAAGACCCAAGCAACAATCCTAGAAAAACATAAGGGGCCCGATTACATTCTTCACGCACAATTGTGCGCGCACGTGCAAAAACGCATTACGCGAGGGGCAAAACCCTTTGCCCTGAACGTCGTATTACGACGTTCGCGCACAAAATGGGCGTTAATGTCTAGCGAGTGACCCTGCGCAAACCCTTTGTGGGCGCAATTTAGTGCGCGCATCCTATACTTCACATTGTGAGCGCAAATGCGTTTGCACTGGTGCGCGCATGGTATTACAATCTTAGCGCAAAATTTAACGGACAACGTTTGCGCGCATAATTTTAACGCCTTTGAAAAGCTGGTGGTAACAGCAAATTGTAGCAACCTGACCGTACCAAACTGCGGATTCACAACGGAGAACGCATGTTTTTTTTTACTAGATCCGTCCAAAGATTTTGACGGCCATTACCTTGTCTTCCGTCAGAATGTACGTCTGTTGTGCGCACAAAATGACGGACTCGCGTTAAAAATTACATTGCACTCACCGATTTCTGCGCGTTGGTTTTACGAGCACAATTTCCCAAAGGATGAAAAAATGTGCGAGGAATGTAATTCCAGCGGTGATTATCGTGCGTTAACGTTTAACGCTTCGCGCAAAAAAACACGCGTTTAGCGTGCGTTTTTGCGTTGACAATGTAATAGGGCCCAAGATAGGTACACTGATAAAATAAACAATACCTACATATTAACAAAATATAAAAAATCTCTAATTCCCAGCAAATCTTGCGATAAAGTTGAAATAGCAACTCTAGACGTTAAGCTAATGACAACGTGATGTGTCTTGTGTGGTATGTGCATTGTGTGACAATTGCGTAATGCGCATGCACAGTGTGTGGCTTTGGAGCTGAACAGCTGATTTTACATCGCCAGAAGAGACGTTAGTGCACTGGAACTGACGTGGGTTTCAAATTGCCACAGGTTTGATTAATTGATGGAACACTGGCACCATGTTGCCTGGGGGAGGGATGTGTCCTGCCTGTCTCTCAGATTATGACAGGCAGACAGCGCAGCACTCACAGCAAGCAGAGGACCATCCTCCTCACTGCGACATGCTACAGTCATGTGAGGTCATGGCGACACTTAAAAATAACATTTCTTCATGTTTTACATTATATAGGTAGTAAAAAGGAAGGCATGCCCTGTCAAGAGGGCAGAAGTCATTTTGCCCATGACAGTGGCAATTTAAGGAGTAATAGGCAGGCTGAATGAGTGCTCAACACCCAAACTACAAATGCTTCTGAAAACCTTAAAATAGCCTGCATTTGTTTTTGGCATGGCATTCAGCTACTTCCTGTAGCTGGAAGACTGGTAAGGGTGGCTAGAAGATGAGACAACGATGAGAGAAAAAATTTATGATTTTACCGTACCCTATTTAGGGCTAGATTACATACCCAACGCTAACTGTAGTGTTCGGATATGTAAGCGTTAACGTCAGGATAAGTGACTTTAACGCATGCCCCCATATTACATCCCTAACGCTAGACCTCCTAAAAATCCTTTAGTGCATTAGTGATTGCGCTAGCTTGCGTTAGCTTACTGTACTTTGCACATACGATGCGTAACATGGGGAGACAAATCAGTAATTAGCGTTAGGATAAGTATTACAAAGTCCTAGCACTAAGTACCGCACTGATGCATTAATGAAAAATTTACTGTCAACTAGAAGCTGGTGCTAAATGAATTTAGCACCAGCTAAACCCCTCCCCAATACACCAGACACTTACCTATCTTTCTGCGTGCGAGAATAGTGGCCACGCTAGAGTGAGATCGCGCAGGCCTCGCAGCCTCACAGCACAACCCTCCATGGAGTCCTATGGACTCCAGGAGGTGATACACGTGGTGCAGAAGCACTACCGCGAGTTCCCTGAGGGTAGCGCAAGGTGCTGAGGTAGCGGCTGCCCTGGAATCTCACGCTAGAATGAGGATGCTATGGGGAAACCTGTTAGCATTCCTATTTTAGCACTACTATTGTAATCTAGCCCTAAGTTTTTTAAATTTGCTGCTGAACTGCAGGGTTTAATAGCTGCACTTTTTCAATGTAGAGATTGTTTTTATAACACTTTGTGCAAGGAGACATAGACAGGAAATCAGATTAAGTCATGTTGCCTAGAGTGTCCTTTCAGAGGTCTGGAACATACTCTCCTCCTGGCATATAATTTAGGAACAAACGACTATTGTGGCATTCCTGTGACTTACATTGTGCATTTCTGAATCCTGTTGATAATACATTTAGCGAAAAAAGAAAAATCAAACATAGCAACCATTTGAGACTAACCCGTCCCTGCGTTCCCTTAATGTCCTCCCGCAATCGCACTCACCTCCGTCCGATCGCCGCGTTCTGCTTCCTGGTTCCCTACTCGCGATCGGACGGAGAACATCGAGGGAACGCAGGGACAGGTATGTATCAGCCCAAGTGTGGCTCGGGGTTACCGTTTTCAGCATTGAAATTTAACCCCAGGCCGCACTCAGGAATTCCACCAGGGAGGTTAAAAAAAATTGTGACACAAATCAGCACAAACTAATGTCAAGTGGGCGGGGTTTGATTGAATACAATGCACAATATCTTCCAAACCAAACCGGCGCAAACGTTCATTTTTGCGGCACAAATAAGCACAAACGCAGCACTAACCAACAAGCCCGGTTTAGTGACTTTTGGGTGTTGTAGGGAGGCTGAGTGACCTTTGGTGACCTTTATTCAGTCTCATTGTCTGGAAAAAACAATTGCGACTTTCTCAAAAATAAAAGCAGCACAAATGTTAATTTTTATGGCATAAAACACCCCAAACATAGCACTAATCAAACACACTGGATTTTTTATTTGTGCTGATTGTAGGGGGGGGGGGGCAGCTTCACGCAGCTGAATTACAGGAATGTGATATAACCTCTTCTATGCTTTCAAGCTATATAGTCTTCTTTGTAACTTTGTCTATAGAATTAGCATTGAACTCCCTAGAACTATTGTGGCAGATTCGACATTTCCCCTAGGCCTCTGCGCTGGAAACCTGTTTTCTTTAAATCATATTGGTGAAAAAAAAAAATAGCAAAGACATCTGTCAGCAAACAGGCGAATACATAAGTAATAAAAACAGAACTGGTTATACTTTTCTTTATGGATATACTGTAGTCTAATCTATTTTGAACCTTAACTAAACAAATCCCTCAAGGTAAATCCATCATTTTCCTAATTTACTTCCAATACCCATTTCCCACATATCAAGCAAGTTATTAAAACTAAAAAGATGAATCTGCAGATTTTTGTACAATACAAATTAGGAAAATGCTTATGCTATGATAAATTCATTTAGCTGGACGTCAGAAACTACATGAAAAACCCTTTAAATCCTTTCTTGTGGGCTGCTGCTATTCTGCTGGTCTCCAGATTATGATGTCATATCCTCTGGGCTTTATAGGTTTGCTCTGGCCAAAGTGACTAGTAACTTAGCTGCTGCTAAATCCAAAGGTCCTTACTCCCTACTTATTCTTCTTGATCTGCTGCTTTTGACTCCACTGACAATGTTCTTCCATGCTCCACAATGAAGGCTTCGGTGGCATGGCTCTCTCCTGGTTCTATTCATACCTCTTTAATGATCCTTTAGGATCCCCTTTGCTGGCACCTCTTTCTTCGCAGTACTTCTCTCAGTCAGAGTATCTCAAAGCTCTGTCCTGGGTCCCCTTCTCTTCTCGAGTCATACCACCTCTCGTGGTGATCCATTTTATTCCTTTGGTTTCCAAAATTAAATGTACTCTACCTCTCTCCTGATCTCTCTCCCTCAGTGTTATATCTCGTCTCTGCCTCCCGTCTGCATTTCTTTAACTAGAGGACCGTTCGTTTCTTAACCCCTTCACTGCGAATAACTTGTGGGGAACGTCCTCATGTGTCACCACTACATGCAGAAGATGTCCCACACACGCCGTTGGGGCGATTTGCGACCGATGTCCCATGGTGGTCTGACTTCCTGGAAGTTAGACCAAGTTGTGGGACCTCTCCTGGCACATTAACATCATCGTGCACAGGCATGACGATGCCAGAATAAAACGTCAGACAGAAATACGTCTCTATCTTCTTATGCATAAGACCTAAATGAGTCTGACCTTTCCAGTGACATCTCACATGAGTATGTAAAGTGTAAAAGTGAATACGTAAAATTTAAATAATTTTTGTCCTATCTTTTTGAAGAAAAAAAACTGTTAAACTTACCTTCTAACCATAACACTAATTTCTATTCCTAACTATGGAAAAAGATGCTTAGTTTCAGCTCACAGTAATTTTGATCTTTAATCTTAACCCTTATTTCTAACCCTAACGCTAATAGCAGTTCTAAGACTAAAACAAGCACTATCAGTAACCCAATCCTATTTCAGTTACAGATACAAGTATTTATTCCTAACCCCGACCCTAAAGGAAGCCCTACCCTTAATGTCGAACACTTACCCTAACCCAAAATGTAACCCTGAACCGTAAACAAGTACAAACAGTAACCTAAGCCTAGCCCCAACATCAAACTTTAACCCTAATTTGTAAACATAACCCTAAATTCAAACTCTACTTATGGTAAAAGATACTCCATTTTAACCCGGAGTCATTTCAGCTTCTAACTCCAATTCTATATGAAACTCTTACCTTAAAAGAAAGTGTAAACAGTAACATAACCCTAACCTTAATTTCTGTTCCTAAATCTATCCCTAACACTAAAGCAAGTCCTAAACCTAATTTATAACCCTAATCCTAAACGTAACCCTAAACCTAAAACAACCACAAACAATAACCTAACCAAAGCCCTAACCCTAATTTCTAACCCTAACCCTAACTATGGTAAAAGACACCCCATTTTGACCCAGAGCATCCAATTCGGATCACTTTGAATCCAAAGTTTTAAAATACGTCCGTGTTTGAATTGCAAAGATATCCAATTTGGCTGCATCCGAAATGGAGCATTTTGTTAAAGACAACTTTTTTTCACATCATTTTTTATGACTTTTTTTTCACACCATCATAATCGATAGGATCCCCTCTAGAATGATAAGTCCATAAAGTATCAGAAACAATTAATATTTTTGAACATTTCATTTGATATGTTGTTTGAAATGTCACCGTTTCACACTATTATACACAATTTTGCATTAAAATTCTTTCACTGAAAAGGTAGAAATTGACAAATAAATTCTAATTTGTTAAATTTTTTAATGCAAGATCGGGTGTCCTCCAAAAAGCTGAACTTACCCTAACTGTCACAAAAAGCGCAACAAATGTTAGAGTAAGGGTGAGGGCAGAATACAGGGAAAGCTCTGGAATTAACTACTATCTTAAAGAAATAAGATTCAGGTTGTTATGATGAACATCCCTGTACAGTATAGATACTTTTCATATATAGGTATAATGTCCACATACAAATATTACATTTTATTGGTATGGTATTTTATGGAATCTGCATTGCTACTAATCAAGTTATGATCACTACAAATACCCATAAGCAGGATATCTGACCATTTCTATCTACATCACATTTACATTTTTTGCAATATCCCACAAAGGCCAGATCTGCCATAATACAGACTGCATGTCACGGGGTGTCTGGGCCAAGGTGCAGCAATACACACACCGGTAATATGGTGCAATATTGGGTTTATTGAATAAATAGGGCAATGAGGCAATGATAGCATGGCACTGGATGGGTATAACTGAGCTGGACACAGAGGCTAAACAAAGTAATAGATAATACAAAGCACAGGGGAAATATGATGGATACACACAGACTAAACAGGGTACAGGAGGGAGCACATGCAGTACAAGGAACAAGAGGGAACAAAGACTATGGAAAAGTAAGAGGAACACAGACGATACAAATAATAAGACTACAGGAGTTCAAAAGCAGGAAGAGAGCGGCGCACACAAGAACAACACAGAAAGGAGATCGCAACAGGATCTAGGAAGGCGTAGTCATCGCTGGGTAGCAAGGGGTAATTCTCAGTGGGTAATCCTCGAGGAGTAGCAAGGAGTAATCTTTGATGGGTAGCAAGGAGTAGCGATGGGTAATCCTCAATGGGTAGCAAAGAGCAGCAACGGGTAATCCTCAATGGGTAGCAAGGAGTAGAAGCAGGTAATCCTCAATGGGTAGCAAGGAGCAGCAACGGGTAATCCTCAATGGGTAGCAAGGAGTAGAAGCAGGTAATCCTCAAAGGGTAGTAAGGAGTAGCAATGGGTAATCCTCAATGGGTAGCAAGGAGCAGCAACAGGTAATCCTCAATGGGTAGCAAGGAGTAGAAGCAGGTAATCCTCAAAGGGTAGTAAGGACAGAAACATGAAGGGAAGCTAGATAGGAAGACAATGAGCAGCTGGGCAGAAACATGAAGGGAAGCTACTAGACAGGAACACAATGAGCAACTGGGCAGAAACATGGTAGGCAGCAGGCCAGGAACATGGTGAGTTGCAGGGCAGGACCACTGCTCAGGAGCAGAAGTAGAGAGAGCTCAGGAAGAACAGACAAGCTTCCAAGAATAACTTCTAGGTGGACACATCAAATGTAACACAATGCAGATGCATTGACTAGTGGGTGGAGCACTCCTTTGAGGAAGGTTCATCAGGTCCATTAATTACACCTGTGATAACCAGGGAGGACCAGGCAAACACGACGTGGATCCAGAATGGGACGGGGTGCACTTGAGCAGAAGGTGCAGGACAGAACACCAGGAGTGGTTTATGGAATGAAATCAGCCACCCAGATTGACGCTAGTGAGGGCACCGGTCTTGGGACATTTGGGTCTCACAAGACTGGTACCTGGACCTCTACGTGACACTCCATTTGAAATTGTGCAAGAAAAAGACCACTGTCTAGAGCAGGGGTAAGCAACCTTGGCCCTCCAGATGTTTTGAAATTACATTTCTCTTGAGCCTCAATCAACCTAATGAGTGGTTGTGCTTCATGGATGATGTAGTTTCAAAACATCTGGAGGGCCACGTTTGCTGACCCTTGGTCTAGAGATTAGAGGAATTCATCCCAGCAATATTTTGGTAAAAGCCAAAACCATAAAAATTAGAAATGAGCAAATTTGCATTATTTTAATCCTTTAACAGGCTCAGAACAATAATATTTGTGCAGAATTGCTATTGTGCCCTACAAGTCAATTATGCTATGTGTGTAATACACAGACTTGGCAATACAGGCTTCCATAATCTTTACATTCCAACATTATTATTATGCCCTTTTAAATAATGAAATGTTTTAGTATGCCCTGGCATTAAATTATGGTCAATTCATACAATGATGGACTATCCATGCGCTCTTGAAACTGATCAGATTTTCTCTCCCAGGTTTTTCCTCTTTGTCCTGATTCCATTATAGACTGTGATCAGCTAAAAAGGCTGTGATGAGAAGCAGTTGTTGACAACCTTCCCAGCCATTTGTTGGATTAAAATAGAATGGGTTGAAAAGGAAACAATGAGAAAAATCTAATTTCCCAGAAATTTACCAACTCTATAAAAATGCGGTTTTGATTTAAGAATGAACGAATAATAAGAAAGAATAAATTGAAATTGAGAAGTGAGATATAAGTGAATAATAGTGCTACAAAAGTATAACAAAAATATATATAATTTTCTCTACTTTACATACAACATGGTCATATTTGGGATCATTGGAAAGGCCATGCTCTGGCCTTTCCAATGACACCTCACATGGTCCTCTTTCTATAAGTCCAAAGATAGAGGGGTCCAATAGACTCCCGTATCTCCTCCATACCTCCATAAGGAATTCCCTCCCTGGCGGGAAGGGGGGATAGTTCTGTCTCTGAAGTCATAAAGCCCATGTGCGATGACATCAGTGGGCGGGGGAGGTCTCACAGGTTGGGCTGACATCTAAGATGTCAGACGGTAGGAGAAGTCCGCGATCAGCGCCAAGCTGCGGTACTTCGTTCTTCGTATCCTAGCGTCGGCGCTGCCGGTAGGAGCCAGTGCTGAGTACCGACACGAACCAACAGAAAAAAAGCCCTGTGTAAATATATATATATTGAGAGCTATGTGGTCTTTTAGCCTGCTTAGAATATAAACTACAGTATGCAAAGGGAAGAGGAGTAGTTAAAAAAGTTAAATATGGCATATATTTTGCGCAATCCTTAATATAACACATTTCGATTTTGAGATAATCCATTAACCCCTTCACAGCAGGGCCATTTCACACCATGTGGTGAGCTCATTTTATCCATTTTGTGCTCATCATTAAACGTGATTTTAAGTCATATTTTATTGTAGAACCTATGCAAATTAAAAAAAAATTCAGCAGATTTGGAAAATTCTAAATATATCATTGCTGTAAGCTAAAGGCATGTCACATCAAAATACTATATCAAAAATTTCAAAAAAGTGTAAACTGTCATTTGGATTTCAATCATTAACAGTGTGTAAAACAAGGGTCAGCAAACTCAGCCTTCCAGATGTTTTGGATTTACATTTCTCATGAGGTTCTGTCAACCTAATGAGCTGACCACAGGGCCGAACTGGCCTACCGGGATACGGGGAGGACTCCCGGTAGGCTGCTTCGTTTTTAGGCCGCCGGTGAGCCATGCAGCCAGAGAGAGAACATGAGACTTCTGCATCCGGCTCCTCCCCTACTATTCCCCATCGCACATTGTGTGCACGGGGAGGGAAGGGGGTGGACTCTGGGCCGGTCCATTCAGCGCTGGCTCCAAGCGGTAATCTGTTCAGGGTGGCGTTTTTCTGCCCCTGTTAGAACCTCTGACATGCTGTTCCAATTGCTCCTCCCCATCCTCTTGCACACTGCAGCTTCCTGTCCCCGCACCACGAGGGAGGAAGGAGTGAGAGGTGAGGAGAGCAGGGCCAGCCTGATGGACAGGCAACTGCCTGTCCTCGACATCCTATTACAAGGTAAGTTTTCCCCAGGGACCCAAGCAGTATTTTTTATTTTTGAGCTCTCCACAGAGTAATGAGCAGGGAGGCCAGGCTGCTCGAGACAGCTGCAAAGCTGCTGGCTGTGACAGCCAGCAGCTTTGCAGCTGTCTCAAGCAGCCTAGCCTCCCTGCTTATTACTCTGTGTGTGTGGAGTTACTCAAATAAAAAAAAAAACGCACCTCTCCTGTCGATCTTTAACTCACTCTGCAGATGGGGGGGCACATACAGGCACTGCACATTATGATTAAATCTGTGTGTGTGTGTATACACACAGGGGGGGTCGCAGAGAGAGAGGGGATCACAGAGAGAAGGTAGAGGTCAAAGAGAAACCCCACAGGGGGTCAGAGAGAGAGAAAGTTGGAGTCACAGAAGCAAAGATATAGGGATCATAGAGGGGTTACAGGGGCAGGTCAGAAAGGAGTCACAGAGGGAGAAAGGGGGGGTCACAGAAAGAAAAAAAGGGTCACAGAGAGAGAGAGAAGGATCACAGAGAAAGTGTGGGATCACAGAGACTACTCATATACACTGCACATTACTTTGAGTATTATTGCTGTGGAGCTCTGTCAGGTACCGGGTTCCGGTGACACCGGTGATATGGATATGAACCCAGGATGCAGTAAATAAGTAAATGCAACAACAAAAGGGTTGGTGTGAAAACTGCAGAAAAAGTATATTAAATAAATGGATACAAAAAAGGCAGGAATCTGTATAAATAATAATCCTTGAAAAGCAATGCAGATGATGGGGAAACACAGTCTCTTGAAATAATGAACACTGGAAAAGGAAACCCGGATGGTGAAAGTCTCTGCAGATGGTGTGAGGAGGAACAGAGGATCGTGGATGGAGGTCTCGAGGCAGGTAAAACAGAAGGGGGTCTCAAGACACAGTACCGGCAAGGATGATTCAGAGGGAGTCCAGGGAATATCCAGGGGTCCAGTACACAGGAATCAATCAGAAGTATATCAGCAAGGCAGGTCACTAGGCTCTTGGACAGATTCAGGAACCTCCCTCCTTTGCAAGGAGTCATACATTAATGACAGAGCGCTGGCTGGATGTGGGAGTAGTTCTTTTAAGGAACCCAGCCAGCGCTCATTACATACACCTGTTACAGGAGGCCTGAGTTGTAACAAGGCATATTAACATATGCATAGAGATGTTTCCAGGGCTGGATTTAGGACATGGCCTTCTTGTTACAGCGTCGCCGTGGGACCTGACAAGCTCTGTGATATCCTCATAGACACTGCACATTACTGTGCGTTTTATTGTTGTGGAGCTCTGCGATACGCTCATACACACTGCACATTACTGTGATTTTTATTGTTGTGCAGCTCTGGGATATGCTCATACCCACCGCACATTGCTGTGAGTTTTATTGCTGTGGAGCTCTGTGACACGCTCATACACAGTGCACATTGCTATACACCACACATTGCTGTGAGTTTTATTGCTGTGGACCTCCGTGATATGCTCATACCCACCGCACATTGCTGTGAGCTTTATTGCTGTGGAGCTCTGTGACACGCTCATACACAGTGCACATTGCTATACACCACACATTGCTGTGAGTTTTATTGCTGTGGACCTCCGTGATATGCTCATACCCACCGCACATTGCTGTGAGCTTTATTGCTGTGGAGCTCTGTGACACGCTCATACACAGTGCACATTGCTATACACCACACATTGCTGTGAGTTTTATTGCTGTGGACCTCCGTGATATGCTCATACCCACCGCACATTGCTGTGAGCTTTATTGCTGTGGAGCTCTGTGACACGCTCATACACAGTGCACATTGCTATACACCACACATTGCTGTGAGTTTTATTGCTGTGGACCTCCGTGATATGCTCATACCCACCGCACATTGCTGTGAGTTTTATAGCTGTGGAGCTCTGATACATATCCTTTTCGTTTGCACTTATCATAAAATAGGGCTGGTCTAAAAAAAAATTTCCAGGGCTGCTTTTTATTCCCAGTCCGACCCTGGCTGAGTATCATGAGAGATGTAGTATCAAAACATCAGGGCGACCAATGATGCTGACCCCTGGTGTATAAACTAATTTTCCATCCACATCTTTGTGGTTTTATATATTATGGCATAATGTTTGTAAAAAAATAAATATCAGAAATTGAGAACCTGTGCCTTCATTTTTCCAAGAAAATATGTATTTCTAACCAAAATGGAAAAAACTAATTTTTTCACTTGTATTTTGTGCATTGGTCTTCATGAACAGTATAACTATGTATAAAGCAATGTACTTTCTCCCAGCATTGAAACTGAGAAGATGAGAATTGGTAGCGACAGTGTTTACTTTATAAGTGAAAAGTGGACAATTTCACGGCCTTACAATAAAAAATAAAGTTTTTACTCTAAATAAATCCCTTTTTTTAGTTTTTACACATAACATAGTCAGGTTTGGTATCACAAGCAAGGCCAGACCCTGAAGTGTCTGATGTATCTCACTTTGACCTTTGGGGTACATAGCATAGAAATATAGGGGTCCAAAGTACCCCTGCCTCCTCCCAGTTTACATTTTAGCTGAAACAATGTGAAATAATGCACAAAGTCAATTCCTCCACACTTGTTCCTGGCTTGGGAAATGAGAAGCGAGTTATTGCTGTAGCATTGTTCACTTTATAACTGAAACGTGTACAGTTACTGCTTTAGAACAAACAAATATATAAATAAAAAATGTATATATACATTATATGGTCATGTTAAGAATTATTGGAACTGTCAGACTCTAACCTCTCCTACGACACCTCACATGACTGTGTGGGGTATATAGAAGTGGAGATACAATTTTCAAAATGCTTCCACTAATAAACCCAGGTATGTTGTAGTTAAGGGGGTGTAATGGATGACATCATAAAGTGTCCAACCCCTGGTGATTACCCAGATTACTCTTCATGGGTCATTCTGGGGTGAGAGAAGCTGCTGAAATGGATGGTGAATCTACTGGGCAATGTGTAGGCACATTGCTTGTGTACAGTGAGCAAACCCATAAATGCCCCGCACAGCAAAAAGGTTAAAAGATGAGTCTGCAGACTTCTCCCTCTTGAACTAAATGAAGGTCTTCTACTTTCTGATGACAAAACTCATGCTCGAAAAAAATATATACTATTGCTCAGCCCAGATGCTCCCAAGCCTTGTGTACCTACCTCCACTTGTGGTGGGACTGTCCATTGATTACATCCTTCTAGCATAAAGTGTTAAGCTACATAAATACAATCATGAACCAAGATCTCCAACGTTCCTGGTTCCACCTGGTCCTTCTAATGCTATTATGCATTGGAGAGAGTCAGGGTATGGAGGAGTTAAACCATTCATTAGAAAATAAACATACAAAATATCATTCGGTCTGGTCCTTGTGGAACGCCTGCCCCCCCTCCCCTTAAGATTGCAAGACTTCTTGCCCTAAAAAGACATAACAAAACCAAATGAGAACACCAAAAATGTTCAGATGACCCCCAGGCAGCCACTGAATGATCACCACTGTTGCCCTATTTGTGTCCTATTCCTGTACCCTCTATATTGTGGATTATGTAAACTCAAATGTGCCCCTCCTTAATAATAGAAATATTTAAAAAGAAACCAAAAGACTGTCTCGCTGTTGAGAGGTCATATAATTATTACATTTGAAATGAATGTGATGAGATTGTAGAAGACCATGTTCTGCTTATAAAACAAATTTGCCCACTATCAGATTTCTGACTGACAGCTGATGGAACATCAGAGATTCTTTAATGCTGTGTAGCCCTACAGCTATTCTAGAGAAACCAAACAAGTTGCATCAAAGGTGACTGTGCTTCTCATGTTGTTCTTTCATGGGGAAGGAATGAGCTTAGTAAATAATCAAATTTAAAGGAACACTCTACTCAAAAAATCACCCCCCGTTTTTTTATCCTAACCTATCCCTATTCCCTTAATAAAACTTTAGATTTTTTTTTGTGTAACTGTAATGCTTACCCTAAAATCCTCTTGTTTCCAGCGGCGTCTTTTTTTTTTTTATATACTCACCTCCCTCCTCTTCCGCTCCCGTCCTTCTTGCTGCGTCTTGGCTTCTGGTTTACGTGAGAAGCGCGCATGCGCGCCTCTCACATAAGCCAGCCAATCGGCAGGCTTCCTCCCGGCTCCCTCTAGCAAGAGGATGCGCGCAACACTAACCCTCAGAGGGAGCCGCCAGCTTCTGCGGTGAGTAGGAGACGTCATCGCGCTGAAAGCGCGATGACGTCTCCTACTCGGCAAAAGTCGGCAGAAGCGGGAAATATGATTCCCGCTCTGCTGACTGACAGCTGGGAGGGCGGAGTAAAGTTCTCCACCTCTCTCAGCTGTTTTCAGCTTTTTGAGCTGAACCGCTGAGCGGAGGGAGGGGGGACAGGGGGCAGCATACTCTGGGCATCATGACCACCTAAAATAGCTTAGGTGGTCATGTTGCCTAGAGTGTCCCTTTAAGGTGAGGTGCAGACCATAAAATGTACTGCTTTACATAGTGTACTCTTTGGCTGTTGTTATGCTTTAAGCAAGACATATACTCATTTATAAAATGAACAATTGTGTTTTAAAAAATATATATATAGACTTTGAAGCACTTTACCAATAATAGGCTTCACGTAGCAGTGCACGACACATTAAGGAGTCAGAGCAGGGACCTTTTAGTTAAGGGCATGTGTTTAGGACCAGGTCAAGAAGGAGAACTCATTCCTGTAGCTCCCTCCAAGTTACCAGGAATCCACAAATGAGATATTTTCTAAATTTTAGTCGAACAAAGTACTGTGTTTTAACCCATGTAAGGCATAATTATGTAATGTTTAATTTTCCCCTTGATACACTCCAGCTGCTAACAGCTTTGCTTTACAATATTATTATTATTGTCATCATTTATATAGCGCCAACAGTTTCTGCAGCGCTTTACAATAACCAAAGGGAACGAGATATAGATAAACGGACATGTCATGTCCCATGATTCAGCATTTATTTGTATATTTTAATCTTATGTGTTGAATCTGCCTTTTACTGCTTACAGTTATGATTTCATAGCTATTTTGTTCCTGCTGGGTCACCGTAGCCTTGCTGCATCCAGCTAGCTCCACCCCTTTTTCCTCAGTCTAGTTGTGAGGTAATAATTACTGGTCACCTAGCAGCCATCTCAGCTCTATGTTGGACAGAACAATTGTCTTTTCACCTGCATTGCTGTACACTATTACAAAGATTGTCCGTCTGATCATTAAAGGTTTCAAATGGATTCAACTTTCTACGTGTCAGTTTTGCTGAGTTGACGCTGTCTGCTGAACTTTCATCGTCTGAGTACTGGTCAAATATAGACTTAGCTAGTCTCAAGTGCCCACGCTTCACAGCTTTGCTAGCGAAGCAGAATAGGACAAATGATGGAAACAAGAGGTGTAGAGGGCCCTGCTCATAGGAGTTTACAATCTAGAGCAGGAGTCGGCAAACTACGTCCCGCCGCCCCTGTTTTTATGGCCCGCGGGTGTCTGTGATATAATCACAGACACCCAGCCCGCGATAACAATTTGAAACCCTAGGCAGCGGGCTCCGCCAAAATGGTTTTGGCAGCGCAACACACACAACGCTGCCCCCGTATGTGAGACCACGTGTGTGGGCGCAGTCAGGGAGACACAGTGGAAGAGTGGTGGGATTAATGCGCGTCGCGTGGTGTTGGGCAAATCCAGACGCTCTTCTTGCCCTCGTCCCCCGCATTCACCACACTGGCACCACTATCATCCAGCCTGCCGCATTTGGTAAAAAAAATCCAGCTGCTGACTAAGTGACCTCTCCTGTCTCCAACTCCACCTGCCCATCAGCCAGCTGAGCTGCCTGCAGTGTCACACACACACGGTATGTGTTATATCCGGGCGGATTATATTCTATAAATTTCTGGGCTCTGCTGCTGGTATACATTTCTGGGCTCTGCTGCAGGTATAAATTGCTGGGCTCTGCTACTGGTATACATTTCTTGGCTCTGCTGCAGGTATACATTTCTGGGCTCTGCTGCTGGTATACATTTCTGGGCTCTGCTGCTGGTATAAATTTCTGGGCTCTGCTGCTGGTATAAATTTCTGGGCTCTGCTGCTGGAATAAATTTCTGGGCTCTGCTGCAGGTATACATTTCTGGGTTCTGCTACTGCTATACATCTCTAGGCTCTGCTGCAGGTATAAATTTCTGGGCTCTGCTACTGGTATACATTTCTGGGCTCTGCTGCAGGTATACATTTCTGGGCTCTGCTGGTGGTATAAATTGTGTGGGGTTAGGCAGAGGATTGCTAAATTTATATTATGATGTGGAATTGCAATATCTGCTTAATGCGCTATTACACTGGAATCTACTGTGAATGTTGTATTATTACAATATTATCATTTATTAGCTTTGTAGGTGAATGCGGCCCTCCATGCATTCACAGTTGTTGCATCCAGCCATCAGGCAGAGAAAGGTTGCCTACCCCTGATCTAGAGGGATTGGGGTGGAGGAAGACAAAAGAGATATTTGTTTGCCATTTTAATTGAATAACAGAGCAGAGACTTCTGTCATCTGACTTCAATAACCCTTCTGCGAGCTTCTCTCAATTCCCCTCCCTCTTATCCTCAACACTGAACAACGTGGAAAACTGGCAATCAGCTCGCAACAGGACAGTCTTCTGGGATTCCAACTGGCATTGCACAGCAAGTACAGCACTGACTGTCCAATGCCTCTCAGTCTCATCTCCCAAAAATGAGTTCAGAGTTCAGCTGTTTCCTGAAGCAGACCGTGTCATGTGCTGGTTCCGGCGTGGCAGTTTCGAGTCCAATATGCAGTGATTAAGGCAGATAGACAGGTATAATATCAATAAAAGATTTATAGACACAGGAGAATAGAACAAAGGCAATATGTATAATAAGTGGCTGGGCTAGACAGAAAAATAGTAAACACTGTATAAGTAATAAAGAGAAATAGGATTAACTGAACGCTATAGGAACAGACAAGACCGGAAAAGGGCTGACAAAGGTAACACTGAATTTAGGATAAAGACAAAGGAACTATACAGGAATAAGACTGATTACTGACACTGGAGGGAATCCACAGAAAGGTAAATAAGAAGGGGTAAACTAAATGACAATATACAGTCAGGTCCAGAAATATTGGGAGATCAACACAATTCTAACATCTTTGGCTCTATACACCACCACAATGGAGTTGGAATGAAACAAACACAATGTGCTTTAACTGCAGACTGTCAGCTTTAATTTGAGGGTATGTACATCCAACTCAGGTGAACGGTGTAGGACTTACAGCAGTTTGCAGTTGTGCCTCCCACTTGTTAAGGGACCAAAGGTAATGGGACAATTGGCTTCTCAGCTGTTCCATGGCCAGGTGTGTAATATTCCCTCATTACCCCAATTACAATATGCAGATAAAAGGCCCAGAGTTCATTTCAAGTGTGCAATTTGCATTTGGAATCTGTTGCTGTCAACTCTCAAGATGAGATCCAAAGAGCTGTCACTATCAGTGAAGCAAGCCATCATTAGGCTGAAGAAACAAAACAAACCCATCAGAGAGATAGCAAGAACATTAGGCGTGGCCAAAACAACTGTTTGGAACATTCTCAAAAAGAAGGAACGCAACGGTGAGCTCAGCAATACCAAAAGACCTGGGAGACCACGGAAAACAACTGTGGTGGATGACCGAAGAATTCTTTCCCTGGTGAAGAAAACACCCTTCACAACAGTTGGTCAGATGAAGAACACTCTCCAGGAGGTAGGAGTATGTGTGTCAAAGTCAACAATCAAGAGAAGACTTCACCAGAATGAATACAGAGGGTTCACCACAAGATGTAAACCATTGGTGAGCCTCAAAAACAGGAAGGCCAGATTATAGTTTGTCAAACAACTGAAGACAAAACTGAAGGGAAAATGCCCCAAGAACAAGCAGGAACTGAAGACAGTTGCAGTAGAGACCTGGCAGAGCATCACCAGGGATGAAACCCACCGTCTGGTGATGTCTATGCGTTCCAGACTTCAGGCTGTGATTGACTGCAGAGGATTTGCAACCAAGTATTAAGAAGGGAAAGTTTGATTTATGATTATTATTCTGTCCCATTATCTTTGGTCCCTTAACAAGTGGGAGGCACATCTGCAAACTGCTGTAAGTCCTACACCGTTCACCTGAGTTGGATGTACATACCCTCAAATTAAAGCTGACAGTCTGCAGTTAAAGCACATTGTGTTTGTTTCATTCCGACTCCTTTGTGGTGGTGTATAGAGCCAAAGATGTTAGAATTGTGTCGATGTCCCAATATTTCTGGACCTGACTGTATAATAGACAGGCATGGGACTGAAAGCTGAAATACAAATATGCACTGATGAAAGTCCAGGGGTGCGGAGTGGAGAGTCCAGACAAATGGTAGATGTCCTAGGGGTCACTGAGGGTTCTTGACAATAGCAGTAGGTATCCTTAAAGCATAGGCAGGGTTCTTATAACAAATGCAGGTTTTGGAGACAAAAAAGCAAAGGTCGCAGGCGCGATATCCGAAGGGCCAAATCCATAGGTAAAACCAGGTACAATTCCAGAGGTCGTGGTGGGTCGGTGGCAGGCAAACAAACTCCTTGTAACAAAACCTAAGGTCTGGAGGACAGGTTTCAGGATGACTGGCTTCTCTAAGAACAGGATACACACTGATTTATTGACAATGCAGAAGCATTGAGGCCTAGGCGTGGTTTCCTTTTGTGGGTAGCTTGTTAGGTGTATTAGCTAACACCTGTTGACTGGACAGACAGGGATCGCTGGGAAGGCAATTGCCAATCTCAGTACTATGAGGCAGCATTGGTTTTAGCCTCCTTACAATGCCAGCGGCCAGGAACGTGACACCCTGACAGTTCCAGCATCACACTAAGATCACAGCACTGGAATTGAGGTAGGTTTATATGACGTATACATATAATAATGATATATTATGAATCTGCCAAGTCTCTCGTAAAAAAGGGTATATAACTTGTCTGGGTCACACAATAAAACCTGACTTCAAATCACGTTTAATCCCTTCACTACTGAGATTGAGATATCTCGGGCATCAAAGGCACCATCCGGTGCCCCGATATCGAGATATCTTGATCTGCAGCAAACAAATTTCGCCTGCTTTTGGGCTGCAGAAGGTGACCCCAACGTTTTAGCCCTGAGGGGATAATGCCCAGAGCTAAAACTGTGTAAAATCGGCTGAAAGAATGCCTGACATCGGACATTCAGCAGCTGATACGGGGGGGGGGGATCGAGTTGCAGCTGAAACAGCTGTAACTCAATTTGGAAGGAGATGGGGGCCATCTACTGGCCGAATAGGTTATTTATAGTAAGAAATTCAATGGTAATAGCCCTTCTCTTATTCTATAATTAATTAAAAATGATTTTACAAAAAAACTGTGTTTTTTCTGGAAAATCAGATGGTAGTGAAGGGGTTAAACACGTTGAGCACAAATCGGTAAAAATTAGCACACAGAGGTGAAGTGGTTCAACAGTGAAAGGGTTAATGATGTATCAGTTTACACATAGATGAATCACCCACAGTTTATATAATGTATCTATATGTAAATTCCTTTTTAAGAGGGGCTTGGCCCAATAATTATGCGTGTGTCTGTCCGTTCGTCAATCCATCCAGTGGTTCCAAACCCCGGTTCCTCAAGTACCACTAACAGGCCCTGTTTGCCAAATATCTTAAGCAGAGTACATATGACTTGCTGATCAGTGATGGCAGGATTTAGTCTTCATTTCTGAGTTAATACTTAAACCCTGGCCTTTTAGGGGAACTTAAAGGAACACTCTACTGAACACTCTACTGAAAAGTAAAGTGTCCCCTTTTTATTGCCCTTAATTAATTAGGCAGAGGCTGCTGACAGGCCCTACCCAATTATTATTATGTATACATTTGCCCAATTTTACTTAGGCCCCGTTCACACTGTGCGATTTACTGCGCGGATTTTGCCGCGAAATCGCGGCAAAATCCGCGCGGTGTCGTGCTATGTAGCATCTCCAATGCATTTCAATGGAGCTGTTCACATCTTGCCGCGCGACGTCGCGGTAGCATGTCGCTGGTACATGACCCTTTTTTTGCGATTTGCGTTTTGCGATTCTGCGATTTCCATTGGTGGTGTTTTGGAAAGTCGCGCAACGTTGCGAATATGAAAATCGCACGGATAAACGCGCGATTTTCAAATGGCACAGTGTGAACGGGGCCTTACCTTTTGTCTCTCGCTGCATGCTGCTCCTCCTCTTCAGCTTAAGGACTCCCGAACACAGAGGTTCCTGAGGCTTTTCTGTGCAATTTGCGCTTCCTGCGCTACTTGCGTAGTATAGGGGAGAGCAAACACCACAACAGGACTTGCAAACTTTGCATATGCAAGTCCTGCAGCACCTGCAGAGAACGATGGATCAGAGCTGCGCACATGTACAGCCCCAATCCATTGCAGCCTCCCTGAGACAGATTGGTCTCAGAGATAGTGACGTCGGCATGCTTCCTGGGAAATTTCCTGGCTGCTCCTCCACTTCACCCAGCTTTTTAACAAAAACAGGCCACACATCCTGGCCATTTTTAAAAATATAAAGTGGTCGGGATATGTAGAGTGTTCCTTTAAGGACCATATTTGGGAACAAGTGCATTAGTAAATAGACTCCACTTTATGTCAGTCAATAAATTAAAAGACTTTACCACCAAGGCACAGAAATTACAAGCGCCACACGTTAGTTTCGAAACAGCAAATTAAAAGGCCACTCTAATGACAACCCCCCCCCCCCCCCCAATTTTTCTCTTAAATAATTAGGCAGATGCTGCTGGCAGCAAGCACCCAAATTTTCTTTCTTTATTTTTTCTTTTAGCTGCAAATACTCGCCTATTCTCCTGTGGCTCGCTGGTCCTCCTCGTCAGGTCAGAGTTTCCGAAATCTGGAAGACCCCGCAGCTTTGATATGCAATTTTCATTGCGTCCAATATGTAAATTTTCTTTCTGTATGCATATTACACAGCACCAAATCCCGGCTGCTTGACTACGCGCATGTGGGCAGAGGAAACTCCTCTACTTCATAAAGCGTTAGGAGCCAAACCCAGTAAGGAGAGTGACCACTTTAAACTGCTAAAGTGGCCACGATGTGTAGAGTCTCTGTTTAAGAAACTCAACTGGTGGTCTGCAACTGTAAAATAATAAATACCTCTATGTTATCAAAGAGAGAACAGGATTGACACAGGAATTGCTAAATTCTGGCCATAATAACTGAGCTTCGGAGAGAAGAAAAATCGACTTATATATATACTAAAATAATTAAAAAAAAAAATTGAGAAAGTATTTTACCAGGAAGGATACATTGAGATTTCTCTCATTTTCAAGTATGTCCTGGGTGGTGAGTATGTACCGTTAGGTGTCTTGCTCTAGCAATTCAAATAATAATTCAACTCAATTCACTGTTCAGGCTAGGGTCAGACTAACGCATTTTTCACGTTGTCCGTGAAAATGTGCGTTCGAAGAATGGACGTATTTTTTCACGGAATACGCAATAGCGGTCATACTATGCGCAGTTTCATCCGTGATTTTGTACGGATCATCAATAAAACACTTCTTGCATCTGGACGTTATGTTGGCCGGACATTAGCAGCGTCTGATGTCTCCAATTCACGCACACACGCCGCTAGCGGGCGCAGCGCACTCTGTACGTCAGTACTAGTGGTTTAACGTTCTCGAAAAAATGCGTTCATTTTCCACTTGCGTTGCACGGCCGGACTTTTGTGCGACCGTACTTCGTATATTGGCTGTCATTGCCCGGCATCTGCTGCTAGCACGGCCGTGATTAAGTGCGCCAGAACGCGCGTTCGCACTGCCTCAGTCTGACCCTAGCCTATGTTAGTAATCCTTTATATAAACATAGAAACATAGAAAAATGTCGGCAGATAAGAACCTTTCGGCCCATCTAGTCTGCCCATTACATGGATACTTACTTGGATTTATCTTTTGTTTAGGATAGCCTTATGCCTATCCCATGCCTGCTTAAATTCAATCACTGTTTTGGCCTCTACCACTTCAACTGGAAGGCTGTTCCATGTATCCACCACCCGCTCAGAAAAATAATGCTTCCTGATGTTACTTTTAAACCTTTGCCCCTCTAATCTAAGACTATGTCCTCTTGTTTTGCTACTTTGTTTCCTTTTAAATATACTCCCATCCTCTACCTTGTGGATTCCCTTTACGTATTTAAATGTTTCTATCATATCTCCTCTGTCTCGTCTTTTTTAAGCTGTGTACATGTTAAGATCATTAAGCCTTTCCTGGTAACTTTTCTCCTTCAAGCCGTACACCATTTTAGTAGCCCTTCTCTGAACTCTCTCTAAGATGTCTATATCCATCTGGAGATACGGTCTCCAGTACTGCACACAGTACTCCAAGTGAGGTCTCACCAGTGCTCTGTACAGTGGCATGAGCACTTCCCTTTTCCTACTGCTAATACCTCTCCCTACACAACCAAGCATTCTGCCAGCATTTCCTTCTGCTCTATTACATTGACTACTTAGCCTTAGATCCTCTGAAATAATGACCCCTAAATCCCTTTCCTCAGATGTTGAGGTTAGGACTGTATCAAATATTCTATATTCAGCCCTTGTGTTTTTACGTCCCAGGTGCATTATCTTGCACTTATCCACATTAAAACTCAATTGCCACAGCTCCGACCATTGTTTTAGTTTACCTAAGGCTAGGGTCAAACGAAAGCATTTTTACACACGAACGTAAAAAAGTGCGTCCGAACGAATTGACGTATTTTTTCACGGAATTCGCGAAAACGGTCATACGATGCGCAGTTTCGTGCGTGATTTTTTACGGTTCGTCAATAAAACACTTCTTGCATCTGGACGTTATGTTGGCCGGACATTAGCAGCGTCTGACATCTCCTAATCACGCAAACACGCCGCTATGCCGCAGCAGCGCACTCTGTACGTCTGTACTAGCGGTTCGGCATTCTCGAAAAAATGCGTTCGTTTTCCACTTGCGTTGCGCGGCCGGACTTTCGTGCGACCGTACTTCGTATATTGGCCGTCATTGCCCGTCATTCGCTGCTAGTGCGGCCGTAATTATGTGCGCCAGAACGCACGTTAAAAGTGCGCTTGTCTGACCCCAGCCTAAATCATTTGTCATTTGGCTGATCCCTCCAGGAACGTCAACCCTGTTGCAAATCTTTGTGTCATCAGCAAAAAGACATACTTTTCCATTAATACCTTCTGCAATATCACTAATAAAAATATAGGTTGTTTATAAACATAACACTGTTTTGTCCTTCATGTCCTATATAAGTATTAATGCAATCAGAAGTATCGCACAGTACAGAGCTGCCATGGCTGTGTTATTTTTGGATGCCGAGGCCTTAAATATAGTCCTTGACATCATCAATTTCCCCAAAGTGTTGAATCCTTAATGGGGAATTGACAGATCTGTAGAATATTCCGGAAGGGTACTGAAGCATACTGTTCCTGTAGAACAACTGTCTTTCAGTCCTAAAGCACATGTTTAATGAGTGAGTGGAGAAGGCTAATAATGTTGTGCTTATTTTTAGTAAAACCTCCTATCGTTTGTCCACAGCAAGTCATAGCGGCATGGGACGCCACGCAAAGTAAACATCATTTTCACCATATGTCATGTTGCTGTGGCAACAGGGACTATCTGTAACATAACATTAGTACATCAGAGCTGTGACAGCATAGAAGCATCTCTGACATCATAAAGTATGCATGCAAGCCAAGTGACAAGTCAGGGAGAGCGCATGCGTGAATGTCTTTTAAAACATATGACTTTTAAACCAACGCATAAACCTTACTGATTTTTATTCTTTTATTTAAAAATACCTCCTAACTGGGAGACACGCAATAGCTTGTATTATTCAGTGTAGTGTTTAAAACAGGGCTGGACAAATATAGATCACTTATTACAAGCCAATAAAAAAACCTAGCTTCATATCTGGAGGAGACGGGCAGCGTTTTATCTATAGATATATACAGAATAATCCAGACAAGTGGGAGCCACAGGTTAATTTCCAGGTTTAAATGTCTACATGATTCCTGATTGTCAGGCTCTGATTTAAATAAAGTAACACCCCAGGTGACCCTTACAGGCAAATCATTGTGACATCTTGGCCCTCCAGATGTTTCAGAACTACATCTCCCATGATGCTCAGCCATTTATTACCTTGGCTAAACCTCATGAGAATTGCAGGCCCAAAACATCTGGAGAGACACAGTTGCTTACCCCTGATAGAAAGGGAACTGCAGCTGCTGTGGAACAACAACTTCCAAGATGTAGAGACAGCAAAGAGAGAAGGACTCATTGAAGTTGTGACAGAAGGGCCTGGGATGGTCAAAGCAGTACAAGTGATAATGTATAACAAAATACCTCTCTCACATCTTGCAGAAACACCCCATATCCAGAAATAGGCCACAACAATGGGACAACCCCCAGCCTTAGGTACACATTATAGCTCAGAAAGGCACCACAGCCACTTCAGCTAAGGATAACTTAACAGACTGTGCTGTGAGAAATGAACTCGAAGGATTGTCTGTTGGAAATGACATAAAAGCTTCACATGCACAGGCTCCACCTCACACTAATGTCACACTAAGACACAGAAAACAAATCACTATGTACGATCATACACAAAGTGCAGCCCCCCCCCCCCATCTCACCATTTCTGGGTGCACTCCAATATCAACTCCTGGTATGAGGCCACAAACTGGAAACGGGAGGCTCTCTTCCCAGTTCGCTGCAGTCTCTTCCATACTGATGTCATGGCTGTCTCTTAGTGAGCGTGTCTGTCACAAGCCAGCATGATGATAATGGGACAAAACTGTCTCTGTCCAAGCTGGTGAATGACTTTTTGCCTCTCCCTTTCCTGTATGTCACCTCGGCTTGTCTCAGTATGTATGTGTCATTCAGCCTCATGAGGTGTCAGTCCCTGCCAGGCTCGTGTCTTACTGGTAGCTCTGTATGAGTTGCACACCCCTGGCTGTCTCTCTGGTGTCAGGGTGTCTGGGCCAGTCCCGTGTCTCACTGGTAGCTCTGTATGACTTGCACAGCCCTGGCTGTCTCTCTGGTGTCAGGGTGTCAGGGTGTCTGGGTGTCTGGGCCAGGCTCGTGTCTCACTGGTAGCTCTGTATGAGTTGCACAGCCCTGGCTGTCTCTCTCCTGTCAGGGTGTGTGGGCCAGTCCCTGTCAGTCCCGTGTCTCACTGGTAGCTCTGTATGAGTTGCACAGCCCTGGCTGTCTCTCTCCTGTCAGGGTGTGTGGGCCAGTCCCTGTCAGTCCCGTGTCTCACTGGTAGCTCTGTATGAGTTGCACAGCCCTGGCTGTCTCTCTCCTGTCAGGGTGTCTGGGCCAGTCCCGTGTCTCACTGGTAGCTCTGTATGAGTTGCACACCCCTGGCTGTCTCTCTGGTGTCAGGGTGTCTGGGCCAGTCCCGTGTCTCACTGGTAGCTCTGTATGACTTGCACAGCCCTGGCTGTCTCTCTGGTGTCAGGGTGTCTGGGCCAGTCCCGTGTCTCACTGGTAGCTCTGTATGAGTTGCACAGCCCTGGCTGTCTCTCTGGTGTCAGGGTGTCAGGGTGTCTGGGTGTCTGGGCCAGGCTCGTGTCTCACTGGTAGCTCTGTATGAGTTGCACAGCCCTGGCTGTCTCTCTCCTGTCAGGGTGTCTGGGCCAGTCCCGTGTCTCACTGGTAGCTCTGTATGAGTTGCACAGCCCTGGCTGTCTCTCTCCTGTCAGGGTGTGTGGGCCAGTCCCTGTTGCACTCTGCCTCGTAGAAACGTCTTATCTTAGTCTGTGTATCTGCCCTTCTGCCCCCTATCTCTTCGCTTGCCTGTCCTTGTTATGTTTGTTCTCCCCTCATCTGTTTGTCCAGTGTTTTCCGTCCGCCTGTCCCTGTCTGTCTGTCTGGTTTTCCTGTGTTTATCTTGGTGTCCTGTGCTTGTCCTGCATGTCTCACCTCTATCTTTCCGTCCTGACAAGTCCACACCCAAAGCGTCCCAATCGCCTCAGCAGCTCCAAGTCTCTGTCTCTTTTAATGGGAACCTAACTCTCAGAGTGTATAAGGTTATGTCTGCTCGGTCTCTGAGGGTCTCTGTCTCTTTTAATGGGAACCTAACTCTCAGAGTGTATAAGGTTATGTCTGCTCTGTCACTTTCTGTTCCTGTCTCTCAGTAAGAAGGCAGTCTGTTCCCTTTGCTATGCAGAAGTAAAACTTCTTTCAAACAGGGAGGAGAGAGGGTGTGTCTGAGTATATATATACTTAAGTGGTGTGAGTGTGCTTGGTGCCTTCTACATGTATAACATGTATATACACACCCCATACACATGTGTGCGTACCTCCTGACTGTCCCTATGGAAAGTCATATCCCTCTGCTCCTCTTTATTCTCTGTTTTTATAAAAAAAAATATTCGACCGTTTATTCTTTTCACGTGCAGCAAAAAGTCTTTATCAATTTATTTTTTAGATTTTATTTGGCCATTTTTCTAGATTTTTTTTCAGCGACATTTTTATATTCCGATTTTTTTATTTAAATGATTTTTTTTTATTCTGCAACAGACCTTTTTATTATTATTCATAGGACCTTATTTCCATGTATTTTCATGCATATATTTTGTTTAAAACGCCTTTTAAAAATTGCAAGGGGGGGGTTCACCCCCGTACGGCGGCCGATAGGCTTTTTTGGCGGCGTTTGGTGGCTGATCGGAAATGGTCGGCGGTCTGTTCAGCAGATCGTCGGCTGCTTTCTGCAAATTATCGGATGCGTTGGCGGTTTATTGGCGGCATTGACGGTTCATTGGTGGCATTCGGCGGTTTATCAGATGCAGTTGACGTTTTAGTGGCGGCATTCAGCGGTTTATCAGATGCATTCAGTGGTTTATCGGATGCATTCGGCAGGTTTATCGTGGCATTCAGTGGTTTATCGCGTGCATTCAGCAGGTTTACCGACGGCATTGAGCGTTTTTTCGGATGCGTTCGCAGGGTTTAACGGCAGCGTACGGTGGATCCATTCAGCGCACTTCAGGGACCCTGCAGTGAATTCAGCATTAACCGCAGGGTCCCTGAAGTACAGAAGTGCAGACTCACAATGCACGTGGCACCGGACGCAATTTAAGCAAGAATGTCAAACCGCTAGGACAGTCACACAGTGTGCCACGTCCGCGTAGCTTTGTGTGTGAGTGATGGAACGTAGTCAGACGGACTGCATTTTTGACACCCAGCATTTTTGACGGACAAAATGGTTTTTCATATCATGTATCAATTTTTTTCATTTTACATATTAATTTTATTTCCCATCCACATCAGTCAAAAAAAATGTCAGTCAAAAAAAAATTGGACCATGTGGTGTCTACAGCAGGGCTCAAAATTTCAAAAAGCTACTATCCAGGCCATAAGATTTACTAGCCAACAGTTGCTCCACCTAACCCCTACCCAGCCCTTAACTCTGCCCCTAAACAGACACCCTTAAATTATCTTATCAAATTACACTGTTAAAGGTTTTATTTAGAATAAAGTTACAAAAATAACATTAATACCCAGACATCAGACCCCAGATACATGTATACCCAGACATCAGACCCCAGATACATGTATACCCAGACATCAGACCCCAGATACATGTATACCCAGACATCAGACCCCAGATACATGTATACCCAGTCAGAGCCCAGTGTGAGCAGAGCGAGGAGGCAGGGAAGCTCCTCTCCACCCCCTTGCCAGTGACAAACTAGATGGGTCAGGTTAGGCAGCTGATCCCTGCCACCGTGCAGCCTGGGGAAGGGGGGGGCTACACAGTGGCACCTCCGTAATACGCAGCACAAAATAATTTATTGTGCTGCCTGCATGTGCATTTCCATTCGCCCTCACTTAATTTCCACTCGACAAATGCTAGTAGGCGAGAGGAAATTTTGAGCCCTGGTCTACAGTATCATCAGAAAGTACGTCAGTTGTGCACGGACGCACAGTGTGCTCAGAATGCGTTCGTCTGACATTAACCTAAGGGTTACCCCCTTTACTCCAAGCTCAGGCACTGTCTTTCTATTTGCATACTCCTGAGCACCTATTTCTTCTGCTCCCTATACTTAACATGGGGAGCGCAAAGTGTTAATTAGCGTTAGAATTACAAAGGTCCTAACGCTAATTACCGTCACGCTGCGGCTACTGAAAAGTTACTCACGGCTAGGACCTGGTGCTAACGGATTCCGCTTCTACAGAATCAGTTATCACCAACTTAAAATGATACAAACAAAAATCAGATACTCACCCCTCATCCTGTGGTGAGAACAGCGGCTCCATCCGCTTCTTCTGGCCACCAGGAGCAGAGAGAGACTGGGGGAAAAATGTCTCCGGCAGTGGAAGCCTCAATGGAGTCCTATGGACTCCATGAAGGGAATGCTCGTAGTGGTGCTTAGAACTGCCGCGAGCATCCCGAGGCTTAGCGCCGTGTTATGGGGCAGGCTGCTGGAATAGCGCCTACACCGTAATATCACGCTAAACGGGGACGCTAAGGAGAAACCTGCAGGCGCACATTATCCACCTTAGCGTCCCCATTTTAATGTGATCTTCGTAATATGGCTGCTAGTTTTTTTTCAGTGATATGATTTAGTGGTGAAAATTATTGGTGCCCCCCAGTTTTGACTGATATCTATGTCCCCCCCCATATAGTGTTCCTAGAGTCCCCACTGCACCTCCAACAGCTACTGCCAGCCAGAGACTTGTGCACCCCCACAAGCGACAGAGAACAAAAAAGGAAAAAATATAATGTAAAATGTTTTGATTTATTTAATTATAATATATATATATATTTATTTATAATAAAATGTCACAGAATTACTTCCCTAACTTTCTTTATGGTAAAAAAAATATAATTAATTGATAACAGGGTCTATTATTTTCACCGTATTTTGACGATGCCGCCATGAAATGCACCACACTTTAAATAAATGTTGCAATCTGTTTTCTGGGAAAGGAAAATTATATACTGTATCTATATCTATCTACACATATCTCTCATGAATTTTTTTGCAGGTGGTGGGGTTAATGGAAATCTTGAGTGAGTTCTCTCACTTTTTTTTCCCAGGACATGACCCCTGGTGTCAAGCATGTGTGACGGCAACCAGGTGAGGAGTATAGAGACAGGTGTGTCTTTGCCTACAGTCAAGCATGGTGGTGAGAGTGTCATGGTCTGGGTCTGCATGAGTGCTGCCAGCAGTGGGGAGCTACTGTTCATTGAGGGAACCATGAATGCCAACATGTACTGTGACATACTGAAGCAGAGCATGATCCCCTCCCTTCGGAGACTGGGCCGCAGGACACTATTCTAACATGATAACGACCCCAAACATAACTCCAAGACGACCACTGCCTTGCTAAAGAAGCTGAGGGTAAAGGTGATGGACTGGCCAAGCATGCCTCTAGACCTAAACCCTATTGAGCATCTGTGGGGCATCCTCAAATGGAAGGTGGAGGTGCGCAAGGTCTCTAACATCCACCAGCTCCTTGATGTCGTCATGAAGGAGTGAAAGAGGACTCCAGTGGCGACCTGTGAAGCTCTGGTGAACTCCAAGTCCAAGAGTGTTAAGGCAGTGCTGGAAAATAATGGCGGCAACACAAAATATTGTCACTTTGGGCCCAATTTGGACATTTTCACTTAGGGGTGTACACACTTTAGTTGCCAGCAGTTTAGACATTAATGACTGTGTGTTGAGTTATTTTGAGGGGACAGCAAATTCACACTGTTATACAAGCTGTACACTCACTACTTTACATTATAGCAAAGTGTAATTTCTTCAGTGTCGTCACATGAAAAGATATAATAAAATATTTACAAAAATGTGAGGGGTTTACTCACTTCTGTGAGATACTGTATATCTACATAGCGTAATATATCCAAACAAGGTTCAGTGGAATGCACTATAACATCAACCTACTCACCCTTTATTGAGCTGTGGCCTAGCTGTGGGTATCACACCAGTTGTTAATGTGGGCACAACCTTCAGAAAGCCCCACTTCCGGTATCCAATAATTTCCAGAAGCCAGTGGGTTAACCTAAAATATCTTTATTAATGTGTGAAATTAAAAGTTAATAGCTTCAAATAAAAACACATTTTAATGCATAAATATAAAACATAGATAAAAAGATAAGAAAATAAAACTAGTACCAAATGCGTTTTGCCTACACAATTGGGCTTCCTCTATGGACAAAAATAGAAAAAATATCAACCCATTCACACTGACATTTATAGTCTTCCTCCACCTGTCTTTCGATACTGTGGCGTTCACGTGGCGCAATTACTCCTCTTTGGGTGGTACTTCGGTCCCATACAATCTACACCATCTTAACCGATGACACTCGATGGCTCCTGCTCATCACACAAGGTCCACCAATTTCTGGATGTTTATTCTGCCTCCTGTAGTATGTGTTCCATTGCAGAATGCCACGGTTCGTACTGACAAAGGTTTGATTATTGTTCCCACATCACAAAAGAATAATCAGTAACCTTAACCCTAAAAGTCATTGCCGTCCACTGGCACTGTAGTCAGTAGACTGACTTGGTCTTGGCCTACAGACAACGTCGTCGGCTGATCAGGGTCGTTCACTGGAAGCGTCTGTGGACAACCCGGGTCGGCCGATGGACAGGTGTAATGTGCGCTATGGCGCTCACCCCAGATCAACGTTGTTTGGATCTTTATGGACCGATTTCTATGATACGAAATTTCAAAGCAGTAAAGACTGTAATACCTATAATCCCAAGCCAGGGAGGTAATACAAAACCCTAGATACCACTCAGCCTCAAATGGTTTCATGACCAAGAGACCACTGAGCGAAAACACATTAACTATATTCAAATGAATACAGTGATTTGAGACTTGTACAACAAAAGCGTGATTATTGGTAGGTTTCAGATAGGTACCAGTAATGGTTGTGGTACGTGTGGGATTGATAACAGAGGTAATACTCATATACTTGATCTCAACCATATAGAGTAAATACTCACTGTATTCGGCAACCTGCAGGGCAGGCCTACAATCATAGATCGAGCGATATGCTTTGGAAACAGACCAGACGTTATACAAGCAACTAGAACTGTTGATTGATCTAGTAATATGAAGGACAGGCCCACATACTGAGACGATACATGGAAATGTAGAGCGAGGCCCGTTACTCGTTAGGCAGATTGAGCGTTTGATGAAATGAGCAACCTGCAGGGCAGATCTCCCAAGTGAAGCCATGCGGTACAACATATGCATGAAACACAAACATACACACAGGGGTTAAGCTTATTAATCGTAAGAGGGTATTCCGGGTCAATCAACTAAAGCAAGGTCCTCATACAAGCAAAAGATCGGCAACGAATGCAAAATACACAGAGACAGTCTCAAGAGATAGCTGGCGATGCAGGAAAATTACTCCACGTCAGGGCAACGAGCAAATCCTCGGGCCCTGCATTTAAGGCCGACGGCTCCGCGTCACCACGCCCCGCCCCCTCAGACGTGAATCGGCCATCTCTAACTCCTGGCACCCAGCCAGCCAGCAATGCCGCCAAGCGCCCAGACCCCCCAGGCAGCGCCGCGGGGGCTGAGGACATAGCAACAGGCTGCTGAATGAAACAAGAAACAATTTACCCTGCTGTGGGGGGGGGGGGGAACACTGCGGGGAGAAAAAACCTGTCTTTGGAACTGAAATGGTGTTTCAGCACTAAAGACAGCCCCTGTCCAGTGCAGCCAAAGCAGGAAAAACCCTTGGTGAAGGCTGCAGGGGGGGTGAACCCCCACTGACCCTGGTGCTGCAATAGTTTTCAGCAACAGGGACAGCAACACTGAATGCAGCCGTCATGAAGGAGAGAGGGAAAAAAAAAGACGTTTGGCAAGAGAAAAAAGCCTCGTCTTTTTTTTTAAAAAAATGGGAACCCAAAAATTTCGCCTAAAAAAAACAAAAAAATACCTAAACGTTTCTAAAAAATGAATAACTAAAAAGGCATTTTGCTTCGGATGAAAATAATAAACGGTTGAATAAAAATGAAAATATTTTTTACATTGAATCCTATGGACTGTCTATCTGAATAACTTCTCTATGGCACAATTTCCCTGCCGTGGTACGGCAGTTTAACCATACAATTCATCTTTTTTCATGTTTCACTGCTGCGGCACGGCAGCTAAACTATGCAATGCACCTTTTTTATGTACATTGTACCAGATCATCCAATTTCACCTGAACAAATCCCTGAACTGAGGGGGACGTAAGATTCAGCTCTGACAGGTACTGTGTCTGCACTTAACTCTTCGAGCCCTCCCTGCCCATCTATAATAAGGGGTTGTTACTGTTTTGAAAGAATTAAACATTTGCGTGCTAGGGGTTTCCACCCCCTAGCTTTACACTGGTCACATACACATATATACAGTCAGGTCCAGAAATATTGGGACATCGACACAATTCTAACATCTTTGGCTCTATACACCACCACAATGGAGTTGGAATGAAACAAACACAATGTGCTTTAACTGCAGACTGTCAGATTTAATTTGAGGGTATGTACATCCAACTCAGGTGAACGGTGTAGGACTTACAGCAGTTTGCAGATGTGCCTACCATTTGTTAAGGGACCAAAGGTAATGGGACAATTGGGTTCTCAGCTGTTCCATGGCCAGGTGTGTGATATTCCCTCATTACAATGTGCAGATAAAAGGCCCAGAGTTAATTTCAAGTGTGCTATTTGCATTTGGAATCTGTTGCTGTCAACTCTCAAGATGAGATCCAAAGAGCTGTCACTATCAGTGAAGCAAGCCATCAAGAAGAAACAAAACAAAACAAACCCATCAGAGAGATAGCAAGAACATTAGGCGTGGCGTAAAAACAACTGTTTGGAACATTCTCAAAAAGAAGGAACGCACCGGTGAGCTCAGCAACACCAAAAGACCCGGGAGACCACGGAAAACAACTGTGGTGGATGACTGAAGAATTATTTCCCTGGTGAAGAAAACACCCTTCACAACAGTTGGCCAGATAAAGAACACTCTCCAGGAGGTAGGTGTATGTGTGTCAAAGTCAACAATCAAGAGAAGACTTCACCAGAGTGAATACAGAGGGTTCACCACAAGATGTAAACCATTGGTGAGCCTCAAAAACAGGAAGGCCAGATTATAGTTTGTCAAACAACACCTAACAAAGCCTTCACAGTTCTGGAACAAGATCCTATGGACAGATGAGACCAAGATCAACTTGTACCAGAGTGATGGGAAGAGAAGAGTATGGAGAAAGAAAGGAACTGCTCATGATCCTAAGCATACCACCTCATCAGTAAAGCATGGTGGTGGTAGTGTCATGGCGTGGGCATGTATGGCTGCCAATGGAACTGGTTCTCTTGTATTTATTGATGATGTGACTGCTGACAAAAGCAGCAGGATGAATTCTGAAGTGTTTCGGACAATATTATCTGCTCACATTCAGCCAAATGCTGCAGAACTCATTGGACGGCGCTTCACAGTGCAGATGGACAATGACCCAAAGCATACTGTAAAAGCAACCAAAGAGTTTTTGAAGGGACAGAAGTGGAATGTTATGCAATGGCCAAGTCAATCACCTGACTTGAATCCCATTGAGCATGCATTTCACTTGCTGAAGACAAAACTGAAGGGAAAATGCCCCAAGAACAAGCAGGAACTGAAGACAGTTGCAGTAGAGGCCTGGCAGAGCATCACCAGGGATGAAACCCAGCATCTGGTGATGTCTATGCGTTCCAGACTTCAGGCTGTGATTGACTGCAAAGGATTTGCAACCAAGTATTAAGAAGGGAAAGTTTGATTTATGATTATTATTCTGTCCCATTACCTTTGGTCCCTTAACAAGTGGGCGGCACATCTGCAAACTGCTGTAAGTCCTACACCGTTCACTTGAGTTGGATGTACATACCCTCAAATTAAAGTTGTCAGTCTGCAGTTAAAGCACATTGTGTTTGTTTCATTCCAACTCCATTGTGGTGGTGTAAAGAGCCAAAGA
This sequence comes from Leptobrachium leishanense, assembly GCA_009667805.1. Lineage (NCBI taxonomy): Eukaryota > Metazoa > Chordata > Amphibia > Anura > Megophryidae > Leptobrachium > Leptobrachium leishanense. Next base: position 44,405,002 of record CM019072.1, read on the forward strand.
TGTTAGAATTGTGTCGATGTCCCAATATTTCTGGACCTGACTGTATATACACTAACAGGGTTATTCAAAGAGATCCGAATGGCTGCCAAAAGGTAACCGAACGCTAAAAATCTGCGTTCGGTTACCTTTCTTGGCCATTCGGCTATCCAGAGAGCAGGCAGTTCGCCAAATGTTGGCGAATTGCCTTTACATACGGTGCCTGTTCAGTGCCTGTTTGAGGGCAGTGAAATTCCCATAGCTTCGTCTATTCAGAGAACAAAAACCAATTCAGTGGCTTCATGTGGCAGATTTATTCAGGCGAATCCCATAGGCTTCAATGTTAAAAATATTCCCGTTTTAATCCAATATCTAATAAACCGTTTCTAATAATGTTCTGCAGTAAAAAGTCTCTTTATTAATAGATTTTTTGATTTATTTTAAGCATTTTTCAGGAAATTTTTCTCCAATTTTTTTTTCTGATTTTCTAAAAAAAAAAATTAAACGTTTGTTCTTTTTTCTGTAACTGCCCTTTTTATTATCATTCCTTGGATCTTATATGTAAATTTCAGACATTTTCTCTCAGTAGTTTCTTTGCAAACAGCATTTCACTTTTCAAAGCGTACTGTTTTTATTTTTTTTCACTCCATTCGTCTACGGTGTCGGGTTTTTCCGGCAGCTGCACTGCATGTGATCGGCTCCTGCTCGGGTTTTTCTGGCATTTTTGGCGGGGTTAAACCAGATGTTTTTGCGGGTTTTCGGTGTGCCTTCACCGGCAGCTGCATCCAAGCCATACATCACCAAGTGCAATGCAAAGCGTTGGATGCAGTGGTGTACAGCACGCCGCCAATGGACTCTAGAGCAGTGGAGATGCATTCTCTGGAGTGATGAATCGTGCTTCTCCATCTGGCAATCTGATGGACGAGTCTGGATTTGGCGGTTGCCAGGAGAACGGTACTTGTCCGACCGCATTGTGCCAAGTGTAAAGTTTGGTGGAGGGGGGATTATGGTGTGGGGTTGTTTTTCAGGAGCTGGGCTTGGCCCCTTAGTTCCAGTGAAAGGAACTCTGAATGCTTCAGCAAACCAAGACATTTTGGACAATTCCATGCTACCAACTTTGTGGGAACAGTTTGGAGCGGGCCCCTTCCTCTTCCAACATGACTGTGCACCAGTGCACAATCAAGGTCCATAAAGACATAGATGACAGAGTCTGGTGTGGATGAACTTGACTGGCCTGCAGAGAGTCCTGACCTCAACCCGATAGAACACTTTTGGCATGAATTAGAGCGGAGACTGAGAGCTAGGCCTTCTCGTCCAACATCAGTGTGTGACCTCACAAATGCACTTCTGGAAGGATGGTCAAAAACTCCTATAAACACACTCCTAAACCTTGTGGACAGTGGAAGAGTTGAAGCTGTTATAGCTGCAATGGGTGGACCAACGTAATTTTGAACCCTATGGATTAGGAATGGGATGTCACTAAAGTTCATATGCTAGTCAAGGCAGGTGCGCGAATACTTTTTGGCAATATAGGGCCATATTACATACTTAGTGCTAACTTAACAAGAGCTGTTGTAAACTTCCCAGAGCCACTATAGCCTATGGCCCATATATATAAAGTGGCAAGAAAAAGTATGTGAACCCTTTGGGATTATGTGGAGTTTTGCATGAATTGGTCATAAAATGTGCTCTGATCTTCATCTAAGTCACAACAATTTGAAAAACACAGTCTGCTTAAAATAATACAACACAAACATTATATGTTTTCATGTTTTATTCAACAGAACATGTAAACATTCACAGTGCAGGGTGGAAAAAGTATGTGAACCTTTGGACTTAATAACTGGTTGACCCTCCTTTGGAAGCAATAACCTCAACCAAACGTTTCCTGTAGTTGCAGGTCTGCGCAACGATCTGGAGTAATTTTGGACCACTCCTCTTCACAAAACTGTTTCAGTGTAGCAATATTCTTGGGATGTCTGGTGTGAATCGCTCTCTTAAGGTCATGCCACAGCATTTCAATCGGGTTGAGGTCAGGACTCTGACTGGGCCACTCCAGAAGGCGTATTTTGTTTTGTTGATGCCATTCTTTTGTTGAATTACTTGTATGCTTTGGGTCATTGTCCTGTTGCATCACCCATCCTCTGCGGAGCTCCAGTTGGCGGACAGATGGTCTTATGTTTTCCTGAAAAATGCCTTGATAAACTCTGGAATTCATTTTTCCATCAATGACAACAATCCGTCCAGGCCCTGAGGCAGTAAAGCAGCCCCAAACCATGATGCTCCCTCTGCCATGTTTTACAGTGGGGGTGAGGTTTTGATATTGATGTGCTTTGTCTTTTTTTCTCCACACATACAGGGTTATTCAGAGAGCGTGAAAAGTAGGAGAATGACTGGAGAATGATTGGAAAATGGTCAAAATAGTCAAACCAGAAACATTCTCCCTTTCATCTCACTTTCCAAATTGGCTATTTTGACCTAGAATTTTTTATTCTCCAATCATTCTCCTGCTTTTCACGCTCTCTGAATAACCCTGATAGTGTTGTGTGTTTTTTCCAAACAACTCAATTTTGGTTTCATCTGTCCACAGAATATTTTGCCAGTAGTGCTGTGGAACATCCAGGTGCTCTTTTGCAAACTTCAAACGTGCTGCAATATTCTTTTTGGACAGCAATGGCTTCCTCCGTGGTGTCCTCCCATGTACTCCATTCTTGTTTAATGTTTTCCTTACTGTAGATGTGTCAACAAAAATGTTAGCATGTGCCAGAGATTTCTGTAAGTCTTTAGCTGACACTCTAGGATTCTGCGCTGTGCTCTTGCAGTCATCTTTACAGGACGACCATGCCTAGGGAGAGTAGCAACAGTGCTGAACTTTCTCCATTTGTAGACAGTCTGTCTTACTGTGGACACATGAACATCAAGGCTTTTGGAGATACTTTTGTAACCCTTTCCAGCTTCATGCAAGTCAAAAATTCTTGATCGTAGGTCTTCTGAGAGCTCTTTTCTGCGAGGCATGGTTCACATCAGGCAGTGCTTCTTGAAACCAGTAAACCCAAATCTGGTGTGTGTTTTTAAAGGGCAGGACAGCTTTCAGCAACACATCCAATAATATCACACTGATTGTACTCAAGGTTGGCTCACTCCTGGCTCCAATTAGCTCTTGGAGAAGTCATTAGTCTAGGGGTTCACATACTTTTTCCACCCTGCACTGTGAATGTTTACATGTTATGTTCAATAAACACATGAAAATATATAATGTTTGTGTTGTATTATTTTAAGCAGACTGTGTTTTTCAAGTTGTTGTGACTTGGATGAAGATCAGAGCACATTTTATGACCAATTCATGCAAAACTCCACGTAATCCCAAAGGGTTCACATACTTTTTCTTGCCACTGTATATATACAGTTGTGTTCAAAATTATTCAACCCCCAATGCTGTAAAGGGTTTTAGGGAATTTAGTGTACATTTGTAATTGTATTCAGAATGAAATCCTACAAGGACTTTTTAAAGAACCATATGCAACTAAAATGACATCAATTGGTTTTGTAATACAGTAGTAAATGTTTCTTTTGTGAATTCTTCATTGACACAATTATTCAACCCCTTAAAGACTACCACTCTGAAGAACAGAGGTTCATTCAAGTGTTTTCAATCAAGTATTGAAAACACCTGTGGATGTCACGGAGCAGCAATAAAGCATAATAAGCACCAATTAGGCAGCTTTAAAATGACTGTGATACTCAGCTCCTTCTAGACATTTACTGGTGTGGTTACAAACATGGTGAAGTCAAGAGAATGGTCCAGGAAGACAAGAGAAGAGGTGATTAATCTTCACAGGAAGGGCAATGGCTATAAGAAGATTGCAAAGATGTTAAACATACCAAGAGAGACCATAGGAAGCATCATTCGCAAATTCAAGGCAAAGGGCACTGTTGAAACGCTACCTGGTCGTGGCAGAAAGAAGATGCTGACTTCGACTGCTGTGCGCTACCTGAAGCGTAGAGTGGAGAAAAGTCCCCGTGTGACTGCTGAGGAACTGAGAAAAGATTTGTCAGATGTGGGTACTGAAGTTTCAGCTCAGACAATACGGCGCACACTGCGTAATGAAGACCTCCATGCCAGAACTCCCAGGCGCACCCCCTTGCTGTCTCCAAAGAATAAGAAGAGTCGACTGCAGTATGCCAAAAGTCATGTGGACAAACCACAGAAGTTTTGGGATAGTGTTCTGTGGACTGATGAAACAAAATTAGAACTGTTTGGGCCCATGGATCAACGCTATGTTTGGAGGAGGAAGAACAAGGCCTATGAAGAAAAGAACACCTTGCCTACTGTGAAGCATGGCGGGGGGTCAATCATGCTTTGGGGCTGTTTTGCTTCTGCAGGTACAGGGAAGCTTCAGCGTGTGCAAGGTACCATGAATTCTCTTCAGTACCAGGAGATATTGGATGACAATGTGATGCAGTCCGTCACAAACCTGAGGCTTGGGAGACGTTGGACCTTTCAACAGGACAATGATCCCAAGCATACCTCCAAGTCCACTAGAGCATGATTGCAGATTAAAGGCTGGAACATTTTGGAGTGGCCATCACAGTCGCCTGACTTAAATCCGATTGAGAACCTCTGGTGGGACTTAAAGAAAGCAGTTGCAGTGCGCAAGCCTAAGAATGTGACTGAACTGGAGGCTTTTGCCCATGACGAATGGGCGAAGATACCCGTAGATCGCTGCAAGACACTTGTGTCAAGCTATGCTTCACGTTTAAAAGCTGTTATAACTGTAAAAGGATGTTGTACTAAGTACTAATATTGAATGTCACTTGGGGGTTGAATAAAACTGATAATGATGTGAGCACAGAAAAGACATTTGTGGTTATTTCATTATAAATGTTATGTTATATTTGTCTGACCTACACGTGCCTCTTTGATTTAATTGTAAGCAAGATGACTGAATGATCAAAATCAATGTCAAACTGGCCAAAACACTCAATTTCAGTGGGGGTTGAATAATTTTGAACACAACTGTATATATACACAGAGACACAAAGCTCAGCATAGTAGCACTTCTGTTTTATATACACTGAGTGGCCAGATTATTTGACTTTTTTCGGCAAATTAGCTATGATTTTGCGCTGAAGTTGCTAGAGGGCCAGACCATTATAAATAGGGAAGCAGGTTCTTTACCACGACAGTATAAGTGACTTTTTTCTGAAGATATGGGTAAACAACGCGATTTAACAGCCTTCGAATGTGGGATGATTGTTAGCGCTCGGAGCCATGGAGCAAGTATCAGCAAAACTGCAGAATTTGTTAAAAGTTCAAGAGCTGCTGTTGTTAAAGTGTTTAAAGACTGGACTGTCAGCTGAAAATCTGGGTCTGATCGTGCGAATTGTGGCCATCAGTGACTAGTCAATGTTAGGGCAGAACGGAGCGTGGCAAGACTGGTACAAGACAACAGAAGATCTTAATCAGGGATCCTCTCAAATGATCTCTGAACGCACTGTTCGCCGTACACTGCATCGTATGGGATATGGAAGCCGAAGGCTTGTTCGAACAACTTTGCTGTCTGCAGTTAACAAGATAAAAAGTCTCCAATTCGCACAGGAACACAAGGATTGGACAGTCGAGCATTGGAAAAAAGTAATGTGGTCTGATGAATCATGTTTCCAGTTGCATCATGCAGATAGCAGAGTGAGAATTTGTCAGAAACAACATGAAAGCATGCACCCCAAATGCATGAGTACAGCCCTTCAAGCTGGTGGGGGTACTGTTATGGTTTGGGGCCCTTTAATTCATGTAGAACAACGTCTGAATAGCACAACATACCAAAGTATAGTTGCTGATCAAGTTCATCCTATCATGTTGATAGCGTATCCCAATGGAGATGGCTTCTTCCAACGAGATAATGCGCTATGCCACTGTGCTCGTATTGTGCAGGAGTGGTTTCAAGAACATGAGGTAGAATTTACCTTGCTTAGGTGGCACAATCACCAGATCTTAATCCAATTGAGCATTTGTGGGACGAAGAGCCATCACGCAGCTGGTCCACAACCATCAAATCTCACAGAACTGGACAGTGCTATTCATCAGGCATGGTGTCAGATTCCTCACATCACCTTTCAACATATCGTGGAGTCCATGCCAAGAAGAATTGCCGCAGTATTGAAGGCAAAAGGTTGCCCAACAAAGTACTGATAGGGTGGTCATAATAATCTTGCCACTCAGTGTATATATACATGTGTAGATTTGGTAAACTGTGTTAGTCCAGATGCCAAAATCTCCAGAGTATAGCAATAGATAATGATACCTTTTTTATTGGACTAAAGTTACATTTAAAAGACAAGCTTTCGAGAGTATACCTCTCTTCCTCAGACTGAGCAAAATCATGGAATTGCGCAATAAAGAGCCAAGCAGAAGGGGGGAGGGTGTCATAAATACTGATAGTGGAATCTATGGTCAAGAATGAAAAACAGAGAGGACAGATCATAGGCCCCAACACAGATAAACACAACAGACCCAATGGGGTCTCAAAAGTGAATTTGTGCAGAATTAGTTAATCTAAACAAACTTGACACACCAGTGCAGCTCATCCACCTATGTGTATCTCTCACATGCAAATAATGTATACACCAGTTAGGACAATTGTCCTCATGAGAGCACAATCAATAATGGTGAATGTTCCCCTGTGTTTCCAGAATAAACAATGCTACTTATCTATAACACAGATTTCAAAGGGCAATATCAACTCTTCATCAACACAATTGCATAATCAATCTATTGTTCATAAAAAGCAGTAACAGAGAAACACATAATGGTACAGTATTGTGTGTTCTAAACAATTCTTCTTTTACAAAATATGTGTATCCAATCATAAAGCCGGAGCCTCTACTGGCTCGTCTTTCCACACTTGCAGCCACTTGGATAGGGTGGCTTCTCCTGTACTATCGAACCAGTGATTGTTAAGGCACTCTTCAATCACATCAAATTGATATAGTCTGAACCTCTTGATCTAAGTGGCTCAGGGATTGTTGAGGGCCATTCTTTCTGCATGTGAGAGGTTCATGGTATTTTTGATTTTATACTCGTACACAACTACTTCAGCTTCAACAATAACTGCTACCTACAAATGACCTGGACAGCTATGTTGCCACAATATGCCAATCGTTTCATGGCTGATCTGGAACAGAGGACAGAGGTTCTTGGAAACTCACCCTCACAAACCACACAAATATCTGCATACATTGATAATATTTCCATCATGTGGACAGAAGGAGAGGAACGCCTTCTAGACTTCCACAACGCATTCAATATGTTCCACCCCTCTATCAAACTCAAAATGGATTTTTCCAAGCACAGTGTGAGCTTCCTGGACTGTACCATTATTATTTATTAAGTCCCAACACATTCTGCAGTGCTGTACAAATGTGCAATGGGTAAAGATAGTAGAATTTTACAACACATACAGGAGACCGGTCAGTATTCCTGCCAGCAGATACTGAAGGACATTAGGGCCCTATTCCCGTGGGAATTTACAATCTCGATGGGTGAGGGGATTAGAAAGTTTCAGGAGGGGGGACTGCAGTGATGAGTTAATGCAGGGAGAGGTGAGGACCATTTTTGGGTCAGTTGGATGTCTTGTTACGGAGCTAGGTGGTAGGCTTCCCTAAACAGAAGGGTCTTTAGGAAGCGTCTAAATGAAGCCAGATTTGAGGACAGTCTGATATTGCGAGGAATCGCATTCCATAGGGTCAGCGCTGCACGAGAAAAGTCCTGCAGTCATGGCAGATGCAGGTCATTATTGGATCTTAGGGGACTGGCTGGGGTGTATTTGGTGATTAGTGATTGGTGATTAGTGAGGACAAGTAGTGAGGAGAGGCCTTAGTGAGTGTTTTGTAGGTCAGGGTGAGTAGTTTGAACTTCATTCTGCTGTGGATGTGGAGCTGGTGTAATGATTCACAGAGAGGAGCGGCAGAGAGAGAGCGACAGGTGAGATGGTTAAGCCGGGCTGATGTGTTTAGGATGGACTGCAGGGGGCAGAGGCGGGAGATAGGAAGGCCAGTCAGAGGGTTGTTGCAGTAGTCCAGGAGGGAGATAACAAGCGAGTGGATAAGTTGCTTGGTGGTGTTGGCAGTCAGAAATGGACGAATTATGGCAATATTTGATATATAATATTTGGCGATTGCTGCAAGATGAGGAGAGTGATTGGATGTAGGGGCTAAAGGAAAGACTGCAGTCGAGAGTCACTCCGAGGCAGCAGACGTGGGCTAAAGGAGGGAGGGTGATACCGTCCACAATTATGGAAAAGTCAGAAATTGGTGTAGCATTAGGGGGGACATTAGAAGGAGCTTGGTCTTGGACATATTGATCTTCAGGTAGTGAGAGGCCATTCAGGCAGAGATCCCAGACAGACAGTCACTGACCTAAGAGAGAACAGAGGGAGAGAGATTTGGAGTGGACAGGTAGATCTGAGTGTCATCAGCATATAGGTGATAATTGAAGCCATAGTTGGTGATGACTTTACCCAGTGAGGAGGTATAGATGGAGAAGAGCAGAGAACCTAAGACTGAGCCTTGGGGTACGCCGACTGACAGAGGCATTGAAGAGGAGGAATTGCCAGCAAGGGATACAGAAAATGATCTATTGGAGAGGTATGATTTTTAGCCATGAAAGTATGGTATCACAGAGACCAAGAGAGAAGAGGGTCTTTAGGAGGAGGGGATGGTCAACTGTATCAAAGACAGGTGAGAGGTCAATTAGGATCAGTATGGAGTAGTGGCCATTGCATTTAGCAGAAGAGGTCATTAGTAACCTTTGTGAGAGCGGTTTCTGTTGAGTGTTGGGAGAGAAAGCCAGATTGAAGGGGGTCAAGAAAGGAGTTGGATGATAGGTAGAGGGTTAAGCGGTCATAGACTAGTTTTTTTAGCAGTTTTGACGCTAGTGGAAATAGTGAAACTTGACTGTAGTTTTCAGGATAATTTTTTTCTTGAGTATGGGTGTGATAGTGGCATGCTTGAAAGGAGAGGGGAATGAGCCTGAAGAAATGATAGGTTGAAAATGTGAGGCAGAGCAGGAGTGATAAATAAGGACATAGAAGATAATAGGTGTGAAGGGATAGGTGTTTTCAGGGCCGATTTGATTTTTTTTTAGAGTTTGTCCTTTCCTTATAGTCCTTCTGGTTAAATGATGCAGACAGTTTGCTCAGGTGTTCATCCCTGTCCCCAGTGTCAGAACAGATTTGGTGGTACCTGGTGGCCTGGCTGTAGATGATGCCTTGTTTGGTGTGGTTGGGATGAAAGCTGATCTTGTGGAGGTAGCTGGGCCTGTCTGTGGATTCCCTGTACACAGATGACTGCAGCATGCCATTGGCAACTGATATTGTACAGTCCAGGAAGCACACACTGTGCTTGGAAAAATCCATCTGGAGTCTGATAGATGGGTGGAACATATTGAATGCATTGTGGAAGTCCAGAAGCCATTCCTCTCCTTCTGTCCATATGATGAAAATATCATCAATGTATCGCAGATATTTGTGTGGTTTGTGAGGGTGAGTGTTCAGGAACCTCTGTTCTAGGTCAGTCATGAAACGATTGGCATATTGTGGTGACATTTTACTACCCATGGCTGCCGGTCATTTGTAGGTAGCAGTTATTGTCAAAGCTGAAATAGTTATGTGTGAGTATAAATTCAATCAGCTTGGTAATTATTCCACCATCATATTCATGCAGAATATTGTGGGAGGAGAGACATTTGAGACAGGCATTAATTCCATCTTTATGTGGGATGTTACTGAATACGGATCAACACCTGAGCAAACTGTCTGCATCATTGCATCATTTAAGTGGAAGGGCTATTAGGAAAGGTCTCAATGGCTGTATAAAATTTCAATATAGGAAAAACAGGCACACACGCTTGGTGATAATGGGTCCACGAGTGCATATAGCATTGAGAAAGTGGGTCACCCTAAACATTCTGCGTTTGTGTATGCTCCATTGCAGAAATAAAAGGGTTGCACCAGTGGACCCTTTTTTACTGAGCTTGTATGTCTGTCTTTTCTATACTGTATCCATATATTGGGGTTGCGTAGGTGTTTTAGGGGCTCCCCTATATATTCAGGGTGTGCAGGCATATAACATAGGGATGTATCGATACCACTTTTTAAAGACCGAGTACGAGTACCGATACTTTTTTAAAGTACTCACCGATACCGAGTACCGATACTTTTATTTTAAGACATGTGACGCTTTTCAAAAAGAACAGACCTCATATAAGAATGCCCCCAGCTCACATGTGGGTAGATAGATTGCCCCAGCTCACATGTGGGTAGATAGATTGCCCCCCAGCTCACATGTGGGTAGATAGATTGCCCCAGCTCACATGTGGGTATATAGATTGCACCCAGCTCACATGTGGGTAGATAGATTGCCCACAGCTCACATGTGGGTAGATAGATTGCCCCCAGCTCACATGTGGGTAGATAGATTGCTCCCAGCTCACATGTGGGTAGATAGATTGCCCCCAGCTCACATGTGGGTAGATAGATTGCCCCCAGCTCACATGTGGGTAGATTGCCAGGCTCTGAGTGCACTTCCTCCTTCAGTGTCCAGCGGCAACGGGTTGCAGCCCGGCTGCTGGGAATCACGCATGCCGTGGTCTCGAGGGATCCCGGAGTTCACATGATCTTGTAAACTCTGCGATCTCGCGGCAACCCTTTGCCGGCGGACACTGAAGGAGGAAGAGAGCTCGGAGGGAACGTCTGCACCACGGATGCCGGCCGGTGGATCCGGTCGCAGGGCTGTGACGCAATCACGCCGCCGCCGGGCCATGGAGGCCTTGACGCTGCCTCCAGCCGAGATCTCGCGGCCGTGTGATCGCATCACAGCCCTGCGACTGGACCCACCGCTGGGTAAGTATTGCGGCCCGCTGGAGGGGAACGCTGGCCAAATGCTTTTCATGCATGCGGCCAGCTTCTCCAGCCCCGCAGATACCGGCAAGCCGACCCAGCGCTGGCTTCCAGTATCAGGGAAACGTATCGGACCATTTGCACGAGTACCAAGTACTCGAGCAAACGGCAGTATCGGCACCTAGTATCTACTAGTATCGGTATCGGTGCATCCCTAATATAACAGATACAAAACAATAAAACTCCCAGCAATGAGTCTGTAAACTATAATAAATGCTGTTAGAAATTGCTTGCTGTAAATAGCATTGTTTGCTCTTGTTCTAAATTACATTTTTATTGACATAAACAACCCCACTGTGTGTGACGTCGGCTAAAAACATTCGGGAACTGCCTTGTCTACAACATTGTTTTTAAGAGGGGCTGAAATCTGAGCTGCGTTTGACCTCACCAAGTCTAACGCCTCCTCTGAATCCAGCTTTATTCATCCCTATCTGCCCAGTTATATATTGTACAGCCATCATGTAAGATAAAAATATTTCCTTTTGAAAATATCCCATGGAAATGTGTGTAATTCAGTTTTCCTATTAAGAACGTCAGTTATCTCAGAGATACCGATAATTATCTATGTAAGGGAACCAAACCAATACAACCCCTCCTCCAAAAAACAGTTTTACATTGTTTTTGGAATTTAACCCTAGTGTTTGTTCACTCCACCACAATAAAACTGTGTAGTATGTGGTGTGAATGAGCGTATGACAGAGCTCCACAGCAATATAACTCACAGTGGTGCGGTGTGTATGAGTGAATCACAGAGCTCTGCAGTAATAAAACTCACAGTAATGTGCAGTGTGTATGAGCGTATCACAGAGCTCGACAACAATATAACTCACAGTGATGTGCGGTAGGGATGAGCCGAACACTCCCCGAGTTCGGTTCGAGCCCGAACCCAAACTTCCCATTTGTTCGGGACCGAACCCAAACCCCATGCAAGTCAATGGGGCTGAAAATTTGGTTTTTTAGAGTGCCCTCCAAGAGGGCATATATGCTATATATTTGCCATAAGAGGTGTATGGGGGTCCGGGTAGTGTCCTGGGGGACAGGAAACAAGGACAAAAAGTAAAAAAAAAACATTTTTAAAGGGACAGTGAGTTTTCCATGAAATAAGGGTTAAAAATAAAAACAAAAAATTCCTTCAAATATCGTGCCTAGGAGGTCCCCATAACCTGCCCATGAAGTGGCGGATTTCTAGGATGTATAGAAACACTTAAAAACAAAAAAAATGACGTTTCATATGAGGGTAAATGCTTTTCCTTTAATCTATCCATAAACAACTGCTTGGGGCGGCAGCCTGTATGAAAAGACACTTTAGGACGCGCAGAAAAAGTTTAGTGATTTTTTTGGCTAAATTATTGTGAAACTTATGCAGGCTTTGGATGAAAGTAACAATAGGTGCTTTAACCCTTTCGCTGCTGAGGCTTTTCCCGCCTCTGTGCTGAGGTCATTTTTACCGGTTTTGCTCATCATGTTTAAACGTGTTTTTAAGGCTTATTTTAGTATATGACCCAGACATATTATATATCGTTCTTTCCGTCACACTCGGTAGATTCATAATATGTCATTATTATATGTATACGTCATGACCTGTCTGTATATTATAACAAAAAATGCAATAAAATATGAATTTTCAATAATTTACAACATGTAAAGTGTTTTTTTTTCACATTTTAACATGCGAGCAATTGCGGTTATATTTTATATGGGGTGCGCTTGTTAAAAAAATTAGAGATGGGGTCTCGTTAGATTTTTTTTGGGGGAAATTACACGATTTTTAACAAACGCACCGCATACAAAAATCGTTAGTGCAACATCATTGTTCACATTATAATTGAAATGGGAACAATATTGCTGCATTAACAAACCAAAAAAAAGAAAAAAAACTTGTTTATTTTTTTTTATAATTTTTTTAAAATATTTATTTATTTTTATTTTTAATTTTTTTTTTTTTACAAACTTTTTTTATACTCATGTTTGGTATCGTTGGAACGGCCATGCTCTGGCCGATCCAACAATACCAAACATTAACCCCTAACTGCCAGGGATCGGGAGATAGAGGGTTCATTGGAACCCCCTATCTCCACCATTGGTGGCAGTTAGGGGTTAGCTCCAGGACTGGCGTCATCGTGCTATGCACGATGACGCCAGTCCTCAGGGGGCATTCCCGGAAGCTTGGCCAACATCCAAGATGTCGGCCAGCTCCGGGAAAGGATCACGAACCGGCGCTTTTCAGCGCCGATTCTTGATCCGGCCCCCATGGGGTTAATGCCAGGTACCATTTGGAAGGGCAGGCTGTGCCCTTTCAAACGGTGCCTGGGTTAACCCCCGCAACGCCGCCGATCGGGAGGGAGAGAGGTCCGAAGGACCTCCCCCTCCTCCCTTTCAGGTGCCTCCTCTGCACATGCGGGGGGGGGCGCCTGAATTAGGTGTCATCGCGCCCCCGCGATGACACCTAATTACTCCGGTGGCGGTTCCGGATGCTGGGCTGACATCGAGGATGTCAGCCCGCACCGGGGGGGCCAGCGATCGGCCGGAACCCGGCCGAACGCTGACCCCAAAGAGAGGACGCGCTCAGCGCGTCCACCGCATGGAACGTGACATGCGGTTGGACGCGCTGAGCACGTCCTTAGCAGCGAAGGGGTTAAAATTGGGCTTTTAGCGTCGGCAACAGTGCCGTCACACCGTAACCCCTCTGAGGATATGAATCTGATACAGGCGTCAGTGGCAGTGCACCCAGATATTGTGCCTTTAGTGCCAGGCATACAAGTACTATCATACAGTAACCCCTCTGTGGTATTGTGGAAGAATGAAGGGATGGACCATGCAGTCCTATATTAAACAGATATGAATCTGGGAATGGGCGTCAGTGTACCCAGATATTGTGCCTTTAATGCTAGGCCAGCAAGTATCATCATACCGTAACCCCTCTGTGTTATTGTGGAAGAGTGCAGGGGTGAACCTTGCGTTCCTATATTAAAAAGATATGCATCTGGTTAAGGCGTCAGTGCACCAAGATATTCTGCCTTTGGTGCAAGACTGCCAGGCCAGCAAGTATCATCATACAGTAACCCCTCTGTGGTATGGTGGAAGAGTGCAGGGGTGGACCATGTGGTCCTATATTGAAAAGTTTTTATCTGGTAATGGGCGTCAGTGCACCCAGATATTGTGCCTTTAATGACAGGCCAGCAAGTATTATCATACAGTAACCCCTCTGTAGTATTGTGGAAGAATGCAGGGGTGGACCATGTGATCCTATATTGAAAAGTTTTTGATCTGGTAATGGGCGTCAGTGCACCCAGATATTGTGCCTTTAATGCAGGCCAGCAAGTATCATAGAAACATAGAAACATAGAAAAATGTCGACAGATAAGAACCTTTCGGCCCATCTAGTCTGCCCAATTACATGGATACTTTACCTGGATTTATCTTTTGTTTAGGATAGCCTTATGCCTATCCCATGCTTGCTTAAATTCAATTACCGTTTTGGCCTCTACCACTTCTACTGGAAGACTGTTCCATGTATCCACCACCCTCTCAGTAAAATAATGCTTCCTGATGTTACTTTTAAACCTTTGTCCTCTAATCTAAGACTATGTCCTCTTGTTTTGCTACTTTGTTTCCTTTCAAATATACTCCTTCCTCTACCTTGTGGATTCCCTTTACGTATTTAAATGTTTCTATCATATCTCCTCTGTCTCGTCTTTTTTCCAAGCTGTACATGTTAAGATCATTAAGCCTTTCCTGGTAACTTTTCTCCTTCAAGCCATACACCATTTTAGTAGCCCTTCCCTGAACTCTCTCTAAGATGTCTATATCCTTCTGGAGATACGGTCTCCAGTACTGCACACAGTACTCCAAGTGAGGTCTCACCAGTGCTCTGTACAGTGGCATGAGCACTTCCCTTTTCCTACTGCTAATACCTCTCCCTACACAACCAAGCATTCTGCTAGCATTTCTGCTGCTCTATTACATTGACTACTTACCTTTAGATCCTCTGAAATAATAACCCCTAAATCCCTTTCCTCAGATGTTGAGGTTAGGACTGTATCAAATATTCTTATTTCAGCCCTTGGGTTTTTACGTCCCAGGTGCATTATCTTGCACTTATTCACGTTAAAACTCAATTGCCACAGCTCCGACAATTTTTTTAGTTTACCTAAATCATTTGTCATTTGGCTGATCCCTCCAGGAACGTCAACCCTGTTGCAAATCTTTGTGTCATCAGCAAAAAGACACACTTTTCCATTAATACCTTCTGCAATATCACTAATAAAAATATTAAATAGAATGGGTCCAAGTACTGACCCCTGAGGTACCCCACTGGTAACAAGACCTTGCGCCGAATAAACTCCATTTACCAAACCCTCTGTTGCCTGTCACTCAGCCACTGCCTAATCCATTCAACAATATTGGAATCCAAGCTCAAAGATTGCAATTTATTGATAAGCCTTCTATGCGGAACAGTATCAAAAGCCTTACTGAAATCTAAATAAGCAATGTCTACTGCACCACCTGTGTCTATTATTTTTGTTACCCAATCAAAAAAATCAATAAGATTAGTTTGGCATGATCTCCCTGAGGTAAACCATGTTGTTTCTGATCCTGTAATCTATGTGTTTTTAGATGTTCAACAATCCTTTCCTTTAACATGGTTTCTATTAATGTCCCCACTACTGACGTAAGACTAACTGGCCTATAGTTCCCAGATTCCTCCCTACTACCCTTCTTGTGAATGGGCACAACATATGCTAATTTCCAGTCTTCTGGGACGACTCCCCGTTAGCAAGGATTAGTTAAATAAATATGTTAACGGTTTTGCTATTACATCACTGAGCTCTTTTAATAATTTAGGGTGGATCCATCAGGCCCCATTGACTTATTTGTCTTTACTTTAGACAGCTGCTGTAGAACCTCCTCCTCTGTAAACTGATATGTATTGTCTCGTTAGTGTTTCCTCCTAACTGAGGTCCCTTTCCTTCTTTTTCTTCTGCAAAGACTGAAAAAAATATTCATTGAGGCAGTCAGCGAGACTTTTATCCTCTTCTACATACCTTCCTCCTTTGTTTTTAATCTAACTAATCCTTGTTTTACTTTTCTATTCTCGTTTATGTATCTAAAAAATGTTTTGTCCCCTTTTTTACTGACTGAGCTATTTTCTCTTCTGCGTGTGCTTTGAAGCTCTTATAAATTGCTTTGCCTCTTTCTGCCTAATCTTATAGGTTTGCCTATCTTCTTCACTCTGAGTTGTTTTATAATTATTGAATGCTGTCTTTTTGTTCTTCACTATTTTGGCCACTTCTGCAGAGTACCACAGTGGTTTCTTCCCTTTTTTGTTTTTGCTAACAAGTCGAATGCAATTGCCTGTGGCCTTCAATAATGCTTCCTTTAAATAATCCCATTCTCCTGGACTCCCTTTAAACTCCTCCAGTCTGATAATGACTCCTTCACACAAAGTCTCATTTTAGAAAAATCTGTTTTTTTTAAAGTCTAAAACTTTTGTTTTTGTGTGGTGCGGCTCCATCCCTGTTCTTTATATTAAACCATACTGACTGGTGATCACTAGATCCCAAATTTTCACCTACAACAACGTCCGATACCAAACCTCCATTTGTGAGTATTAAATCCAATATGGCCTCTTTACGGGTCGGCTCCTCAACTACTTGTGTTAGAGATAATCCCAGCAGGGAGTTTAGAATATTTGTACACCTGGTGCACCCAGCTGTTTTGGTTTTCCAGTTCACATCAGGAAGATTAAAGTCCCCCATGATAATAACTTCCCCCTTCATTGCCATTTTGGCTATTTCCTCAAGCAGCAGATTATCTAGCTCTTCTACTTGTCCAGGGGTCTATAGATCACACCTACACGAGCTACTGTATGATTGCCAAATGTTAGCGTAACCCAAACTGACTCTATGTTCACCTCGCTCACTTTTATTTGGTTTGTTTTTATGTTGTTTTTCATACAGTAACCCCTCTGTAGTATTGTGGAAGAATGCAGGGGTGGACCATGTGGTCCTATATTGAAAAGTTTTTTATCTGGTAATGGGCTTCAGTGCACCCCGATATTGTGCCTTTAATGCCAGGCCAGCAAGTATCATCATACAGTAACCCCTCTGTAGTATTGTGGAAGAATGCAGGGGTGGACCATGTGGTCCTATATTGAAAAGTTTTTGATCTGGTAATGGGTGTCAGTGCACCCAGATATTGTGCCTTTAATGCCAGGCCAGCAGGTATCATCATACAGTAACCCCTCTGTGTTATTGTGGAAGAGTGCAGGGGTGAACCTTGCGGTCCTATATTAAAAAGATATGCATCTGGTTAAGGCGTCAGTGCACCCAGATATTCTGCCTTTGGTGCAAGACTGCCAGGCCAGCAAGTATCATCATACAGTAAGGCTGGGGTCAGACGAACGCAGTGTTAATGTCCGTGTTGCCCGCACATAAGTACGTCCGTGATAGCATACAATTGTGTTAAATGGAGTCCCACACACGAAGTACATCCGCACAGAAGTGCGGGGGCTGATGGACGCTGCAAATGGACGGTTAGGCAAGAACGTAATACTGCTAGAACGGACGTGCAGAGTGCGCCACGTCCACAACGTCCGCATAGCTTTGTGTGTGAGTGATGCAACAAGGTCAGACGGACTGCATTTATACATCCAGCATTTTTGATGGACAGAATGTTCTTTCATTGTAATTTATTTTCCCTGCTACATCAGTCAAAAAATACGTCAGTGAAAAAAACGGACTGTGTGGCCACTACCTTGTCGTCAGTCAGTAAGTACGTCCGTACTGCACGGACGCACAGTCCGTAGAAAATGCGCTCATCTGACCCTAGCCTAACCCCTCTGTGGTATTGTGGAAGAGTGCAGGGGTGGACCATGTGGTCCTATATTGAAAGGTTTTTGATCTGGTAATGGACGTCAGTGCACCCAGATATTGTGCCTTTAATGCCAGGCCAGCAGGTATCATCATACAGTAACCCCTCTGTGTTATTGTGGAAGAGTGCAGGGGTGAACCTTGCGGTCCTATATTAAAAAGATATGCATCTGGTTAAGGCGTCAGTGCACCCAGATATTCTGCCTTTGGTGCAAGACTGCCAGGGCAGCAAGTATCATCATACAGTAACCCCTCTGTCGTATTGTGGAAGAATGCAGGGGTGGACCATGTGGTCCTATATTGAAAAGTTTTTGATCTGGTAATGGGCGTCAGTGCACCCAGATATTGTGCCTTTAATGCCAGGCCAGCAGGTATCATCTCACAGTAACCCCTCTGTGGTATTGTGGAAGAATGCAGGGTTGGACCCTGCGGTTCAAAAAAATAAAATGATATAAATCTGGCACAGGCGTCAGTGCAGCCAAATATTGTGCCTTTCATGGCAGCAAGTGCCTTCACACCGTAACCCTTTTGTGGTATTGTGGAAGAGTTCAGTGCTGGAGGTTTTGTGAATGCAGAAGAGGACATCCCCTATCTATTCCATTACTTCAGCATCAGGGGATTGATAGCTGCTGATCCAGGACTGATTCATTTTTATAAATGTCAGCCGGTCCACAGAGTCGGTGGACAGACGCACTCTTTTGTCTGTGACAAAACCTCCAGCGGCACTGAATGTCCTTTTCGGAAAGCACGCTAGATGAAGGGCAACCTAGTACCTGCATAGCATATTGGCTAAGTTCTGGCCAGTGATCCAATCTCAACACCCAGTAAGCCAGTGGATCATCTGCTGGAAAGGTATCCAGGTCTGCCCTTGCCCCTAGGTAGTCCTGCACCATATGGTGAAGCGCTGGCAATGGATGCCTACATTTGACGTCCTTGGGCGTCGTGGACTAAAAAAATGTAAAAAAGCATCAGTCAAGCGGCCCTGGCCGTCACCGCTATTCCTCTGATCACCCACAGCCTCAGAAGCACGTGTGTCAGCACTTGGTAATCTACCAGTGCCCGGAAAGGTGTTACACAAGTGTCGCTTTAGAGCGTCCTCAAGTTTTTCATCCTGTGCTCCCTCTGTGCGGGCAGGATGAGCTCTGCAACTTTCCCCTTGTATCGTGGATCAAGAAGGGTTGCCAACCAGTAATGAACCCTCTCCTTGATAGCACGAATCCTGGGGTCCTTTAGCAGGCTTTGCATAATTAGGGAGCCCATGCAGCGTAGGTTGGAGGTGGCATTAGCTTCCGAGTCTTCCTGGTCAATGAGGATGACCGTATCGTGCACTTCCTCCTCCCAGCCACGCACTAGCCCTTCTGTTTCTGGGCACACAAAACCCTCCCTTGAGGAATCCCCACCTTCAATGCCCCCACTACTTAAATAGTCCTCCTCCTCCTCCTCCTGTCTGATCTGAGTAGGACCCGCTGGAATGCTGTCTGCGGAAAGACTGGGGCCTTTAGAGCTAGGGAAGGCCTCCTCTTCCTCCCGCTGCTCTGCCTCTAGAGCCACATCTATAATTCCCCGCAGAGTGTGCTCCAGCAGGAACACTAAAGGAATTGTGTCACTGATGCATGCACTGTCCCTGCTCACCATCCTCGTTGCCTCCTCAAATGGTGACAGTACAGTGCATGCATCCTTGATCATCAGCCACTGCAGGGGGGGGAAACAAGTTGACCTGAACCTGTCCTTGTGCCATACTCACACAGGTACTCGTTGATGGCCCTCTGCTGCTTGTGCAGATGCTGCAGCATTGCTAATGTCGAGTTCCACCTGGTGGGCATGTCACAGATCAGACGGTTTGTGGGAAGGTGGAATTCTCTTTGAATTTCTGCCAGGCGAACACTTGCTGGGAATGACCGTCTGAAGTGGCTGCAGACTTTTCTGGCCTGGATGAGAAGTTCTGGCAGCCCTGGGTACTTGGTTAGGAAATGCTGTAGCACCAGATTTAGGACGTGTGCTAGGCATGGTACATGCGTCAATTTACTCTTGCGTAGGGCAGAGAGAAGGTTGCTGCCATTATCGCAGACGATCATTCCCAGCTCAAGCTGGCGTGGTGTTAACCATCTCTGCACCTGCCCCTGCAGAGCTGACAAAATTTCTGACCCGGTGTGGCTCCTGTCTCCTAAACAAACCAGCTCAAGCACAGTATGGCATCTTTTTGCTTGAGCCATTGAGTAGACCCTGTCAGGCGTCGGTTTAACTGCCACTTCGCCAGAGACAGAGAAGGAAGAGGAGGAGGAGGAAGAGGTGGTGGTGGTGGAGCAGACAGACCTCATACAAGCAGCTTTCTGGAGGCGTGGTGGATGAACAAGCTCCAGCACAGAGCCCCGTCTTGGATCCCTCCCAGCTGCAATCAGAGTTACCCAGTGTGCCGTGAAGGAAATGTAATGACCCTGTCCATGCTTGCTGGACCACATGTCTAAAGTGACATGCACCTTGCTGCTGACTGCCTTTCCCAATGACTGGATAACATTGTCTTCCACGTGCCGGTATAGTGCTGGAATGGCCTTGCGTGAAAAGTAATGGCGTTTTGGAACCTGCCACTGTGGTACAGCACATTCAGCAAATTCACGGAAGGGAACAGAGTCCACCAGCTGGAAAGGCAGCAGCTGCAATGCGAGTAATTTTGCTAAGCTGGCATTTAGACGCTGTGCTTGGGGATGGTTGGGACTATATTTTTTCTTTCGCTGCAGCAGCTGCGGCGACGTAATCTGACTGCGTAAATCTTCAGCTACTGGGATGATGTCACATTGTGAGGAAGGACCTGCTGGTACATCCATTACTGTAGCATCATCCCTGTCGGTGGAGGTTGTAGGCAATGACATGGCAGGACATACAGTGTGGGTAGAGACAGATGAGGAGGAGGAGGACCTACGCAAAGTTTTGCGCCAACCGGATGTGTGGCACTTGTTCATATGTCGCCTCAAGCACGTGGTACCCAAGTGTCCGGTGTTTTATCCCACGCTTCAGCCTCATCTGACATAGATTACAAATAGCAACGGTGGGGTCTGCTGCACATTTCTTAAAGAACTCCCAGACAGCAGAGTTCCTGCATGTGTTCTTTGAGACAACAGCGCTCTGCACCGGAGCAGCTCTGACATGTGATGCCTTGGACTGGCTAGTGCTATGGTTGGTCACAGAGGATGTTGTGCCTCGTGTTTGCTGTGCCTCCTCCTCCTCCTCCTCCCCCTCCTCCTCACTTGATTCCTCAGTTCGATCTGGCACCCAGGTGGAGTCAGTGACCTCATCATCAATGTCATCTTCACCCCCTATCTCCTCGCCACTGGAGCCAACTTGGCAGTATGCTGCAGCTGCTGGGGCAACATGAGTGCCAGTTATTTGTGTGTCATCACTGGCACCCCCTTCCTCTCGTTTGATTATACTCCCTTGCTCAACCTCAGAGATTGAATCAGAGCACTGTACTTGCTGCGCATCCTCAAGCAGCATGTCACTCTCATTGTAGTCAAACAATTCAGCTGACTCCTCCGTGTGTGATAGCGAGGCTACGGCAGGAGTAGCTGTGGACATGGAGGCTGCATTAGATGCTTTGGCAGCTGAGGTGGACTGTAAAGCACTAGAAGCCTGGCTGGCAGAGGACTCCGAGGATGAGGATGGCCTGGTTAGCCAATCCACCAAGTCCTCTGTATGTTGCTGCTGCTTAAGATGGCCAGCACCAGTTAGAAAGGACAAGCGTGCCCCTGCAGAGGATGCACCACGTCCACCACGACCAGAGACACAGCCTCCCGACACAGGGGCTGCTTGCCCTCTTATCTGTGTCTGGGAGCGTCTGCCTGTCCTTTTTGTTCTTTCAGACATGGTGAGTGATTTATAGATTAATATATACAGAACTCTGATTCAACTCTGGTATAAAGATTTAAAGAACTCTGGTATAACTCAGTGAGACACACTGATAGCTGGCAGCCAGTGACGAGACACAGATCACCTCAATTCACAAATGTTTTAAAGAAATTAGTGAGCCTCAAAATACAGCGTGGTACTGGATGTGTGACGAGACACAGATCACCTTAATTCACAAGTGTTTTAAAGAAATTAGTGAGCCCCAAAATACAGCGTGGTACTGGTTATGTGACGAGACACAGATCACCTTAATTCACAAATGTTTTAAAGAAATTAGTGAGCCCCAAAATACAGCGTGGTACTGGTTGTGTGACGAGACACAGATCACCTTAATTCACAAGTGTTTTAAAGAAATTAGTGAGCCCAAAATATAGCGTGGTACTGGTTGTGTGACGAGACACAGATCACCTTAATTCACAAGTGTTTTAAAGAAATGAGTGAGCCCCAAAATACTGTGTGGTACTGGATGTGTGACGAGACATAGATCACCTTAATTCACAAATGTTTTAAAGAAATTAGTGAGCCCCAAAATACTGTGTGGTACTGGTTGTGTGACAAGACACAGATCACCTTAATTCACAAATGTTTTAAAGAAATTAGTGAGCCCAAAAAAACTTGCTGGCTGTGTGACGAGACACAGAAGATCACCTCAATTCACAAATGTTTTAAATAAATTAGTGAGCCCCAAAATACTGCGTGGTACTGGATGTGTGACGAGACACAGATCACCTTAATTCACAAATGTTTTAAAGAAATTAGTGGGCCCCAAAATACAGCGTGGTACTGGTTGTGTGACGAGACACAGATCACCTTAATTCACAAATGTTTTAAAGAAATTAGCCCCAAAAAGATTTGCTGGCACAGTCACAAGACCCAGAAGATCACCTCAATTCACAAATGTTTTAAAGAAAGTTGTAAACCCCAAAAAAACTTGCTGGCACAGTGACAAGACACACATCACATAAATTCCCTGATATTTGGTAGAAATGAGACCCAAAAAGATTTGCTGGCACAGTGACAAGACCCAGAAGATCACCTCAATTCACAAATGTTTTAAAGGAAGTTGTAAACCCCAAAAAAACTTGCTGGCACAGTGACAAGACACACATCACCTAAATTCCCTGATATTTGGTAGAAATGAGACCCAAAAAGACTTGCTGGCACAGTGACAAGACCCAGAAAATCACCTCAATTCACAAATGTTTTAAAGAAAGTTGTAAACCCCAAAAAAACTTGCTGGCACAGTGACAAGACACACATCACCTAAATGCCCTGATATTTGGTAGAAATGAGACCCAAAAAGACTTGCTGGCACAGTGACAAGACCCAGAAAATCACCTCAATTCACAAATGTTTTAAAGAAAGTTGTAAACCCCAAAAAAACTTGCTGGCACAGTGACAAGACACACATCACCTAAATTCCCTGATATTTGGTAGAAATGAGACCCCCCCAGACCCCCCCAGTAGCGTGGCAGACCGGCAGTAACAACACACAACTATCTCCTTTGAAATCTCCTCTGAAATGCGTGCAGAATCGGTGCGTGGAAACGTTATATAGTGTGCTGCGGGACTTAGCTCTGTGAACCCATGATTGGCCAAAATTTGCCCAATCAGGACTCTGAGCTTTGATTGGCATAGTGTTGAACCAGTCTTGCACCAGACCTGTGGTCAGGTGCAAGGCTGTAGCCAATTACGAGCTTCAGGCCAGTGGGAAAATGCATTGTGGTCCATTGTGGTCGAACATGCGGCGAACACCCGGAAATGTTCGGTGTTCGCAATCCACTCGAACAGGCTAAGTTCGGGTCGAACCCCGAACCGTCTGAACCCGAACAGCTCATCCCTAATGTGCGGTGTGTGTATAAGACAAATCTATTTCTAAAAACTGTGAATTCTTAGCTCATGGGGTTTAAAGTCTGGCTTAAAAATATGCAATTTGTACAGTTAATTTTGTATTGCTTGCATTTTTTCCATCATGGACGTAAATAGGGGGCCACATGTATGAGTTTCGTCTAAGGCCTCACAAAGTCTAGAGTCGCCTATGTCAGAAGTGTCATGCCTCTTCAGGCTCGTATCTCCATACCTGGTGGCTCTGTGCCCCCCTCTGGCTACCCTTTGTGAAAACTTCTCAGTATTTATTAATATAGTTTTAGACTCACATATCCAACCTACTCCTGAGATTTCTCTACTGCAGATTTTCACAGACTCCATTTCTACATATAAAACCAAAATGCTGTCACACATTCTCACGGTAACATAACGCCTTATCACTGAAAGATGGAAATCTTCCACTCCCAATGATTCTTGAAGTCAAAGATAAATTGGGAGACATTAGGTCCTTAGAGCTATTGGACTGTCAGATGAAGGGGTCGCCTCCACTACTATAGACCACTGGTTCATCTTGGATACATTATATTGACAGGGCGAGATTCCACAGTGTTGCCTTTCACACTGTATGTTATCCCTGTACGCTTATATTGGTATTACTACTGTTTGATTTTTAAATATGCTGCCCGATGCGTGGTAACATGTAGTCATTGTTTACCCCTCCCTTCTTTCCTTCCCTTTTTATTTGTAATGCTTCATTTATGATTTTGGAAAATCACAGCAAGTCAGACAAAAAAACAGTCGCGCAGGACCGGCATGCAAAGTCTCGGCAATACGGAGCGAAATAAAAAACAATAAGTGAGAGAATGTCATCAAACACATAGGGCCAATGGTTATGGAAAACATAGCAGAAAAACAAAAAGGAAAAAAACAAAGGTAAAACACCAACAGGGTACACATCAGATAGGCTGGCAGAAAATCTAGATTCAAAAAGAGGGGTGGGGGGATGGGAATGGCAAAAGGCCCATGTCGTGACTTTCCTGGCACACTCTCGGGAGTCCAGGGGACAGGGGAAGGCCATGGAAGGCATAATGTCACGAGGCAGGGGCAGACGGGACCAGGTATCGCAGGCAGAGCCATGGTGGCTGCCACAGTACCACACACCGAAGGAACCCCCCCGAAGTGCCAAAAAAGGGGGGAGTCAAAAAGGCCCACTGCATCAACTGAAGTGTAAAAAAAAAGTAAACTAAAAAACAAACACAGGCAATGAGAAGCCAAAAAAAGTCCTCAGAAAAACAAAAATGTCCTCAGAAAGTGTCCCAAAAGTTCAGAAACATAAAACAAAAAAAACAAGGAGAGAAAGACAAAAAATAAGTGGGGGTACATTTTCAACAGTTTCTTTGTGGGGGGGTACGGCTCTCTCGGTCAGGTAAGAAGGATAATAAAGAGAGCTCAAGCTCCTCAGTCACGATGCCAGGACAACTCAAATACGAAGGCCCTCAGACATGCGCGGGGAACAATCCAGTGCAATTGGATGCCAGTGTGGCACTCTGTGTATTAAATCGGTATTAAACTCATTGCACCCCAAAAGAGTACTGTAAATAGGACTAAGTAGAAAGCATTTTGTTTTGTTATTATTGAAATTTACCAGAACATAGTTCTGTTGCTGCTGTTCTGACCTCCTACCAGCGGGTGTCACTGCTGTGTCCTCAGCCACAGAAACTGTACTTAATACCATGTGGTTGTCTCAGTGATTCAGTAATCCTGAAGTTACCACTGGATGCAGTTAAGAGAGAGTGTGCACAGTGCATCCAGAGTAAAAACAGAATCTTTTATCTGTTTCAGGTAGGCAGAAAAGTATCTAAAGTCTAACAGTTAATGAGAAAGGTTATTAGAGATTTTATGTAAATAGGAGTTTGGTCAGACAGACCCCTGCAGACTAATTGCTGTGACAGGCCTGGTGTAATATGCATTGTAAACTGCAGTAGCTGTATTA
Organism: Leptobrachium leishanense; assembly: GCA_009667805.1. Lineage (NCBI taxonomy): Eukaryota > Metazoa > Chordata > Amphibia > Anura > Megophryidae > Leptobrachium > Leptobrachium leishanense. The sequence continues at coordinate 44,430,525 of CM019072.1, forward strand.
ATGTCTGTATAGTTGTTCTCTCCTTTAACATGGAGAATGTCATTTAACAGAATGAAGGAAGCATCAGTGTTTTATGCTGTTAAATCGGTCTGGTTACACAGGTTGCTAAATGGATTTACTGCAGCCACGTGTTGTAATCAACATGGCTGAATTAGGAAAGCATGCTAGTATAGTAACAGAAGCCTTATGTACGAGTAACTCCAGTTCACAGAATCAGTTTTAAGTAGGTTTTATTTCTGAGAAGATGTGCAAAATGTTATTACTTGTGTATGATATTTGTTCTGTGCAATCTCCAACAGAGATTGAAAGTGAAACCAGATTATATTTTGTTGCTAGGTAGATTTGTTTAATTCTAGATATGTTTGTACCAATTGTTATTTAAGATAGACTATATAATAGATTAGGATTTTATGTTATATAGATTGAGTAATCCTGAAGTTACCACTGGATGCAGTTAAGAGAGAGTGTGCACAGTGCATCCAGAGTAAAAACAGAATCTTTTATCTGTTTCAGGTGAACTCATAAAATAAATGTGTTGTACCAGAACAAGCTCCGTCTCTTATTCTAAAGAGTGCAACACCAGCACCACTCCATCAGCCCGGCCAGTGTAGACCGTGACGTCCGGTCCTCCGCCATCGCCAGGTATGCGCCGTTATCTGTACCACAGATGGCAGAACTGACAACCACTCCTCCGGCACCTCACTGATCGGCTTAGGGCAACCAGCACTATCACAGCCACCTGGCCAGAGAATTCCCCTTAAGGCCAGCCACCTGAGCAGTGGCGTCACAAGGTGGGGGTGCAGCCTAAAATTTATTAGGGTGTCACCCTAGGGGTGCAGCCCGCACCGGTTGACACCACTCCTAGGGTGACACCCTAACAATTTTTTTTTTAAATTATTATTACAAAGTATTTTACCAGGAAGGATACATTGAGATTTCTCTCATTTTCAAGTATGTCCTGAGTAGGCAAGGCCTAGGCCGACACTTGCCAGGGGGCGGCAAAAAAAGCCCCACCACTAAAGGGGTTATTCACAGAGCTTCAAAATGACACCAGAATTCGGTGTTCTGTTGTTCCTTGCACTTCGGGAATCAAATTTCCCCACCCTGCGGTGAATTCACCATTCACCGCAGGATCCCCGAAGTGCAGGGTATCAGCCACCGAATGCTGCCGCCGCCAACAACCCAGACAGCCACCGCACACATGCCAGACAGCTACCAAACACAGCTGACGAGCCGCCGGACACAGCGCTGACCAGCCGCAGTAAAAAGCCGACAAGCCGATGTACAGGATATAATTTTTTTTTTTAAAAAAAACGTTTGAAATTGTCAAAATTGAAACGCTGTTTTCAAAAGAACTACTGAACGAAAATGCCTGGAATTAACATATAAGGTCCTATGAATGATAATAAAAAGGTCTGTTACAGAAAAAAGAAAAGAAAAAAGATACTAAAAAAATCTATAAATAAACTTTTTACTGCAGATTAAAATAATAAACGGTTTATTAGACATTGAATAAAAACAGGAATATTTTTAAACAATGGGGTTCGCCTGTATAAACCTGCCAAATGAAACCACCGAACAGCAGGTCATTTCACTGCTGTTCATTGTTCTCTGAATAGATTAACCATTACTTCTCTTTGGGGACTTTCAATGCCTTCGAACAGGCACCATACTTGCTGGCAGTTCAACAAACATTTGTGTGTGAGCATATCACAGAGCTCCACAGCAATAAACCTCACAGTAATGTGCGCTGTGTATGTGCGTATCAAAAAATTCACAGCAATAAAACTCAGTAATGTGTGTGTGAGCATATCACAGAACTCCACAGCAATAAACCTCACAGTAATGTGCGCTGTGTATGAGCACTCAGTGTTATATGGGAGTACTGCTTTATGAGTAAGAGTAGTTTAAAAAAAAAAGTAAAACTTGGGAGGGTGACACCATGAGTTACTGCACCGGGTGACACCAACCCTAGCAATGCCACTGTACCCAAGAAGCGCCCTCCGGGGTCCGCAGCGCTAGGTATGTCCGTCCTGGAAAGCCGTACTGGAGGCTCTGCCCACCACATCTCCCGCAGCTCCTCCAGGAGGAGCCTCAGGTCTCCCTAGTAGCAGGCCGGTCGTTGCGATCCAGGAACGGCCACCTATCCTTGTCCTCCTCCAGGGCCAGCACTGTAGCCCCTGGATCAGAAGCCCGGACATCCGAGCATCGCAGGCCCTGCCGCTCCTCAGCCGGGTCACTGCCATTGGAAGTGACACCGGTAAGGGATGGGGCCCCCCCCATCAGCACCGCTGCGACACAGCTGTATCCCTCCGACCGGAACAGGACCTGAGGAGCAAATATAATATGGCCTAGCTAGGTCTCAAGAAGAACAGGCCTCGTGTAGTAGGTAAGATGGCCGCCACCGATCCACTGTAGTCGAAATGGCTCTGGCTTTGCAAGCCGCAGAGCTTCGCACCGACAGAAAAAGCAGCTCAGCAGGGTGCCGGAAGAGTCACTTAGCTGCAGAGCCGAGGTGAGGGACGAAAATCATTACAAAAGTGGAGAAATCCCCAAAAGTTTGCTATGCTAGATAGAGCTCCTGCAGCCTGCGTCCTCTCAACTTGGCAGCCGGCCACAGCCTTCCTTCCCTTTTTGCCTCTGTACCCCTTCCCTGCTATTCTTACTTTTTTTACAAAATGAATAAAATTATTTAATTGGAAAAAAGTAGTTTTCAACACAGAACTGGCAGCTAAAACTAGCTCAAAGCCCAACATTCGTCTGGCCCACCACCCTTCCATAACCCCTGAACACCTCTACGATAACAAACACCTCAACAAACAAGGGGTGAGTCACCTGGCAAGAGAATTTAAAGACATTGTACTGAACAGAACCCATATCCCCGAACCTGGCACAAACCAAACCCAAACTAACACAACAACAACCACCACAACAAGACGACCTCAAACCGCACCAAGACAAGAACACCACATTTAAACCAAGAACAGGACAACACAGATGGCAGGAATGGTGGAAACCACCCGCCCCAAGATGGACATCAAGACCTCCACAGAACAGAGACTTGGAGGAGATACGGACCCTCCTCGGCACACTATACAACAAATTAATGTGAATTGATCTCATAATGAACTACAACGACAACCATCCACAACCTGGCTGTCCCATGTAATTTTGCTCATTACAAGGTATAACAACTATAATGACATCACTAACAATCAGTAGCTTCAAACATAGACTGCACAACGTGGACATACAAATCCTGCTGGAAACATGGAGCCGGGCACAGGATGACCCACAAACACCTGTTGGCTACAGAGAATTTTCCGTGCCCGCCCAGAAGGATAAAAGCATCAAACAGGGTCGCCATTCAGGAGGAATATTAATCTGGTATAAGGAGAAGCTACACGAGAACATCAAAGCAATCAAGAAAGGAGAGAGCCACATCTGGATAAAAATAAGTAGCTCAATCCTCACCTCTCAGTCAGACATCTTCCTATGTGCAGTGTACATTGCATGACCAGAGTCTCCATACTCCAAAACAGACACCTATGAGGTTGTACAGAGTGAGGCCACCCACTTCCAGTCCCTAGGACACGTGCTTCTCTATGGAGACTTCAACGCCAGGACAGGAAGAGAAAAGGACTGTGTGACCTCAGATGGGAACACATTCATTTTGGGAGCCGCAAACTACTGTCAGGAGTCAATACAGGTGCAAAGAAACAGCTATGACAATACAACCAACAAGAGTGGAAGAAAATTGCTGAATTTGTGTCGGAGTCTCGGGCTCTACATCCTTAATGGCCGCACCAAGGGAGACTCTCTGGGAAGGTATACCTTAAGCTCCCATGTAGGAAACAGTGTGGTAGACTATGAAATCACAGATATGAACACCACTCACATCAAAGCCTTCACCGTCACCCCACAAACACACCTGTCAGACCACAGCCAACTACGGCTTTATATTAAATCCTCAAACAAACCATCCTCAAAACCCCATCACAGCGGACTGTACAACCTCCCACCATCATTCAAATGGACTAGACACTCTACCATAGCCTACAGAGAGGTCATCAACAGACCCGACATCAAAGATTAGCTAACAGACTTTCAAAACCATACCTATGTACTAAGTCCCCAGGGGGGAACCGAGCAGCAAAGGACCTCCACAGCATACTACACACCATCGCAGAGACCTCCAACATTAAAAAAGTCAACTTCAAGAAATCATCCAATAAACAACCCAATAAATGGTTTGACAAAGAATGCAGAACACTAAGAAACAACCTACGTACAGTCTCAAATAAAAAACACAGAGACCCCGACAACATCGACCTGAGGATCACTCATGGTGTCCTGCAGAAAAACTATAAACAAATCCTCAAAAAGAAACAAGAAAACTTCATCTCCCAAAACCTTCAACAACTGGAAGAGGCTCTTCAGGAAAACTCTTTCTGGGAAACCTGGAGTCAAATCGCCTCAGGATCCAAGAAAAACCACCTCCACATCCAAAATGGCAACATCTGGCTCAACTACTTCAAGAGCCTGTACAAAGACATTCCCAAAGAGGAGCTAACTGGGGAACAGGAACACATCGTCAGAAGACTACTTGAACTGGAGGAAAAAAATCAAGGATTTCCAAAACCCGTTAGATACACCCATTACACCCCAAGAATTAGCAGAAAAAATTCAAGATCTGCGAAGTAAAAAAGCCAGCGGGATGGATGGAATTCTTCCAGAGATGATTAAACACACGGCTCTCCAGAAGTACACGCCGCAATATGTAAAGTTTTCAACCTGCTCCTGAGTGTTGGATTCTACACTCAAGTATGGAACCAAGGTCTCATAACACCCATCCATAAGAGTGGAGACCAATATGATCCAGCCAACTACAGAGGGATATGTGTCAGCAGCACACTGGGAAAACTGTTCAATAGCATCCAGAACAAAAGAATCCTCAGCTTCCTGACACAGCATAACGTCCTCAACAGAAGCCAAGCGGGATTCATGCCAAACCATCGCACTACAGATCACATCTACACCCTGCACAGTCGTATCAAGGACCATGTCCACAATACAAAACATGGGAAAATATTTGCCTGCTTTGTGGACTTTAACCCTTTCGCTGCTGAGGCGTTTCACGCCTCTGTGCTGAGGTCATATTTACTGGTTTTGCTCATCATGTTTAAACGTGTTTTGAAGGCTTATTTTAGTATATGACCCAGACATATTATATATCGTTCTTTCCGTCAGACTCGGTAGATTCATAATATGTCATTATTATATGTATACGTTATGTCATGTCTGTATATTATAACAAAAAAATGCAATAAAATATGTATTTTCAATAATTTACAACGTGTAAAGTGTTTTTTTTCACATTTTAACATGCGAGCAATTGTGGTTATATTTTGTATGGGGTGCGCTTGTTAAAAAAATTAGAGATGGGGTCTCGTTACATTTTTTTTTGGGGAAAATTACACGATTTTTAACAAACGCACCGCATACAAAAATCGTTAGTGCAGCATCATTGTTCACATTATAATTGAAATGGGAACAATATTGCTGCATTAACGAACCAAAAAAAAGAAAAAAAAATGTTTATTTTTTTTATAATTTTCTTTTTAAATATATTTTTATTTTTATTTTTAATTTTTTTTTTTAAAAAAAAAATTTTTCACTGTAGTGTTTGGTATCGTTGGAACGGCCATGCTCTGGCCGATCCAACCATACCAAACTTTAACCCCTAGCTGCCACGGATCGGGAGATAGGGAGTTCAATGGAACTCCCTATCTCCACCGTTGGTGGCAGTTAGGGGTTAACTCTAGGACTGGCGTCATCGTGCTACGCACGATGACGCCAGTCCTCAGGGAGTTCCCGGAGGCTTGGCCGACATCCAAGATGTCGGCCAGCTCCAGGAAAGGATCGTGAACCGGCGCTTTTCAGCGCCGATTCGCGATCCAGCTCCCCAGGGGTTAATGCCAGGCACCATTTGGAAGGCAGGCTGTGCCCTTCCAAATGGTGCCTGGGTTAACCCCCGCAACGCCTCCGATCGGGAGGGAGAGAGGTCCGAAGGACCTCCCCCCTCCCTTTCAGGCGCCTCCTCCGCACATGCGGGGGGGCGCCTGAATTAGGTGTCATCGCGCTGCCGCGATGACACCTAATTTCAGCGGCTGCGGTTCCGGATGCTGGGCTGACATCGAGGATGTCAGCCCGCACCGGGGGGGCCAGCGATCGGCCGGAACCCGGCCGAACGCTGACCCCAAAGGGTGGACGCGCTCAGCGCGTCCTCCACATACCAGCAGACATGCGGAGGACGCGCTCAGCGCGTCCTCCGCATCGAAGTGGTTAAGAAGGCCTTTGACTCAGTGTGGCACCCAGGCCTGTTCCTCAAACTACTGGAGAGTGGAATAGGAGGGAAAACATATGACATCATCAAGAGCTCATATAATGAGAACTTCTGCAACATAAAGGTGAATGGGAAGAGAACAGAGTACTTCCGGCAGCCTCGTGGAGTCAGACAAGGGGTTTGGCATGAACCCCGCTTGGCTTCTGTTGAGGACGTTATGCTGTGTCAGGAAGCTGAGGATTCTTTTGTTCTGGATGCTATTGAACAGTTTTCCCAGTGTGCTGCTGACACATATCCCTCTGTAGTTGGCCGGATCATATTGGTCTCCACTCTTATGTATGGGTGTTATGAGGCCTTGGTTCCATACTTGAGGGTAGAATCCAACGCTCAGGAGCAGGTTGAAAACTTTACATATTGCGGCGTGTACTTCTGGAGATATATAGAGTATAAAGAAGAGTGAAAGTATATGATCCTAAAAATAGAAACTACTGCAGTTCACAGCACTCTCCACCACATCGTGCTAATACAGTAAATATAAAACGAAAAAAAGAACTGCAGTAAACAATACAACCTTTAAAAATGGTCGATAACTTTGATTGACAGCCAGTTGTAGAGTACCAGTAGCTCGAAGCATAAACAAACTGTCATAGCATAACACTGTATGAAAATTAAATTATTGTAAAAACCAACAAAAAAGCCACTCACAAAATAAGTGGCACACGTTACAAAAAGTGTGCACATAAGCGTATTAAGAACAATCTCGTCCATATAGTCACCACCACTGGGATGTATGGTCCTCGAGCAGGAGAATCCTGGCCAGGGTAAACTCCAAGATAGCCAATGAAGCTATCCAGTGGAAGCAGGTTCTCGCGGACCAGAGCTGATTTGTGTTCTATTGACTTTACCGTCCCCCCGCCGGCTTGCTGTTCGTGTATTACAGAGGAGCTTTTACTTCCGGTCGACTGACCTGTTGGTCCGCGAGAACCTGCTTCCACTGGATAGCTTCATTGGCTATCTTGGAGTTTACCCTGGCCAGGATTCTCCTGCTCGAGGACCATACATCCCGGTGGTGGTGACTATATGGACGAGATTGTTCTTAATACGCTTATGTGCACACTTTTTGTAACGTGTGCCACTTATTTTGTGAGTGGCTTTTATGTTGGTTTTTACAATAATTAAATTTTCATATAGTGTTATGCTATGACAGTTTGTTTATGCTTCTAGCTACTGGTACTCTACAACTGGCTATCAATCAAAGTTATCGACCATTTTTAAAGGTTGTATTGTTTACTGCAGTTCTTTTTTTCGTTTTATGTGTACTTCTGGAGAGCCGTGTTTAATCATCTCTGGAAAAATTCCATCCATCCCGCTGGCTTTTTTACTTCGCAGATCTTGAATTTTTTCTGCTAATTCTTGGGGTGTAATGGGTGTATCTAACGGGTTTTGGAAATCCTTGATTTTTTTCCTCCAGTTCAAGTAGTCTTCTGATGATGTGTTCCTTTTCCCCAGTTAGCTCCTCTTTGGGAATGTCTTTGTACAGGCTCTTGAAGTAGTTGAGCCAGATGTTGCCATTTTGGATGTGGAGGTGGTTTTTCTTGGATCCTGAGGCGATTTGACTCCAGGTTTCCCAGAAAGAGTTTTCCTGAAGAGCCTCTTCCAGTTGTTGAAGGTTTTGGGAGATGAAGTTTTCTTTTTGAGGATTTGTTTATAGTTTTTCTGCAGGACACCATGAGTGATCCTCAGGTCGATGTTGTCGGGGTCTCTGTGTTTTTTATTTGAGACTGTTCGTAGGTTGTTTCTTAGTGTTCTGCATGCTTTGTCAAACCATTTATTGGGTTGTTTATTGGATGATTTCTTGAAGTTGACTTTTTTAATGTTGGAGGTCTCTGCGATGCTGTGTAGTATGCTGTAGAGGTCCTTTGCTGCTCGGTTCACCCCCTGGGGACTTAGTACATAGGTATGGTTTTGAAAGTCTGTTAGCTGATCTTTGATGTCGGGTCTGTTGATGACCTCTCTGTAGGGTATTGTAGAGTGTCTAGTCCATTTGAATGATGGTGGGAGGATGTACAGTCCATTCTGATGGGGTTTTGAGGATGGTTTGCTTGAGGATTTATTATAAAGCAGTAGTTGGCTGTGGTCTGACAGGTGTGTTTGTGGGGTGACGGTGAAGGCCTTGATGTGAGTGGAGTTCATATCTGTGATTGCATAGTCTACCACACTGTTTCCTACATGGGAGCTTAATTTATACCTTCCTAGAGAGTCTCCCTTGGTGCGGCCATTAAGGATGTAGAGCCCGAGACTCCGACACAAATTCAGCAATTTTCTTCCACTCTTGTTGGTTGTATTGTCATAGCTGTTTCTTTGCACCTGTATTGACTCCTGACAGTAGTTTGCGGCTCCCAAAATGTATGTGTTCCCATCTGAGGTCACATAGTCCTTTTCTCTTCCTGTCCTGGCGTTGAGGTCTCCATAGAGAAGCACGTGTCCTAGGTACTGGAAGTGGGTGGCCTCACTCTGTACAACCTCATAGGTGTCTGTTTCGGTAAATGGAGACTCTGGTGGTGCAATGTAAGCTGCACATAGGAAGATGTCTGACTGAGAGGTGAGGATGGAGCTACTTATTTTTATCCAGATGTGGCTCTCTCCTTTCTTTACCCTCCAAATGGGCATTTTATTTGCCTCATTAATAATACTCTGTGTATATAGTTTTTTCCCTATATATGGGATTGTCTGCATATTGTAATGATTATAAACATTTATGTTTGCCGTCCGGCATCCCACCAATTTAAAATGTCACCAGCCACCACTGACTGCTTTATATATGAGCTTTGCATCTTACTATTACAGATGGAAAGAGAGACTTGAAGCTAGCAAGTGGTGCTTTTTATTCTTTGGATAAACATTTACTTGTCTCGCAAAGTAAGCCTTTGTGAAAAACAGAGAAGTGACTAATTAAGAATGACTAATTGGTTACTGATATATATTTTCCTATGATTGTTAACCCCTTCACTGCAGGGCCGTTTCACCCCTGTGTGCTTAGCTACATAGGGTCATGTTTTGTTGTAGGTCCCAGACAAATGATATATCTTTCATTTTATTGGACATAGTAATGATACATTTTCAATAGGCTATCAGGGTTATTCGCCAACATTTCTGTGCTCTCCCGTTCACAGAGCCGTAACTAGCTCCTTTTGCACTTGAGGCAAGAACAGAAAATTGTGCCTCCCTCACAATATGTGTGAGGTAAGCGGGGATGTTGCTCCCCACCCCTCATTTTACTGCACACTGCCGGATCCTCCTTCACGTTGTACTTTCCCATCTTCGGAGCACAGCGTAAGGAGAATGCACAGCGTGAAGAGAAAGGTTTATTAATAAAAGGAAAAGGATTTTAAAACAAGTGGCCGAGGACTCGAGATTTTTTTCACTCTCTTCCCCGGCTATAGCAGCTGCGGGTAGGGCCGGATTAAGAGTATCATGGGCCTGGTGCTGAGGATTTCGGTGGAACTTTTTATAGATACTGAGGCAACAATCGGTCTGTGCTGCTTTCTCGTATAGATAGTCGGGTAGTGCACTGTGCATATGTCACGCTATGTCAACGTCAGAGCGACTGGGCAACCAGCAATAGATGCTGGTGGGACATGCTATGCTATCCCTTGGCATTTAGACCCTCCCGCCACGGGGATGGCACAGCACGGGGTGTGTATAAGGGTATCACAGAGCTCCACAGCAATAAACATCATGGAAATGGGCAGTGTGTATGAGCATACACAGGATCCACAGCATTTTTTAAATTGATTTCTTTTAAATATTTACTCTCCTCTATTATGCTTGTGGCCTCCAGCTGGTGCTGTGTGTGATGGGGCAGGGGCAGGCAGGTGGCTAGCCGGTGACATTCGGCCGGTTGCTGAACTGTACCCCCTCGGCTTGGGTGTGGATTGTATTGATCCAGACAGTGTTGTATGGCCATGACTGCCAGGCAGCTTCTGAACGTGTCACATTATACTTGCCTGCGCAGCTCTCACTCTCCGCCATGTTCATGTCATCTCATGTGGCCGAGAGTGAGAGCTGTGTGGCTGCGTAAAAAATGACGCAGTCAGAAGTTGCCTGACAGCTGGTGATTTTGACGAAACACATCTGAAAAACCGCCGAATCGGAAAACCACAGCAAAACTGTTGAATCGTTCCAAAAAACTGCTGAAAAACCGTCAAATGCATCTGACGATCCTCCGAAACAGACTGCCAAATCGATCCGAAAAAAGCCAATAACCTGCCGAGCAGCCTACGGAAAAAGACAACAAGCTGACGAACAGCCTACGGAAAAAGCCAACAAGCCGACAAACGGGGGTAAAGAAAACCCACAACACCGCAACTTTTAAAAAGCGTTTTAGAACAAAAAAAACTACTGTATAAAAATGTCTGAAAATATTTAAGGTCATATGAATAATCATCAAGGTCTGTTACAGAACAAAACAAAATGACAAAGTAAAATAAAAATAAAAAAATTCACCAGAAAAATTCTGAAAAATGCCTAAACAAATCTTACAATATAAATAAATAAGGAGACTTTTTGCTGCAAATGAAAAGAATAAATGGTTGAATAAATATTTAAGAAAAACGGGGAATTCTTGTAACATTGAAACCTATGGGATTCGTCTGTTTCAACCTGTGGAATGAAACCACATTGGTCATTTCAATGTCATTTCAGGGCTGTTCGGTGTTCTTTGAATAGATTAACATTACTTCTCTATGAGTATTTCAATGCCGCCGAAGATCCCCCTATTTCACTGGCAATTCGCCAATATTTTTTTTTTCTTTTTGAGAAAGGATTTTACCAGGAAGGATACATTGAGATTTCTCTTGTTTTTAAGTATGTCCTGGGTGGCGAGTATGTACCGTTAGGTGTCTTGCCCAAGGACACTTACTGGACAGGTGCTCTTGCCGGGATCGAACCTGTGTCTCCACAGTCTCTCTCCACAGTTGTAGAGCAGTGATGTTACTGCCAGTTTTTTTGAATACAGCCAGTGTTTTTGAATAGCCGAATGGCCAAGAAATTGCAACATAAGGGAAAATTCACTGTTCGGTGCAATTTCGTGGCCAATTCGGTGCTCTTTGAATAACCCCGTTAGTGTACAGTTGCAAGAAAAAGTATGTGAACCCTTTGGGATTATGTGGAGTTTTGCATGAATTGGTCATAAAATGTGCTCTGATCTTCATCTAAGTCACAACAATTTGAAAAACACAGTCTGCTTAAAATAATACAACACAAACATTATATGTTTTCATGTTTTTATTGAACAGAACATGTAAACATTCACAGTGCAGGGTGGAAAAAGTATGTGAACCTTGGACTTAATAACTGGTTGACCCTCCTTTGGCAGCAATAATCTCAACAAACGTTCCTGTAGTTGCAGATCAGACCTGCACAACGATCTGGAGTAAATTTTGGACCACTCCTCTTCACAAACTGTTCAGTGTAGCAATATTCTTGGGATGTCTGGTGTGAATCGCTCTCTAAGCTCATGCCACAGCAATTCAATCGGTTGAGGTCAGGACTCTGACTGGGCCACTCCAGAAGGCGTATTTTGTTTTGTTGAAGCCATTCTTTTGTTGAATTACTTGTATGCTTTGGTCATTGTCCTGTTGCATTCACCATCCTCTGCAGAGCTTCAGTTGGCGGACAGATGGTCTTATTTTTCCTGCAAAATGTCTTGATAACTCTGGAATTCATTTTTCCATCAATGACAACAATCCGTCCAGGCCCTGAGGCAGCAAAGCAGCCCCAATCCATAATGCTCACTCCACCATGTTTTACAGTGCGGATGAGGTTTTGATGTTGGTGTGCTGTGCCTTTTTTTCTCCACACATAGTGTTGTGTGTATTTTCCACACAACTCAATTTTTGTTTCATCTGTCCACAGAATATTTTGTCAGTAGTGCTGTGGAACATCCAGGTGCTCTTTTGCAAACTTCAAACATGCTGCAATATTCTTTGGACAGCAATAGCTTCTCCGTGGTGTCCTCCCATGTACTCCATTCTTGTTTAATGTTTTCCTATTGTAAATGTGTCAACAAAAATGTTAGCATGTGCCGGAGATTTCTGTAAGTCTTTAGCTGACACTCTAGATTCTGTCTTTACCTCATTAAGCATTCTGCGCTGTGCTCTTGCAATCATCTTTACAGGACGACCCGCTAGGGAAGAGTAGCAACAGTGCTGAACTTTCTCCATTTGTAGAAACAGTCTTCTTACCGTGGACACATGAACATCAAGGCTTTTGAGTACTTTGTAACCCTTTCCAGCTCATGCAAGTCAACAATTCTTGATCGTAGGTCTTCTGAGAGCTCTTTTCTGCGGGGCATGTGTTACACAGGCAGTGCTTCTCGAAACCGAGTAACCCAAAACTGGTGTGTGTTTTTAAAAGGCAAGGAAACAGCTTTCAGCAACACATCCAATAATATTGTAGCGCCGATGGACTACATCTCCCGGCATGCCTAGCGCCGGGAGATGCAGGAAGTGTGCAAGGAAAGCCCCAACGGCAGGCGCAAGGAGCCGGCTCGCGAAGAGAAAGCCGTTTTTTTGGCGGGAGTTTTTGAAAATAAACGGACAAGGAGGGAGGGAGCCGGGAAGAGAGGAGAGAAGCACGCAGAGGAGGGGAGAAGAGGAAAACGGGGAAAAGCGGAGGACGCGGACCGGGGACCCGGCCACGGACACCGAAACGGCTGTGAGGCTGCACAGTCCGAAGATCGGAAGGCTACAAGCCGGAGGGACCAGCACGAAGCACAGGGTGCGGACGCGCGCCTGGAGAGAGAGCCGGATCACCGTCTGAGGAGCCAGAGGACCGACTCAGAGGCTGGAAAGGCTGACTGGGGAGGCTGGGACCCGTGTCGCCCGAGCGTCTGGAAGGGTGAGAGGCCTGCATAGGCCACACGCGAGTACATCACCGCACTTCCGTTACGGCATAGACGCAGTACACCCAGCTGCATAGCCCACAGCGCAGTACAACCTGCACGCACATACTGCAAGACCATATGCGTACAACCGCATACTGCCACCAGCATAGGCCACAGCGCAGTACAACCGCACTGCTGCATAGACCGTAGCGCAGTACAAACCCACAACCCGAAAACTGCATAGACCACAGCGCAGTACAACCTGCAAATGCTACATACTGCATAGACCATAGTGCAGTACGATACCGCATCTCTGCCACCACTGCATAGACCATAGCGGGGTACAACACCGCATTTTCTGCAACAAGGGCCCCAACGGTTGGGACTTACATTTCTTTTGAAGAGATCTCTAGTGACCGAGACTGTTTTTTTCAAGATTGTGCACGAAGAGTATTTTGATTTTTTTTCTTTTTTCCCCCTGATATATTTATATTTTTGCTGGCCAGCGCGACCGCTACACTCACATGCACACCTACACTTTGGGGTGTTTGGGGAGGGTTATTCGGGGTTGGGATTAATGGATACGGTGAGGAAGAGTTACATTCCTATGTTATCTATATGTATATGTGTATATGTTAGAGAGGAACATTGCTATTTAGCTTTCTACTCGGGATCGAGGGAGTATTTGTTAAAGTTGTGTTATATGTACTGTATTATTATTATCCCCCCTTGCATTATTGTCCCACCCCTGTATGTGCATTTTATTTACCCTGCCTTTTTCCCCGTTCACTGGGAACAGTAAACGCACCAAATCTTTAACCCCATCCACCTGTGTCGCGTCCGTTATTTCTCTTGCCATGGGGAGACGAGCCCAAATTGTTTTAATATTTTAAGCGGCTCCTTCGGGGGTGAGCGCTACACGTGGGGGCTCGAGCCGGGATTCGTCTCTAAAAATACCGTTCTTTTTGGCGAGAGAAAAATGGACGCGGACACTGCCGCTGGATGGTGTAGACAGCGAGATAGCGAGTTGGCCTCAAGTGTTGTGTTAGAGATTCCCACAGGCACATGGGAACAGGAAAGAATTTGTCAAGCTATACGAGCGTTGGCGCAGACGCACCGAGGAGGAATAAAAGACGTGAGGAGATACCAAGACGTTGCACAGACGCACGTATTATTTGAGTGGAGGGGAGGTATCCCAGACTGTTTCCAAAAAGAGAGCATAACCATAGCGGAAGGAATGGAAGCCAAAATATACAGACCCAGAGTGCCGAAACTAGAGTACGCGGAAGCAGGAACACCGGGACAGATGGCCGTCATAGGGCCAGAGTTTGTCAGAGCCATCGGTGAATTACTAGAAAAAAGCCGAAGAAACGACCCCCCACCGGTTAATTTTAATTACAGGCGTCTGAGAATTTTTTCAGGAAACACCCCAACACCGGCAGGAGAGGAAACCTATGACGAATGGGTGGAGCAGGCGACGCAAGCCATGGATGAATGGGATATCCCAGAGTCCCAAAGGAAACAAAGACTAACGGAAAGTCTGAGAGGACCCGCGTCCGAGGCCGTCAGAAATTTAAAGGCAAGTCAACGGGATTGCACGGCTTTAGATTATCTGAATATCCTGCAGGAGGTGTTTGGGCAGACCGAGAAAGTAGCAGAATTATTTTTTTTTATGAACACACCTACCAACAGAAAGGAGAAAAATGACCGAGTACATGGGGCGGTTGGACCGAATTTTACACCGCATATTACTGAAGAAAGGAGTTGATCCAGAGAAGATTGATGGAATCCGCATGCAGCAAGTTTTAAGGGGCGCTCAACCTTTAGATCCAGTGATGCTTAAGTTAAGGGCAAAAGGAAACAACCAAGAACTAAAGTATCTGGAACTAATCCGAACGGTCCGAGAGGAGGAAGCACTATTGGAAGAGAAGTCGTCGAAAAGTGGAGTAAAGGTGCACACCCAACAGGCACGGCCCAGGGAGTGCACGCTATGGGATGAAGAATCCAGCGACACTTACGGCTCCGAGATAGAAGGACGGGACCCCTCTCCGACCCCCCGAGCGATGGAGGTTATCACTAGCGAACCTTTTCCCCGGCAGCATACGGACCTGAAAAAGGCCATCCAACAAATACAAGAAACTCAAACAAGAATGCAGCAGACTCAGTCAGAATGGAGTCAAGTCTTGTTAAAGGTGATTGAAACCCAAGCAGCATTACAGAAGGCCTTCATGGAAAAAGGCACCGGAAACGCGACCATGGCGTCCGGTCAGACCCCCGTCAAAATTCACCGGGACCAATCCGTCGGCAGAGTTGGCGGGGAGGAAGTGTTTCAGGTGTGGCGAGATGGGTCACTTTCGGGCACAGTGCCAGAAGCCAAAGACAGAAACCTCCCCCGAAACAGAACTAGCTCAGATCATAAAGAAGCTGTTCTCCGCCACGTCGGCGGGAAACGCCATGGGGCCCCAGTAGAGGAGCAGCTGGGGCGCCCCGAAGACACCGAGAGCTCCAGGACCGTCACGTGGGTAGACAGGACAAGTGAAACGAGCAACCCCGCGATCACTGAGCTTGTCGGGACGGACCCCGCGGTCCCCCCGGAACCAGAAGCCCCTCAGAAGAAGGAAAGAACCCGCTCAAAGGCGAACCGAAGTCGTAAGAAAATAAGAGTGAAAAGGACGGGACCGAAACCCTGCTCTACGTCAGCAGAAATCCCGAAGCACCTAATAGGGCCTTCCCCCGTAGTTCCGATCAGAGTCGAGGGAATCTATACAAAGGCCTTGCTGGACTCTGGGGCACAGGTGACCCTTCTATACCGCGACTTTTATGAGAAGCACCTGAAGCACTTGCCCCTGAAAGCTTTGAAGGATCTGGAGATATGGGGCATTGGGACGGAAAGTCTCCCGTACGACGGGTATCTGCAGGTGAAGCTAGACCTGGGACCCGAAGTCACCGGACAGCCCAGAAGTTGCGAGGCTTTGGCCATTGTGTGTCCTCGGCCTACAGGAGACCATCGAGGATCCATGATCGTGGGGACGAACACGGACCTGGTGCGGCGCCTTCTAACTCCTTTGACTCTGGAAGAAGGTCCCATTGGGGAATTACACCCCCTGTTGCGTCCCGTCTACAATAAGATGATTGAAGAACAGCAAGCACCGACCGAAGTAGGGCGTGTGTGGAGGCTGAGAGGGCCTCGGAAGGTTTTGCAAGTCGGAGAAGTAGCCCGCCTGCAGGTATCCGTCCGAACGAATGGACTGCCGACGGGGCCGTACGTCTTGCTGGAAACTGATCCTATCAAAGGGGGTGAAGTGGGCTTGGAAATAGTCCCCGAGGTAATACCCACGAAGATGTTGCAGCAAACTAGCGGAAGGGTCTCCGTTGATGTGTGCAATGTATCAACCTCACCGGTCGTCCTGAAGGCTCGGACACCCATTGGACAGGTGGCGTCCGCCAAGCCTCTGCTCCCTAACCCGTCTGGGGGGAGTGAAGGGGGACAGGACATCCCGGAAGAAAACTTTTTCCCGAAGAACGCTCCATCTCCGAAGAGTGGAAGAGGCGCCTTCAGGCTCAAGTGCTGAAGTGGAAGGAGTTATTTTCCAGGGATGAGTTCGACGTGGGGTTGGCAAAGAGCACCGAACACCGTATCCGATTGCATGAAGACAAGCCGTTCCGGGAGAGGTCCAGGCGAGTCCCGCTGGGGGACTTGGACGACTTGAGGGAGCAGCTGAACGAACTGCAACGGACAAAGGTGATCAAAGAGTCCAGAAGTCCCTACGCCTCGCCGATCGTGCTGGTCCGAAAGAAGAACGGCTCCATCCGGCTGTGTATCGACTACCGTACCCTAAACCAGCGAACCATCCCAGACCAGTACGCCACCCCTCGAATAGAGGACGCCTTACAGTGCCTGTCAGGGGCGAAGTGGTTCAGCGTGCTGGACCTTCGGAGTGGCTACCACCAAATACCCATGCACCCAGATGACAGAGAGAAAACGGCATTCATATGCCCGCTGGGGTTCTTCGAATTCAATCGGATGCCCCAGGGCCTCACTGGGGCACCCGCTACCTTCCAGCGATTGATGGAGAAGACCGTGGGAGATATGAACTTGATAGAGGTACTTGTGTACCTGGATGATATCATTGTTTTCGGAAAAACCCTGGAGGAACACGAACAGAGACTGGAGAAAGTACTGAAGAGACTCCATGAAGAGGGGTTGAAGCTGTCGCTGGAAAAGTGTCAGTTCTGCCTACCCTCGGTGACTTACTTGGGACACGTAGTCTCGGCGGAGGGCGTTTCCACGGATCCACGGAAGTTGGAGGCGGTGACGTCATGGCCTAGACCGCGGACGGTCACGGAAGTAAGGTCATTTCTCTGGGTTCTGTTCATACTACAGAAGGTTCGTGGAGGGGTTCGCCAAAAATTTCGAAACCACTGAACGAACTTCTACAGAACAAAGAGACACAAGTGGAATCGAAGGCTCCGAGTCAGGGGACGCCGGCCTTCGGGCAGAGGAAGGCTAAAGAGTCAGTGCAAGAGGAGTGGACTGAAGGATGTGAAGATTCCTTCCGAAAGTTAAAAGAGAGTCTGACCAGAGCGCCTGTTCTAGCGTACGCAGATCCAAAAAAGCCGTACGAGTTACACGTGGACGCCAGCAGAGAGGGTTTGGGAGGGGTCCTGTACCAAGAGCATGACGATCTGCTGCGGCCCGTAGCCTACGTGAGCCGGAGTCTCACACCATCGGAACGAAACTACCCAACTCACAAGCTGGAGTTCCTAGCGTTGAAGTGGGCCGTGGTGGACAAACTCAAGGACTATTTATATGGAGCTGAGTTTGTAATAAAGACCGACAATAACCCACTGACATACATCCTCACCACGGCAAAGTTAGATGCAACCGGACATCGGTGGCTGGCTGCGTTATCCGGATTCCAGTTCAGCCTGAAGTACCGACCGGGAGTGAACAACAGGGACGCAGACGCTCTGTCTCAGAGACCCCATCATACAGAATGGACTCAGCTGACTCCAGACGGGGTGCAGGCCGTGTGTCGAGGGGTCGAACGGGGAGGGGGCGTAGCCGGAGCCGAGGCAATCGGAATCAGGGCTGGGGCTGTTCCCGAACTCTACTGCAACCTCACCCAACTCAAGGACACGGATTTACCGGCACTCTCAAGGAAAGACTTACGAGGCGACCAAGCCGAAGATCCCCTCATCGCTTTAGTTGGGAAAGCCTTGAAAGAAGACAAGCGGGAACTTTTGCAGACGAGTCGTCTGGAAGGGGCCCAACTGGCTTACAGAGAGTGGGAAAGATTGACTATACAAGAGGGGGTGGTATACCGTAGAGTACCGTCTTCTGATCACGAGGAAGTCACGCAACTGTTCCTCCCTGAGAAGCACCGGGAAAAGGTGTTGGAGTCACTGCATGACAATCACGGCATTTGGGTGTGGAGAAAACCTTCAAGTTAGTGCGAGACCGCTTCTACTGGCCGGGAATGAAGGCTGAAGTGGAGGGGTATTGTCGTTCGTGCCTCAGATGTATCCAACGGAAGACCCTGCCCGCCCGAGCCGCGCCTATGGGACACCTACAGAGCCAAGGCCCCATGGACTTGGTGTGTATAGACTTTCTATGCCTAGAGCCCGATACAAGTGGCCAGGGAAACATCCTGGTAGTAACCGACCATTTTACGCGTTACGCCCAAGCCTTCCCCACCAAGGATCAACGCGCTCACACGGTGGCGAAGGTGTTGATGGAAAAATTTTTTGTCCATTACGGTCTGCCGAAGAGGATCCATTCCGACCAGGGTCGGGATTTCGAGGGAAAACTAGTGGGACAGCTACTACACTCACTTGGCATTAGACATGTGCATTCGTTTTAGTACTAAAACGATTTAGTCCGAATTTTGGGATAATTTAGTTTTAGTATGACTCAAGAGAAACGAAACTGCTCAGTACAAAAAACGAAAGAAACTAAAATAAAATGCACTACATTTTAGTTTCAGTCCTTTTTGTGATATTACATTGATGAGTGAAGGAGACCAGAAATGAAGATCGCAACATCGCAACATCCGAAGTTCTGCACCCTCCACATGCCAATGCAGTAGGATGTTCTATACAGAGAGTGGCATTAATTAATGCAGGAGTATGTTCTATACATTATACAGAGAGGGGTATTAATGCAGGAGGATGTTATATACATTATACAGAGAAAGGTATAAATTGAGGAGAATGTTCTATACAGAGAGGGACATTAATTAATGCAGGAGTATGTTCTATACATTATACAGAGAGGGGTATTAATGCAGGAGGATGTTATATACATTATACAGAGAAAGGTATAAATTGAGGAGAATGTTCTATACAGAGAGGGACATTAATGCAGGAGGATGTTATCTACATTATACAAAGAGGGGTATTAATTAATGCAGGAGGATGTTCTAAACACTATACAGAGAGGAGCCTTTTTTTTTTAGCCCTTAAATCCAGTGGCTGTGAGCGCTGAGATCGGCTGCTTGTTACATTATATCTCAGTACAATGTATCAGGCTCAGTTGTTACAGTAACTGACTGTAACAGCGCTCAGAGTTTCAGTAAAACAAGGAAATAATATTGTTCTAACCTCTTACATATAAAAATATTATTTACTAGTTTTACTGAAACTCTGAGCGCTGTGATGAGGCAGCAGTCAGTTACTGTAACAGCTTTGCCTGACACGGGGCAGTATTACAATGTTGGTGCTAACTTAACCTGTTGTAAACTGAAAACCTCCATAGGCTATAATGGCTCTGGGAAGGTTACAACAGCTCTGGTTAAGTTAGCACCAACTATGTAATATGGCCCACATTGTGCTGAGAGTGAGAGATACTGTAACAAGCAGCGATCTCAGCCCTCTGAGGAGCCACTGCAATAGTAATTGTATCCACTGGTTTTCGGATGAACGAAATTAGTTTTCATACTAAAGAACTGAAAACGAATTTCTTTAGCAACTAAATAAATTGCATTTTAGTACTAATCCATTAGTTCAAAACGAAATTTTGTGCTGTGCACATGTCTACTTGGCATCCAGAAGACTCGAACAACCCCGTACCACCCGCAAGGTGACGCCTTACCCGAGAGATTCAATCGGACATTGCTAAACATGTTAGGGACACTGTCCGTCCGAGAGAAGCAGAGTTGGAGCCGACAAGTAGCCACACTGGTGCACGCCTATAACAGCACCAAGAACGACTCCACAGGGTACTCGCCTTACCGGTTAATGTTCGGAAGAGAGGCTCGGCTGCCGGTTGACCTGGCGTTTGGGGTAGCGCCCGACGGAACGTCTGGAAGTTCACACAAAGGATATGTGGATCGACTTCGGAAGAACTTGGCCTCCGCGTTCGAGCATGCCCGTCAGACTTCAGGAAGTAGGGAACTGCGGAACAAGAAAAACTACGACCTGCGGGTCCGACTGCATGATCTACAGCCCGGCGATCGGGTTTTGTTAAAGAATCTGGGCGTGGCTGCCCGACACAAGTTGGCCGACCGATGGAGCTCGCAAATTTACCTAATCTGCAAGCAGCTGCCGGGACTGCCGGTCTACCAGATCCGACCCGAGGGTCGAGCAGGCCCGCTTAAGAATTGGCAGGAATCACCTGTTACCACTGGGAGAAGCAGTGAGGATCCCAATCGGGGAGCAAGCCCTCGCACCGGGTCTCCCTGGGCCCTGTCCAGCTCCCCGCACCAGGTCTCAGCAGGCCCGGGGAGGGGACGCCGGCGAAGACGACAGCGATGAGGGGAGTCTCTGCTTGAGTGGATATGGCCGTCGAGTTCGTTGGCGACTGAGGATTCAACATCTTCGCTCACGATATCGAAGACCGCAGAGGTCCCGAACTGGGACGAAACCCCTCCACCTACCCTGCCTTTGGGGACCCTACCTCCCCACCACTGGCCTTCGCAGGCCTGGGAGGTAGGCACAGGCGAAGGGGACAGTGGAGGAGGGAGTGGCCGTCAGGCTCAAGGGCTGTCGCAGGAGCCGGACGGGACTCGTTGGGTTTGGGGAACTCGGGAGAGCAACTTGCGGCCTGAAGCTCCCGAGTTCCGCCTGGAAGACACCCATGTCGAGGTGGACTCCCCTGAAGAAGAAGACGTTCGATCGGAACATGACTCCATGCCCTCACTGGAAGGGTCCTACGAGGATGAAGAGGAAGTGACAACGTGTGGGGATCAACCAGGTGAATTTCACGAAGTGGGAAGAGAGGACACTTTTGAGTCTGTTGAAGGTCTGCTCAATGGAGGATCGACAGAGCCAGGAGGCTCCATCGAGGGGGTCGGTACTCCCCGTCTGTTGAGGGTCTGTCCGACAGGAGATCAACGGAGCCTAGAGGCTCCACCAGGGGAGAAGAAACCCTCACGCCTAGTGAGGGCCTACCCGACCAAGAGCTAGTCATGCCAAAACGCTCTGTTCGGCCTCCAAGAAGGCTCACCTACGACTCATCAGGACGCTGTACGGAAGAGGCTGTGACCACCGTGACAAGAGTGCCCAAAGTGTCCGCTATGTTAGTAGAGGCCATAGAATTGTTAGAACGTTTGGAGAAAGTATATGTAAAGTTGGGTTATGTCAAGGAGGGAAGTGTAACTAGCACACATGTACGCACTCATACACACGCTGCACCTCCTTGGAGAGACCCAAGGATTCTAGAGGGGGGAGAGTGTAGCGCCGATGGACTACATCTCCCAGCATGCCTAGCGCCGGGAGATGCAGGAAGTGTGCAAGGAAAGCCCCAACGGCGGGCGCAAGGAGCCGGCTCGCGAAGAGAAAGCCGTTTTTTTTGGCGGGAGTTTTTGAAAATAAACGGACAAGGAGGGAGGGAGCCGGGAAGAGAGGAGAGAAGCACGCAGAGGAGGGGAGAAGAGGAAAACGGGGAAAAGCGGAGGACGGGGACCGGGGACCCGGCCACGGACACCGAAACGGCTGTGAGGCTGCACAGTCCGAAGATCGGAAGGCTACAAGCCGGAGGGACCAGCACGAAGCACAGGGTGCGGACGCGCGCCTGGGAGAGAGAGCCGGATCACCGTCTGAGGAGCCAGAGGACCGACTCAGAGGCTGGAAAGGCTGACTGGGGAGGCTGGGACCCGTGTCGCCCGAGCGTCTGGAAGGGTGAGAGGCCTGCATAGGCCACAGCGCAGTACATCACCGCACTTCCGTTACTGCATAGACCGTAGCGCAGTACAAACCCACAAACCCCGAAAACTGCATAGACCACAGCGCAGTACAACCTGCAAATGCTACATACTGCATAGACCATAGTGCAGTACGATACCGCATCTCTGCCACCACTGCATAGGCCACAGCGCAGTACATCACCGCACTTCCGTTACTGCATAGACCGTAGCGCAGTACAAACCCACAAACCCAGAAAACTGCATAGACCACAGCGCAGTACAACCTGCAAATGCTACATACTGCATAGACCATAGTGCAGTACGATACCGCATCTCTGCCACCACTGCATAGACCATAGCGGGGTACAACACCGCATTTTCTGCAACAAGGGCCCCAACGGTTGGGACTTACATTTCTTTTGAAGAGATCTCTAGTGACCGAGACTGTTTTTTTCAAGATTGTGCACGAAGAGTATTTTGATTTTTTTTTCTTTTTTCCCCCTGATATATTTATATTTTTGCTGGCCAGCGCGACCGCTACACTCACATGCACACCTACACTTTGGGGTGTTTGGGGAGGGTTATTCGGGGTTGGGATTAATGGATACGGTGAGGAAGAGTTACATTCCTATGTTATCTATATGTATATGTGTATGTTAGAGAGGAACATTGCTATTTAGCTTTCTACTCGGGATCGAGGGAGTATTTGTTAAAGTTGTGTTATATGTACTGTATTATTATTTATCCCCCTTGCATTATTGTCCCACCCCTGTATGTGCATTTTATTTACCCTGCCTTTTTCCCCGTTCACTGGGAACAGTAAACGCACCAAATCTTTAACCCCATCCACCTGTGTCGCGTCCGTTATTTCTCTTGCCATGGGGAGACGAGCCCAAATTGTTTTAATATTTTAAGCGGCTCCTTCGGGGGTGAGCGCTACAATATCACACTGATTGGACTCAAGGTTGGCTCACTCCTGGCTCCAATTAGCTCTCGGAGAAGTCATTAGGCTAGGGGTTCACATACTTTTCCACCCTGCACTGTGAATGTTTACATGTTATGTTCAATAAACACATGAAAATATATAATGTTTGTGTTGTATTATTTTAAGCAGACTGTGTTTTTTCAAATTGTTGTGACTTAGATGAAGATCAGAGAACATTTTATGACCAATTCCTGCAAAACTCCACGTAATCCCAAAGGGTTCACATACTTTTTCTTGCAACTATATATGTCAGGTCATGTCAGAATGCTATAACAAAAAAATGGCAAAAATGTGTATATTTCCATTTAGATTTAAATCATTTACAGCATGTACAATTATTTTTCCACATTTTATGGTTATATATTCTATGGGTAGTCTTTTAAAAAAAAATCATAAATGGAGTACCTGTTGCAATTTTTCTAAGGAAATGCTAGACAAAATTTGAAAAACTACTATTTTCTCTTATTATTTTTGAAACATACAGGTGAAACTCGAAAAATTAGAATATCGTGCAAAAGTTCATTTATTTCAGTAATGCAACTTAAAAGGTGAAATTAATATAAGAGATTCATACATGCTCATTATATGCAAAGCAAGATAGTTCAAGCCGTGATTTGTCATTATTGTGATGATTATGGCTTACAGCTCATGAAAATCCCAAATCAACAATCTCAGAAAATTAGAATATTACATGCAATCAATAAAACAAGGAATGTACATAGAACAATATCGGACCTCTGAAAAGTATAAGCATGCATATGTACTCAGTACTTGGTTTGGGCCCCTTTTGCAGCAATTACTGCCTCAATGCGGCGTGGCATGGGCGATATAAGCCTGTGGCACTGC
The DNA here is from genome assembly GCA_009667805.1 of Leptobrachium leishanense. Classification (NCBI taxonomy): domain Eukaryota; kingdom Metazoa; phylum Chordata; class Amphibia; order Anura; family Megophryidae; genus Leptobrachium; species Leptobrachium leishanense. The sequence continues at coordinate 44,454,713 of CM019072.1, forward strand.
TGAGGTGTTATGGAAGACCAGGATGCTTCAATAGTGGCCTTCAGCTCTTCTGCATTGTTCGGTCTCATGTCTCTCATCTTTCTCTTGGCAATGCCCCATAGATTCTCTATGGGGTTCAGGTCAGGCGAGTTAGCTTGCCAATCAAGCACAGTAATCCCACGTTCTTTGAACCAGGTTTTGGTGCTTTTGGCAGTGTGGGCAGGTGCCAAGTCCTGCTGGAAAATGAAGTCAGCATCCCCATAAAGCTCATCTGTGGAAGGAAGCATGAAGTGCTCCCAAATCTCCTTGTAGATGGCTCGTTGACCCTGGACTTAATGAAGCACAGCGGACCAACACCAGCAAATGACATGGTTCCCCAAATCAACACAGACTGTGGAAACTTCACACTGGACTTCAAGCATCTTGCAGTGTGTGCCTCTCCATTCTTCCTCCATACTCTGGGTCCTTGGTTTCCAAATGAGATGCAAAAGTTGCTCTTATCAGAAAAGAGGACTTTGGACCACTGAGCAACAGACCAGGTCTGTTTTTCTTTAGCCCAGGTAAGACTCTTCTGAGGTTGTTTGTTGTTCAGGAGCGGCTTGACAAGAGGAATATGACATTTGAAGCCCATGTCCAGGATCCATCTGTGTGTGGTGGCTCTTGATGCACTGACTCCAGCCTCAGTCCACTCCTTGTGAAAGCCCCCAACACTTTTGACTGGCCTTTTCCTGACAATCCTCTCCAGGCTGCCGTCATCCCTGCTGCTTGTGCACCTTTTTCTTCCACACTTTTACCTTCCACATAACTTTCTATTAATGTGCTTTGATACTGCACTTTGGGAACATCCAACTTCTTTTGCAATTACCTTTTGAGGCTTTGCCTCCTTATGGAGGGTGTCAATGATGGTTTTCTGCACAACTGTCAGGTCAGCAGTCTTTCCCATGATTGTGATTCCTACTGAACCAGACTGAGAGACCATGTAAAGGCTCAGGAACCCTTTGCAGGAGTTATGGCTTAATTAACTGATTGGAGTGGGACACTTTGAGCCTAGAATATTGCACCTTTTCACATTATTCTAATTTTCTGAGATTGTGGATCTGGGTTTTCATGAGCTGTAAGCCATAATCATCACAATTAAGACAAATCACGGCTTGAACTATCTCATATATTAGTTTCACCTTTTAAGTTGCATTACTGAAATAAATGAACTTTTGCACAATATTCTAATATTTCGAGTTTCACCTGTACAGGGTTATTCAAAGAGATCCGAATTGTGGCTGAAAGGTAGCCGAACAGTGAAATTCAGCATACGGTTACCTTTCCTGGCCATTCGGCTATTCAGAGAGCAAGCAATTCGCCAAATGCTGGCGAATTGCCTACACATACGGTGCCTGTTCGTTGCCTGTTCGAGGGCAGTGAATTCCCCATAGAGAAGCAATGCTTTGTCTATTCAGAGAACAAAAACCAGCAGTGAAAAGTTGCCGAATTGCCCTGCTGTTCGGTGTTTTCATTCAACAGGTTTATTCAGGCGAATCCCATGGGATTCAATGTTAAAAATATTCCCGTTTTAATTCAATATCTAATAATCCGCTGATTATAATATTCTGCAGGAAAAAGTATCTTTATGTATAGATTTTTTTAGGATCTTTTAGGAGGCATTTTTCAGGATTTTTTTGGTGAAAATATTTTTTTGTTTTTTTTTAAATTGTTCTTTATCTTTTCTGTAACAGCCCTTTTATTATCATTCATTGGATCTTATATGTAAATTTCAGACATTTTCATTCTGTAGTTTCTTTGCAAACAGCATTTCACTTTTCAAACATTCAAGCGTACTGTTTTTTTTCTCACTCCATTCGTCTGCCGTGTTGGCTTTTTCTGGCGGCTGCTCTGCGCTGTGATCGGCAGCTGCTCGGGTTTCTCCGGCGTGTTCAGCAGGGTTAATCCAGATGTTTTTGTGGGTTTCGGTGTGTGTTCGCTGGGTTTTGCGGTGAGTGTTCGGCAGGTTTGCGGCAGCTTTTCCCCGCACTACGACAGTCCTGTGGTGCTTGCTGAATACACCGCAGGTTCGCTAAAATGGGATCGCCAAATCGCACCGAATTGAAGAGAACGACAAGTCACCGAACGTGCGGTGACTTTTCGATTCTCTTTGAATAACCCCGATAATACAAAAAATACAAGACTATGTACAATATACTGAACTTGCTCCCCACATGGGAAATCAGAAACTGAGTAATGACAATGACATAGCTCACTTTATATATGATACCTGAAAACTATATATGTATATATACATATAAAGTATATTTACACACACATTTTTTATGGTTACATTTCACACAGTCAGTGGTTCTCAACCTGTGGACCCTCAGGACCCACAATTGTCCTTGGTCATTCAGTCGTGACCCAAAAATAATTGAATTTCTGAAACATTATAATTTATTCCACAAAACAACGAGTGCAATATTCTACAATGTATGTACTTTTAAAACAATTTTGTAAACAAACGGGGATTCTTTCCAAAATGGATAGTGCAGTAATCACAGCTCTAGTGATAACGAAAGTGCTGTTGAGGCAAAAACCCAATAAAATAAACTGTAATTGAAACACATGAAATTATTTAGAACTAATGGGAAAACTGGGGATGCTTCTTGCTCTTAATAAGTGTGTCAAAGTCTGGAGTGATAGTAGACAAAGCAACTCTAATTTAAATCACTACTGAATGAATAATAAATTATAAATCAACTTAACAAACTCACCTGCTCCATGCTCCCGCACCGTCCATCTCTGCCGCTGAGTGCATTATTTCTTCACAGCAGCGGCAGCCTGCCCTCCTTGAGCCTACACACGCTTTATCGCGTAAGATAAAGCTGGCCAAGAGATTGAGAAGTCTGCAGCACGCATCTGGTGAAGCTTACTTCCTAAACCTACGCTCTTCAGTGCCTCAGAGAGGCAGTGAGAGCAATGGAATAGCTTGGACCAATGGGAAAGCACTCGAAAAACGCCTCCATGGCTGGCCTCCCATGCATTGATTGTCACACAGTCAGTGGGCGAGGGGCTGTGCTCGGGGTGTGCCCTTAGTGTGACTAAGTTCGCTCACCACCAGTCACTACATTGAAAAGAAAATCACGTGGCCTCCTTCACAGGGCACGCAGCGGCTGGCTCCACACCCTCTGTTGTGGGTGTTATTCTCTTCTGCCGCTGCGTGCACTATGGCATCACGTGAAGGGGCAGTGCCAATGCAGCGTGCTGTGCTCCTGTTTAGAATGTGGGTAGAATGTGGGGGCCCCCCGGATGATGATCTTAATTCTGGATGCCGGAGCTGAGGGAAACTGGCGGGGCGCACTAAACCAGCCAATACATGCCAAATCTGGGCCCTACCAACCAGTGGGCCCTCGGGCAGTGCCCGAGTGTCTGACGGGTCAGTCCACCTGTGGCGCTAGCATGTACAGTATAGTAAGCTTATATGATGGCAGCGGGGGTTGTCCATGGTTTCCGTGGGCCCAAGGGGCAGCTGCTTTGGGCCCCTCAACAAAAACTGGGCCTGGGGTAACTGCCCCTTTTGCGCTGCATTAAAGACGGTCCTGCTTAAGAACACACCACAAGTGGTCTGTTCGATGGAGACTTTCCTGAACATCTCCCTTAAGTAGTAGAATACAGGGATGAGAGGGAAAACACCTGTGGCTACGTGTAAGTCAGGGTGGTGCTCAAGCTCCGGACTGGGAAATCCAGGATATGCTGCCACAGTTCAAGCCACAGCTGAGTCTGTTCTTGCACAGGTTTTCCTTGGAACCGGATCCCTGCTGAATGCCTGACTACTCTTGTGGTGGCCATGTTTCTTTTATTGGCATGTCCCGACAGCCAACAGAAACCCGATGTGCAGCGCCGGACAGACGCTGGATGCGCGCGCATCCAGGAGAGGATGTAGGCCCAAGCCAAGCTGGGGACTTCATCCTACAGGCCCAGGCGAGCCGGGGACTCGCCTAAGCCTGGAGGCCGGCCGAGCAGCCTGCGACAGCCGGAGGACAGTCACCGCTGGAGCTCCGGGCCAATGTAGGAGGATGTTGCCTACACATACTCCCCTACATTGGCCCTGAGCTCCAGCGGTGACTGTCCTCCAGCCGAGCAGGCTGCTCGGCCAGCATCCAGGCTCAGACGAGCCCCCGGCTTGGCTTGGGCCTACAGGCCCAGCCGAGCTGGGGACTCTCCTAAGCCTGGAGGCCGGCTGAGCAGCCTGCGACAGCCGGAGGACAGTCACCGCTGGAGCTCAGGGCCGAAGTTGCCTACACATACTCACCTACATTGGCCCTGAGCTCCAGCAGTGACTGTCCTCCGGCTGTCGCAGACTGCCTCGGCCAGCCTCCAGGCTTTGACCCTGGGTCAAAGGCTTTTGTGACGTCATACCGGCGACCAACGGAGAGAGGACACTGGAAGTGGGACTGCCATTGCTGGAGGAGCTAAGGGCCGATGTAGGTGAGTATGTGTGGAATCGGTGGAGGACTCGAGGCCGATGTAGGTGAGTATGTGCTCTCCACACCCACCCTGCTTGCTCGGCCGGTATCCAAGCTTAGGCGAGTCCCCGGCTTGGCTTCGGCCTAGAGGCCCAGCCGAGCCGGGGACTCGCCTGAGCATGGAGGCCGTCCGAGTTGCCTGCTCGGCCGGCCTCCATGGTCAGGCGAGCCCCTGGCTCGGCTGGGCCTCTAGGCCCAAGCCAAGCCGGGGGCTCGCCTGAGCCAGGATGCCGGCCATACACACACACACACATATACGGTTGTTACAGGGTGTGTATGTGTGTATATATATATATATATATATACAGTTGTGTTCAAAATTATTCAACCCCCAATGCTGTAAAGGGTTTTAGGGAATTTAGTGTACATTTGTAATTCTATTCAGAATGAAATCCTACAAGGACTTTTTAAAGAACCATATGCAACTAAAATGACATCAATTGGTTTTGTAATACAGTAGTAAATGTGTCTTTTGTGAATTCTTCATTGACACAATTATTCAACCCCTTAAAGACTACCACTCTGAAGAACAGAGGTTCATTCAAGTGTTTTCAATCAGGTATTGAAAACACCTGTGGATGTCACGGAGCAGCAATAAAGCATAATAAGCACCAATTAGGCGGCTTTAAAATGACTGTGATACTCAGCTCCTTCTAGACTGGTGTGGTTACAAACATGGTGAAGTCAAGAGAATGGTCCAGGAAGACAAGAGAAGAGGTGATTACTCTTCACAGGAAGGGCAATGGCTATAAGAAGATTGCAAAGATGTTAAACATACCAGAGAGACCATAGGAAGCATCATTCGCAAATTCAAGGCAAAGGGCACTGTTGAAACGCTACCTGGTCGTGGCAGAAAGAAGATGCTGACTTCGACTGCTGTGCGCTACCTGAAGCGTAGAGTGGAGAAAAGTCCCCGTGTGACTGCTGAGGAACTGAGAAAAGATTTGTCAGATGTGGGTACTGAAGTTTCAGCTCAGACAATACGGCGCACACTGCGTAATGAAGGCCTCCATGCCAGAACTCCCAGGCGCACCCCCTTGCTGTCTCCAAAGAATAAGAAGAGTCGACTGCAGTATGCCAAAAGTCATGTGGACAAACCACAGAAGTTTTGGGATAGTGTTCTGTGGACTGATGAAACTAAATTAGAACTGTTTGGGCCATGGATCAACGCTATGTTTGGAGGAGGAAGAACAAGGCCTATGAAGAAAAGAACACCTTGCCTACTGTGAAGCATGGCGGGGGGTCAATCATGCTTTGGTGCTGTTTTGCTTCTGCAAGTACAGGGAAACTTCAGCGTGTGCAAGGTACCATGAATTCTCTTCAGTACCAGGAGATATTGGATGACAATGTGATGCAGTCCGTCACAAACCTGAGGCTTGGGAGACGTTGGACCTTTCAACAGGACAATGATCCCAAGCATACCTCCAAGTCCACTAGAGCATGGTTGCAGATTAAAGGCTGGAACATTTTGGAGTGGCCATCGCAGTCACCTGACTTAAATCCGATTGAGAACCTCTGGTGGGACTTAAAGAAAGCAGTTGCAGTGCGCAAGCCTAGAATGTGACTGAACTGGAGGCTTTTGCCCATGATGAATGGGCGAAGATACCCGTAGATCGCTGCAAGACACTTGTGTCAAGCTATGCTTCACGTTTAAAAGCTGTTATAACTGTAAAAGGATGTTGTACTAAGTACTAAGATTGAATGTCACTTGGGGGTTGAATAAAACTGATAATGATGTGAGCACAGAAAAGACATTTGTGGTTATTTCATTATAAATGTTATGTTATACTTGTCTGACCTACACGTGCCTCTTTGATTTAATTGTAAGCAAGATGACTGAATGATCAAAATCAATGTCAAACTGGCCAAAACACTCAATTTCAGGGGGGGTTGAATAATTTTGAACACAACTGTATATATATATATCCACATGGGGTTACAGGGTGTGTATTATATATATATATATATATTATACACCCACATGGGGTTACAGGGTATATATTATATATATATATATATTATACACCCACATGGGGTTACAGGGTATATATATATATATATATATATATATACACCCACATGGGGTTACAGGGTATATATATATATACATATATACACCCACATGGGGTTACAGGGTGTATATATATACATATATATATACCCACAATGGGGTTACAGGGTGTATATATATATATATATATATACCACACATGGGTTACAGGGTGTGTGTGTGTGTATATATATATATATATACCCACATGGGGTTACAAGGTGTATATATATATATATATATATATATATATACCACCCACCCACATGGGGTTACAGGGTGTGTGTGTATATATATATATATATACATACACCCACATGAGGTTACAGGGTGTGTGTGTATGTATGTACTGTATATATATATATATAAATCTCCTGTAACATATATATATATATAGGACTGCCCTTAGGGCAGGCTTTATACCTAGTTTATAAATAAATTGAATAGAACTGGTCCTATAACCGACCCCTGAAGGACAGCATTTATCACTGATGTCCATCTTGAAAATTTACCATTTATGACCACTCTCTGTACCCTATCTTTTAGCCAGTGTTCTATCCAAGAACAAGTATTTTCATATAGACCAATTTTTCTTAATTTAAATAGTAACCTTGTGTGTGTTGAAAGCTTTGGCAAAATCCAAGTAAATCACATCCACTGTGACCCCCTGATCTATACTTTTACTTACTTCCTCATAGAACGTAATTAGGTTAGTCTGACATGATCTGTGTTTCATAAAACCATGCTGATTTTTGCTATTTACATTATAACTATCAATAAATTCTTGAATAGTATCCCCTAGTAACCCCTCAAATAATTTCCCAGCCAGATGTTAGGCTTCCAGGTCTATAATTCCCAGGCATACAGTTTGAACCTTTCTTGAATATAGGGACTTCATCAGCTTTTCTCCAATCCTCTGGTACAATTCCTGAAAGAAAAGCATCTTGAAAGATTAAGAACAGAGGTTTACACATTTCAACACATAGCTCCCTCAGTACTCATGGGTGATTTCCATCGGGACCTGGAGCTTTGTTCACGTTCACTTTGTTTAGTTGCTGCAACACCTTTTCTTGAGTCAACCAATCACATTTTATTAGTACGTTTTTATCAATGAATTGCATGTCTTCTGTTATAGGTTTCTCTTGTTATAGGTTTCTCTTTGATAAATACTGAATAAAAATAGTCATTCAAAATTTCTGCCTTATATCGATCTTCAATTAATAATACTCCCGATTCAGAGTTTAGTGAATCTACATTTTCACTCTTGGGTTTTTTAGACTTTATGTACCTAAACAATCTTTTAGGATTGGTCTTGCTCTCTTTGACTATTTCTTCGTCATTTTCTAGTTTAGCCCATCTAATCACTTTTTTACATGCTTTATTGGCTGCCTTATATGCTTTAAAGGATGCCTCAGATTTAAAAGCTTTAAATGCCTTCTTTTTATTTTTCATTTCCTTGGTTACCTTCCTACTGAGCCACATTGGTTTCAGTCTGTTTCTTTTATATGTATTAATTTTATATTGGGACATGTACTTTTCTAGTGTCAGTTTAAAGATATTCCACTTATCCTCTGTGTTTTTCCCATGAAAGAGTTTCTGCCAGTCAATGACATTGAGAGCTTCCTTTATTTTAATAAAGTTGACCTTTTAAAAATTGTACATTTTAGCCTTCCCCTATGAATGTGCTTTTTTGAGTTTATTTAAAAAAACACCATATTATGGTCACTGTTTCCCAACTGCTCCCTTACTTGAATATTTGAGAAAAGATCCGCATTGTTTGATATAACCATATTCCGACAGCTATCCTTTCTAGATGCTGCTTCTACCAGCTGTCTCATGAAGGTATCATTTAACAGGTGCAGAAACCGTATATTCCCTTCGCTGAATTACTAGTCCCACTATCCCAATTAATGTCCGGGTAACTAAAATCTCCAATAAATAAAGTGCTACCTAGATGTGCAGCCTTCCTGATTTGCTCTAACAACTGTTCTTCCTCATCATTATTAGGGATAAGCCGAACACCCCCGTGTTCGGTTCGCATTCGAACAATTTCAAAAGTTTGAGTTCGGACGCGAACACGATTCGAACTCAATGCAAGTCAATGGGACTCGAACATTCAATTTTTAGAGTGCCCTCCAAGAGGGCATATATGCAAGATATTTGCCATAAAAGGTGTATGGGGGTCCGGGTAGTGCCCTGGGGGACAGGAAACCAAAAAAAACATTTTTCAAGGAACAGTGATTTTTCGATGACATAAAGGTTAAGAATAAAAACGAAAAATTCCTTCAAATATCGTGCTTAGAAGGTCCCCATAACCTGCCCGTGAAGTGGCGGATTTGTAGGATGTATAGAAACATTTAAAAAAAAAAAAAATTTCAAATGACGGTAAATGGTTTTCCTTTAATCTATTCATAAACAACTGCTTGGGGCGGCAGCCTGTATGAAAAGAGGAGACGTTTTAGGACACGCAGAACAAGTTTAGTGATTTTTTGGCTAAATTATGGGGCCTCTTATGCAGGCTTTGGATGAAAGTAACAATAGGTGCTTTAAAATTGGGCCTTTAGTGTCGACAACAGTGCCTTCACACCGTCTGTAACCGTAACCCCTCTGTGGTATTGTAGAAGAGTGCAGTGGTGGACCCTGTGGTCAAATATTACAATGATATGAATCTGGTACACGCATCAGTGGCAGTGCACCCAAATATTACTGTGCTATAGTGTTTGGCAAGATGGAAGCGCACCAGCAGTATCAAGCAGTGGAATATACCAGACAGGGGCACAGAGCGAGAGTAGTTGTTATAACAAAACCGGGTCAACAATGTTTAGGCACTAGTACTGCGCTACTGTATATGGTGAGAATTGGTGCACACCAGTAGCAACAGGAGTCAAACAGAACAGGCAGGGAGTACACAGAGAGCATAGTCAACTGGCAGGCAAAGCCAGCAACAGATCAGGTCCTCAGAACAAGCAGGGTCAGTAACAAGTATACAAACAGATTCGGTAAGCTAGCGATGCGGGAATGAAACTCCACGGCAAGGCAAGGTGTACAGCGCGTGCTCCTGATTTAAAGGTCCCAGCGGCTCTGCGTCATCAAGATGCGCCCTGCCCCCTGATCACTCACAGCTGCGCCGGGTGCTGCCGGAGCTCCTGGTATTTGGCCAGCTGGCGGCACCATGCGTCCGGGGCCCCCGATCTTCACCCGGGGCCCTGGATGTCACAATATTACAATCCAAACGCAAACGGGTTAAGTAACCAAATTTGTAAGAAGAATAATTAATGCAGCATAGGATTCCGCACACTGCCGGGCAGCACCTCTACAGTATAATAATGCAGCATATGAATCCTCACACTGCCAGGCAGCACCTTTACAGTATAATAATGCAGCATATGAATCCTCACACTGCCGGGCAGCACCTCTACAGTCTGATGCTAGCTTTAACAAGAGGATATGCTATAAGTGTAGCGGGGAAGACGGCTGCGCATTTTGCATCGCTAACTAAAGAGACTGGAGTATTGCTTGTTGTGTTAGGCTCGAGTAACTACGAAATTGTGAGTTGCGGTCGCTGGGGACGGTTGGGTAAGCGAGTGGCGGATTGTTGTCCGCATAGTAATTATCTGGGTCTAGGATAGACGGATAATGGGTTGCTTAGCCCTGCGTCTTTCACGCAGGTCACTACCCAATTCAAGAGAAGATTGATACTGCGTTACAATCCTGTGATCACTTTATTGCGCTCTACGTGCCTGTTGTGAGAGGAAGTGTGCGAGGACGGATAGGTAAGCGAGCGCACAGGGTTTGTTGTCCACGCAGTCATTATCTGGGTCTAGGTTAGACAGATAGTGAGCGGCTTAACCCGGCATCTTTCATAGCAGTGCGCGTAGTTGCCTTTACAGGAGGCTGCGCTTGTTTGTGAATCCAGGAATCAGGTGAGTATTAGAAAGAAAAAAAAAGTTTTATTTTATGTTCCAGGGGACATTTAAAGATATCCTCGGATTTTATTTTTTTTAAAAATGTGTAGCCTTACCTTAGCCTGGTGGTCAGTGGGGGCTCCCTGGATCCTGGTTGTGGGGGGGTCTGCCGTGGCTCCCTCCCTGCGCCACCTCTCTGCCACATGCACCTGGCCGGGCAGCCCGCACAGTCGCAGCTCTGTCATCCTTTGGCCGCATGCTGCTCAAAGGGTCCTTGGGAGGCCCCGGCGGGCTGCCCTCTACAGTGCCTGATTAGAGGGCCTCGTCTGCCTAATGTTTTAGCAACAAGAATGTTTTATCCCGTAGGCTTCATTGTTAAAAATATTCCCGTTTTAATTCAATATCTAATAAACCATTGCTTATTATATTCTGCAGTAAAGAGTCTCTTTATTTGTAGATTTTTTAGGATTTTTTAAACATTTTTTTAAAACAATTAAAAATTTTTTTTAGAACTTTTGGCGAACGTCCCAAAAAGTTCGAAGTTCGCAAACTTTCAAACGGCCAATGTTCGAATCGAACCGAACGCCCATCCCTAATTTTTATCTGTATTAGGTGGTTTACAGCATATGCCAACCAATGGTTGACTCCTCTGTTTATTCCCCAAAGAGATAAACCAATAAAGTTTGCACATTTCCCTTATTGCTTACCAGGTGTGTACTATTTGGCTTTAAATCATAATTGACGTACAGACATACTACTCCCCCTTTCTTATGTTTCCTATGCCTCCTAAACAATGCGTAACCAGGTAAATTTACAGCCCAGTCATGGTTATTTTGTCCCATCCGTTCTACATTGCTACGGAATTTGTTTGTGCTTTATAAATACTTTAGGTTTATCAGTGTGTTGCGCTCTATCTGATCTTGACAATTAGCAAACAGTGGACAGCATAGACTGTAAAAAGGAAACTCTACAAGCTAGGACCAAGTAATGTAAAAAAACCTGTATTTGTAAAGGGACACCCTCTCATGCCATTAATCACTACAGCTGCAAGCAGAATGTAGGTATGATCCTATAGTATTTGCCAAAGCATGTTTTCACATGGTTTGACAAATACAGGAGCACATCCCATGCACATGCTGCATGCTCTGTATGCAGAGGTTGTAATGATAAGGCTATTTCACTTCTTCATTATCCTTCCTAAAATATTTGGACAAGTATGTAGAATTCATCTTCACAGAACTACCATTAACCCTTTTGTCCTCTTAGTCACAGCAAATCTCTTCATAGTGTTTTTTACACAATCTTCTTGAATCTTAGCTCAGGAGGGTGAATTCCTGTACGTATAACCAGGGCTTTTTTTCAGGGGATACTCACCGGTACTCATTACCAGCACCTCACCACTCAGTACCGGCACCTCACCACCAGCCCTAACTAACAGGAGAGAGCATGATGCTCCTCCCTTCTCCTGCAGTGGCAGGCAGAGAATCGGAAGCGCTCGGCAGCTCATATTGCTCCTGAATGCTCCCGACTGTCAGGAGTGTATGAAGGGACCGATAACCCCCCTCTTCTCCCAGTAAGTGACAAGGGAGGGCTGGTTACATAAAATCTCCCCTCTATTTCTTCAGTGCCCCAGTTCTGACAGATGTGTGTAAACACACTGCACCTCCTCGCTCTGCAGCCGCTGAAACTTGAACAGCATGGGGAGGGGGTGTGCAGCATATTTACACACATCTGCCAGAGCTGCGGATTGTCAGGCAAGCAGTGTGATCCTAGTAGCTGGCACTGTAAGGCGGTACGTGGCCGCCTAAGATCGCAAGACCAGGAGGGGGTGCAAAAAATTTTTTTAATCCCAGGTCACTTGCCTTGACAGGGATCCAAATTTTTTAACTATCTGCCTGACGCTGCTCCTCCTCTAAGATGCAGCCAGTGCCCAGCAAGCTGCATTGTATCTGCCAGGTCAGAGAGCAGACTCCCCCGCGGTGCTGGATACGGAAGCCTGCGCGCTCTCTCCTCCTGGTCCCTTCCTCCTTGCTGGTGCCTGGCCCCTTCTGATAATGTCAACAGGAGGGCATGCCAAAAGAAGTCTACAGTGCCGCCTTACCCCCAGCCACCCCAGCAGTTCCAGACAGTGTGTGGTGCACCCTGGAAGGTGAGAAGGTGGAAATTTAAGTCCTGGCTGCATTGCTCTGCAGGGACTCAGTGACAGCAGGCCTCAGAACAAAGAAAAAAACTGCTGCTGCTTCCAAATACACTTCAAAACAGCCTTTAAAAATATCAGCTCTGGCAACACAGGTATGTTCACCTGGTCCTGCTGTTACCACCATGTGGGGGTGTTCAAGGTCAAACACCCTCTCATTGGAGTCCCCCAATATTAGTCAAACAGTACTTGGTGGATAGTGGAGTTTCCTTGCTGTGGAGCTCATACACACTGTGCATTACTGTGAGTTTCATTGCTGTGGAGCTCATACACACTGTGCATTACTGTGAGTTTCATTGCTGTGGAGCTCATAAACTCTGCGCATTACTGTGAGTTTTATTGCTGTGGAGCTCATACACACTGCGCAATACTGTGAGTTTCATTGCTGTGGAGCTCATACATACTCAGCAAAACTGTGAGTTTCATTTCTGTGGTGCTCACAAATGCTAGGGATTATCCACTCAGTGCCAGCGTTGCAAAAACCCCCCAAAAAAACAGCTAACAGCCCTGCAATACAGACTTTTCTTGCAACAGAGGCACTTAGTGGATAACCCCCATAGGGTTACAACAATAGTTGTAGTTCATTTAAAGGAACACAGTATTAAAAAATATGATTCACTTTTATAATGTCTTCCTTTAAGTGAGCTACAACTATTGTTTATTAGGACATGAAAACAGTCATAATAATCAGTTTTTCCCCGGACATGAGAGTACCCCACCTTTTTTTCCTGAAAAAAACACTGCGTATAACTGTACTCAATATATAGGTAACATCACTGCTCTGCGTAGAGAGAGAGCCTGCGGAAACATGGGTTCGATCACGACGAGCACCTCTCCAGTAAGTGTCCTTGGGCAAGACACCTAATGGTTCGGGATGGGCTGGCGGTTCGATCCGAACATGAGTTCGAATCGAACATTGCCCGTTCGGCGAACATCGAACATTTCCACGTGTTCGCCCATGGAAAGTAAGTTCAGGGAGCGGCCTGGAGAGCAAAAACACCCAAGGATCCAACGGGATATGTTTAGATAGAACTAGAATCAGTAGATCTTGGACTTCCTTCCATAAAGGTACAATTCGGGGGCATGTCCACCACATGTGGAAAAAATAGCCCTTTGAGGTGCAGAGTCTCCAGCATACGTCCGGTAGATTTCTATTCATGTGCGCCAGTTGAGATGGCGTGATGTACCACCGCATAATCATTTTAATTGACTGTTCCTGCAATAAGGCACACACTGACACTGAGCGAGACATCTCCCATATGTCCAACCAGTCCTCTGAGTCCAGGGTTTCCCTGATATCTCTTTCCCAAGCATGGATATACGACAAGTCTTTCCAGTCCAACAATGAGGTTAGATCCCGGTATTACGAAGATATAAGGCCTCTCGGATAAGTGCCGGCCAGGCATAATCGCTCAAAGCGAGTCAGCGGCGCCAGTGCAGCTTGTTTGATGTGAGCCTGGGAGGCGTATGATGTCAATTGGAAAATGTGTAGAAAAAACAGTCCCGAAATATCTCGAAGGGGAATCAAGGTTCCGTTGCGGTATAAATGATGTATTCTGCACACACCTGAGTCCAATAGGTCACGCCTGGGCCTCATAAGTAGACCGGGGCGAAAGTCTCTATTCCCAAAAATCGGAGCCATAGGTGATGGTATAGACGTCAACTCACCTTTCACTGCTAGCCTATGCCAAAGGCGCAGAGAGTTTAATATGGCTGGGCATGTGGTGGTGATCAAAGAACGGTGTTCTCGAGCCAGCCATATCCAATGTTGTATCTTATTCGGCCGCATAAGTGACGCTTCCAGGTCGACCCACCTGCGAGACCCCGCCGGAGCATGCCAGGCTACCACTTGTGCCAGTTGAGTTGCATAGTAATAGGTAAGGAGAGATGGAAGGCCCAGTCCGCCCAGAGACCGTGGGCGATAGAGAGTATGTCTAGCTACTCGGCATCGTTTCCCTGCCCATATAAAGTAATCAATTGAACGCTGCAAAGCGATGACCTCCGACGCAACGAGAGGAACCGGTAATGCCTGAAACATATACAGTAATCTGGGTAATACGTTCATCTTAATGCAGTTAAGCCTACCGAGCCATGATATCGCATATTTATTCCAACATTCTAACTCCGCTTTGAGAGTCACAAATAGGCGAGGGTAATTAGCCGAATAAAGGTCTGCCGAGCATGATGTTAAGCGGACCCCCAAGTATACCAGCTCAGAGTGGGTGAACCTTATAGGGCAGGAAGAAGAGAGAGTTGTAATCACCTCTGCTGTCAGCGCTACCGGGAGTGCCTCTGATTTAGTTACATTAATTTTATACCCTGGAAGAGTTGAAAAGTCACTAAGCAGATCCAAAACCCGGGGCAAGGAAGTGGAAGGGTCTGTCAGGGAGAGGAGGATGTCATCGGCATAAGCCGATAATTTAAATTCCAAGTCACCCACCTTAATTTCCGAGATTCCCGCGTCCGATTTGACAGCAAGCAAGAGAGGTTCCAAAAAACGGGCAAATAAGGCCGGAGACAACGGGCAGCCTTGCCTGGTTCCGGTCCGAATTTTGAAGGGAATCCTATCAGCTTCCGGAATCAAAATTTGCACTCCTCCTGGGGAAGCATACAGGGCTGAGATCATTCGCAGAAAAAGAGGGGGGGAACCCCAGTTGTTTAAGTAAAGTAAATAAAAACGGCCACTCGCCCTATCAAAGGCCTTCTCAGCGATTTCTGTGAATTTTAATCTGTGTCTTCTCACTGCCAGCTATTGGGGTCTCACTTTCTTCTAGCAGATAATTATCTGGGAATTGTAATCTGTGTCTTCTCACTGCCAGCTATTGGGGTCTCACTTTCTTCTAGCGGATAATTATCTGGGAATTGTAATCTGTGTCTTCTCGCTGCCAGCTATTGGGGTCTCACAGACTTCTAGCAGATATCTGGGAATTGTAATCTGTGTCTTCTCACTGCCAGCTATCAGGGTGTTCCACATACTTCTAGCAGATATCTGGGAATTGTAATCTGTGTGTTGGCACTGCCAGCTGCTGCAAGGCTATCAGGCTGTATCACTGACGTATAGCATTGTTCTGCAAAATCTGTATATCTTTAATCTAATTCTAGATACCATACAATAACACAGTTTAATCATAGTTCATCTGTTTATCTATTCAGAGTAGAATCTGGGTGTTGCCAGCTATCAGCTAGGTTGTATCACTGACGTATAGCATTGTTCTGAAAAATCTGTATATCTTTAATCTATATATCACTCACCATGTCAGAAAGACCAAAAAGGACAGGCAGACGCTCCCAGACACAGATAAGAGGGCAAGCAGCCTCTGTGTCGGAAGGCTGTGCCCCTGGTCGACGTGGACATGTTGCATCCTCTGCAGGGGCATGCTTGTCCTTGTTTCTAACTGGTGCTGGCCGTCTTAAGCAGCAGCAACATACAGAGGAGTTGCAGGATTGGCTAACCAGGCCATCCTCATCTTCCGAGTCCTCTACCATCCAGGCTTGTAGTGGTTTACAGTCCACCTCAGCTGCCAAAACATCTAATTCAGCCTCCATGTCCACAGCTACTCCTGCCGTTGCCTCACCATCATACATGGAGGAGTCAGCTGAATTGTTTGACTACAATGACAGTGACATGCTGCTTGAGGATGCGCAGCAACTACAGTGCTCTGATTCAATCTCTGAGGTTGAGGAAGGGAATATAATGAACCTAGAGTGAGGGGGTGCCAGTGACACACAAAGAACTGGCACTCATGTTCCCCCAACAGCTGCAGCATATTGTGAGGTTGGCTCCAGTGATGAGGAGATGGGGGGGTGATGACGATGATGAGGTCACTGACTCCACCTGGGTGCCTGATCAAACAGAGGAGTCAAGGGAGGAGGAGGAGGCACAACAAAAACGAGGCAGAACGTCCTCTATGAGCAACCGTAGCCAGTCCAAGGCATCAGATGTCAGAGCTGCTCAGGTGCAGAGCCCTGTTGTCTCGCAGCACACGGACAGAATTTCTGCTGTCTGGGAATTATTCACGACATGTGCAGCAGACTGCAGCGTTGCTATTTGTAAGCTATGTCGGAAGAGGATCAAGCGTGGGCAGGACCGGTGCTAGACTATTTTGCGCCTAGGCAAGACCAGATGCTTGCTCCCCCAGAATAAAATTGTTAACGGTTTAAATGCAGGGGGAACTCACACTCTGCGTGTGAGGGGGTGGAACACTCTGTGCATGGAGACACACACTCACACAACGGGGGGCCACACTCACTGCTGTGCACGGGGGCCCACACGGTCGTTCTTTGCCCATCTTACCCCTCCGCTGGTCGGCCTGGGAATTGGTCTGTGCCTCTTTCTTTCTTCTGTGCCTCTTTCTTTCCTCTGCCTCATTCTTTATTCCCTCTGCACTCTGTGCCTCTTTCTTCTGTGCCTCTTTCTTTCGCCTTTTCTTTCATCTGCCTCTTTCTTTCCTTTGTCTTTTTCTTTCTTTCCTCTGCCTCATTCTTTCTGCCCTCTGCCTCATTCATTCTGCCCTCTGCCTCATTCTTTCTGCCCTCTGCCCTCTGTGCCTCTTTCTTCTGTGCCTCTTTCTTTCTTCTGTGCCTCTTTCTTTCGCCTTTTCTTTCATCTGCTTCTTTCTTTCTTTCCTCTGCCTCTTTCTTTCTTTGTTTTGCCTCTTTCTTTTCTTTCATCTGCAGCTTTTTTCTGTCTTTCTTTCTTTTCTTTCACCTCTGGTGGCACCCGCACATCATCTTGTGGCCCCTGCGTGTCACCATAAGACGCCCACCTTCTGTGCCACTAGCGGGGGTCGGCTTTGCGAGCCATCACTGCCGGTAACATGAGCAGCACAATGAGGAATGGGTACAATAATGGAACCTGAGTTGGAGCCGGCTGCGCCCCTAGGTGGCAGTGCACTCTAGGCAGTTGCCTAGCTTGCCTAGTGGGAGCACCGGCCCTGATCGTGGGAAGGGCATCAGACACTTGGGTACCAGGTGCTTGAGGAGACATATGACCACCTGCCACGCATCCCATTGGCACAACACTTTGCATAGGTCCTCCTCCTTCTCTTCTGTCTCTACCCCCACTATATGTCCTGCCATGTCATTGCCTACAACCTCCACTGACAGGGAGGATGCTACAGTAATGGGTGTACTAGGTCCTTCCTCACAATGTGACAGCATCCCATCAGCTGCAGATTTATGCAGTCAGATTTTGTTGCCCCAGCTGCTGCAGCGGAAGAAGAAATATTGTCCCAACCATCCACATGCACAACGTCTAAATGCCAGCTTGGCAAAATTACTCGCATTACAGCTGCAGGTTCCAAAACGCCATTTCTTTTCACGGAAGGCCATTCCAGCACTATACCAGCACGTGGAAGACAATGTTATGGAGTCATTGGGAAAGGCAGTCAGCAGCAAGGTGCACATTACTTTAGACATGTGGTCCAGCAAGCATGGACAGGGCCGTTACATTTCCTACACGGCACACTCAGTAACTCTGCTTGCAGCTGGGAGGGATCCAGGACGGGGCTCTATGCTGGAGCTTGCTCATCCACCACGCCTCCAGAAAGCTGCTTATATGAGGTCTCTCTGCTCCACCACCTCTTCCTCCTCCTTCAATGTCTCTGGCGAAGTGGCAGTTAAACTGACACGTGGCAGGGGCCATGCAATGGCTCAAGCAAAAAGATGCCATACTGTGCTTGAGCTGGTTTGTTTAGGGGACAGGAACCACAACGGGCAAGAAATTCTGTCAGCTCTGCAGGGGCAGGCGCAGAGATGGTTAACACCATGCCAGCTTGAGCTGGGAATGGTCGTCTTTGATAATGGCAGCAACCTTCTCTCCGCCCTACGCCTGGGTAAGTTGACGCATGTACCATGCCTAGCACATGTCCTAAATCTGGTGGTACAGCGTTTCCTAACCAGGTACCCAGGGCTGGCAGAGCTTCTCAGCCAGACCAGAAAGGTCTGCAGCCACTTCAGACGGTCATTCCCCGAAAGTGTTCGCCAGGCAGAAATTCAAAGAGAATTCCACCTTCCCACAAACTGCCTGATCTGTGACATGCCCATCAGGTGGAACTCGACATTGGCAATCCTGCAGCGCCTGCACAAGCAGCAGAGGGCCATCAATGAGTACCTGTGTGAGTATGGCACAAGGACAGGTTCAGGTCAACCTGGCTTCCCCCCCGCAGTGGCTGATGATCAAGGATGCATGCACTGTACTGTCACCATTTGAGGAGGCAACGAGGATGGTGAGCTGGGACAGTGCATGCATCAGTGACACAATTCCTTTAGTGTTCCTGCTGGAGTGCACTCTGCGGGAATTATAGATATGTCACTAGAGGCAGAGCAGCAGGAGGAAGAGGAGGCCTTCCCTAGCTCTCAAGGCCCCAGTCTTTCCGCAGACAGCATTCCTGCGGGTCCTCAGATCAGACAGGAGGAAGATGAGACAGGATGAGGAGGAGGAGGAATATTTAAGTTGTGGGGGCATTGAAGGTGGTGATTCCTCAAGGGAGGGTTTGTGTCCCCAGAAACCCAAGGACTAGTACGTGGCTGGGAGGAGGTAGTGCACGATACGGTCATCCTCAGCGACCAGGAACACTCCTAATGCCACAGCTAATGCCACCTCCAACCTACGCTGCATGGGCTCCCTTATCCTGCAAAGCCTGCTAAAGGACCCTAGGATTTGTGCTATCAAGGAGAGGGATCATTACTGGTTGGCAACCCTTCTTTATCCACGATACAAGGGTAAGGTTGCAGAGCTCATCCTGTCCTCACAGAGGGAGCACAGGATGAAACAACTTAAGGACGCTCTAAAGCGACACTTGTATAACACCTTTCCAGACACTGGTAGGTTACCAACTGATGACACAGGTGCTTCTGAGGCTGCTGTTTATCAGAGGAAGAGCGGTGAAGGGGGCCGCTTGACTGATGCTTTTTCCAATTTTTTTAGTCCACGACGCCCAGGGACGTCAAATGTAGGCAACCATTGCCAGCGTCTTCACCATATGGTGTAGGACTATCTAGGGGCAAGGGCAGACCTGGATACCTTTACAGCAGATGATCCACTGGCTTACTGGGTGTTGAGATTGGATCACTGGCCAGAACTTAGCCAATATGCTATGAAGCTACTAGGTTGCTCTTCATCCAGCGTGCTTTCTGAAAGGACGTTCAGTGCCGCTGGAGGTTTTGTCACAGACAAAAGAGTGCATCTGTCCACCGACTCTGTAGACCGGCTGACATTTATAAAAATGAATCAGTACTGGATCAGCAGCTGTCACTCTCCTGGTGCTGATGTAACTGAATAGATCAGGGATCTCTTCTGCATTCCCAAAACCTCCACCACTGCACTCTTACGCAATACCTCGGAGGGGTTACGGTGTGAAGGCACTAGCTGGCACCAAAAGTCCAATTTTAATGCACCTGTTGTTACTTTCATCCAAAGCCTGCATAAGTTTCACCATAATTTAGCCAAAAAAATCACTAAACTTGTTCTGCGTGTCCTAAAATGTCTCCTCTTTTCATACAGGCTGCCGCCCCAAGCAGTTGTTTATGAATAGATTAAAGGAAAAACATTTACCGTCATTTGAAATGTCATTTTATTATTTTTAAATGTTTCTATACATCCTACAAATCCGCCACTTCACGGGCAGGTTATGCGGACCTCCTAGGCACGATATTTGAAGGAATTTTTCATTTTTATTCTTAACCTTTATTTCATGGAAAAATCACTGTTCCTTTAAAATCGTGTTTTCTTAAAACTTTTTTTCCTTGTTTCCTGTCCCCCAGGGCACTACCCAGACCCCCATACACCTTTTATGGCAAATATCTTGCATATATGCCCTCTTGCAGGGCACTCTAAAAATCAAACGTTCGAGTCCCATTGACTTGCATTGAGTTCGGATCGTGTTTGCGTCCGAACTCAAACTTTTGAAATTGTTCGAGTTCGAATGAGAACCGAACACGGGGGTGTTCGGCTAATCCCTACTAACGGTACATACTCGCCACCCAGGACATACTTGAAAACGAGAGAAATCTCAATGTATCCTTCCTGGTAAATACTTTCTCAAAAAAAAAAAATATATATTAGACAATTATGTCTGAAATGTGCGGTTGCTTAACTTAACACAAAATCTTCAGCTGTCATACTGTTTCCTCTTTCATTGCCCTCTAAATGTAAAGGGTTTGATGTACAGCAGCAGCTGTGAGATATTCCTAGTGGTGACATTCACTGACACAGAGTACTCATGCTAATCCCATTACACAGGATTGTCTTTTCTCTTCATGTAAACTGCTGCAGAGCAGTATTGAATAGAAGCACATAGAGAATGTTTCTGATTAGCATTTTCTACAAACTTGTGACAATTTTGCAATCAACTTTCCTGTGTAATTTGCAGAAGAACATGCATACGTGTGCTGTGTGTGGAAACAAGGAACGTAAAACTTTCTGTATCGATGAAGGAAATGCGTGCAAGGATTATTGTTTTTCAGAAATTTAAATGGGATAATTTAGAGTTAAAACAAAAAAAGGCAGGAACGTAGGGTTTGAACATTAAACAACCATATCACCCCCTACCACTTCAATTTTGGAGGGACCTAAGTCACAAATTGATTCTCTTTTCCAGGCCTTGATTTTTGATGCTCATTTCAGGTCTTGGTGAACTGAACTTCTGAGAGGAGGTAAGCACTACACCCAGAGGGCTGAATCCCTCTGAGAGCTCCCCTTCTCCAAAGGGTTGAGAGGGGCGAGGATGCCCAGGGCACTATGTGGTCACAATGCCGTTATTATGAAAAGCTCAGATTGATTCTTGCATAGACTAATAACTAGGTCTTCACCCATGGCAGCAGATTAGATGGGGACAGGGCAGATTGAAATTCCAGATAAAGGATGCCCAAAGTCCAGAGGACTACGAAAACTGGAATTTTCAGAGTCTTCCATAATTTTTTTTTACTTGCCTCACTGACGCTCCAGGAGGGTCCTCCTGCAGTCCAGCACTCCTCCAAGGGCTGTAGTACCATGAGGGACAAGCTGTGAGACTCTGTGCAGCTACTCCGTGTGACATGCTGTACAGAGTCAGCAAGAGACATGCTGGCTTTTGCAAAGGTCTGCGCAGGGTACCGCGGCCTTCCTGCCACATCTCCCTCCCCTCCTGTATCCTAGCCAGGTTCCAAAATCTGGAAGACGACTCCATAATTTTGGGGTCCCAAGCATTCTGGATAAGAGGGGCTCAATCTGTATTTTATGAATGATAAAAATTGCAGTAAGGGGGGGGGTGAATTTAAAAACAAAGTCCCCCCCTATACAAACATCCACTTTCATCCCATTACACATGCAGGCTGCCTACAAGTCCTAGCACAGACAGATTTCTTACACTTTGTTCACACACATCTCCCATACAGGGTTATTCAGAGAGCATGCAAAGCAGGAGAATGACTGGAGAATGAAAAATTCTAGGTCAAAATGGCCAAACCAGAAAAATTCTCCCTTTCATCTCGCTTTCCAAATCGGATATTTTGACCTAGAATTTTTCATTCTCCGGTCATTCTCCTGCTTTTCACGCTCTCTGAATAACCCTGTAAGTGTCCCTGTTTAGGAGGAGCAGTGTTGACCTTTAGCTGAAATATCTAATTTCCTTTTTCTTAACTTAATGTCCCTCCTTTAAGGCTAGGGTCAAACGAAAGCATTTTTACACGCGAACGTAAAAAAGTGCGTCCGAACGCATTGACGTATTTTTTCACGGAATTCGCGAAAACGGTCCTACGATGCGCATTTTTCGTGCGTGATTTTTTACGGATCCAAACCAGGAAACTTTGGGTGTCTGGACGTTATGTTGGCCGGACACGAGCAGGGTCTGACGTCTCCAAATCACACACACAACACCGCTAGCGGACGCAGCGCACTCTGTACGTCCGTACTAGCGGTTCTGCGTTCTCGAAAAAATGCGTTCATTTTCCACTTGCGTTGCGCGGCCGGATTTCGTGCGACCGTACTTCGTATATTGGCTGTCATTGCCTGTCATTTGCTGCTAGTGCGGCCGTAATTAAGTGCGCCAGAACGCACGTTAAAAGTGCGCTGGTCTGACCCCAGCCTTAGAGGTGAATATATGGTGTGCAGGTGTGTAACGGAGCATCAAAGAAATAAATCTCCCACACACCATAATGAATGTTGCTAGAAATCATTTGTTGTAATTAAGGTAGTTTGTTGTTGTTCTACATTTTTTTTAAATCAAAATAAATGGCTCCTATAGGTTGTGAATATTTGTCCCTTTTCCATACTGACCCATTTATTTCATGCCTGGGTGGGAGGGGGTTGGGGAGGCATGGGGAACTTCTCCAATTTTCCAACATACCATCTAAAAAAACACTGTAATGCATTAACAAATACTATAATTATATGTTTTTCTTGCATTTAGATCCAGCCACAACAATTCATGCGCACCTTTATTGACATATACCTTGCAGACTCAAATGCATTTGTTTTCATGACTCAAATGAAGAAAGCACCTTAAGGCAAATAGTTTACAGGAGATCACTGGGTGGAAAACTGCAGCTGCAGCTTGCCACCCCAGGCCCTCCCTCTCTTTCCTGCTGTAACTTGAAAAGGGGAAGTGATCCAAAGAGCTGGTTTCTCCACTTTAAGAAAGGGTGGAGTCCAAACAGCTGGGAAAGGTGATGTCACTGTAAAATCTAAAAAGATTTTAAAGTAGAAAATATGTAGATATTAAACCTATCATTGAGACAACATTGTATATCGGTTTTTGCTTTTTATTTTATGCTGTTCTTTTTTTTTTTTAATCTCACAGCATGCATCAGTGATACATTACATTTTACATTTCTCTGAAAGCTTAACCAGCCTGAACACATCAGAAATGCTCAGGAAAGCAGGAAAATGAGGTCGTGCCACACTAAGCACATATATCTTGCTCCATCACACTTAATGTATGGATTAGCCTAAATTTCTGTTTTACAAAAGGTTTCAATTGAAGAGGGAGTCTTCAGCGAAAATTCACACAGTACAGGTAGGTGTGAAATCTATTTAACACAGAGATGACCCAATAATTAGGTCAGGTAGGGAAAAGTCTAAGGTCTCAAGCCTGCTGGGACCCCGCAGTACTGGCAGATTAGCATGGCGGCTAGCAGCTAATTGTCAACAGCAACCATTATCATAATAGCCTGGTTTTTCAAATTGTGTTGTTCTTGGGTGTTTAATTATTGTAAAACTTGCATAAATGAAAACTAATAGAATAAAATAATGATGCTTTCATTTGAAAGGCCGAACGCTGGCATCATGCCATCCTCTTGTTGTACCACAAACCTCTTCATTTCTTGCACCGACTACTGAGGTCTACCCCCACAACATGACCTGTAATATATATGCCCTCAATGGAAGGTTGTGTGTCTGTGGGAGGGTGATGATGTCACCTGCCATAAAAAGAATAGTTGCATATACAGTGAAGGGGGGGATTTAAATCCCTTATCTACATTGCTACAAAGCCAACATACAAACAAGATACAGTGTTGCAGAGAATTGTTAATCCGGGTATATAATGTTTAACGCCTTCCTACCATGCGGCAGGTGGGCCTGAAAACTACAGGGCAGCATAGCATGCTCCGCTGGAGTCTATGGGCCGCGACAGGCCCGCTCACCAGTTGGCGTCAGATGCATAGGAAAGCTGGAGGAGGGTCCCGTGCCGCAGCAGCCCGCAAGCAGGGCATACAAGTAGACCCCACATCGGAGTTAATGCCACCCCAACCCCCACCGGTTCCGCGCCTGGCAGTAAAAGGTTAAGATTATGTTTATTAGGTGTAGAATTCTCAATGATAATATCTTAATGCCTGGGAGTAGAAGAGCGAGCTATTCCAAGGGAGCTCATTCTTTAATCTTTAACCAATATTTCTCAAACCAATACGGACACCGAAAACCTGGTCCTAAGTGATTTGGTTTTTGCAAAATCACTTAGCACACTCCAGAAAATAAACAAAAAAATCCCATACTCACCTCTCATCCCATGGAGGAGATTGTGGCGCAATCGGACCCTTTTTTGCCGAGAGCAGCAGGAGACTGAGAAGAACTGGAAAGGCTGAACCTGATGGACGCTTGTCTTTTTTCAGCCTAAGTAACTTTTTTCCTAATCTCCCTCCATGATTCATCCGCAGCTCCTGCGCTATCCTACTAGTGGGAGCTCACTGGTAGCTGGGATGCAGTGGGTCCCATGGAGTCTAATGAACTCCAGGAGCTGATACCTTCAGCTTAGCGGCGCCACCAGTATCCAGCTGCACGCAGCGTTGTATTTTGGCCTAGGCCGACAAGGCCTAGGGCGGCAGTTTCCAGGGGACGGCCGCCCCGCCGCTCAGTGGGACCTGCCAGTCACTGTGTCCGGCTGCCCCATGGGACGCGCTGTCCGAGCGCTGCCTCTGAAAACCTCCTCATTGCTGCAGGGAGGAAGTGTGCATTGTGCGCTGGGAGGAAGTGATATAATGTCACTTCCTCCCAGCACCAGCGCTCCACTTCATGCAGATGCCGCCGTAGGAGAGGAGGTGCCGCGTGTAGGAGAGGTGGCACGCAGGACCCAGCCCCCAGGTTCGAATGGGGGGGGCACTTTAACGAAATGAAGAGTGGAGGGTTATTGAGATGAGTGGGGGGTGTTTGATGACATGATGTGGGGGGTGTTTGATGATGAGTGGGGGTGTTTGATGAGTGGGGGTGTGTGTTTAATGACATGAAGAGTGGGGGGGAGGGAAAAGAAAAGAGGTGGTGGGGTAATGAAAAGAGGTGGGGGCCTTAATGAAGTGGGGGCTTTAATGAAATGAAGAGTGGGGGTGGAGTGAAAATAAAAGAGGTGGGGCTTTAATAAAATGAAAAAAGTTT
Source organism: Leptobrachium leishanense (assembly GCA_009667805.1). Taxonomy (NCBI): domain Eukaryota; kingdom Metazoa; phylum Chordata; class Amphibia; order Anura; family Megophryidae; genus Leptobrachium; species Leptobrachium leishanense. Next base: position 44,480,196 of record CM019072.1, read on the forward strand.
GTGGGGGTTATTTATTGAAATGAAGAGTGGGGGTGTTTTAATTAAATGAAGAGGGGGTGTTTAATGAAATGAAGAGTGGGGGGGTGTAATGAAATGAAGACGGGGTGTTTAATGAAATGAGAAGAGTTGGGGTTGGGGTGAAAAGAAAAGAGGGGACGTTTGGAATGAAATTAGTTTTATTGCTGTGCAGCTCTGTAATACGCTCATACACACTGCACATTTCTGTGTGTTTTAATGCTGTGCAGCTCTGTGATATGCTCATACACGGTGCACATTTCTGTGAGTTTTATTGCTGTGCAGCTCTGTGATATGCTCATACACACTGCACATTACTGAGTTTATTGCTGTGGAGCTCTGTTATACGCTCATACACAGTGCACGTTTCTGTGGGTTTTATTGCTGTGCAGCTCTGTGATACGCTCATACACAGTGCACATTTCTGTGGGTTTTATTGCTGTGCAGCTCTGTGATTCGCGCATACACAGTGCATATTTATATGGGTTTTATTGCTGTGGAGCTCAGAGCGGCTGAGATCCAGTATACTTGACATGCATGGCTGATCCTTGTAAAAATGGTTGAATTTAAACATTTCATAATTTTATTATTTCAATAGATACAACATTTGAAATTGTATACAAAATATACAAGTAGGCACTTGGTATCCACTTTTAATATACAGTGAGGAAGAGGCGGAGCTCAAAGAGGAAAAGGTGTAGCCTAAAGAGGAGTTTAACCAGGAAGAGGTGTGACCTTGACAGGAAGGGTTGTGTCAAATTTAAATTAGGGGGTGCATGAGTTTAGTCAGACCTAGGGCAGCACAAAACCTAAATACACCACTGGCTGCACGTGCGCTTCCTTCTGGGGCCAGGCACTAATAATGCACCTACCCCACAATCGGTGTGTTAAAATGGAGGTTGTCATGCCCCATGATTTAGGATCTATTTTATATTTGTCTGTTTTGTGTTGAATCTGCCTTTGCCGCTTACATGCTATTGAATTCACAGCTATTTTGTCCCTGCTGAGCTTCCTTAGCTTGCTGCATTCAGCTAGTTCACTCCTTTTGCTCAGTGTCTTCTTAGTTACTTCCTGGTTACATAGCAGCCATTCTGTGCTCACTGCTGGACAAAATGAATGACTTTGTACATGCATAATCTGTACACTAACAAGATTGTCAGTCTGATCATTAAACTCTTCAACTGGATTCATCTTTCTACATGTCAGTTTTGCTGAGTTGAAGCTATCTGCTGAACTTCATCGTGTGAGTACTGGTCAAATACAGACAGCTAGTCTAAAGCACCCACGCCTCACAGCTTTGCTTAGGGAAGCAGAATAGAGACAGTAAGTCGCAGATTTCCTTCTCTTTTGTGGCAGCCATGGAATAGGGCTCTAAATGTGTCTCTTGAATTTTGGCATATTGCATTTGATGACTAATATGACAATACTTGCTTCTGGCATAGGAATTGAGGCGAGTAATGGCAGTGCCATTGTTTACTTTATACATAAAAAATGGACAATGCCGCTGTCTTAGAACAAATAAATAGTTAACAAAGTTTTTAATTTTTTTGCCCATGTTTACATATTACATGATATTTTTGTATCACTGACCTGTCCAACGACACCTTATTTGGCCTTCTAGGGTGTATACAATACTATGAGCCACAGGGCTCAAAAAAGAAGGTGGGGAGGATTCTCACAATAAAGGGACTTAAGCCTATGTATTATTATTATTATCCTTTATTTATATAGCTCCACAAATTCCGCAGCACTTTGCACTTTACAAGATCAGTGTACAAGGGATCAATACATTAGAATACCGGCTGGGTGGAGTAGAGGTAACATCACTGCTCTGCGTGGAGAGAGCCTGTGGAGTCATGGGTTCGATCCCCGATGAGCAACCTCTCCAGTAAGTGTCCTTGGGCAAGACACCGAACGGTACATACTAGCCACCCAGGATATACTTGAAAACGAGAGAAATCTCAATGTACCCTTCCTGGTAAAATCCTTTCTCAAAAAAAAAAAATACCACGCATGGATGATATTGCCTAAGTTCCCAAGGGAATTTACAATCTATGAGAAGTACAAGTATTTTTGTCACGTAGGTACATCCATATCATTAGGTGTCTTGCCCAAGAACTTTCGCTGGGGGGTCTGCTGAGTGGGATCGAGTCGGCTTTCCATGATTGTAGATCACTGACCTGGTGGTTAGGTTGAACACGCCTCTCTTAAAATCGAGAGTTGCTTCTCCACAGTTGGAGGAATGTGCTGAACGGAATTTGACTTGCTTCTCCACAGTTGAGGAAAAGGCAGAGACGTTACCACTGGACTTCACAGCTGATAGTGTGTGGCAGGCAAGTATGTACCATTGGGTGTCTTGCCCAAGGACACTTACTAAAGAGGTGCTCTGGCTGGGATTTGTTCCTTCAATAACACAGGAGTACTCCACAATCGTCAATCCAAATATAGGGTCTCAATAGTAGTATTATATAATCACATAAGCACAAACTGACTAGAACCTCAGCAGTTTGAGCTGGGTACTGTACCTAGCTATCAAACCCGGAATACAAAGCTAGCAAATATGATAACAATGCAGTGACGAGTGTACGACAAAACTGAAAAACTGTTAAAAAACAAAAAGACATCGAACTTGATGTGAGTGACAAGTCCCCTACTCTTGAGAAAGCCGCTAGTGTGGCGAAATGCATCGAGTTTGAGGTCTTTTTGTTTTTAACAGTTTTTCTTCTTTAGAGTACACTAGTCTCTGCATCAATATCATATTTGGGTCACTATGAAATGATGGGTCGCTATCTTTTTTGAGTTCAGGGTAAAATAGCTGGGTTCAAGAGGCAGCTTGCCTGATGAGGTACTAGTTAGTTTGTGGTTGCTGGCTATCACCTTTTATAGCTTCTGGCCCGGTTCTTTAGAGTGCTAGCTCTTGGTCATCATGGTTGAGAGTAATATAGGTGTCCGTGATTAGATGAAGTTAATTTACTTTGTACTATTTAATATGATAGATTGCGACCTATATGTATATTCATCCTTCATTATACAAATTTCCTTTTCCCTTCTTGGGAGATAGATATATATATATATATATACACTGTATGTATTGATTATTTAAAAGTGCTATTGAAATCCTTTATTTGAATTGATGATTGTGGAGTACTCCTGTGATATCGAAGGGACTAGTGTTCATCGGTTTTTTTACAGCTGTATTTTTATATTTACGTGTGATTTACTGAGATATTAATAAAGTTATTTATATTGTAATTTCTCTTTTTCTTTCTGTAAATTGTAGGATGCATAGCATGGATAAACAAGAGCCCAAAGTACCCCAGCTTCTCCTCCCAGCAGAACGGCAGCTAACGTATTAGATGAACCAATACATAATAACGCCTATATCACCTGCACACTTGCTCCTGGTGGGGCAAATGAGATGGGAAGTTACTGTGGTATTTTTCACTTTACTATTGAAAAGTGGATGATGCTGTTGCTTTAGAACCAGAAAACAAACAAAACCCTAAAGACTTGTATTATTTTTTATTTTTACTCATTACATGGTCATATTTGATCTCCTTGGAAAAGCAAAACTTTGACCTGTCCAATGACAATTCACCTGATCTTGTAGGGTGTTTAGAAGTGGAGATACAGGGACCCTGTCTCCACTAATAAATCCTCTGCCGCTGTGGAAATCAGTGTCGTAGTGTGGGGGGGACTCGGGGGCGGTCGCACCGGGCGCAATTTTCTTAGGGACGCAAAATTTCAAAAGAAATTTGAACCACTGATATTTTCCAGCAGGGATCAGCAAGGTGTCCACTCACACACTGGTGTTCGAGAGAGGCCCTTGCAGGGACATCCACTACTTTTGCGTTGCTGGTGGTGACTTAGCACTCAGCGTCCAAAAGGGAGGACCAGGACAGAAAATTCTGGTCCTGTCCTGACTCCTCCTTAACACTGACATAAGTCACGTGAAGCAGCGCAGCATAGTTCGACAGAACACACTGTACCATGCTTCTCAGTCCCCCTTGAAGCCTTGTGCCAGCCTCCCGCCGCTTGCAGCCCTGCAGCCACTGAACAGGAAGGAGGGAGGGAGGCGCCTGCCCTGCAGCACATTTAACATCCAGTCTCCAGTAAGCCCCTGGGACAGCTCCCCCCCGGGCCACAAGAAACTCCACAGATAGGCGACACTGTGTGACCACAGAGCAGTGTGACCGACACACAGTGAGGGGGTACTGGGTTACAGGGAGAGGGTGACTGGAGGTTCGGGGAGAGAATGACGGGATACTGGGAGAGAGTGACAGGGGATACTTGGATAGAGAAAGAGTGACTAAGGGTACTGGGGTACTGGGAGAGAGTGATTGGGGGTACTGGGAGAAACATAGAAACATAGAAAAATGTCGGCGGATAAGAACCTTTCGGCCCATCTAGTCTGCCCAATTAAAAAGATAGTTTACCTGGATTTATCTTTTGTTTAGGATAGCCTTATGCCTATCCCATGCCTGCTTAAATTCAATTAGAGAGGGAGAGAGTGACTTGGGTACTAGGAAAGGGGGAGAGAGTGACTGGGGTACTGGGAGAGAGTGACTGGGTATAGTGTGAGAGTGGAACTATGCTATGGTATACTGGAACAGAGTGACTGGTAGCAGTGGGGGGGGGGTCATGGAACTGACATGGCACTCCCCCACGACTTTTATTTTCCTGGCAAAAACCCCAAAAGACACCGACATTTGCTCTGGGAAAGATTTTATGTTCTTTTATTTTGTGTGGTGTGATTTTAAATGTATTTTGTTACTATAGGTACATGTGTGCTGCTGAGGCTTTTATTATTGCTTAGCTCCGTTCACCCCAGCCCCAGGACACCATTTGCAGAAGCCAGCCATGGGTCCCAAGGACAAAGGGCCGCATGGCTCAAAATGGAGATGCAGATTTGGTATAGAATGTTTATGTTGAATCTGTGATTATGCAGGAACACTATTCTCTTTGACTATCTGTTTGCATGTCAGAGAGGTTGTGAGTCACCATTGTCCCAGGCAAACACTATCTGATTTCCTTTACAATGGGTTATGTAAATTACCGTGTGGGGTCATTGTGGTTTCAAGAGAGACAAACTCACATAAGAAGAACCCGAGGAGGACCAGAAGGAAGCCTGCAGTCTTGGAACCAGATCTAGTGGATCACGCCAAGCATAAAAGGGGAACACAAACATAGACCATAGTGTGATATTGTATGGCCGAATAATATATTGTAGCCCACAATAGAATGAAATCACGTGGTAAAGAGCCTGTGTTCGATCCACTGGCTCTGTAGTTGCGCTTGGGTGTAAATGGGATACACCAATCCCCTTTAGGTAAGGCAGAAAAATCCTTCTCTCTCCAATAATCAAGAATGAATATTAATTAAAAAAGCAGCTTCATCAGTTGGTAATATGAACAAATTTATTTATTTATTTGTTCATATGACCAACTGATGAAGCAGCTTTTGCAGCGAAACGCGTTTTGGTAATTACTTTGTTCTTTTTAAACTTTTTTAATAAATATTCATTCTTGATTATTGGAGAGAGGACTTTTCTGCCTTACCTAAAGGGGATTGGTGTATCCCATTTACGCCCAAGCGCAACTACAGAGCCAGTGGATTGAACACAGGCTCTTTACCACGTGAGTTCATTCTATTGTGGGCTACAATATATTATTCGGCCATACAATATCACACTATGGTCTATGTTTGTGTTCCCTTTTATGGTTGGCGTGATCCATCTTAAAGAACGCCCGAAAACGGGACGGGTCATCCCTGAAGGGACCCACAGCGTAAATATTGAGCCTTGAATATACAGGCTCTACTCCATGTGAGTGAACCATCATCATTAATTTTAAACTGCAATATTCGTAAAGGCATACTGCGCAATGTGTGTGTTTTTTTCCTGTTTTTTACATGTACCCAAGAACATCTGCATTATGAACAAACGTACATTTGGTTAATAAGTCCAATGCTACAGTCATACACTGTATATATTTATATACTGGGTGTGTTAATTCGTGTTTTTTCACCTCTTATGGTTTGGGGGATTCGTTCACGCGCTTTTCTCATCTTTTTTGTGCTGGTGTAGCGCTGCTTTAAAAATGTGCTCTGGTGCAATGAACTGTTGATACCACTAGAGGGAGACAGAGACATTGTGGACTATGCTGGACAAAAACGAACTCCATCTCCCATCACCCTTTGCGTGAGGACAGGAAGTGGGTGGTACCAGGAGGAGGAAAGACATCAGCAGCCTCATGCAAGGCATGGACAGTGTGAGCAGAGCCACGAGAGACGTAGGACGCACGCTGGGGCCATTAAGGATTGAAACCAGGCCAGAGTGTGGATGTTGCTACAGTCGTGCTGGAGATCGTACTATTCCCTGAGCGTTGGACAGAAGAGAGCGAGCAGTGAGAGAGAACAGTCGCAGGTGACACTTCTGGGATCCTGGCAGAGTTGGAGCGCAGAGAGACGGCGGCATCCATTGTTGCAGTGATCGGAGAGAGAGTGTGCATCGGCCGGCTGTGCACAATGCTGAACTGTTCTTCACAAAGTGCGGTTTGGGAGAAGAGGGACATTGTGTGAGGAGAGGCTGTAAACCGGAGGGGAGTTCTGGCGGCTTATGTGTTCGTGTTCTGGCAGAGGAAAACCAGATCGGGAGTGTAGGCGTTAACAGCATCGGGTTCCAAGTGGCAGCGAGGACAGATCCTCTTGATAGAGAATCCTTTCTCCAGCGTACATCGGTCCAGGACAAGCGGTTACACCGGATGGGTGAGAAGGCTTCGGCCTGGTGAAAACACAGAACATTGCGCACTTGTTTATTGTTTCTTTAAGGGCCCCAACGGTGACTAGTCGAAGATTGTTTTTGTTTCATTCACTGGCCAGTTGAACACAGTACCCGGGTACCCTAGACAACACACATATATATTTTTGAGCTATTTTTCACGGGACTTACACTCCAGAGCTGAGGGGGTTAACCGGTTTCTTTTACCACCGCGTGTTTTTCCCATGTTACGAATCCTTGTTACTCAAATACCGTATATGCGTATTATATGCCGCTTTATTGGGATCAGAAAGAATATAATATAGAAAAATCCACAACAGTGCTGGTGTATAGTTATTTCCTAGTGCGGTGAGACAATCCCGAGGTTTATTCAGCGGCTCCTCCGGGGGTGAGCGCTACACGTGGGGGCTCGTCCGGGATTCCAGTCTCTGTGAATACCGCAATTAAAGGGTTAAATATGGATCCAGACACTGCTGCCAAATGGTGTGAGGAGCACATTAGCCAGATAGGGTTAAGCACAGTCATGGACATTCCTGCAGACACTTGGGCCGAAGATCAGATTCGCCGGGCCGTGGCCGCGCTGACACCAGATCATCGGGGGTTAATTCTGGACATTAAAGCAAACCCAGAGACTTCTCACACATATGTTCTTTTTGAGTGGAGAAAGGGTGTTTCAGTGTGTTTTCAGGGCGCAAGTGTAAAGCTGACCGATGATGTGGAAGTTCAACTGATTCAGCCAAGTGCGCCACGTGGCGATCCTGCGAACGTTCCCGCACCCAGTCCGCTGGCCATGATCGGGCCTGAGTCCATCGTGGATATCGGAGATTTGCTGGCTAAATGTCAAAGAACAAACCCTCCTCACACAAATTTTGGTTAACGACGATTGAGGAATTTTTCAGGAAACGTACCAACTCCGGCGGGAGAAGAAACCTTCGAAGAATGGGTGGAACAGGCGATGCAGGCTCTGGATGAGTGGGACGTCCCGGAAGCGCAGAAGAAACAAAGAATTACAGAGAGCCTGAAGGGACCTGCATCAGAGGCTGTCAGAAACCTGAAGTTGAGTAAGCAAGACTGTACTGCTTTAGATTACCTAAATATATTACAGGAAGTTTTTGGGCGAACAGAAAAGGCTGCTGAGCTCATGTACCAGTATGAACACACCTACCAGCGAAAGGGTGAGAAATGACTGAATATATGAGGCGCCTGGATAAGATTCTGCACCAGATACTTCTTAAGAAAGGCGCTGAACCTGCCACAATAGATAAAATCAGAATGCAACAGATATTGAGGGGTGCTCAGCCTTTAGACCCTGTGATGTTGCAATTAAAGACTCAAGAAGGCAATAAAGAGTTTAGTTACCTAGAGCTGATTCGAACTGTTCGAGAAGAAGAAGCCCTTCTGGAAGAGAAGTCTGCAAGAAGGGGAGAAAAGGTTTATGCCCAACCGTGTTCGTTGGACGAAGATGATTCGGAGGAGACATATGAGTCGAAAATTGATCGACAAGAGCAGCTCACTGTCTATATGCCTCCTGAGGATGTAAAAAAAAAATCATCAACCCAGGTCTATGGTGAGATGCAAAAGACTCTCGAGAGTACAAGAGGCCCAAGCGGAACTGTAGCAGGCTCACGCGGATCTGCGCCGAGAAATCTTGAAGGTAGCAGAAATACAGATTGAAATACAGAGGTCTCTCTCAGATATACGAACAGCAAGGGTTGCTGTGGCATCCGACAGGTGGTCTTCAAATGAGACGCAGCAAGAAAGTGCACCCCCGTCTTTAAAGGAAAGATGTTTCAGCTGCGGAGAATTGGGTCATTTCCGAGCACAGTGTACGAACCGAAGGCCAGAAAGGAAAATAGTTGAAGAGTTCTTAAAGGCCTTAGAAGGACTGCTATCTACCTCCCAGGTGGGAAACTTCAGAGAACCCCGGTTGAGAGAACCAACTGGGTACCCAACTGCTGAAGACTACTACGCTTCCCGAGATCCAAATAGGAGGCAGGGAGGGTCTGAATATGTACCTGCTAGAACTAGAAGAATGAGGACGAGGGTTAGGTTACAACAGACTGGGCCTATGCTTCCTACTACTACTACGGAGAAGTTCCCTGATAGGTCCTTCGCCCGTCATTCTGGTTCAAGTAGAAGGGATCTACACCAAGGCTCTTTTAGATTCAGGTGCCCAAGTAACTCTGATCTACCGAGACTTATATCAGAAGTACTTGAAACATATACCCCTGAAGAAGTTGAAGGATCTTGAAATCTGGGGTATGGGGACTGAGAGGTTTCCCTATGATGGATAGCTACAGGTGAAGCTAGAATTCGGCTCCGTGACCGTTGGACAACCGAGAGTATGTGACACGTTGGCCATTGTGTGTCCTTGGCCCTCGGGAGCTAATCGAAATTCTATGATAGTTTGGACGAACACCGACTTAGAGAGACGTCTTCTAACCCCACCGGTGAAGGAAGAGAATCATACTCCCAAAAAGGCGCACTCGATGTTACGGCCGGTCTGTCAACGGATGGTCAAAGAACAGAGAGCCTCTGCAGAAGTGAGGCAGCTGAGGAAAACAGAAGGGACAGAGAAGGTTATACAGTCCAGAGAAGTCCCTGAAATAATCTCTGCAAGAGTTCTGAAACAGACAAGTGGAAGAGTTTCCGTCAGCGTATGTAAGGTGTCTGACTCTTCAGTAAATTTGAAGGCACGGATGTCAATCGGGCGATTGCCTTCTGTTAGGCCCCTCTCCACTACCGATCTAGGAGGGGGAGTGAATAAAGCAATTCCAGTTGAACGGTTCTACCCTAAAAATGCTCCTATCTCATTCAAGCCGACGAGGTTCAGTCTCCAATACTCAAGTCGGAAAATTCGTTCTCCAAGTATGAGTTTGACGTAGGATGCGCTAAGAGCACTAAACACCACATTCGTCTCCAGGATGATAAGACTTGTCGAGAAAGGCCAAGACGAGTTCCATTGGGAGGCCTAGTTGAACTGAACAGAACCAAAAGGAGTGATTGGAGGAGATGGACTGAGAGTCATGGCTGCGGGTGTTCCTGAGCTATATTGTTACCCTGCATGGATGAAGGCTCATTGTGAACCACAGAATCAAAGCCCAAACGTTCGATATGGCCTCCTCAGAGACTTACCTATGATTCACCGGGACATAGCACTGGAGAAGCTGTTACCACTGTGCGAAGGCTGCCCGAAGTGTCTGCTACGCTAGCTGAGGTAGTTAGGGAAATGAGTCAGCTTGAGGATGTATATCTGACCCATTATATGTCTGCTACTGAGCCTGAATGTATTGATTAATGTAAATATTGCAATGTTATGTATCTGTTACACTCCCTTGGAGGGACCCAAGAGTTTAGGGAGGGAGAGTGTAGCGCTGCTTTAAAAATGTGCTCTGGTGCAATGAACTGTTGATACCACTAGAGGGAGACAGAGACATTGTGGACTATGCTGGACAAAAAACGAACTCCATCTCCCATCACCCTTTGCGTGAGGACAGGAAGTGGGTGGTACCAGGAGGAGGAAAGACATCAGCAGTCTCGTGCAAGGCATGGGCAGTGTGAGCAGAGCCACAAGAGACGTAGGACGCATGCTGGAGCCGTAAGGGATTGAAACCAGGCCAGAGTGTGGATGTTGCTACAGTCGTGCTGGAGATCGTGCTATTCCCTGAGCGTTGGACAGAAGAGAGCGAGCAGTGAGAGAGAACAGTCGCAGGTGACACTTCTGGGATCCTGGCAGAGTTGGAGCGCAGAGAGACGGCGGCATCCATTGTTGCAGTGATCAGAGAGAGTGTGCATCGGCCGGCTGTGTACAACGCTGAACTGTTCTTCACAAAGTGCGGTTTGGGAGAAGAGGGACATCGTGTGAGGAGAGACTGCAAACCGGAGGGGAGTGCTGGCGGCCTATGTGGTCGTGTTTTGGCAGAGGAGAACCAGATCGGGAGTGCAGGCGTTAACAGCATCGGGTTCCAAGTGGCAGTGAGGACAGATCCTCTTGATAGAGAATCCTTTCTCCAGCGTTCATCGGTCCAGGACAAGCGGTTACACCAGATGGGTGAGAAGGCTTCGGCCTGGTGAAAACGCAGAACATTGCGCACTTGTTTATTGTTTCTTTAAGGGCCCCAACGGTGACTAGTCGAAGATTGTTTTTGTTTTATTCACTGGCCAGTTGAACACAGTACCCGGGTACCCTAGGGGTACCCTAGACAACACACATATATATTTTTGAGCTATTTTTCACGGGACTTACACTCCAGAACTGAGGGGGTTAACTGGTTTATTTTACCGCCGCGTGTTTTTCCCGCGTTATGAATTCTTGTTACTCAAATACCGTATATGCGTATTATATGCTGCTTTATTGGGATCAGTAAAGAATATAATATAGAAAAATCCACAACAGTGCTGGTGTATAGTTATTTCCTAGTGCGTGAGACTATCCCGAGGTTTATTCAGCGGCTCCTCCGGGGTGAGCGTGCTGCACTAGTCTTGGAACCAACCTATCAGAACTGTTGGGGTGGGCGGGAAGTTTGAACCTGTGTTGCTGTAACCTGTATAATTACCCCTGTGAGACCTTCCATAAAGGAGACCTTGTCTGTTTGTACATTCAGCTTGTCTGGTGTGTCATTCAGCTACGCTACCCTCCTACAATCACCCTCAGAATGCACCGAGTGGTCATCTGGAAATTCAAAGAGGCAGAGGATCAGACCAAATGGGTCTGGAGCTACAGATCAGGCTGCTCGTGGCACTGAGTTCCAAGGAACTCAGCGGCCAAGTCGATCTTGGTAAGGGGGTGTCTGGAGAGTAGAACAGGAAGACAAGCAAAGGTCTATCACAGGGGGCATGTGTGTTTCATTTTTTTATTATAACAGTATTTTGTTAATATACAATACATGTGCTTATGGGGTAAGGGGGTCAATACTCTACTGGTGGAAGGGAATCAGGGTGTGATACCGTGTCCACAGGTTGGGGGGGGGGCGCAGACAACCCACGCTACGCCACTGGTGAAATAATAGGGTTAATGAATGTCACAACGCCTCAGCCTCGTGGTACCTCACCTGGATTGGCCAAACACACCAATGGTCATTCTCACTTCAGGACTGGTGGTACTTTGAGTGTACCAGCTGACGTGTGGGGGACGTAGTATGCATCAAATAAAAGCACTCCAGTATGTCCTGCCAAGCAGAAAATCATGACTGCTCATGCTGAGTGCTGCTTTCAGTGTTCAGTATGAGTTTAAGGCTAATATCAGACGAACGCAGTCTGAGCGCACTCTGCGTGCTTGCACAACAGACAGACGTACTGACGGAAGATACTGTAGACACCACACGGTCTGTTTTTTTTGACGGACGTAGAAAAAAAAGGGAACTTTGGGAAATAAAATTAATATGAAAAAAGATAAAACTTTGAAAAGGATATGAAAAGTCATTTTGTGCGTCACGGTGCTGGACGTCGCAAATGCGCTGCGTCTGACATCTTATCACTCACACAGAATGCTATGCGGACGTGGCGCACTCTGCGCGTCCGTCTAGCGGTTTTACGTTCTTGTCTAACTTGCGTCCGTTTGCCACGTGTGTTGTACGTGCGCAGTTTGGTGCGCACATACTTTGTGTGTGGGTCTCTATTGCTCATGATTCTATGCTACGACGGGCGTTAAACTGTGTGGCAACACGGACATGATCACTGCATTCATCTGACGCCGGCCTAAACAGTGATAATATAACCATTTAAGTGAGTGCCATTAAATAAGTTCTCACGTTACTCCTCCCCCAGGGCTCCAAAAACTGTGTGACAGCCTAGGGCAGATGCAGGGACGGTGCAAGCATTTTTGTCTACTCAGGCGAAGGTGCGTTTTGGTGCCCCCCTTCCCTTATCCGTGTCATGCCTATCAGCATAGAGATGCATAATAATAGGGTCTATCATTTGGTGTCTTCTCACGAGAGTAAAGGATGCTTAATATCGCTCTTGCAAGGACAACCTCTAGTGGTGGTATGAGTCACTGATTGGCACTGTGGCACAGGTGTCAACAAATCTATGCTGTGCCTGATGGTGTCCCCTGCTGTGCCACAGTGCCAATACCCACAATATATTACCAGTGCCACAGCTTCCCTACCTTACTACTCTGTCACCATAGGCGTGCGCAGCCTATTGCATTAGGGTGTGCACCCAAAAGCTCATACATACATACAACGACACACACACACCATTACTATCAGGGTTATTCAAAGAGATTCGAAAAGTCACCGCACGTTCGGTGACTTTTCGTTCTCTTCAATTCGGTTCCTTTTGCCGATCCCATTTCGGTGACCCAGGGAAAAGCTGCCGCAAACCTGACGAAAACTAACCGCAAAACCCACCGAATGCACGCCGAAAACCCCCAAAAACATCTGGATTAACCTGCTGAAAACCGGAGCTGAACGCAGCTGAGACCGCAGACGAGGGAGGTGAATAAATTAGCAAAACCGTTTGTATGAATCTGTGAAAATGAAACGCTGTTTTTTCCGGTGGAAAAACTCAGCAATGTGCAGTGTGTATGAGCGTATCACAGAATCCACAGCAATAAAACCAAGTAATGTGCGGTGTGAATGAGCATATCACAGAATTCACAGCAATAAAACCAAGCAATGTGCGGTGTGAATGAGCGTATCAGAGAATCCACAGCAATAAAACTCAGCAGTATGCAGTGTATGTGTATCACAGAATCCACAGCCATAAAACTCAGCAGTATGCAGTGTATGTGTATCACAGAATCCACAGCCATAAAACTCAGCAGTATGTGTATCACAGAATCCACAGCCATAAAACTCAGCAGTATGTGTATCACAGAATCCACAGCCATAAAACTCAGCAGTATGTGTATCACAGAATCCACAGCCATAAAACACAGCAGTAGGTGTATCACAGAATCCACAGCCATAAAACTCAGCAGTATGTGTATCACAGAATCCACAGCCATAAAACTCAGCAGTATGTGTATCACAGAATCCACAGCCATAAAACTCAGCAGTAAGTGTATCACAGAATCCACAGCCATAAAACTCAGCAGTATGTGTATCACAGAATCCACAGCCATAAAACTCAGCAGTATGTGTATCACAGAATCCACAGCCATAAAACTCAGCAGTATGTGTATCACAGAATCCACAGCCATAAAACTCAGCAGTATGTGTATCACAGAATCCACAGCCATAAAACACAGCAGTAGGTGTATCACAGAATCCACAGCCATAAAACTCAGCAGTATGTGTATCACAGAATCCACAGCCATAAAACTCAGCAGTATGTGTATCACAGAATCCACAGCCATAAAACTCAGCAGTATGTGTATCACAGAATCCACAGCCATAAAACTCAGCAGTAAGTGTATCACAGAATCCACAGCCATAAAACTCAGCAGTAAGTGTATCACAGAATCCACAGCCATAAAACTCAGCAGTATGTGTATCACAGAATCCACAGCCATAAAACTCAGCAGTATGTGTATCACAGAATCCACAGCCATAAAACTCAGCAGTAAGTGTATCACAGAATCCACAGCCATAAAACTCAGCAGTAAGTGTATCACAGAATCCACAGCCATAAAACTCAGCAGTATGTGTATCACAGAATCCACAGCCATAAAACTCAGCAGTATGTGTATCACAGAATCCACAGCCATAAAACACAGCAGTATGTGTATCACAGAATCCACAGCCATAAAACTCAGCAGTATGTGTATCACAGAATCCACAGCCATAAAACTCAGCAGTAAGTGTATCACAGAATCCACAGCCATAAAACTCAGCAGTAAGTGTATCACAGAATCCACAGCCATAAAACTCAGCAGTATGTGTATCACAGAATCCACAGCCATAAAACACAGCAGTAGGTGTATCACAGAATCCACAGCCATAAAACTCAGCAGTATGTGTATCACAGAATCCACAGCCATAAAACTCAGCAGTATGTGTATCACAGAATCCACAGCCATAAAACTCAGCAGTAAGTGTATCACAGAATCCACAGCCATAAAACTCAGCAGTATGTGTATCACAGAATCCACAGCCATAAAACTCAGCAGTATGTGTATCACAGAATCCACAGCCATAAAACTCAGCAGTATGTGTATCACAGAATCCACAGCCATAAAACTCAGCAGTATGTGTATCACAGAATCCACAGCCATAAAACACAGCAGTAGGTGTATCACAGAATCCACAGCCATAAAACTCAGCAGTATGTGTATCACAGAATCCACAGCCATAAAACTCAGCAGTATGTGTATCACAGAATCCACAGCCATAAAACTCAGCAGTATGTGTATCACAGAATCCACAGCCATAAAACTCAGCAGTAAGTGTATCACAGAATCCACAGCCATAAAACTCAGCAGTAAGTGTATCACAGAATCCACAGCCATAAAACTCAGCAGTATGTGTATCACAGAATCCACAGCCATAAAACTCAGCAGTATGTGTATCACAGAATCCACAGCCATAAAACTCAGCAGTAAGTGTATCACAGAATCCACAGCCATAAAACTCAGCAGTAAGTGTATCACAGAATCCACAGCCATAAAACTCAGCAGTATGTGTATCACAGAATCCACAGCCATAAAACTCAGCAGTATGTGTATCACAGAATCCACAGCCATAAAACACAGCAGTATGTGTATCACAGAATCCACAGCCATAAAACTCAGCAGTATGTGTATCACAGAATCCACAGCCATAAAACTCAGCAGTAAGTGTATCACAGAATCCACAGCCATAAAACTCAGCAGTAGTGTATCACAGAATCCACAGCCATAAAACTCAGCAGTATGTGTATCACAGAATCCACAGCCATAAAACTCAGCAGTAAGTGTATCACAGAATCCACAGCCATAAAACTCAGAAGTGTATCACAGAATCCACAGCCATAAAACTCAGCAGTATGCAGGGTGTATCAGTGTATCACAGAATCCACAGCCATAAAACTCAGCAGTATGTGTATCACAGAATCCACAGCCATAAAACACAGCAGTATGTGTATCACAGAATCCACAGCCATAAAACTCAGCAGTATGTGTATCACAGAATCCACAGCCATAAAACTCAGAAGTGTATCACAGAATCCACAGCCATAAAACTCAGCAGTATGCAGGGTGTATCAGTGTATCACAGAATCCACAGCCATAAAACTCTGTTTAAAAATATTTTGAATACACTATTAAAAAATATTTTTGATATATAAAAATTGCCCCTCTCTTGCTCACCTTTGTTTTTTCTGCTTGCAGGGAGGGGGTTGAATATGTATCATTGGTGGTCCAGTGGCACAGAGGGGGGGGGGTCGAGGAGGGGGAACCCGGCTGGCCGCATCTGATGGATAGCCGCCGGGACCCCTCATTTCCGCGAGCCTGGCGGCAGCCTCCGCTTCCCTGGTGGTCCCTGTGGTTCGTGGGGTGCTGCACTGCGATCTGTGCATGGCGCACAGACCGCACAGCACATCCCTCGCTGACACGAGCGGCCGGCGATCGCTGATGACCTGTCACCTGACCGCCGGCGCTTACTGACTGTGTCAGAGCGCCGGCGGTCAGGTGACAGGTCATCAGAGATCGCCGGCCGCTCGGGTCAGCGTGGGATTTGCTGTGCGGTCTGTGCGCCATGCACAGATCGCAGTGCAGCACCCCACGAACCACAGGGACCACCAGGGAAGCGGAGGCTGCCGCGAGGTCCACGGAGTTGAGGGGTCCCGGCGGCTATCCATCGGATTCGGCCAGCCGGGACCCAGAATGTGTCCCGGGCCGGCATTAGGGTGTGCCTAGGCACACCCGGCACACCCCGTGCGCACGCCTATGTCTGTCACGCTTTTGTTCTGGTGGGCCTGTGGCTGGCTTTCTCATTCGGGCCATCGACATCCAGTCCACTGTCCGGCAGGGTCCTCCTCAGGACGTCAGGGTGCGGCCGGCGCCTGCTACAATTACTGCTAGGGAGTCAGGATGCAGGGCGGTGGGGGTCGCGCTCTGCTGACATCATTGGCAAGGCCGCCCAGCTCACTGATCTTGGTGGAGACAGTCTGTAGATTCAGCTCCCACTGGACTATGTAACTGTGATATAGAAAGGGTAGTAGATACATGGAATAGCCTCCCAGTGGGGGCAGTAACAGTGATATATGTGTGAGAGATCTCTTCTGCTGCGAAGTAGAAGCTTCTGTTTTTAACTCCTGCTGGACCAGGTATCTGAGCCCCTCATTACAATGTGCTTCAGCTGTGCTTTTATGCCATCCTTCCTGTAGCTATAAAATCCTCTTTATGATTTACAGCACACAGAGATCACACAGGCGAGCAGGAAGGATGGCATAAAATCACAACTGAAGCACATTGTAATGTGGTGCTCAGATACCTGGTCCAGAAAGGGGTTAAAAACAGAAACTCCTACTTCACAGTAGGTGAAATCTCTCACACTTTTGCTGTGTGTGTGTGGGGGGGGGGTCACTATCTGGGCATCTCAGAGACAGAGTCAGAGAAGGAACAGTTCATGAAAGGGAGGGGGCAGACTGAGGGCAGGCAGTGTGATCACTCACCTCCTGGCCGGTCTCTCTGCTGCTGAGCTGGGGCTGGTCAGTCACACCTCCTCAGTCAGTTGCTAAAGGAGCAGCATGAGGTAGCACATACCCCACAGCTCTGCTTCCTCTTCCGGAGCGTCCTCCCCCTCATCAGCCCAGATGTGAAGCAGCTGCTCCAGCCACAAGGGGAGATAATTTACATAATGGGCGGCACTAGAGTGAAATCCCCGGCCAGCAGTGACCGGGGAACAGGATTCTGGCACCCGCTCAGTTTGGCTCCAGGCCAGCACAGTAAGACGGCCGCCTGTGCTGCCTTACGCTAGCGTCGGCCCATGGCAGGTGGGTGATTGCAAGGTCTGAGGGAAAATCATGTGTCACATGGCTGGAATTTAGTGTGACTTGGCAAGTCTGAGATAAGAAACATAGCAGTGACTTCATAGTTGCCTTAGGGCAGTGTTTCCCAAACCTGTCCTCTGGACCCTCAACCAGGCCAGATTTTGCAGATCACTTTAGGGAAAAGCAGGCAGAGTCCTGCAATCACTGAGCAGAAAATCATATCACCTGTGCTGTGCTTCAGATATCTGTCAAACCTGGTGAGGCGGAGGGTCCCGAGGACAGGTTTCGGAAACACTGCCTTAGGGAATGAGACTGGAGTAGGGCTGCTATAAGCAGGAACTGAAGTATGTGGTTCAGCTCAACAGGACATCACAAGTACCTAATTTGATCTATAAGCAAAATGTTTTTGATAATTTGTGGTAAATTGAAATCCAAATAAAAATGTAATTTTTTTTTATATAGCTACCTGATGTGACATGACATATACAGATAGTATCAATGCATTTTGAACCTGCTCAGTCCGTTCTACATAAAAAGATGTATAGTAGTTGCTGGTTCTGCAATAAAGTATTATTTAAACATAATCAGCAGAATGTGGTGAAAATTAGCTCAGTGCACAAATGTGAAATGTCTCAACATTGAAAAGGTTAATATTTAAACCTATCATAAATTCTCAAAATAAAACGTGTACTATGCCATGAGAATTTCTACTTTAAAACGGCTTGATATGATTTCTTTTTTTTTCTTTTCAGTGCTGTGCTATTCTGCCCCAAAGGAAAGGTGGGACCTTTCAATCAGTCTGAAAAACCTTCAGAAGTCTGAATTCCAATATGGCAGATTTATCTTTGAAATTAAAATTCCTCTCCAAAAGCAACAATTTATCAAACAGGAGCCTTGCTCAACTCAAGGGATATAAATGCCCACATCAGAATTAAAAAAGATAGTGCAAATATCCAATGTGTAAAGAATTCAGAGCAAGGACACAGAGACACCAGAGGAAGGCCAACTCAACTCAACATATACCTGAAAACCAACAATAGCATATGTGGACTTTTCAGTTTGATTTTCCTATTTACCTGTGCTTCCATTCCACACTAGCTATGTCTCCTAACCGGGTATTCTGCTGCTGACTGAACCAGGTGCACTTCTGCATTGTGTGGTTATACACCAAAGGAAGTACACCCTGTATCCTGCGTCTCATTCTCCAGCCTCCTTTGTAACCCTGGCTTCAGGCCTCTACAGCAACCCTGCCTTCCAAATAGGATTGCCACCTTTTCTTCAAGCCAAACCTGAACACTCTAGTGTTGGGCAGCAATTTTTTTTTGTATCGTATACGTTATGCGGATATTTACATTATGCATATATATTATGGCACGTGGTATACATGGCAGACTGCTATAATGGCACACTGGTATGCATGGCATGTTAGACTGGTATTACAGGATCTCCCTAGCTCCACTTGGCAGCTAGGGGGTTAACTGGCCGACTGACATTATCGCACATATGGCGACAACGTCAGTGGGTGGGGGGTGACCCGAAGGCTTGGCTGACATCCAAGATGTCAGCCACTTCCGGGTGCAAATCGCGATCCAGAACCTAAGGGGTTAAAGAGAGGTACCGCTGAAAAGGGCAGTCTCTGCCCTCTCTAGTGGTACCTTTCTTTTTGTTGTAGCTCCAGCCTTTGGGGAGGGAGGTGGTCAAAAGGACCTCCCCCTCCCCTTTCAGGTTCCCCCTGCAGGCACCAGGGGGGCCTGGAAATGACATAATCGCGCATGGCGATGACGTTATTGGGACAGCTGCGGCCCAGAAAAACATTGTGCAGACTTCAGAGAAGTCATTCTGGTGTGGGATCCGGCCAGAGAGATGAGTATTGGGAGGGAGGGAGAGATAAAGGACCATGACATTCATAGTACGTCCTTGGTCATTAAGGGGAATTTTCCCCAGAACTTACTATGTATGTCAGTGGTCCTTAAGGGGTTAATTCTCTCACAAAGATAGTCCATTTATTATCAAGAGATCAATGTATTTCAATTCCGGACTAATCAAGGCAAATGATAGGACTGTAACATCAATGTTTTATTAATCTCCCTGGCAGTATTCCCGAGTGTGGCTCGGGGTTAACTTTCTATGCCGAAAGTGGTAACCCCGAGCCACATTCGGGCTGCATACATACCTGTCCCTGCGCTCCCTCGCTGACCTCCGCGATCGCATTGTTCGGCGATTGTGGCATTCTGCTTCCTGGTTCCCTTCACGCGAGAAGGGAACCAGGAAGTAGGACGTCGCGATCGCCGGAGAAAGGGGGACAGCGAGGGATCGCAGGGACAGGTATGTATCCAGCGGCAGCCCGAGTGTGGCTCGGTGTTAACGCTTTCTGCAACGTATTTAGCCCTGAGCCAGACTCGAATACCGCTAGGGTGCCAAATAAATTGTTCCGATTCTGACATATAAAATGGCAGGATCGGAACGCTAGGGGGGTTAATAATAGGAATACCTTTTTTGTTAGAAAGTCAGAGATCAGAGAAAGTCAGAGATCATTTACAGAAAATCTTAAACACAAGTCAACAAATAGACACAACATCGAATGAACCAAAAAAAAAAATGCGCAGGAACAATTTTCATTTGTGCAATTCATTACTGCACCCATGAGTACAATTTGCAGGACTGCGAAAATCCAGACATGGATCCCTTGCTCGAGGTTGCCTAGGGAGATGCTGCTCCTCCTGAAGTGCTGATGAGGCCAAACAAGTCTGAAATGATTGTCGGGGGTTGGTGTATCACTCATGCAAAAGGCTTGACATTTCACTACTGGCCACCCTTCCTGAGTGACAGCAGTCTAATCTGCATATGGTTATGCCTTCTCTGTAATGTTTTACTGTGCATTGTGACATTCTTCAATTTTGATGGATCATAGAGGGAGCAACACACAAAGTGTGCATGCAGATAAGACTAATCAGAGTGGAAGGAATTATAATTAATAAATATTATTATTACACAAATAGTTATTGTAATAATTATTATCAGTAGCTGACCTTAACAAAAACAAAATATTTAATCCGAATTTCAGACAACTGAATCAAAATTCCAACAAAATGCAGATGAGTGGAGGTGCTCACCCAATCAAACAGCATCTAAGGAGACTGTTGTTTAAAACCGTTATACAGATGTACGTATCTGTGGAACCTTTAAGCATTCTTATCCCTTAAATATCTTTTACAAGGCTCTGCTTTCATTGTTTGCCTCCCACATTTCATGCATACACAAAGTATTTGAAAATTTTCTGTTCGAACATATCCCCTACAGTGAGGTACAAGTATTCCATTAGCTTAGAAGAAATCTCCCCATGAAACAGGAAGGAGTATAATTCCTTTTAAAGCAAGTAAAAAGATTCACAGGAGTGGACTTTCACGGCTCCCACGCTCCCTGGTGCCCAGCAACCAGCAGCAGAGTCCATGCTGCTCGCTGCCCAGCTGCCGAGTGAAATAGATGGCGGGTTTACTGATGTGGGCAGTGCGAGGCGTGATGATGCGTCACGTGCCGGATGCAAAAACCAAGCTGTGAGTGGAGCTCACTGCCCTGTTGTGGTTTTCCCATTCATTTATTCTCTGAGTGTTTATTCTGTGTATGACCACTGGCTTTGCTTCCTGACCATTCTATCATCTTAACCCTCACTGCTCCTATTGTGTACTGATTGGCATTGTATGATTACCCATTCTGGCTCTGTTTGCTGGTATTGTATGATTACCAGTTCTGGCTCGGATTTCTCACTTAGTATTTCCTGGTCTGATTCCTGGCATTGTATGATTACCCATTCTGATTCCGACCCCATGCTTTTTCTGATAACCTGATTTGCTTCCTAACTTTGTTTTACCATGACTTCCTTTGTTCTGTGTGTCTGTTCTGTGTTTAGCAATCCAGGTATTCTAAAGACCGGCAGTGTAGGTTGATAGGTAAATCACAGACATGTGAAATGGTTGACAAACATTTTTTTAGTAAAATCTAGTAAGCTAGTATACATTACACATTAAAAAAATATAACCAGCAATGATATGCTATCACAGTCAATGCATATACAATGACATCCACTGCATCATCACAAATAGGTATAGAACTTTGGATTTTCAGATTGTATAAGCATGTGTAAAACTGCATTGTCAACAGAAGAACATGCAAATGAGAGCTTAAGTAAAATGTAATTGAAGTGTCAGCAGTGGAGGCTCCTCCATAGGAGCACATGAGCACGTGAACCCCCCCCACCACAAAAATAAATAAATAAAAATGCAGAAGATGATTTATTTTATTTTTTGGAGGGGGTGTTGTCAGTTGGGGGAGGCTGGAGGTCATGTGTTATGGCCCCAGGCCAGGGGCTGACTGGCAACTTTTGGCCCAGGGGCCAAGTATGACCCAGAGGCAGTGGTGTATTTAGGTTTTGTGCTGCCCTAGGCCTGACTAAACTCATGCACCCCCTAAATTAAATTGGACACACTGCTTCCTTTCAAGGCCGCACCTCCTGTTTAAACAGACACTTTCTGGTTTTAAAGATGACTGTTGCTATTGTGCAGTGGCCATCATCCACTTAGTACAGGCTGCGTGGAGAGGCCTGCCAACAAGTTTAGGAAACTTTTGGGTCCCCTCCAAATTTACAGGTGACTTCTGTATTATACATAATAATACACAGAGAGGACACAATACAGGGAGTCTTGGATTTACCAATATGTCTGCATTACACATTCTACACACACAGAGGACACAATACAAGGAGTCTGGGATTTACTTACGTCTGTGTTACACAATAGAGTCTGGGATTCACTTTCGTCTGTGTTACACATGTTAAGAAAACCGCAAAAAAACAACTAGAATAGTAAAAGGTATAATCGCATAACGCATTGGCAGAGACATGCACACACATATGGAGGAGCCCCTATAAACATCTACACACCCCGAAATATGGAGGAGGGTCTAAAGACATCCAGAAACAACCTACAGAGGATTCCTTAAAGACAACCCAAACCCAGTATATGGAGGAGCCCCTAAAAAGAGGGAGATTAGGGCAAAACAGGGACAGAGAGATTTGCTGCCAAAATTGGGGCTGCCCTTAGTATATAGGATACATAAAGTTTAACTAAAACTGAATAACAAGCACCACACTGATATCACCAAAATCCTTTTATTTTAATTTTAGTTGAAAAAAAAAGGAATGATTAAATCAGGACTACATGACATGTATTGTGGACAGTATATATGGATGGAAGCAGTATGGTGACAGTGTATAGAGAGGCAGTATGGTGACAGTATATATGGAGGGAAGCAGTATGGTGACAGTATATATGGAGGGTGTGTGTGATGTGTGTTAGTCACTCACCACTTAGAAGAAATGCAATCAGCTCAAACATTAAAGGAGGCACCTCTTATCAGATCAGGATGCTGTAATAGATGGGCCATAGGGGCTGGCTGGGCATGCTGAGAGGGGCTGGAAGCCAGCAGTATCTCTGGGGTCCCTGCTTTCCGAGTCCACAGCTTGACATTGCTGCGCGAGGGCAGTCGGCTCCTCCCTGGCAGATGTCAGCTGACAGGGGCGTGGTGTCAGGCAGTGATTGCTGCTCATTGATGCCAGCCTGCCCTCACTGAGCCCTGGCACCGCTGCAGGGCTGGTGGGAAGCTTTGTCTCTCCCCTAGCAGCTTTACAATCGTTGGGCAAGTAGTGCAGTATGCCAGCAGCCAGTGAAGGCCTGGCTGCTGCTTGCTTTTATAGCAGAGGCGTAACTAGAAACCTCAGGGCCCTGGTGCAAGAATCCATGAAGGGCCCCCCTCTCCGTGCGAGAGAATTTTGCATTTTTACTAAACCTTTTGCAAAAAATATCTGTATACTGGTCTCCTGCACTATCGCCTTGTATCCCTATTATATATCTATTAGCTGTGGAAGTTAATGCTATGGTAATATTGACATACTAGGATACTAGGCGATAGGTTATAGTATTATTAGGTTTTGAAACCAGCAGTTTTTGGATAGTGCAGGAGACACTTGTCGTATACAGCTATTTTTTGCTCTCTTAAAATGGCCATACAATTTTGGAGTATTTTTAAAGAACGGGTTATGGGTCCTCATATAGATTTCTCTTGTATTATGTTACCTCATCTAGAGTGTCACCCCTCTCCTCTTAGATTGTAAGCTCTTGAGCAGGGTCCTTCCTCCTTCTGTTCAGTGTGTGTAATATTTATGTATATTTGTTATTCTGTCTCTCCCATTGTACAGCGCTAAGGAATTTTTTTGGTGCTTTATAAATGCTTGTAACTAACTGTTATAAGGTGGAGTATTAATTAAGATCTAGTTTAATAGCCCTCTCCCCCTTCTTTTATAACCCTTTTTTTAGTGAAGTTTTTTCATTAATGGAGTTTTAACAAAATGTTTTTAGTAAGAATGAAAAACTCCTTTTATTTTTATTGTTTTTTCGATATGTCATTGTCCTGTAAAAGTTTGCCTATTTGCTATTCTCTCGGAAGTTTATTTTTTGATGTTGTGTCTTCTGGTGCGACATACATGTGTTGTTATCTTATTATATTTAAAATAAAGAATTGCAAAAATAAAAAGAACTCTCTCCATTTAACTGAATGGGTTAATAAGCTGACCAGACACAGCAATGAGACAACAGGAAGTGTCAGACTCATGATGGATAGCCAGACAAAAGATAACAAGGCCTCTGCTGCCTAATTAACCCTTAAGGACGAATGACAGAACTGTTCCATCATAAATGCATTGACTGTAAAGACCTTAGATCCTTAAAGCATTAACAATCCACCAGACTGACACACAGTAGCTGCTGTTTTTGCCGCCCCACTAGAAACTGCCGTCCTAGGCCTTGTCGGCCTAGGCCAAGATACAGCACTGCCCAGAGGCCCATAGTGCAGCAACTCAGGCCCTTGTGTATGAGCGTTATCAATATAACTTACTCTCATACACAGCGCACATTACAGTGAGTTGTATTGCTGTAGAGCTCTGTGATATGGTCATACACACCGCAGATTACTGTGCATTTTATTGCTGTGGAGCTCTGTTACTCTCAAACACACTGTACATTACTGTATCAGAGCTCCACAGCAATAAAACTCACAGTAATGTGCGCTGTGTATGAGCGTATCACAGAGCTCCAGAGCAATAAAACTCACTCATACACACCGCATTGGATATATTGCCCCCACCTCACACATGGGTATATTGCCTCCACCTCACACATGGGTATATTGCCCCAGCTCACATGGATATATTGCCCCAGCTCACATGGACATATTGCTCCCAGCTCACATGGATATATTGGCCCCAGCTCACACGGATATAGTGCCCCCAGCTCACACGGATATATATTGCCCCCAGCTCACACGGATATATATTGCCCCCAGCTCACACAGGGATACATATTGCCCCCAGCTCACACAGGGATACATATTGCCCCCAGCTCACACAGGGATATATATTGCACCAGCTCACACAGGGATATATATTGCCCCCAGCTTACACATGGATATATTGCCTCCAGCATCTCACACATGGATATATATTGCCCCCAGCAGCTCACACATGGATATATATTGCCCCCAGCAGCTCACACATGGATATATATTGCCCCCAGCAGCACACACATGGATATATATTGCCCCCAGCAGCTCACACCTGGAAATATATTGCCTCCAGCAGCTCACATATGGATATATATTGCCCCAGCAGCTCACACATGGATATATATTGCCCCCAGCAGCTCACACAGGGATATATAATTGCCCCCAGCACACACATGGATATATATTGCCCCCAGCTCACACAGGGATATATATTGCCCCAGCTCACACAGGGATACATATTGCCCCCAGCTCACCTCTCCTCTGCCAGGCCCCTCCTGCATAATATTGCCAGCCGCCGCGTGCTTCCTATGAGCAGCCACCGGCTTGAAACTTTGCCGCTCACGAGGGTTCCACCAGCCAGCCACGATCTAGCGATCACGCGGCTGGCTGGTGGAACCCACATGATCGGCAGAGTTTCAAGCCGGCGGCCGCTCGTAGGGAGCACGCGGCGGCCGGCAATATTGTGCAGGAGGGGCCTGGCAGAGGCGGCCCGGGTGCC